>CM052810.1:163145241-163184252 GCA_028533885.1 Nasua narica | reverse complement strand
AAAAAAAAAAAAAAAAAAGAAAGTGCTCTTTTTAGATCATAATGGATGAATTATAAATATTTATTTGAAAAATCAAACTGGTTCCTCCAGCCTTTTTTCCCAGCAGACTTCCTCTTCTGTGTTAACTGGTATCTTTTTCCTTTTCGAACCCAAGAAATCCCCAGTATTTTGCCTGTCTTTTATATTAAAAGTATCTCCTTGTTTACTTTCTATACATTTTCATGTTCCACCTAAGCAGAGTACTTAGCAGTTATTTGTGTTTTTGATGACAAGCAATGTGTCTGTGATAAAAGAGTTAGGAAGGAAAGTTTTGATAAGCATATGAATTTCCTGGTCAAACTTGACCAAATATATTATCTACATATCATAGTCAATATAAATATACCCCTTTAAAGCTGCTCTAGGCAACATTGCTTTGTAATGTCTTTTAAAGCTTTTTCTTCAAAACATTTATATCCCATCATGTTGCATTTTAATGCATACATATATATGTGCTTATGTGCTTGTGTGTGTCTGTCTTTATGTATGGGTATATAAGTATATAGGGACGGATATGTGCACTATCTTAAGCTTTCAGCCATTGAAAGCTCTCGGGGCCATGCATATTATATATTCTTATGCATCTTTTATTTTTATACAAGATTTTAATATGTGCATTATACTTTCTGGGCTATGGATATTACAATATCACATGTGTTCTCAGCTGATGAATCCTCTACTCCTGTCTCATCTGAATTATGGTGATCATTTATTTTTAACTTATACGTTAAAATTTAACAAATTCAACATTTTCAGCATATGTAGCTCAGTCTATCTCGACTAAATCTTGATAAGTGAAAACAAATGATTTTGGATGGATTTATACTAAAGGGTAGCAAAACAAGGAAAAACAGCATGTTATTTTGCTTTGAGTAATAGTTACAAACCTCATTCCACAAGACCCTTAAGATCTGAATATTAAATAAAATGAATGACAAACGAAAACAAAAGAATGTAGAGATCATCAGGAAATTCAAGACTGTTAGAATTAGGCATTATTAAGTGTTCCATAAGCATCATGGTAGCCTAGGAGTCTTAAGGAACTATTGCAGGAAAATTAACTAGAAGAAACTATGGATGAGGTATGTTAAGATCACTGAGGATCAAAAGAGAACAAAAAACAATGACGGACATAAAATGATGGGGAATGCACTTATGGAAAGTATATATAATATGCCCTACATGGCTAGAAGATCACCCATCCAATCATCTAGACATTATGGTTTCCTGGGGTTCGATTTGGCAGCCAGTGTATATAACCTAGTAATAAAGTACTTGGTGATGTCAAGTTAAGACTCTAGATACTCTTTGAGGTTTCACAATGAACATTCCCCAATGCTGGAGTCAGTGAGCTTACAAAGGAACACTTCCACTAGATGTAAGGAATAAACCACCAGAAAATGAACACCACAGTTTAAGTTATAAATTATGCTCTAAGCTCTACTAAAGAAAACCGAAGAAGACCACTGATTATGAGATCAGTTTTGGTTTTCAACAATCCAACAACCCTGCTCAATTAATGATGATGGTAAGCTGGTCTATTGTACCAAATACTGGGAAAGGGAATTTCTGCCTTATGCTTTCTTAGAGCTAAATACAAGACTCAGTTATAGGGCGCCTGGGTGGCGCAGTTGGTTGGGCAACTGCCTTCACCTCAGGTCATGATCCCGGAGTCCCGGGATCGAGTCCCACATCGGGCTCCCAGCCCCATGGGGAGTCCGCGTCTCACTCTGACCTTCTCACTTCTCATGCTCTCTCTCACTCTCTCTCTTTCCTAATAAATAAATAAATAAAATCTTTAAAAAAAAAAAGACTCAGTTATAATGGGAACAGAGTTTCCTTTCTTTAGGCATTATGTAACCTATGATCCCATGTTACGAGTGCCCTACAAAAGACTACCAACAATGAAAACATACATCATTTCATGTATCATTGATAAGCAAAGTGACCATGACTAAGAACTTATGTCTATGTGTCATGAGTATCACAGACTATAGTCAAATTTAGAGAGAAGAAATAATTTTAGCTATGCCAGAATGTAGGCTGAGTACTACTTTCTCTGATGTTTTCATAAGAAGCTGAAATATCTGATACAAACATTTAATCTCTGAATTTCAAAGATCTAGTTCAAATTTATAAAACTCCATAGAGTTCAGGGCACCTGGGTGGCTCAGTTGGTTAAGCAACTACCTTCGGCTCAGGTCATGATCCCGGAGACGCGGGATCGAGTCCTGTATCGGGCTCCCAGCTCCGTGGGGAGTCTGCTTCTCCCTCTGACCTTCTTCTCCCCTCTCATGCTTTCCCTCTCTCTCTCTCTCTCAAATAAATAAATGAATAAAATCTTTAAAAAAAAAACTCCATAAAGTTCAAATAAAATATGTCTTCAGCTCAGATTTGCTCCTGAATCTATCGTTTTTCAAACTCCACTGTAATATTGGCATTGACTGAATTTACTCAAGTATTTACCATGTTGTTGTTTATTGTGCACTATCCACCACCCCCAGAAAAATTCTATTGTCGTATAAGTGATACTGCTTCCATGTGTATGAATTTATTTCTGTCCTTTCAGAAAATTAAGAATATAAGGCTTGGTTATCCTAAACAGAGTAGAAATACTAGATAGCGAGCATAGTGCATGTCACTTACTTATTCTTTTGAAAGGAAGGAATAAAGAGGGAAGAAGGGAGGGATGGAAAGAAAGAAGGAGAGAGGCAAGAAGGAGGAAAGGAAGAAGAGTCAGTATGATAAAGAATGTTAATCTTTTGGAAACTCTCAAAGATACTCAAAAGCAAGAGGATCTTTGATGGGATTATATATAAAACTCCAAAAGAATGAGCAGTGGGATGGTCCTAGAATTGCAGATTAGCCCTGCAACACAGGCTGGCTGTGCTCAAGCCAGGAGTGATCCCACCTTTCCCAGTAAGGGCGACCTTTGTGATGGTTAACTTCCACCATTTGTGAATCACATTCACAAGATTATTTTTCTTTTTTTATTTTTTTTAATCTGGCCTTAAATTTAAAAAGCCTCAGGGTATAAAACACAATAAAGTCATTCATTAAAATATTTAGTCAAACTGATGGCAATATAATACAGTATATTTCATACTGCCTCTTCATCTTGGCAGGACAATTAATAAGGCAGATTTTGTTTTATGTCCCGAAGATTAATAAGCTGGGGCTATAATAGCATCATACTCAGACGTGGTTCACATTAGAAATTGTTTTGGTTCTGTTTCCCCAAAAGTATATATAGGTTGCCTCAAAATCTATTTCATAAGGTAGGTAGAACAAAAAAAACAGGTAGAGTAGATGTAAATCAATACATAAAATAAACAGCAGAAATTTATAAACAGCATAAACTAGGGGATGATTGTTAGGACACGAGTCAATCAATTGTCTTGAAAAAGCAAAGGGTGATTTCACACATAAGTGGAATTTAAGAAACAAAACCGATGAACATAGGGGAAAGAAAGGAAAAAATAAAATAAAATAAAAATGGAGAGGAAGCAAACCATAAAAGACTTAACTATAGGGAAAATGAGGGTTGCTGGAGGGGAGGTAGGTGGGGGGATGGGGTAACTGGGTGATGGGCGTGAAGGAGGGCACACGATGTAATGAGCACTGGGTGTTATACGTAACTTATGAATCACTTAAGCCTACCCCGAGATCAATAATACACTGTATGTTAACTAACTTGAATTTAAATAAAACCAATAAAAAAGAAAAAGCAAAGGGAAGGGGTGTCTCTTCTGGAAGCCCAGAAGTAAACCACATCAGAGCCTTAGTGACATCTTCTCCTCAAAAGCAACTGGCTGTGCAGGAACTAAGCAATTAAAGGTAGGAGGAGCAGACACAGAATGATACAGAGGAGAGTACCACCTTCTGGTATGTTAATCTGGTTTAGATTCCTGTACCATGGCTAATGGAAGTCTGTATTACCTGAAGACATACAGGTCATCATCATGTATGGATGGCTTGTCAGTCTGTCAAAACATACTCTGCTACAAGACAATATTAGGATCAGAGACAGGATTTATCAACCCAAAGTGGTGCTTGGAATATATAGAGAAATGGCTGACATGCCTTTGCAATCTTACGATATCCTTATATGTTTCACCTACACCATCTCAAAAGCAGCATGTATTGATAATATTATCATTCTATAAATGAGAGTTCAAGGCTCTTAAAGTCAAAGGAGCTTGTCCACAAAAACAGAGACACCAGTTGAGAGTCAAATCTGGAATCTGAGCTTTCTGACTTTAAATTCTATGTGCTTACAACTCCCCAAATATATCTGTCCCCAAACTAAGATAACACAAACAACACTGTTTCTGGAACCATGGTTCTTCAGCTCTTCAGGGACTCCAATTCCCTGTCCTTACTCTGTCACTTCAGTGTCTTTGCTCCACAATATACAGGGACGTGTTGCTGTGTCAACATACAAGCAGCCTTGATCAGAAAGAAAGGAGTATGTTTCCGAGAAGAGGGAATGCAAATGGTCCAAAGTAAAAAGAAATGAAGGGGAGGTGCAAGAGAGAGGAACGCGGAAATAGATGGGGCAGTAGATGACCAGAGAACAAGATTGTGTTTGGGGTTCAGATGCGGAGCAAAGCCATCTCAGTGCCTGCAGTAATGGAGGAAGGAAAATGCTAGGTACGCACCAGAGATGACGTGGAGGATCGAAGAACAATGAGTATATAAAGGGTGAGTACCAGAAGGGTGGGGTGTTTCATCACACCCCCGAGTTAGAATCCATCTCAACCATTCCCCAGTTGTGTGACCTCAGGCAAATCACTTAGTTCCCCTGCCTCTCAGCTTCCTCATCTGTACAATGGAGATAATCACACCTGATTCTCTTAAGACGTGACTCTTGTGAGAATGAAATATGAAATGATTTCATAAAGCACATCGTTTGAGAAATGTGAGCTGCCATTACTGATAAATATGTATGACATTGGGTACCTCACATTCTTTTTGGATGAAAAACAATACATTTGTTACCTGTGGTCAGCCAGAGTGCACTTTTCAGGGTCCATCTGCCAAACTTTTACAGGAGTTTATTAAGTAATCAGACACACAGATAAGTAAATAAAACTTGTTATACAAATGTGGCACTTGTGAAGCAACCAAATCTTTAGAAAACATTCTGTGGAGTACAAATTTTCATTCTAATCATTTTCTATAAAGCTTGTATCTATTATTTTGTATTATTCTCCACGTGTCCATTTCTAATTTCCTTTCTTAAACATAAATCAGAAGTATTAGAATTCCATGAAAACATGGAATAAGTAAATACTAGAATTCTAGAATACTTCTAGAGTAACTAGAAGATATACAAATGGCTAACAAGCACATGAAAAAGTGCTCAACATCACTAATCATCGGGATCGTGCAAATCAAAACCACAATGAGATATAATCAGACCTTCTAGAATGGCTGTTAGCACTAAGACAATAAATAACAAGTAATATTGAGGACGTGAAGAAAAGGGAAACTTTGTGCACTGTTGGCAGAAATATGAATTGGTATGGCCATTATGAAAAATAATAGGTGGTTCTTCACAAAAATTAAAGATAGAATTACCATAGCTATTACCAGCAATATCACTTCTGGGCACATAGCCAAAGGGAATGAAAACAAGATATCAAAAAAATATCTGCACTCTCATGTTCACTGCAGCATTGTTTATAATAACTAAGATATGAAAAAAACTCAAATATCCATCAACACATTAATGGATAAGGAAGATGTGATAGATGATGTGTGTGTGTATATATGTGTGTGTGTGTGTGTGTGTGTGTGTGTATATGATGTATTCAATACATATGATATATATGTGAAATGTGGACTACATGGAATATCGTTCAGCATTGAGAAAGGAATCCTGCAGTTGGTGACCACATGGATGGACACCAAAGGTATTACACTAAGTGAAATAAGTTAGAAAAAGACAAATCCTGCCTAGTATCACTTATATGTGAACTCTTAAAAAACAATAGTCAAACTCATAAAACAGAGCAGAAAAGTGGTTACCATGGGCTGGGGGATGGGGAATACAGAGAGTCGGTAAAAAGGTACAAACTTTTAGCTGTAAGATAAGTAAGGTCTGAGGCTCTAATGTATAATATGGTGACTGTAGTTGGTAATACTGTATTGTACAATTGATATTTGCTAAGAAGCAGGACTTAAATGTCAATCTCTCTATGCACACACACACACACACACACACAAAGTGATGGATTTGTTAGTTAACTAGTTGAGGGAAAGTCTAACTACATATGCTTACATCAAACATCACAATGTACACTTTAAATATCAAAACTTCATTTGCCATTATAACTCAATAAAGTTGAAAAAATAATTCCCTATTTAACCTGAAAACTTTTTTAAAAAGACTAGAAATTAGTAGAATTTGGGGGCCATGCCTAGTCATAGGCAATTAGATAAATAGGAACTCTCAAATACAACATCTAACTTAGATGTCGGGAAACTGTTTTTAAATGAAATATTTTATTCTGAGTTGTGTTTTTTTAAGATTTTTATTTATTTGAGAGAGAGAAAAAGAGAGAGGGAATGGGGAGGAGCAGAGGGAGAGGGACAAGAAGATTCCACACAGAGCACAGAGCCTGCTGCAGGCTTCAACCCCATGACCTGAGATCATGACCTGAGCTGAAATGACCTGAGCTGAATCCCATGACCTGAGCTCAACTGACTGAGCCACCCAGGCTCTGAGTTGTGTTCTGAGTTGATGGATTAGCCACTACTGATTCCTGAGAAGGACACTATTGTGGCAAACAGTCTTTCATTCACACAACAAACTTGCCTTTAAAAGAATACTTCCAGGTCTGTGGTAGACACTAATGATGATAAGGAACTAACAAAAACAGGGGACTCATAATCTGAAGAACAAGAAATACTTTAACAGACAAAAGTAGCAAATGTAAAATGTCAAACCTACAGTGAATTCACCTTGAGTTAATCTGACACCGCATTCCCCTTTAACATGTTCATCACGTTAATGGACATGCAGCCATTTTTAATTTATCTTCATACACCAACACTTTGCATGGGTTTACTGTAAGACTAACCAGGGAAAGTTGGTCTAACTATAATTCACAAAATGTTGCAATTTAAGGACTTACTGGTTCTGGCAAACCAGGTATACCAGTTTAATGCTACGTGCGTGCATTCATAATCTAACAAATACTTCTTCACAGTTAACACTTCCTCTAGATTTGTGGTTAAGGTAAAGAAGAGGTTTGTAATGCTAGCAGCTGCACCAGAAGAATTTCCCTAGAGACCATCCCTTTGGCTGATCTTACTTTCACTTGGTGTAGCGGGTTGAATGAGGTCCCCCTCCCCCAAAGAAATCCCCATATCCTAATTCTAGGGGCCTGTGAATGTGATCTTATTTGGGAAAAAAAAAGTTTTTGCAGGTGTGTAATTGAGTTAAGGCTCTTGAGATGAGGATATCATTCTGGATTACCTTGGTAGTCTTAAAACAAATTACCAATGTCCTTAAAAGAGAAAGAAAGAGAGAGATTTGAGTCAGACACAGACAAAGGAGAAGACATAGAGAGAGGGAAGGAGGCAATGTGACCACAGACAGAGATCAGCATGATTCAGCTGCAAGTCAAGGAGTGCCAACAACCACCAAAAACTGGAAGAAGCAAAGGATAGATTCTTCCCTCAAGACTCCAGAGGGAGTGCGGCCCTGCCAACACTGGGGATGTGGACTTCTGGCCTCCAGAACTGTGAGAACAAATTCCTCTTATTCTCAGCCACCCAGTTTGTGGTCATCTGTCAGAGCAACCACAAGAAACTAATATACTTGGTCTTGTTCTCTGGTTTCACCTCTTGATGATGCCAATGCATTTCTGTCCTTGCAGAGCAATGACTCTCGAGTCCATGAGTCGCGTCTTAGTCTGCTTGGGCTGCCATAGCAGAATACCATAGACTGGGTGGCTTCAACAACAGACATTTGTTTTTCACAATTTTGGAGGCTGGGAGTCTAAGATCCAAGTGTGGATCCATTAGGTTCCCATTGAAGGTCCTCTTCTTGGCTTGGGGACAGCCACCTTGTTAGTATCCTCACACAGCAGAGAGCATAAGCTCTGTTTTCTCTTTCTCTTTTTATAAAGGCACTAATGTCATAGAGGCCACTCCCCTTACCTCATCAAACCTAATTGCCTTTCAATGGCCATATCCTACTACCACCACATTGGGGGTTAAGTCTTCAACATATGCAATTGGGATGGGGGGTAGGAGGGGCACAAACATGCAGTCTATAACAGGTCCTCCATTCCAGCTCAATGTACAAGGGAACTACAGTCACCAAGGCCTTTCATTCTTAGAACATTCCAAATTGCCATTGTTTCTTTCTTTAGGAAATGTGTATTTAGCTTACAGGAAACTTGCGAAATGCTTAGGAGAGAGCCATGCTGGAGAAAGAGGTCCCTGCTTTTTGCTGATTTGGAGGTTACTCTGGTAATTCCTATTTGACATCCACATCCCAGTAGACAATTATGAGCAATCATTGTATGTTTTCATGTAAAGGCATCTTGGCCATAGCTTTTGTTTCTTTCTTTTAATCAAGGGGTGTATATTGTAGAAACCTCCATAGAAATATTGGGCATTCAGTTCATTATGGACAGAACGAATGGCACGATATAATGAATGTGGGAATATTTATACAAGTAGTGCCTAGTCCACAGAGAGCATACTTTTTCAATGCTTCGCTATGAAAGACAACGTTGCTGAGATGCTGTGTGATCTCCAAAGCCCAAGGCAGGATTAAAGCCCTGCTCCACCACCCACTCACTATGGTCTTGCATGAGTTACTTAAACTCTCTTTGCCTCAGTTTTCCCTTCAAGAAAGTGAGAAGGAGGATTAAATGTGTTAGCATATGTGAAGAGCTTAGAAAAGTATCTGGCACAAAAATAACCTATCAGAATAGGTTGCCACTATCATTATGGACATTTTATTTCACACAATCCATGATTTTAGAAGACTTCTTCTCTGGTCTTAGTATGGTAGATGTGGAATCATATGGCATTGGGCCCCTCAAGAATGGAATCACTTCATTTTGCCATCAGTATCTACTATGAGTTCTCACTCTTAGCCTCTGATCTCTTGGCTCTCACACTACTTTGAGAAGTTGAAGATTCTTTTAGAAGAAAGATCACCTCTTCTTCATTTGCATCTCTCTTTCAAGTATAGAACAATATCCCCAGATGCTTTTTAAGGATAGTTATCAGGGGTACCTCAGTGGCTCAGTCAGTTAAGCATTTGCCTTTGGCTTAGGTCATGGTTCCAGAGTTCCTGGATCCAGCCCTGCATGAGGCTCCCTGCTCAGTGGGGAGTCTGCTTCTCCCTCTCCCTCAGCTCCTCTCCCCACTGAGCTTGCTCACTCGATCTTTCTCTCTCATTTATACTCTCTCTCTCTCTCTCAAATAAATAAAATCTTAAAAAATAAAGATAGATATCAAAATAAATGGACTGATTAGATTCATTCTCTTAGAAGTCGTTTTTAGGCATTGTTCAGAGAACTTGCTGGAGTGTCCTTGGCTTTTTAAAAAGAGTAACCCAGGGTGGTGAGTGGTAATGATGGCTGCTTTTGACAGGCACATTCCTTGTCTGTGCACCAAAAATGTGACTTGGGGCTAGCATAGAAGTACTTTGAAGTGAGACAGAATAGCTTGGAAGCTATGATTAAAGAGGACTTGTTTACAAAATAAACTTCAAGATTATAGGAAAACTTCCTCAGTGACTTTTTTAGGTCTTTGATTCAATGAACCAGATCCTGCTTTTCTCCCATGGGGTGAAGCTGACCTAGACCACAATAGAGAAGGTCTCGCAGATAATCTTGCCAACTCCACGCCAGAGGCAATTAGTGGGAAACAAACTGTAGCCTTTAAAGAGCAGGTGGAGGAATGATAAAGTAAAACAACATCAGTCTCTGGCCCTATCTCCATTCTCACTGACCATTCACAATTTTTGCAAACATCTAATTAAAGAGAAGACTTTTTGTTTTTCATCCTGGAGCTATAAATACAACACTATCAATCATAGAGATTGTTGGGGCAGGTGATGAAACAGAAATTTCTAACCAAAGGGGAAGGTCTTTGAGTGTCATATAATTTTAAGACTTCTACTCTCTCACTTTTGTTATTTTTGTGTTTGTTTTTAACATCTGACTTTTTTTTTTTTTCCAAAGATGGTACTCATCACTGAACCATGGTCTCCATTCTGGAGGGTCAGTAATCCCCAAAGGCTGGTCTGAGGTAGCATTGAAAGATTTCTCTGTTTTGGTTAGAATTATGTTTCCAGCTGCTAGACCACAGCAGGAAACATTATAAGCATTAGACAAATAGTTATTGAGTACATTTTAAAAAGCCATTAGGATTATGTCCTCAGTTGTGACCTATTTTTTAAGTGTTTTCTTTTCATCTGCCGGATATAATGACATTTGGATAAAGCTGTGAACAGATATACTTTAGAGTCAGCGCATATAAAATTCTCTCTGAAGGTGTCTTACACTAGATTCCTCCATCTGAAATCTTGTTAATCAATAGAAAGATTTCTCTGAACACTCTGTGCACTGCTGTCTATACCTACTCCATGTATTTTCTATTGTATTATTTTTTGTCTTCATCCCATTTATTATTATTGAATTTACATGTTTGTTGCCTGTTTTCATCTCTAGAGTACAAGACACAAGGTCTGGATGGGCAGAGACCTGGTGTTCCTCATTCACAGCTCTACCCCTGAAACCTAGTATAGCACCAAAACCAAGACCATAACCTAATATATTTGTTTAAAATGAATTATTAAGTTAAAAAACAACATAAGTGTTTATATTCAATAAAATTCATAACTCATGCTTTAAAAAATTTTGGAAAAATTTTTGAAAAGAGTTTTTAGTCATCTTATATCCACATATCAATCATGATATTTAAGGGACAGGGTTGGGGTGCCTGGATGGCTCTGTCAGTTAAGTATATGACTCATGATTTTGGCTCAGGTTATGATCTCCAGGTCATAAAATTGAGCCCCATGTCAGACTCTGTGCTGGGTGTGGAGCCTGCTTAAGATTCTCTCTTCCTCTCTGCTGCACCCCACCTGTTCATACTCTCTCTCTCTTTCTAAATTAGTATTAATTAATTAATATAAGACATAAGGTTATTACACAACATGAAAGAAACATTCCGACTTCACTGCAACTGGCTTATTTGATTTTGAATTTAGGTTTGCTTCCATTAATAAAACTTTGTGCTGGGGGTTCCTGGGTGGCTCAGTTGGTTAAGCATCTGCCTTTGGCTCAGGTCATGATCCCCAGGTCCTGAGATCAAGCCCATTGTTGGGCTCCTTGCTCAGAGGGAAGCCTGCTTCTCTCTCTCCCTCTGCCTGCTGCTTCCTCTGCTTGTGCTCTCTCTCTCTCTCAAATAAATAAATAAAATCTTTTAAAAAAAATTAAACTTTGAAAAAAAAATTAAACTTTGTTCTGTTACATGCATTATGTTCATATTGTTGCCTAAATTAGTACCATATAAATTTACATTCACATTAGCTCCATATAAATATAAATGTTTGGAACAAACTGCTAGTCATCTTTGCCTTAATAGTTATTCTCACACAATTCCTCTAATAGGAGTTATTAGAAATTTTTGTGTGCTGAAAGTGAACTGAAGATAAATTGCTAGAAGTTACACATAAAATCAGGAAGGGAGGTAGGAATCACACCTATGTACTTTTGACTTTTTTGGAAGTTTTGTGCATTCTGATCTATTAATAGAGACTAGTATCCTTAACTATTATTTATTATTTAAGTGTAATAACGCTTATATAAATGAAAGGTTTCCTAAGTCATCCAGATTTAGCATTTTATAATTTTAATTTTTTCTGGAATTGAATTGAAAACATATGATTTTTCATTAATCTTGGGGCAAGTTGTTTGTAAAATTCATAGCAAGAAATGAGTTAAAAAGTCTTCTTAGTATAAACCAAGGTGGTAGTAGTAACAAAACTTTCTCTCCTTGCCATATGGTTCCACTTTTCTTTTTCCCACCAAAAAGTTTCCTTTTCCCAAACTACCACTCCCATTAGCCACACTCCTTCATGGTATCCTTTTTGCTAAGTGAAGATGTTACAGTCACAGTGAATATAATGTAAATTTTATTATACATTTTAATTGGAGATCATAGAGGTCAGTGTTATCCTAAGAATACTCTGTAGTAATAAAAATATTTTAGTTCAAATTCTTTTTTGCCCAGTGTGTTAGTCAATACCCATGTGTGGCTACTGAACACTTGAAATGTGGCTGGTTTTATTTCATTTTATTGGCTTATATTTAAATAGACACATGTGGGTAATGGTGGCCATATTGGACAGCAGGGATATAGATTATGCATTTGAAATGCTTTCCTTTCTCAAACACACAGACGTGTAAGTTTCAAAAGGGCCAAATACAGTGGCAGTTCTCAATATTTCTGTAGTTCATCTGGCTTAAGGAATGAATGATCTACCACCAAGTTAGAAACCAAACAGTATTTCCTACCCAAGGTTGTCCAAACTTTTCTCTTTATTTTTCACTCTAAAGTTCTGGCTGAGTTTAGAACTCAGAGGGTCACCGGAAGGCTGGTTTCTCAGGATTCCCATCTGGGAGTGGAAATGGTGATGTGAGTGCCAGATATCTCATGAAGTAGCCAGCGCTCATGAGATCCACAGCCAAGTTTACCAGATGAGAAAGGAGAGAGGGACAGAAAGAATCAGACAGAATAATATTAATAAATGTCTTGTTTAGCTAGCTCTAAATTTTTTTTTCTATACTGATCTAAGTTTCAAACTGGGTGGTAATCTCACTGTATAGCAAACAGATATTTTTGGAGTTTGGGAGTGGGGAATATACATGCATAAAAAATAAGATGAGAAATTCAAAGATTTTCAAAGATGTGGAAAAAATATTTTTTCCTTCCAGAAGACATAACTGTTATTTTAGTTTCCTGTAAGTCATGAGGCTTGGAATATAACACATTCCATTCCACATAATTTTTAAATTGCTTATTTTCTTAAGTATCATTACCTACTTATTGTGCCCCTGAAACAAAAACAGAGATTAAAATTGTAGATTTCCCATAACTGTAAAAACCACATATTTCTAAAAATATTTAACTTCCCAAAGGGGTACGAAATACCTACCATTTTGGACCATTAACAGTTATTAATCCCTATCACATTTTAGCAGATACACAGATATACAGCTGTGAGGCAAGCTTAACAGGTTTGTTGTGCAACAAAGAAACATATTTTTGAGGATTGATGGAGGAAAGGCAAGTGGGGGAAAGGGATAACAGGATGATGGGCATTAAGGAGGGCACTTGATGTAATGAGCACTGGATGTTATATGCACCCGATGAATCACCAAATTCTACCTCTGAAACTAATTTAAAAAAAAAGAAAGAAACCTATTTTGTAAGAAAGAAACATCTTCTGAAGTCACTTTCACTTTTTTTCTAATGAACACCTTTTTTCTTCAAGCATATTTTTGAAGTGTGGAACTCCACGTCAGGGAAATGGAGCTCTCTACTATCGTGTAATATAATGAATCCGTAGGGGGAAAGAGTGAAATCAGAACCACAGAAACCAGCTTCCTCTGCTCTATCAACCTCCAAAGGAAAACAAGGTATATATAATGCATGTAATGGAGTCTTAACGGGCCATAGACAAATAGCATGTACAATTCAATTTTCACTCAAAAAGTTATATTAGAGGGTGCCTGGGTGGCTCAGTCGGCTGGGCATCTGCCTTTGGCTCAGGTCATGATCCTGGGGTCTTGGGATTGAGTCCTGCGTTGGTATTCCTGCTCCGTGGGGAGTCTGCTTCTCCCTCTGCCTCTCTTCCCACTCGTTCTGTCAATTTCTCTCTCTCTCTCTCTCTCTCTCTCTCCCTCTCATAAATAAAATCTTTAAAAAAAGAAAAAGAAAAAAATGGAAAACCACATTAAAAACAAAAGTTATATTAGAAACGCCACAAAATGAGCCAACTTTTAAAATGCTTACAACGGAAACCCGGAAAAGATAAGCATCTTCAAATAGAGATGTATTAATAGAGTTCTCTAGTAGATACATTAATGAAGCGTTCATTGAAAGGAGTTATAGAGAAGTCCCTCAAAAGTCAGTGACCACCTAATTTATTATCCAAATGGAGACATATTGGAGAGCAAATTTCGGTGCTATTAATAATGAAGTTACAACCTCCAGACCAGACAAGGCAGGTAGCTGCCAGGGTGTGAGTTTGTCTTTCTTAGCCCATTATTCACCCCTCTGGATACCCTTCTGCTACTCAACTACCACCCATATTTTAAGACATCGCTTCATTCCCACTGTCTCGATAATATTTTCAGGATCTCTCTAGCCCCCTTTTATTTCCCTATCCCTCCACATCTGCAGTATTCGTAATCTGCACCACACATTTGCCTTGCATTTATCATCTGCTAATATTACACATGTGTTAGTTCTATTTCTGTAATTATATTGTAAGTTCCTGAAACCAAGGACTTTGTTCTATTTTTTCAATCCCTCCAAAGCCCAAAACTAGCCCCTGGAAACAGTCACTCAAAAATAGCCCTGTAGTATGGATCTCACTGCTGGTTTCCTATACTTTCAAAGCCAAATTTGGAGCTTTCCTCTACCATGCGGTCTTCCCAAATTGAAGCAGAGGTAATGTGCACCCTCCCTCTGACTACAGATATTACTGACCACAATACTCAGCCTCATAGCAGTGCTTTATTTTATCAGCACAGATCACTCTATGTAATGTATTGTCTTTCCAGCTAGATCAAAGGCTATGGAGGCTGGGCATTGCCTCGTTCTTCTTTGTATCTCCAGGGTTCTTCACTGTCCTAACATGTGGCAGTACTAGTAAAACGTCTAGTATTGACCCCCCTACCAGTATCAGTGACTTACCACTTTCCACCATCATGATGGATTAAAGCCAGATTAAGTAAAAATGGCCCAAATGTCAGTGAAATGACCTCTTCTTGAATTATCCATCTAGCTCCCACAATAAGGAGGAGAAGCTCTGGTCTGAGGCATGCTGGGACAGGCATAAAGTAGAGCAAAAAAGGATAAAAGGAAGCTGGAAGTAGTTCTAGCTAAGGGTACAGCTCCTTTTTAATCCTCTGGTCTTGCTTCAGCAAAAGGCTACTAGAAATCCATATAGTTGTCTATAGTTGTCTACTCAACTCCTGAAGAGAGGATCTAGGTGGTCCAGCATAAGTCAAACATGGTTCAGGCAAGTGCACTACAAGGTAGTCCTATACAGGGTGATCTAAGTGAGACTCCTGGAGGGACCAAGAGGAAGATAAGTGTATGGACTCAACTGTAGGAGAGAAGGTAGTCCCTGCATGTTGCTGCTACTGGCTTCCCAAGGAAGGAGACAGGGAGGAGCTCAGCTGGGAGTCAGGGAAGTAATCAAGCAAAGTTAGATTTCAGGGTGGCAGTTGAATATGTGTGTGGGCATTATAGGGAACAAAGGTCAAGGCAGAATTCCTGACTTCTGAGACCACACTGTGAGAGAGGGGAACAAGTAAACAAGGTGCCATTGACATCACAGGACAGACCTGGTCACCATCCATCAGATCATGAGTAGTACTGATCATCTATGTGAATTTGGGTTGTCACACAGCTGGAGCTGCTGGGGCTCTTCTGAACCCATAATGATGGAAGTGAAAACCAGATGGACCTGGGACCCAACATGACCCCTGCCCCAGCAAAGAGCACTAAGACAAAATGAAACAGGAATGGAGAAGGCCACCCATAGAAGGTGAGCAGAGAGTAGCCTTTCCCTGCATGCATTCTTTAGGATGCTGATCTAAGAAAAGATGGAATGGTAAGGTAAGTCCCAGAAAAGTTGGGTGAAACAAAATTATCAAGATTCTTTACCAAATTCTGGCATGTGCTGAGTCAATCTCCAAACATGACCTTTTTTTTTTTTTAGATTTTATTTATTTATTCATGAGAGAGAGAGGCAGAGACAGAGGGAGAAGCTGGCTCCCCATGGAGCAAGGAGGGCCACATAGGACTTGATCCCAAGGACCTGGAATAGTGACCTAAGCTGAAGGCAGATGCTTAAATGACTGAGAAACCAAGGCATCCCAGACACAACTCTCTTATGCAGGGAAATGCTCAGAAGAGTTTGATCCCCTAGAGCCTGTGCAGAAGTCCGTCCTCAGGCACAGCAGTGCTGTAGGGATGACAGAAGACAATGTAGTGACACATGCAGTAGGATCCTTGTCCCCAGACTCCACCTCCACAGCTGACTTGGTGAAATCTTAGGCAATACTATATGCAGACACTAGTAGTTTATTTGCTTTAGAATCAACTTATGGGACAGATAATGAAGAGTTGGCTTGGAAAAGAATAAAATGTGAAACATCTGCCAGGGGTTACACAATTAATTAATTAATTTTCCCATTCATTTTGGTAGCTTACAGTTCTTTCTTTATTCCTCGGGCGTGTCTAGGGAACGCAGTCTAAGATCGAAGCTCCATCCAGAAACTGGACTAGTCCAAGAGCAGGTACAAAGCCTAGATCCATCTCAGATGGAGACAGCTCTAAAGGTCCAGCCCTGTTCAGAGTTTCCTGTGACATCGACAGAGGATAATGGTAGAACTGTATTTGCATCACAGATTAACATCCCTGCCCCCACCGCCATACCTGTCATCCTCATTCTCTCCCACCCCCAGGTATTACTGCTGAAAGAACTCTCCAATATACTTTCTGCAACCAACCTCTGTCTTGGAATCTGTTTCCAAGAACACCGTCCATAAGAGCTGATTCATCATCTTCTCTGGGTCCCAGGTCTCTCATCTGTAATAGAAGAAGGGTATTAGTAACTCAATTGCATGAGTGATTACTAGCTGTCGATCTTTTTTTTCTAAGCATTTTTCAGGAATTCCTAAAAATCTTCTGATGCACTGTTATCCTCCCCCTTTATACAGGTGAGGAGCCTGAAGCACAGAAATTATCAAATTTGAAAAATGTCACAAACCTAGTAAGTAGAGTCTTGCGGTTAGTCACGGTGTCTCCAAAAATTATACTCTTAGTTCTTATGCTTCATTGTGTTTCCCCACAAAACAATTGTTAAAATTAAATGAGAATATAGGGCACCTGGGTGGCTCAGTTGGTTGGGTGACCGCCTTCGGCTCCCGTCATGATCCTGGAGTTTCGGGATCAAGTCCCGCATTGGGCTCCCAGCTCCATGGGGAGTCTGCTTCTCCCTCTGACCTTCTCCCCTCTCATGTTCTTTCTCACTCTCTCTCACTCAAATAAATAAATAAAATCTTAAAAAAATAAAATAAATGAGAATATAGAGCATACATCTATCACATATAGGGACCCAGTAGTTAATCAATAAATGTTTATTTTCTTTGGTCTGCATATACATCTAAGTGTCACAGGTGTTGTGAGGATGGCAGGAAACCATGGGATGTGTGTGGGAAGTCTGAATGCCAACTACCAAGTGACTAGTACTGATTTTTCAAGGAGGCGCATGGCCCAGTGGTAGGAACCAATGCTCGAGAGTCACATTACCTACGTTGAGCTTGGATTCTCTGTCTGCTACTATAATCTTCTGACCTTCAGTTTCTCAATTATTAAAAAGGAAATCATAATATTTTCTATCTTCTAAGGTTGTTGTGAAGATCAAACTAACTAATGTAAAATATTTAGCACATTGTCTGGCATAGTAAACACTGCATAAATGTTAGTTATTATTATAACTGTCATTATAACTAACATTACTTATTATAGAGATGATTTTTTTTCAGTTAGGATTAGGCTTGTGTTCATACAACTTTAAAAAATGAAATGACTATCTTAATTAAGAAGAACTTTATTTCTCTGTCTTCTAAAAGAAGCCTGGAGTTGAGTTACCTGAAGTTGGTATAGCCTGGATACCTTCCAACACCATGGACAACCAGTTTGTTTTTTTTCTTCATGGCCCAAAATGCCTGTCAGAGCTCCAGCTATCACACGTGCAATCCAAACCAAAGGATGGAAAAAGGAACAAAGAAAGGGATTGTTCCTCCATTTGAAAAATGCCCTACCAAAATTATCACAGCTCTATCTCTTGGCTGTAAATTCTTTGCATGCCACATCTAGCATGTAAGGAATGCTGAGCTATGTTTGCATATCAGGCAATGAGGGTTCAAGCATTGTCAGGAGTATTATGGAGGAAGTAAAATAAGCCTAGACGTTGGAAGGCACCAAACAGTTTCCACCACGGCAGGTGAGCTTTCCAGGCACTTGTTTAACATTAATCCATGACACTTCTAGTAGCAGACACAGAAAAAGACAAATTGTTACTTTAGGTATTGCAAATATCCAATGTCAGTTAACTTAAAGGTGGAGAGTTCTAATTCTGAACTTAAACATTTTAACCCATTTTTATAATGACTTCTATTTTTGACAATTCTAATTTGTAAGCAAAGCCTGCAGAAAGAAATACCTTATAGGATTGAAGTAGAATGAAGTAGAATATAATTCTACTTCTACATGAAGTAGAATATAATAACCCATGCTAATTCTGGCAAGTGTTTCATAAATAAAACATGAAGCAAAAGAAAATTAAATACTGATTAAAGAAATCCAAAGCTTAGGACATTTAAGTTTGTTATATACGTTGTTGTGAAGCTCATCAGAAGCCAATCATTTGGGAAATAGATAAATAGGACTTTTGAGTATCAGGACTAGCTCTTAAGGCATCCGATAGTAGGAAACCAAAGAATGAGTGATTGCCAGGAACATTTTCATTACATACAATGAATAAGAAACAGTGACCTTGAAATCATTTAGGAAATTTACAATTTAAAAAAAAAAAATCCCTACTCATTCAGTTTACTCTCTTTCTCTTAAATCACATATTCAGAACAAAAAGATTTTAACCAAGAGAAAAACAATGTGCAAAAGCCCTCAAATCAAACTCTGGATTTATAATAGGAAGAAATCACCACATGAAAAGAAACATGTCACTGTCACGGGAGGAATTGAACAGTTGACCATTCTAAGAATGTGTTGGAAAGAAAACACCCACAGTTTTCCACCGTTTTTTTAACCTGACTTCACCATGAAGCCAGCCAGTCAAAATATAAAATTACGGGAACGTGATTTTCAGCTACACCGCAAACCTGGAGAAATCCATGTTATTCTAAAAGTATTATCTCATTACAGGCAAGGATTAGCTCACAGGGAACAGCCAAATTCTCTGGTCTGTCATTGAAGAGGCTCTCGTGTTAACAGGGATGCCGTTTACTAACGTCGCATTCAGGGAAGGATCCAAATGTCTTCTGGGTCGCTCCATTGGAATCCAAAGAAAACAGTGTTAGCAGAGAAATCACCCTGAACCACAGTTGCAGACTTTTCAAGTTAAAAAAATAAAAATTGGGAAGAACCAAAATGAACGTTTGATGCACGAAGGAGCTATAGGCCCTCACTCTATAGTAAAATGAAAATGGCAAGAGCTGATCATGTGAACTTTGGGTTTGGGGACCAAAGGGTTAGACCTAGTGCAGTGTCCCTGATTCGTTCATGTATTTTTGCAATTGGATGGGAAAGAGTGGATGGCAGTGAGTCTACAACCCTTACCATGGCTCATAAAGCAATCAGCTGAAGAAAAGGCAACTTGTTTTTCTGACATTGTGATATATGGATAGCTTTTATTCGTTTTCACTTCAGTTAAAACTTAATGTGTAGGAAAAGCAGAATAATATTCTAGTAACTCTTCCAACTAAAAAAAATGCTATAAAAAATTCGAAACCCAAAAGATGCCAAGATGCAAATGTTTCCTTTTTTTTCTTCTCTCTCTGTCTCTGTCTCTTTCTCTCTCACACACATACACACAGCACAAACTGAAGTAAAAGGAATATAGAGTAAAGACCAGTTTTTGGAATATTGGAATATAAAAAGAAAACCCCAGGCTGAGATTCAAGCACTCACCAATGTTACCTAAGCTCCCTGCCTATTAGCTTCTTCAACGGATAAATGAGCATAATCACCCTTATTTCCAAACAATCTTGGAAAGTAAAGAATACAAGTTTTGTGGTCAGAGAGGCTCCACTGAACCCTGGCGTTGGCCTCTCTTGGCCTCATTCTCACGTCTATTTCCTGCAGTGGTGATGAGACAAGCCTCTAACAGGAGGTCTGGCAAATTCTAGCCCTCCCCTCCGCTTGTCTTATTGCTGCAACGTTGACATTTCTAACGCCACATCGATACTAACAGCCTCCTTGAAAGGATATTCTTTTTTTTTTCCTTTTAAGATTTATTTCTTTATTTATTTGAGAGAGAGGGAGAGCGAGGACAGGAACAGGGGGAGGAGGAGGCTCCCCACACGGAGCAGGAAGTCCCCCACAGCCTTGATTCCGGGAGCCTGAGATTGTGACCTGAGCTGAAGGCAGATGCTTAACCTACTGAGCCACCCAAGTACCCCTGAAAAAATATTCCTATTGAAATCCAGAACTAGCAGATTTAACTGCTGAGCACCCCACAATCTTTATGACCTTTTCTCAGTCTGCTCAGTTGTAGAGCTCTCCACCCATGTGTCGCTGCCAAAACTCCCGAGCTTCCCCCACCCCCCCACCCCTGTTTGCCTTCTCCCAGCCTTGGATTTCACACTGAACACCCAGGCGCTCTGTTATGAGTAGTGGTCCCACATTTCTATATAAGAAGATGCTCAGGAATGTCAAGCTCATTCAAAGGAAGGATTTGTTTTGAAGCTGAGTTGTTACTTAGTTGTACAAGACATTTCACTTTTGTTTTGCCACTGTCCGGTGTCTTGCAGTTAGCACTCCTGGTGCCTGTTAACTAAACGCTGGGAGCCACACTCGCCCCAAATCTGGGGAGTGCAGAAAATGCTCCCCCACCCCCATTCCCAAATGTCTACAGAGCATAGAGTAAACTCCACCCCAAATAAAGATTGTGACTCAAACTCTTAGCCCTTGAGAAGCTGCTATTTTGGAATCTACTCTACAAAGAGCAACCCTGGGGCCCATGATCAGCAGAAGCTGAAGATTGCCAAATTTTTTTAAGCAACCCCTTCCCTAGTTAGTCCTCGATACTGCCCTCGAAGTTGAGAAAAATATTTCATAAGTACTGTCAGTACACATATAAATGATGTGGACATTTTTTCTGTATGATTTATACATTTGGAGCCTTAGTAAGTCTTTTTATACGTTGTGTTGAAAGGTAAAGTGAGGCACATTACAATTTTCAAGAGGTTTTTTGAATATACATCAATTTGAACAAGGCAGTGCCAAACCAAAGGTGGTTAGAAGTGATCCACCAACAGGAGTTTTAGAGAGATTTTCGTAGAGAAGACAGGAAAGCAAAACAGGAAATCATTTGATTGACTAAAGCTTAAACAGTTGCCTTATTTGGGAAAAACTAGTTGGTGGTTGTGATTAGTGGTTCTTAGGTTTCCTTTTCTCCCATCGAGTGTGTTGAATCTGGCCTTGGTTTCAGTCCCCCTGTGTTGGCTCCCAAGGATGTATAGCCCCTCAGTCTATCACTTCGAAAATTGTTATCTTAAAAAAAAATTATCTCTATTTCCTTCTATCACTTAAAAATTCTGCTTTTCATACTTAAGCCATTAATTAAACCGTCTTGAATTTACATGTCTGTGTGGGGTGGGAATCACATTTTGTTTCCAGTGGAAACAGAGTTGATCGGTGCTATACACTGAAGGTTTGTGTTCCCACAAAATTCATGGGTCAAAACTTACTCTCCAAGATGATGGTATTTAGAGGTAGAACATCTGGCCCATGATCAGGTGAGGGTGGAGTCCTCAGGAACGAGATTAGTGCCTTCATAAAAGAGGCCCATGTGAGGAGGACATAGCAAGAAGACAGCTGTCCACGAACCAGAAAGGGGACCCTCATCAGACATCATATCTGCTGATGCTTTGATCTTGGATTTCCCAGCCTCCCACACTGTCAGAAATAAATTTCTGTTGTTTAAAAACCACTCAGTCTGGGGCACCTTGGTTGATCCTCTGACTCTGGGTATCAGCTCAGGTCACTATCTCGGGCTCCTGAGACTGAGGCCGGTGTCAGGCCTTACACTTAGCGGGGAGTCCGTTTGTCCCCCTCCCTCTCCCTCTGCCCCTGCTCACGCACTCCTTCAAATCAACACATAACATCTTAAAAAACACGCAGTCTGTAGTATTTTTATTTATGTAGACTAAAAGAATGTTTTTTAAGCTTTTCTATATACTTTTTTACTTACTTATAGTCAAATATTTTCCCTCATATTTCTCCATGTCATCTAAGGTTTCAAATTTATTGTACAAGTCTATAGTGTTCTGTATCTATATGTCATTATTCCCACTTATTTCTGTGCCTTCTCTATGGTACTGAACCAATATGGCCAAAGGACTGCCTATTTGGTTAGTCTCTAATATCTTTTGGGTTTCTTTGTTTAATATTCCATTGTCGAGGTATTTTTTTTATTCCTTCTTTTCTCCTACTTTCTTTGGGTTTAGCCTGTGTTCTCTTTCTAAGTTCTGAAAGGTAATTTTCAATCTTTTTTCATTCATACAGATTTAATTGGTAATATTTCCCTGTAAGCACTGGTCTTTGCTATGTCTTACCTTCTGAAAAGGTAGTTCAGTGTCACTTAGCTGTTATTACTTTATACTTATTATGATTTCTGATTCATATTAATTATTTTAGATTGCCTAAAAAGTTTTTTTTAATTTTAAAATGTATTTTTAGGTTATTCTCTTACTGATGTCTAATGTCTAATGTTGTTATATTTTTTTACAGAGGTTGTGATCATCTTATTTAATACTTCTTTTGAAATGTGCCATGTTTTTTTGAAAATAATATGTATTACCTAATTTTCCCTAATTTTCTAATGTGCTTATTGTGTATGTGTGTGTTTGTGTGTACTAGGTCCAGCTTATTAAGATTTTTGTTCAAATCTTCATCTTCCTTAACTCTTTGTCTAATAGGTCTGTCAGTTTCTGAAATAAATGTTTTTAAATTCTCTAATGTTTTTCTAATACAATCACAGATTTGCCATTTTCGTTTTCCAGTTAATTATTGTTTTATGCATTTTGCTATCACTGGAAGAATAAAGTTTAGGACTGCAAATTTCCTGTTAAATTGACCCTTTATATTTTATATATTGATTCTCTGTCTCCTCACGGTTTTTGGCCTTGAAAGATGTTCTTTTTTTTTTTTTTAAAGATTGTATTTTTTTTGAGAGAGAGAGAGGGACGAGTTGGCGGGGGTGGGGGGCTAGGGGGGGCAGTGGGAATGGAACAAGCAGATTCTCCACTGAGTAGAGAGCCCAGTACGGGGCTTGATCCCAAGACCCTGAGACCATGACCTGAGCTGAAGGCAGAGGCTTAACTGACTGAGCCACCCAAGCACCCTAAAGGATGTTCTTTCTGATAGCAATATCTGCTGTGACAATTTGCTTTCGGTTAAGACATGCATGGTGTAATTTGCCTTTTCCTACTCTTTTGCTTTTTAATTTTATAATTAAATTGCTTTCTGATCCCACCTAAAGTGAAGAAAATTTTTGTCTGTCTAGTTGTCAGTTTTTATATCTAAGTGAGTCTTTTTCTTTGGTAATTTTAAGCATTATTTTCCTTTGATTTAGGGTTTTGTTGTGACACTATGCCATGGCCTTATTTTTTACTATATTCAGCAGTTGCTATGCTTCTGCATTCTAAGTAAACAAGTTTTTCGTTGATTCTAAACATTCTTGTTCCATATATTTCTAAATCTAGCTTTCCCATCATGCTCTCTCTTCTTGTGGCTATCCTTTTGGATGCTAGGTTCAAGTCTTTTTGTCTTTATTTTTCTCTGATGTCCCGCTGATGTACCATTTCAAGGTCACAGATACTCACAGCATCCAAGTCTTCACCTGTCAAACTTGTCTTTTGAAAATTTTTTTTAAGATTTTATTTACTTATTTGACAAAGAGAGAGAGAGAGAAAGAGAGAGAGAGAGAGCGCGCACAGCAGAGGGGAGGGGTAGGGAGAGAAGCAGACTCTCCACTGAACAGGGAGCCCGGTGTGGGACTCAATCCCAAGACTCTGGGATCATGACCTGAGCCGAAGACAAACAACAGACTGAACCACCCAGGCGTCCCTGTCCTCTGAAATTTTGATTTAATTACTTTCTTTTTCATTTGCTTAAGGTCTATTTTGCTCTTTTTCTTTTCTTTTTAAGATTTCATTTTTAAGTAATCTCTACACTCAACATAGGGCTCAAACTCACAACACTGAGCTCAAGACCCACATGCTCTTGCAACTGAGCCAGCCAGGTGCCCCATGTTATTCTAAAATTTTAATGTTTTCTATTCTTTATTTACATCTTTAATAACTGTAAGTACTTTATTTGATAAATCTTTCATATGATTTTATTATCTTTACACTTTGTAGTCCTTCTATATGTTTTGTCTGCTAATTTTTGTTCATGGTGGATAATTGCCTTATCTTTTGTGTTAGTGAAATTATTTTAAGAGTAACTGATTTATCCATGGCAGTCCCACATAATCAGAATTGTGCAATTATCTCTAACAAATGGTATTGTGTTTGTTTCTGAGGAGGATCCATGGATTTTAGCAATCCAAAACTTACTTGACAATTCCTAAAGCCTTTAATGTAAATTTAATCTCCATGGCAACTCATGGTGCAGACTTAGCTGCTCCTCCGTAGGAGCGGTCCTTCTGAGATTCTATTTCAAGAAGAGCTTCCCAGTTCTAGTTCCTCACCTTCCCCAAACTCAAGATTACATCTCTTTTCCTTTCATACAGGTTGAAATTTCAAGTCCCAGCAGTAAGAGACTCTTAACATTTCAATCCCTGGATAAACCACCTCAGTATCTACCAACTCATGAAATTATACTATCTTCTCCCTTTGTGTACATTTGGAGTCACCAAAGCCATTTTCTCTGTCTTTTTCCAGCATTTTCATGTGCTTTTTGGTAGAATTAGAGGCTTGCCTTTGCCAATACTACCATTTTGTCCAAACTGGGTCTCTTAATTCAATCTTTATAGTACAATCCTTTATTTGTTTACTATGCATGACACATTCAGTGACAGATGAATGCTGTCCTCATCATCTGGGGCAGAAGAAAGGAAGAGACACCCTGAATTGTGATACATGGGTGAAGCTTTGTGGAAAGGACCAACACAGCACAGAGAAAAGAAGTCATTGGTTGGCCTTGAGGGGGTGAGCAAGAGCTTTACTACAAACACAGATTTGAGGTGACCTCTTCTAGGTGATAGGGAACTCCAATGGTAGGAAAAAACAAGAGGAGAAGATTCTCTAAGGAAGTTGAATTTGTAGCCTCAGGATTCAGTGTCAGCCTAGAAGTGAGAGTTGAAGCCATAGGAGCAAAGACCAAAGGGGTGCAGAAATTATGGAACAAAAGTAAGATGAGAATGGTGAATGCTCACGATCAAGAAACTGGAGTAAATGGCAGAATTCTGCAAAATTTTCCAGTGGCAGAAGAAAAAGCAATGGCATGGGATGTGGGAGAAGCAAAGTCAAACAAATACCATCAAACAACCTCATGTTCTGTGGTTGAACAAAAGCCTCTGTTGAAAATGAAGCTTCATTTTTAAATGAAAGTACAAACAAAAAAGATCTTTGCGGGACCTAACCATGAAATGAACTTTCCTTTAAGCAAAAAACTCTTTTTATCTTCTATTCTCAATATGTTTTGTTTGACCGTCTTATAACACTAGTTGTGATTGACTAAGTTAATGCTTCTTGAGATCTTGTGGCTAAAGAATAAAACAAACCATAACTACAACATAAAGACTATTTACTACAAGTTCTATTATTGAATGAAGACTTCTATGAAGTACCTTTCATTATTTTGATTTTTAGAAATGTACTTAGCTTTATTTCATGGCACACAAATCCCTTCGTGACATTCCATGATCATCTAAAATGTCACTGTAGGCAGTTGACCCTGGAATGAAGAAACTAAATATTTATTTACTGAATCAAGAAAATATCTACTCAGTCCCTGAAAAGTCTTAATACATAATCTACCCTATCTTCAGAATTCCATGGGCTTCTATGATAATATATTCTCCTTGATTCCCTGAAGGCTTACTATCTGCCCAAAAGTTCCTCATTCTAAGTCCCAAAAGGGAATTTTGCTTTTTAACTGTCTGCACTATACTAAAAATTAATTCAAGGAATTGACCGCTGTGCCCTCAAGAATTGAGTAATAAACCCTCTTGTATCCATTAAAGCTCTCTGAGAGTGAGAGTTCCCCCAAAGCACCAAAGGGCAATTATTGTAAATCTGCCTAGACAGAGCTTTCAGCATAGAGAAAATTTAATTCTCAAAGCTTACTCAGAAAAGAAAAATAGCCTTCCTGAGAAGAAGAGCCTTTCTGAGAGTTGTCGTCCAATGTAGAGCACCCACATCCTAGTACCTTTCCTCTCATAACTGAACAGTGTTCGAAGCAATATTCTCCCAGAAAACATTTTGTTTATGGTCCCCATACAGCAATGTTTAACACACAGAAGGTATTAGAGAAATATTCATTGTCTGGATGAAACCATGAATAATTGAGTGATTTAAAAACCATCTAGTTCAATGGTTAATAACTAGATTTAAAGACAAAGACATGGAGGTCCAGGGGCACCTGGGTGGCTCAGTGGATTAAAGCCTCTGCCTTCAGTTCAGGTCATGATCTCAGGTCCTGGGATCGAGCCCCGCATCAGGCTCTCTGCTCAGCAGGGAGCCTGCTTCCCCTCTCTCTCTGCCTGCCTCTCTGCCTACTTGCGATCTCTCTCTCTGTCAAATAAATAAATAAAATCTTTAAAAAAAAAAAAAAGACATGGAGGTCCAGAGACTTTTAGTGGTAGCACTAAGATCACTATATCAGGCTTATTTTTTACCTCAACCTATTACTTTTTTTTTAAGATTTATTTATTTATTTGAGAGAGAGAGAAGAAGAGAGAGCATGAAAGGAAGGAGGAGCAGAAGGAGAGAATCTTAAGCAGACTTCTCACTGAGTGCAAAGCCCAACATAGGGCTTGATCTCAAGACCCTGAGATCATGACCTAAGCCAAAACCAAGAGCCAGACGCTTAACCAACTGAGCCACCCAGGAGCCCCTTAAGGAAATTTTGTGTGACTATCTCCATTCCTGGGGCAGGTACACTTGCCATTTATTAGTCATTGCATATAGAATCTTCCTGCTGAACTAGTTGACTCTTAAAGTTTAAGCAGTTCATTCAGGTATCAATGGTAGTTTTGTACTAACCAGTGGTTCTAAATTCTTCTGTCTCCCATGCCCCATGCATATGTCTCCCATGCCTTATGTCATAATACTCTTACATCATTTCTGCAGTAACTCTTAAACAAGGATTATCCAGCCTAAGATAGTCTTAGAGTGAAGAGGAAAAGGGGTAAATGCCATTTGAAAGAATCTCATAACTGATTCTAATGCCCATCAAAATTTTACTTGGTTTATTGTTCTGAATTAAGAATTAACATGTGCCTTTAATATTTACAGGAATTCTCTTAGTTTTGTCTAATTTTTCTTCAATATCCTGCTTAAATTATGCCTCCTCTGTGAAGTCATTCTGATTCTTACCTCTAAAATTATTCTATCCAATAGTGATCAGCAGTACTTTGATTAAAACTCTGTATAACATAACCTATATTGGAACGTTTGTGCTTACATGTTGCTATAGACTGAGGGTACGTATCCTCTCTACAATTCATATGTGGAGACCTAATTCCCAATATGATGGTATTTGGAGGTAGAGCCTCTTAGGAGATGATTGGGACTCTGCTCTTATGAAACAACATCAGAGCGTTTCTTCCCCCTCTCCTCCGCCCCCACCCTGTGTAAGGACACAGTGAAAAGCTGTCTATGAACCAGGAAGCGAGACCTCACAAGACGCTGAATCTACCAGTGCCTTGATCTTGACTTCCTTGAGAACTGTGAGAAATATGCTCTGTTCTTTATAAGCAGCCTGAACTAAGACACATGCACACTTTTGGATGGGCTCTAACAGAAGCCTATTTCACTCACCTTTATATCATCAGCTTTTAGCAAATTGTCTGGCCTTGGATAGCCTGTCAAAAAATATTCATAGGAGACAGATAAACAGGTAGGTAGGCATACACAGATATCCTGATATTGATGTTAAGAACTCTTGTACATACTTTATGGTCTGTAGACATAGGCAAGGATAACTAGAAGAAAGATTCTTTCTAATCTAGTTGTCAAGAACTTTGTATTTAGCTAAACCTAAATACTTGCATGTCTTTGCATGTCTTATTTTATTTTTGCCTTTGCATGTTTTAATTTAAAGCACTACATTTTACAAAAGTAAGACAACTTTGAATTACAATAGTGGAAAACACTTTGGATAAATTATATATATATATATATTTTATTTATATATATTTATATATATTTATGTATATTATAATATTTATATATATAAATATATATATTTTTATGATCAAAAGCATCCAGCATATAATGTTATTTAGTAAAGGAATGTAGTTTCAGGATTTTACTCTAAAAATTCAAGATCCGGGAACATTTTTTAAATGTATATTTCAGAACAACAAAAACCCTTCACAAACTCATATAATTGCTGGCACTTTTCTCCCCCCACCATGTAAGAACTCTGCAAATTTGTTTGTATTGATTCAAGTCTGCAAAGCAAACACATTTATTTAGATTGATTCGTGAAACTGGCTGTTGTAATGGGATACTGTACTACTTGTTTCAGTATTGGGCCCTAAAAATCAATTACAGGGCATCGAGGCCATTATTTTCTCCTTGTAAACAAAAGTTCTTTAAATTCCAGGACATGTCCACCACGTTAGAGATGAGGGACCAAGCATTTCATTTCACATTTGCCTGCTTAGAGGAGCTGAATGCCATGAAATTAATAGGGGCTCATTCCAAGTTTTCCAGTTATGCTCAAATGAATACATCATTTTTGGAGAAAAAACAACACAAGTCCTATGTTTACAATGGCACTAACTTGCATGCCAATTCTTAAAATAAGAGTTTTACTAAATTCATTTCAAAGAAAACCTAAATTCGATGAAATATCTTAGTCCAAATGGTTTTGAACTAGAAAGGATTCTTCCCTTGGTGCGTACCACTTGGCTACAATTAAAGAATGTTATGGTCTTGTGGAATTTCCGGTTTTAGTCATTTAGAGTCTGACCAACCTTCCATCACATCGGTTTCAGTAGTACTTACTAGATTCTTTCAAAACAGAGTTGTTCTTTTTCTGGAAAGATCACTTACAATTATATCCAAGAAACAACGCTTAGAGTTTATTTTTAAAAGAAGAGGAAGTTTAAGTCAAGATTAAAGCTACAACCACCACAGAGTCTCCACCCAAAAAGGCCTTTAAATCTAAGTTCTAGGGTTTTTGTTGTTGTTGTTGTTGTTTGACTGGTTGGCTTTTTTTTTTTTTTTAAATATAATTCCACAAAGGATGATTTGGAATCCTTGGCTTCTTCCTCTACAAAGAATGAAGGGAACTTCATGGCAAATTTAGGCTGAAAACCCAAACATTAACTCTTCAAAGTCTTTAGGGAAATAAATCATGGAAATAAGTATTTTTTAGTTAGACTTAAACATTCTCAAAAATTTTCACTGATTACATGTTTGGAAAAAGAGTTGTCAGTAAGGAGTGGTATATCTACATATTAGAGTTAACTCTAACAGGAGTGATGTTGGTAATGAGAATTATTGTTTTTTATAGTACCTGAGCTATTTTTTTAAAGAAGTCTTTCTAAGTGTTCCACACAACAATCACATCCACAAAGCCTGTAATTTCAAAAACACTCTCACCATGTTGTTCCATTTAATCTTGACACTGACCTTATAACATCGACAGGCAGGATTTACATCCCTCAGAGAAGTCTCTGAATCTCCTTTTGTCATTGGTAAGATGGCAATAATAAATAACACTTGACACGTCTAACCCTTTGTATAGTGGAGAATAAAATGATCTTGTCTGTCTCTTACAACAAACACCAAAACATAAATTAATTAAAACTAGTGTCTCTTTTATCATGCTAAATATAGAGAATTGGGGATATCAATTTAAAAAGCAGAAGCAATATATTCAGAACTATTAAGGAAATTGAGTCAAAGTATTTGTGAACTATATATATATATATATACACACACACAGATATAAATACATCATATTTATCATATACACAAATCATATACACAAATACACATATTTATCATATACACAAATCATATACACATCATATACACAAATACATCATATTCTTTGAGAGATACACACACACAAGCAGACAGGACCCCATCCTGCTTATCTTCATCTTTCAGTCTGAACTTTAAAATGATATTTGCTTTATGTTTACTGTTGAATCATTAGTCCCCAGAGAAATTATTGACTAATCAAATAAAGAAATGAATATAACAATCTATCTAGAAAGAGGATCAAGCAGATCTAGGGAAAGACCATATACTAAACCATAAAGCAAGCTCGACAAAAATGAAAGGACTGAAATCACGCAGAGTACAGTCTCTGATTCCAATAGACATTAGTTTAGAAATAAAACAACCAAAATCTAGTAAATAATCAAATGTTTGGAAGTTAAGTAACACTTTTTTAATTAATCCATGGCAGAAAAAGAAATTAAGATAAAAATCAAAAATATTTTGAATTAAATGGTAATTTAAACACTACCTATCAAAACTTGTTAGATGTAGCTAATGGTTTAACAAAAGCTTATAGCTTTTGAAAGCTATAAGCATGCTTATAAAAGTGCATGCTTAAATACATGCACTTTTGAAAGAAGAAAGGCTGAAAATGAATTTTCTGAGAACCTATATCAAGAAACAAAGAAGAAGAAAAAGAGCAGGAAGATGGTTGTATCTGATATATATAAAGAACACTTAAAGTTAATTAGAACAAGAAAGACATACCAATAAAAAATATTTTTTAAAGATAAATAAGCACTTAGCTAAAGAGGATAGCCACATTGAGCAGAAATGCCTGAAAAGGTTTCAAACTGATTGGAAATTTGAGAAATTAAAATTGCGGCCATAATGGGAGACTGACATATGAGCACCAGAATAACTATGATTAAAACACTAATAACAAGTGTTCATGAGGGTGTGGAAGAACCAGAACCCTAACAGATTGCTGGTGAGAGAGAAAATTTACACAATCACTTTAGAAAAGTATTTTGTAATAACTACTACTGGAGAACATTTGCATAACTTTTCCAGGACACTGTAGAAGGGCAGGGGTTTCCAAACATTTACACGTTGTAGCACACAGAAAATAACATTTGTTTAGCACACTAAGGAAAACCGAGGAGCCTTTCATAGCATGACGTCATCAAATTCACTACTGGTGAACCACCTAGTCATGTTGAGGACCGATGTGTTCAATACATGGGATATTTTCATCTCTGAACACCTGCGTGTTAGGTTTGCTCTTTGAGGGAAGCTCAGTTCTTGGTGACTACATCCTAACAAAAGGAAAGAGAAAATTCCTACAAATACTTCTATTTTTTCCATATTTTCAATTATTTACATAATAACAAATATTAAATTCACCAAGCGGTGTCTCCTGTTAGAATAAGGAACACTCCTAAAGGATGGGAATATAGGAAAAGAGGCCATAGAAGCAGTGAAACTTGAGTTATCTTTTTTGAAATTTGCACAAAAGACAATCCACTGAAATCTATGCTGTCAAAAATGTCAGTCTGGCTCTCGTCATTCTGCAATCTGTTTCAAATCCTTAGTGAAATAAGGTGGACATAAAGTCATATTTTAAAAAGACAGCTTTGGCTTCTGCTTCCAGGAATGTGGTGTAGATGTACTTTTCCACTAAGTACAGCTATAAAGCCTGGACATTATATATAGAGTAAGCACAAGAAGACTCTAAAAGAAGAGAGAGCAGACTTTCTAGAGACCTTTGAACCAGAGAAACAACATGGTGGCAAGTTCCCTGGATTTTCTTTTAGTCCAAGCCAATTGGAACATGAGCAAAGAACCCGAGGAGATATTTCACTGAGGAACATAGACAGATGGCAAATAAGCTCAGGCAAAGTTATCCAACATCATTAGTCATTGGGAAAATACGAATGAAAGCTAAACAATCTATCAGAATCACTAAAAAAAAAAAAAAGTGCTAAAACCAAATGATACAAGGATATGAAGAATCTACATTGTTTATATATTGAGGGTAAGAATGTAAAGTGGTTCAGCCACTATAAGAAAAAAAATGGGCACTTTCTTGAAAACTAAATATACACTTACCAAAAGACCCAGAAATTGCTCTCATAGGCAATTTCCCAAAGAAATGAAGGTTTATAGTCACACAAAAACCTATACATAAATGTTTATAACTGCTCCGTTAATAATACTCCAAACCTCAGATGTCCTTCAGTGAGCAAATGACACAGTTGGGTAGATCAATATCGTGGAATTGTACAAACTCAGAAGTACAAAGAAACAAACTACAGATAAATGTTATAATCTAAACAACCATCCCTAGAATGTTAGGGATAAAAGCCCAAAAGGTTACATACTATATGATTCCATTTCCACACCCTTCTTGAAATGACAAAGTTCTAAACTGGAGAACATGGGAGTGGTTACCAGCAGTTTCAGAGCAGGTGTGGTGGGAAGGAAGGGGGTGTTATTCCAGAGGGACAACTTCAGGAATCTTTGTGATAATGGAGATGCTCTGTATCTTGACTGCATCGATGTCAAATATCCTGGTTTTGACATTGTACTCTAGCTTTGCAAGTTAGTGTCACTGGGAGAAACCGAATCACAGATGTATAAGCTCTCTCTGTATCGTTGCTTACGTGGGCATGAGAATATACAAGTCTATCAAAGGAAAAAGTTTAAAAATAAAAATAATATACTCTGGTTGCACATTAATGTTGTGCAAATGACATGTCTCATCTCTTAATGAGTTCTAAGCTATTGCAGCATAAAGTTTACCCTGATTCCAAGGCTCTGCTGCCTTGCTTGCTGTTATTTTGTTCTCATTTTAAACTCCCTCTCTCCCCCTTTCCTTCCTCAATTCCATCAAGGTTTTTGTGCATGATGAGTTTCCTCCACCCTCCTGGTCTAACTCCAACTGGGTGGCTCAGTACGTTAAGCATCTGCCTTTGGCTCAGGTCATGATTCCAGGGTCTTTGGGTCAAGTCTTGTATGGGGATCCCCCTCCTCAGCAGGGAGTCTGCTTCTCCCTCTGCCCTCCCCCAACCCCGTGCTTATGCGCATGCTCTCTCTCTCTCTCTCCCTCTCTTGCAAAAATTAAATCTTTATTTTTTTAAAGATTTTATTTATTTATTTGACAGAGAGAGAGATCCCAAGTAGGCAGAGACACAGGCAGAGAGAGAGGGGGAAGCTGGCTCCCTGCTGAGCACAGAGTGGGACTCCATCCCAGGACCCTGAGATCATGACCTGAGCTGAAGGCAGAGGCTTTAACCCACTGAGCCACCCTAGCGCCCCAAAAATAAATAAATCTTTTTAAAAAAAGTGTTATACTTTAATAATTGTAGTATTTAGGTGACACTGATCTAGCATTTAAAAGAGATTTAAGAGAGTATTTGTTCCAACTTTACTGTCATGTAAGTTAAAAAAAAAACTGAGGCGCAGAGTGTGTAGGCAACTTTGTACATTGCTTAAAGAAAAGTAAAAAGTCAGAGCTTAGATTTTTCCATCCGTTTGCAGAGTGGGCTGTTTTTGGTTTTTTTTTAAAGATTTTATTTATTTATTTATTTGACAGAGAAAGAGAGATCACAAGTAGGCAGAGAGGCAGGCAGAGAGAGAAGGGGGAAGCGGGCTCCCTGTTGAGTAGAGAGCCCGATGCGGGGCTCGATCCCAGCACCCTGAGATCATGACCTGAGCCGAAGGCAGAGGCTTAAACCACTGAGCCATCCAGGCGCCCCCAGAGTGGGCTGTTTTGTTTGTTTTTCTTATTTTGCAGAAGTTGTTCCTTTTGCTTTCTGTTTCAAACATAACCATAAAATACCATAAACTTAAAAAATTAACTCTTTTATTAACACAGTTTATATATTTGTGTGCCGTGTGCAAACAGCAACACATAAGAAGTGACAGAAAGTGACTTGTTAATCCTCTTTACGCTCCAAATAAGCCTTTTTTTTTTTAAGATTTTATTTATTTATTTGACAGAGAGAGAGATCACAAGCAGGCAGAAAGGCAGACAGAGAGAAAGGGGGAGGCAGGCTCCCTGCCAAGCAGAGAGCCCGATGCAGGGCTCGATCCCAGGACCCTGAGATCATGACCTGAGTCTAAGGCAGAGGCTTTAACCCACTGGGCCACCCAGGCGCCCCCAAATAAGCATTTCTTTCCTCCATCATTTTTCTTCAGAGGCAGATACGAGTACATGCATGCGTGTGCTCACATACATAGGAGCACAATAGAAATACCTTCTTTTCCTACTCAGTGACACATCTTAGAAATCATTCCCTATCAGCACATAGGCATGTGGTGGACAGACCTATCGGTGGTCCCTCCCTGATCTCTACTTCCTGATACTTATATCTGTGTATAATCCCTTCAGTGAGCATGAGCCAGACCCACGAGTAATCAATAGACTATGACCAAGGTGCTGGAATCTCACTCCTGTGCTTATTTCACCCTAGTAAGACATAAGATTTTGTCTTCCTAGCAGATGTTTTTTAGAAAATCTACTTACAGGCTTGATGAAGTAAGCAACCATGTGGAAAGCAATTGCCGGTAGCTTCTAGGAATTATGGCCTCTGGGAATGGAGGGTGACCTTCAGCCAACAACCAGCATAAACCTGGTCCCTCAAACCTACAACCACAAGGAATGAATTTTTGGACAGCTTGCATGACTGTGACAGCAGATTCTTCCTCAAATGAGCTCCTATAGGAGAACACAGCCCAGAAAAATACTTGAGCCTTATGAGACCCTGAGTAGGAGCCCTAACTAAGCAGTACCTTACTCCCAACCCATAAGAACCAAGATAATAAATATTGTAAGCCACTCAGTTTGTGGTAATTTGTTATGCGACATAGAAAACTAATACAAAGGTCTACCTTATTTTTTCCTATTACATAGTATTGCCCTCTATGTGTAGACCATATCAAATTTAAAATTTTTAAACTTTTCTCTATTAATATATATTGATTGTACATGTGTCTTTGTACATAGATATAAATGTATTTGCAGGGTTAATTCTCAATAGTAAGATTCTATATTGAAAATATGTCATGAATGTTTTCATTGATATTGTCAACACACTCTATAAAAAAGTATTTATCATTCTATGTTTTCTCCAGAAATCTGTGAAGATTCCATTCCTCTCAACGGTATTTCATTACTATTTTTCTTCTTTCCAAAATAATAAAATATTTGACAATTTTACTCCTTTTTACAATAATGATACTTTCATGGATTTTAAAGATGAAATTAGATGGCTAATTATCTAACATAGATAACATAATTATCTGTTTCTTCTCCTACTGTACATTGGGTATGAGAAGAGGGAGATCCAATAGGTTCTGCCTCTGGGGCATGGAGACACTTAGCTCCCTGTGTGAGTAAGTGAGTGCTACTATGGGAAGAAGAGGCACATGGATTTTTGGGTAGTTTAGCAGGGGATGTTACTATTCCCCACAATGTATTCTCCCCTCCTCTGTATTATTTTGGCGGCAATAGAGATTTCATACCTCTAAGTTTTGGTGATGCACATGATTTCAAGTTAGAGAAACATTTTGCAGTTGTCCTAATGGAATGCTCTCCTTGTAGTGTTGTGACTCAATTTCAGACAAGGAATTATGAAGATTTCTCCTTTCCATATTATCATACTTTCCTCTTTTGGGCTGAAATACTGGTCAGAGAAAAGTTGGAAATCTCTGGTGAAGCTGAAGATGTCCATGCCCTTTGATTAATAAAGGAAGCTTTCTTTTATCTTCTAGAAAAATCTCTCACAGCACATATAAGGAGACATAAAATGGGTGCAGAGGCATTACTTACAATAGAAATAGTTTTTAAACAATCCAAGTGTTCCTGTTGTTCCTGGGTGGCTCCGTCACTTGAGTGACTAACTCTTGATTTCAGCTCAAGTCACGATCCCAGGGTTCTGGGATCAAGCCCTGCATTGGGCTTCCTACTTATGGGGGTGTCTTTTTGAGGATTCTTTTCTCTCCCTCTCTTTCTGCCCCTCCCCCAGCTTGCTCTCACTCTTTCTCTCTCTCTCTTAAAAGTAAATAAATAAATCTTTAAAAACAAAAACAAAAATGAAACTAAGCATTCCTCAAAAAAAGGAATGAATAAATTGTGTTTCATCAATGTTATTGAATGGCATACAGTTGTGGATTTTGGAAAAATAATATATGTGCTTTAAAAGTATACATAAGCACAGGAGATTAATAAATATCAAACCTAGCACAGCAATTTTATCAGTTATGGGATCAGGAGAAAAAAGAAACTATAAAGTTTTGGTGGATAAGATACATATTTTTAAAATATTTAGTATGTATATATAGATGAGAATGAAGGTATTACTTATTAGAACTTGTGAGGCATACTTAAGTACTGCTTAAGGTAGAAAAATATATGACAGCCTTAAATAAACCTTGAAAGAAAAGACTGAAAATAAATGAGACAAATTAATTATTTCATGAAAGAAATTAAGAAAAGATCAACAGATAATATCCCATGGAAAATAAAATATTGAAAAGAAATAAGGACTAAAAATGAAATAAATGGTAGAGAGATCAACAATAAGACCAAGAACTGGCTATTTGAAAAATATTAAAAATATAAATCTTTTGTCATATTTTTCAAAAAAAATAATAAAGAGAATGAGCACAAATAAAAGCATACTCAGGACCAAAATTAGGAATCAAATGACAAAGGGAAGATTTAAGTCAGATTAATTAAAGACTATAAGAAAATAATTGTATAATTCAATTAACAAATTTATCAACACATTTTAAAACATGAAAGAAATATTGGGGAAAATAGAGATTTCCAAACTCAAGAGAAAAGGGATAAAAATATTAAAATAAAAAAATGAATCAACTACTGATATACCTGATATCACTTTGAGGAAACTCAAAAATTGTATGTTAAGTGGAAGAAAGGGCAAAAGCTAACAACCATATTTTGCATGTTTCCATTTATATGAAATGCCCGAAAAATGTAAATCACTGTAGACTGAAAGTAAATTAGTGGTTGCTCAAGGTGGGGGTGTGGGGGTGGGGGCTGGGGAGGATTGGGTGCTGGGAATGGGAGATGCATGCAGGCACTAAGGGGCTTATGTGTGATGAACATGGTTCAGAGTTGGGTTGTGGTGATGATCGCACAACTCTGCAAATTTAAAAGAAGTCATTGAATTTTACGGTATGAAAATTGTGCCTTAATAAAGCTGTTAAAAATAAGAAATGGAATGCTCTCATGAACCCATAAGCATTAAAGTAAATAAGTTGCTTATTAATAAAATAAGCCCACCTCCCAGCCTCCCTCACCATGACACCAAAAGAAAATAGGCTTAGAGTATTTTATAGGAAAACTTACATCAAAACTCCAAGGAGTAGAAAATTCATGTCATCTACAAATCATGTCAGTGGAAACGAAAGAGAGACATCCACTGATTTCAATGTGCATGTGGTGATGTACTTTGATAGTAACATTTTGTAAGGATGATACAAGAAAAATAATAAAATAACCACACCTGTGAATATAAATGAAAACATCCCATATGAAGTCCCATCACACTGAATTCCACATTATGTTAATAAAAATTATAACTAAGTAAAACTTATCCTAAGAATACAAGAATATTCAAGATCAGGAATTTGAGCAACTTTATGGAGTAGAAAAACTATGTGATTATCTCACTAGATGTAAAAAAAGTATTGTAAATACCCACCTATGATAAGGACAAAACTCAGCATGCTAGAAATACAGGAAAATATTTTTAACATGAGCATTACTTAATTCTTTTTTCTTTTTCATTCAGTAAAGCTTATTCCATGTTTTAATTATTTTTACTTGTATGATTATTATAGGAAATTTGGAAAAAAAATTCACTGTAGTTCTTCTATTGTCATAATTATTAAGTATTTAATTTTATAATTATTAGATAAATTATTTCTGTTGTTTATTGAAAGGGGTGGTGCAAAAAAAGATTTCTCTGTCTCCGATTATGCCCAGGATCCACCATCAGAAGAGATACTTCAGGTCATTGACTAGGATACGTTATAACCAATATATTTTTTTAAGCAAATTTCTTCTTTTTTTAAGATTTCATTTATTTGACAGGGAGGGAGAGAGAGAGAGAGAGAATGAGAGCACAAACAGGGGGAGTGGCAGGCAGAGGGAGAAACCAGCTCCCCACTGAGCAGAGAGCCTGAATTGGGGCCCAGTCCTCCCACAACCACTATTGGCTGGGTCCCCATAACCAATATTTCTACATGGAGAATAGCTGTGAGATATATCTTTTTCTCTCATGCAGTGTTGGCTTTTTTTTTCTGTGCAGGTTTTAGAAGCTCACAATATTTTTCTACAATTGGCCTAGCTCTAAAGATACGTATAACAGTAATTTACCAGAAGAAATCATCATCACTATGCTTACTTTTATACATCAGAAATATTCCTATTAATGTCAGGAACACTATACGCCTACCATAGTCCTGACATTGTAACTCTTTCCTAGAGATCCCCAAGTCATTCAATAGGCGCTGCAAAGAAAGGAGGGGAAAAATGATTTTTATATGCTGGTGACATGACTGCCTAAATTCAAAGGCCAAAATAGGGGTGCCTGGGGGGCTCAGCTGGTTAAGCATCTGTCTTCAGCTCAGGTCATGATCTCGGAGTTCTGGGATTGAACCCCAGGTCAGTTTCCCTGTTCAGTGGGGAGTCTGCTTCTCCCTCTTCCTCTGTCCCCC
>CM052810.1:163122543-163144741 GCA_028533885.1 Nasua narica | reverse complement strand
AATAAGAAAAAAAGTTCAATAAGAGCTTAATATGAGATGATCCTATAGCGCTCTTCAACAGATTTATTAAAATATTAAAATTTAAAAAATCTTTAATTGGCTATTTTCTAATAACCTGTATTTAAATTATCTTGGAATATCTAGCTGTCATTCATGTATTAAGCAATGCTTTCTCACAGACTTTGTATTAACCACCAAAAGAAAATAGTTAAATATTATAGCATTCTGAAAAAAGGGGTTGATTTTCTTCTATTAATATTTTAAACCATTATATCAATCAAGTGGACATTTAACTATTTTAAAATAAAAATGTAAAGAATATGGAAATCATACTTTATAACTCTTTATTCTTAAACTTTTATTTTTTAGATTTTTTTGAAGAATGGATTATTCTTAAATTGACACACTTATATAGTACAAACTTCTAATTGAAAGAAAATACACACTTATAGTAATGCAGTTATAAATACCTGAAATGTAATGACTACTATGAAATATATTGGAGATACTGTTGTTAGAGCAATCTAGCAGAATTATTACTTTGGATTGATATGTACTGATTCTCACTCTTAAGTATTAAGGAAAATTAAGTAACAAATGATTTTAGGTTTGTGTGGAAAAGTAAATACAATGCAAATATCAAAGTGGTGCTGTAAATATCTTATCTGAAAGAAGCCTAGAGGATTTGCAATTTTGTTGGAATGTGTAAACTCCAGTGAGATTTTATGAAGAAGAAAATGATCTGGAGAGCTTTCTAAGAGTTAACAAAAACTGTTCAATGATGGTGGCTTCTATTCATTCATAAAACTTTTATCGAGAGCTTAATGACTCTGTTCTGCATGTTGGGGTTAATGATGGATAAAATTTGGGGCTTCCCTTCTGGGAATTCTATGTTAATCCATTTTAAGAGTTTATAGTCACTCAATAAATTTTGCTTGTATTTCCACCAAAATAGACTTACTGTATTTTTATTGCATGGATTATCAAATTATAAAATATTAGAAATCTTTTGAAAAACTTCTGAGCCACTTTGGCAATGTTCTGTCGGTTCAAAAGCCTATTGGTTGGAATAATTTAACAAATATCTAGAATTTCATTTAGAAACCAAACACCTGTGGCCATTAAACAAAGCTCTTTTTTTTTTTCAAGGAACTTTATATCAAGTTAGGCACATACAAGATCTTAATCTAAGAGTGCCATCTTCTGGACTCCAAGTCCAAGCCACTGATTTGGATTTATTGGATACACACTATTTATTTCCTCATAAAGCTATACATATATTTGCATTTCTTGAGTAGCATCTGGAAATGATAGCAACTATGACAATAACTATGATTATAATTTCTAGATAATGATCAGGAGTAGTAGTAGAAAAACTATTCACTTTGGAATCGGACAGATCTGAGTTTGATAGGGGTCTCTATTACAGGTGGTAAGCTGTGACCTTGATCTAGATTCTGCTTTCACACTTGTACTGTATAGCTAAATGCAAGCTTTTAGGGTGGCTAGGAAGACTTAAGAGAACATATACAGAGCTTTTTGCACATGTGTGACAGAGAGCAGGGATAGAAAGTTCCCAGGTATTTGTCAGTATTACAATAATAATCATTGGGCAGTGGTTTAGTGTTTTGAAAAATGACTTCACCTTCATTATCCAATTTAATCCTTATACCAACTTCTGAAATTGAGATATTACCAATTCAGTTATTCATATGAAGAAAGCAAGAAGTGCAGTGACTGTGATAAATTTGACATATCCAGGGTTTGAATTCTTGTCTTCTAGTTCTAGACCCTACGCACTCCATAAAGGATTAGGAATCATGAGAATTTCAATCTTGCCTTGTTCATGCCAGAAACTTACCTGCCTGGCTTTAGGCAACATATGTAATTTCTTGAAATTTTAACTTCCTCATCTGTATATTGAGGGTGTTGTACTAATTTATCTTTTCAATCCTTTCCACTTCTACATACACAGAAAGTCAGTATAGAGTAGTTGTTAAAAGCACAATGTTAGAAATGAATTATTGGGATTCAATCCCAGCTCTGCCATTTGCTGGCTCTATAAGCTGAAGCAGGTTACTAAGTCTCTCTAAATCTCATTTTACTTATCATTATGGGTTAATAAATAGTACTTATTTCAGAGTATCATCCTTGTGAGGAATGAATGAATTAAATTATGCAAATTACTTAGAATGGGATCTGGTATAGAGTAAATGTTATGTAAGTATTTGCTCTGATTTTTATACTAAAATTGTAACATCTAATTCAGTGACTCCAAGTGAGCTACCTTAACCCTTAAAGTCAAAGAGTAGATTTGCTTAGACAATTAAGTGGAAGCTTCCTCAGCCTGCGTTCGTGGCCCAATCACATTGCTCTCCTTGTGTGACAAACTCAACTCAGTAGTTCTATTCTAAAGTTCTAGAACTTACTGGGCCCTGGGTCAGTATGATGGCACAGGCTGAGGAATCTAACTTAGACATTTGCTGAAGCATCAAAAAATATAGAAACATTTCTTTGCAAAAAAATATTTAAACACTTAAATTTCAAGCATTAGATGCATGCTAAGTCTTTTTGGTAGAAGAATTATGAAAAGTCTTAATTCCATATGCTTTTTATAAACAAATGAAAGTTTTATTTCAAGAACAAAAATGATCTTTAAGTTCTTTAAAGCATATCACATTCATCTTAGATAACACTGAAAAGCAGTTCCGATAGCTGAACTTAGACACATTGGGACCTATAAGACAATGGAATCGACATACAAGTAATAGGTAAATACTAGGCAAATTGCTTAAAAAAAAGAAAGTGTCATTTCCATATTGTGAGCTCCTGAAACACATTGGAATATATTCTTGCCCAAATAATTGTTTGATTATGTCACAAAGTTTACTTAAGTATAAAATTTATTTATAGTTCCCATACTTTAATTTTGCTTTGTAAAAATTACAAAGATATAGAAACAGCTGCCATTTTTCAAAACGACTACTATCACAGTGCAAAAAAAAAAAAGAGATTGCTTTCATTCCATTTTTTGCTTCTGTATTCACTCTTTCTTTTTTGCTAGGTGGCATGCATGCAGTGGTTTCATGGAGACCATACAATGCTTGAGATGATTGAGAAAAAGCGTTGCTTGTGCAAGGAAATAAAAGCTAGACAGAAAACGGAAAAGGGGCTTTGCAAACAGGATAGCATGCCTATCCTGCCCAGCTGGAAGAAGAACGCTGGGGCAAAGAAGTACAGCCCTCCACCCTATTCTAAGCAGCAAACTGTGTTCTGGGATACGGCCATATGACTGTGCACAGGATGGCGGGAGCTCCACATCACTTTACACGAAGAGGGAGGTCGACTCAGTCATGTGATAAGTAACTGTTACGTAACTTCTCTGTAGGAATGGAATGCCAGTGCTTCCCTGGAAAGCCCATGGGAAGCTGTGCCTACTCATGGCAAATTCTCGATAAAATGTATATTAATTGTATCCTTGCAATTAAGACACTTATTTATCCCGGATTATTTTGAATCCAAAAGATATTAAGATGTAAATATTTTACTAGTCTATGGGTGACACCTGAAATAATACACATTATACGTATATAAATTACAGAAATATCAAGAGTTTTACTATATGATATAATTTCGGTATTAACTGGTTTGTTATCTCTTTTATATGTAATCCCTTGATGCCTTTTATTATTAATTTTTGCATTTAAGATGTTATTTTTTTTTTCTGTCCACATTTGGCTTCTGTATGAGAGCTCACAGCTATAAATCATGTTCAATCACATAATATATGATCTGGTGCTAGTAATGTAGAAGTCAAGTGTCATATTCGTTAAGAACATCTGTTGCTTTGTAAGTTTTTAAGGGTTTGACGGGAAATGAACGCAAATGTGATGCATAATTTGGATGTCCACGTTACATCAACACCAATATTTTCGCTACATTGGCTTTATAAGAATTTCTCTTCAATATTGTCTTGTTTATACCAAGCAATCATTAGTCAGACTCCAGAGAAAGTTATTAGGCTATATTTGGATATCCCAGCAGAAAACATTTCCTTAAGAAATGACTTTCAGGACACGTGTCCTTGCATCATGGATCTGATTGGAGGAGACCAGGGTTCACTGTGACAATGGAAAAAACAAGGAATCGAAAGCTTGAATAGCACGACTGCTTTCAAGAAAGTGGGACCAGTGGCCTCATAGCCACTGCCATCATTATTTTTAAGTAACTTTTCACATGTATGTTTGTTTCCCCTAGAAAATGAGAAATAAACATTCAGACAGATACGTTTACATACTTTAGTACGTTGAGCAAAATTTAAGTCCATTAGTGAATTAGTATTTCTTAAGTTTTTCAAACTACTTATCACCACACTTTTGGGTCGTAATCTTCTGTGCATGGCCATTACATTCATTTTCACTGATTCTGACACCATGACCAAAGAATTATGACCACTTGTTTATTTTATTTCGTTTCAAGGAAGAAACAGGAAATGCAGGGGCTATGGGATGGATGGGGTGGCTTCGATTTTATGTGATGGTAAAGTTTAAGTTAAACAAATTCCTATATATCTTTTAAGAAAACTTGCTAGTTGCATATAAATATTGCCATGGATGGATAAAAAGGAAACTATCTCATATATTTTGTATATTTAAATTACTATTTATGCTTCCTAAAATTGACAGTATGTGATTCTTCTTTAACAATCGATTTAGTATTATATTTCTGAGAGAAAAGGTATGTGTTCGAAGTTATTGTCATAGTGGTTTTCCTTGTAAGGGTTTTGACAGCAATAGTACAGTGCTGCTCAATAAAACCAAATATAATGGAGTGAGGGGATTTTTGTAATCTATATTGCTAAAAACCTAGTGATGCTTTACCAGTAATAGTTCCTTTCAAGCCTTTGAAATGTTATAAAATAATTTTTTAATCTTTTATAATCAATGTATATTTTGATGTCCAATTAGAATTCTGAAAGAATAAGGAAAAAGGGTAAGTGGGAGCATGTGTATCTGTTGTTTTTGCGTGAATGAGTACTCAGCAGGAGAACTGTATACATAAAACACTTACTGAGGTTTTAGGCTTTGCTTGTATAACTGAAGTGGTTTAAAAAAAAAGAAGCAGAAGAAGCAGGATCATGAGTATAGGAAATCATGTAGAGACCTTAAATAGCTTAAATAAATCCTACTGCCGTGTTTCACCAGTTAGAGATTGTGTTTCAAACCCAACAATCAATGGATTACCTATCTAAGAGTGATGAAAAATGTGTTAAGATAAAATCAGAATGGAAATAAAGTGTACCTAGGACCCAGGATGTTAGCCTGACTTAACTTCTGATGACCACATACACTCGAGCCCATCACTCAGGTGTAAGACATCAATTCTCAGCATCTTTATGATGATCTGGGTGTATGTACATGTATATTCAGGCTTAGTATGGTAATGATTGGATAATTCCTTTGAAATTTATAGGTAGGTAACATATCCAAGTGTGTTTTTCAGATGCCAATCTTTTCCCTTATCTCTCTGAATGAGACAGAAGATATTTTTTAATGCTGGCTGCTTGTCAAGAAGGAAACAGAGGTACTGAAATGATTTGTGTTGGATTCAGTCATTCCCATTTGTTCTGCCAAAGTCATGTTGCTGCCGGGTTTCATGCACTCTTTTTTCAAGCAAGTTATTTTCTGAGAAGGCAGCTTGTTTGAAAATCTGACCTTAGGCAACTGTTTCTATTTAATTTCTCCAAATTTTCCTTTCAATGGGAAACCAGGGAAAGACCTGGGTAGGCGGCTTCACTAGCGTTTGACTCAATAACGTTTATTGGGTCTCCAACCCGCTGTCTGCTGGGGCTTCGGCGACGGGGTGAGAACCATTCTATCATTCATCTTCTCTTTGTGTCGTGTGTCTTTATATGGAGAAGAGGTCATTAGGATGGAGGGAAAAATCAGCTGATTCTCTGGTGGCAGTCAATCAGGGCACGTCAGTCTGTGAATTTGGTCGGACGAGAAAACATTCTGTTGACAGCCATAATACTCTGGAAAGGCAACGCTCACCGTTTTTATAGCAGTGCCAAAAAACAAATGGTATCGTGGCATGGTTATCAGGTGGGAAGAGCCCGTATGTATGAGAAATGGTCTTTACCCGACAGCTTTTACAGAAACAGAATTTTATGGGCTGTCAGCAAGATGCTTTTCTATGGGCTAAACTTCTTAGCACACAAGAGACAAATTTCTTTAGAATTGGTGGGAGGGAGATCCTGCATTTCTGTTCTGGGCCAGAAGCCAACGTCTTCTGAGCTTTTATGGTGGGTCTTCATGTGGACACTGATGTCCCTTTCCCCGTATTCATGCCATGGGAGCAAATTTGGAGTGAGTGATCGATCCGTGTAACTGAAGGTTAATGACCAACCATATAAAATATTTGGGAAAGTGAAGCAAAACAAGACATTAAGAGGTTCACATTTGTTGTTTTAAAAAGTATACACATTCTAATATCCAGAAATTATCTGGATACAATGAGATACAACTTCCCTAAGTGACACTGGGACTTCAGAAATGGGGGTTCCAAATCATTTTCTTGAATGCTTCTAGAGAATAGAGAGACATTTTTCTTACTACACTCTAGCTTAGGCCTTGTCCTCACATATAATTTGATTTGAGTCTGAGCAAGTTTAGGAATCAAGTCAGTAAAACTAGACAACCCTTTTGGGTTAGTGTTTTAACTAAATAAGACATCAAAACGATGCACATTAACAATGCAATTTTAAGGACTTATATGTTAAGGTGAGTTATTTACCCAAAATAGAAAAGAGCTTGTAAGCTAATTAAGCTACTTATGAAATTAAAAAAAAAAAAATTCCCGTGATTTAAGCAGTAGGTAATCTGAGATGAGAGACAGTTTACCCTTTCGAAGGAATAGAACTACAATAGAATAACAAATCCTACTTCTTTGTACCTCAAATTTAAATAGAACTAAAGAAAAATGGTACCTATAATATTTAAGATTAACTCACTACATCTTCCTTCAGTGGGAAAATAGCTAATTGTAGAATGTGGACAATTTATTAATTTATTATTAGCAGTTCATTGTTGAGAAACTTATCTATTAGTTGTTTTTAAAAATTCTGTGAAGCATTGGAATTAAATATTCAAAAAGATATGGTCCCTGTCTTCAAGGAGCTTAATTATACAATCATTAAAATTTCAAAACAAAGCCAATTATTTCTAAGAAGTTATACAATATCACATGTTTGACATCTCTTATGTGTTTTTATATATGGTATTCTCTCTTTTTTTTCCAGATCAAGTGTACAGTCAAAATAAAATACTAAATCATATTAAAGTTAATGTCTAAGTATAAAATATGTTTATGTATAAGACTTTCTATGTACACATAGGATATGTACTGCTGTTTATGTAACTCAGTAAAAGGATAACACGTTTGCCATGTTGGACTTGAACATTGTGGCTTGTTGTTTGGATTGATTTAATACCCTTTGATATTTGGGTCAATTACATTGTAGCAAAATGTGTGTAACCTGAAAAAAAAATGTCTGATTATGTTTCCCTTTAAATATTACAAAGTTTCAAATTTAAAGGGAAATACCTTTACAGAAATAGTGTTGGATTTATCTCAATCAAATATAGATGATGATCCTTTTGAAGTGTTCAAATGTTCCCAAATATGACTGGGTTGCCCACCCTAAAATCATCTACATTTACACGTGTATACACCCACATACAGTATACATACTGTATATAATATATATGAAAATGTTTAGTATGCACTTCTTTTGTTTGGAACTCCTTGAGTTAACATTTATAGTGTAGCAATTGGTGTAAAGTGCACTGTGATTATAAAAAACAAAGCACAGTAAAGTCACAGGTCTTGTTATCTTGCACTAAAAATGTGTTTACGTATTTAGCAATTGTATGTTTACTTTCTTGCTCTTTTCAAGAAATTAAAACAAATAGCTATTGAAGAAATGATATAAAATAATATGTTTTCTAGTGGATAATGGCACTACATTTTTAAAAGACAGGGTTTTTAAAAGAAACCATTTAACATCCATTCCAACATAACATGTTTACCGTATCTAAGAATCTGAATGTCATATTACATTTTTCACAACTCATTAAAAATGTCAGGTATGTGCCTGAAAAATTGTGCGAATAAGCATTAGCTAACAGATTTCTCTATTCATGTGTTGTTAGCCATTTCTATATACCTAATAATATAAACACTGATGTTTTAATTTCTCTTAATTTTTGTACTTGATTTTTTAGGTAACATGTAATTATAAATGTACTTTGATACTACTGAAGTAACCAGATGTTGTTTGAAAACAATTTGTTTTCTTTAGTGCACTGGCAATATTTTACAATTTGCTTATTTATTTGTGCTTATTTATTTGTGCTCCCGTGTAATTATAATAAAAGCAATAGTTTAAATTAGTTGACTTTTGCCGTTGCCATATTTCTTCACCGAGAAACAAGATTAGTAAGGACTTTTCAAAGAAAAGCGCACGCATTTTTCCGCTTCATAAGCCATCTCTGACATGGCGTGTTTTGTGGCAGATCTGCACGGGTGAATGGTGAGGACCTGGACGCTTAAATTTTGTTTCGTGACCCTCAGGTGTCCTCAATCATGACTTGGTTTCTGCCTCAAACAGCTGAGCCACTCAAGAGGATACGTGACACTTTTCTTTCTTCAATGTGCACCTAATTCCAGTTAAATGACTCAGCGTGAATCTCAAGGATTCTAGAGGCATTAAAGGAAAACAAAAAAATCCAGCCATCTTAGACGTGTATGCAGACAAAATGCTTACTGGGTGGGTATTCGCCCTGTTCATTTATTCAGTCACACCTCTGGAATTGATCTGGTTTAAACAGGGAGCAAGTCGGTGTGGTTAACGTTACTGGGGCATCCATAACTAAAACATCATCGGGCACTTGAAATATATAAAATGAGTTTCTGGATCTCAGCAAGCTCACCAAAAAAAGTGCATCTGTAATAATACAGTCTCTGGTAATCGTTCCTAATGGCTACTTCATCAACCATTTATATCTTCTGCCACATGTCCGATTTCAGTGTCATTTATTATAATTTTATAATTCCTCAAGTTCTTTTCGTGGGCATTTCTTAAAAGAAATTCAGTGTATTCCCACAATTTAGCTCCCTCCTCCAGCCACTCAGTGACTCAGCCTCTCAGCCACAGTGCTCTGTGGGCACTCTCCTTCTGGGTTGAACAAGAAATAATTAATCATTTTCCACATTGTCAATGTTTCATGCTTCCATCCATCTCAGCTCACGATAAGAAGGACCCCCTTAATCAATATCATCTCTTCTGTTCTCCCAATTTGTAGTAAGACTTGCTTGTTTCCAGCTTTGTGATCTCAGAGTCTAATTACGTTAACACTAAGATGCAAATGACTGATAAAACAATATCCATCTTCCTATGGTCATTTGCATTTGAGAGAACTCTTATTAACATGTACAAGTGAGTATCTATTAATAGAATGTGACAGACTGGGAGATTGGAAGAAGAGAAGTTTGTGGAAAAATTTGTATAATATCACCTCAAATCATGTCCTCTAGAGTTGTGCTTCTCAAACTTTGCTGCAGAGAAGAGCTCTGCAGGCAATTTCTAAAAACTCCTGTTGTCCACAAAGCAGCCTGGGGTTAGTCACAGGCCTTGAGAGATTTTGCAAGTGCTCGAGTGACTCCAAAGTGGCCATAATTGAGAATTAGAACAGTACTCCCCCAGTTTTTTTTTTAAAGATTTTATTTATTTATTCTTTTTTTTAATTTTCCTTTTTTTTTAAAGATTTTATTTATTTATTCTTTTTTTTTTAATTTTCCTTTTTTTTTTTTTTTTTTTTTTTTAGTACTCCCCCAGTTTTAATGAACACATCTATCGCCTGCAGATCTCGGTAACAATGTACGAGTTCTGATTCATCAGAGTCTGAGATCTGGCATCTCTAGAAGATCCCAGGAGATGCTGATGATGCGTGTCCATAGACCATCTACTGAGCTACAAACAACTCCCAGGTGACTCGCATTTTTATGTTCAGGGAGCCTTTGGTACCATACTCTTGAGCACCGATACTCAGATTTTACTTCACAGATGACAACATAGAATTATCTTGAGACTGGTTAGAAATGCAAAGCCTTAAGCTCTATCCTGGATGGATCTTTGGAGCTGAGACATGTGAATCTTTGGGGCTGGGGCTCATGGATCTGTTTCAGTAAGCTATGCAGATGATTCTTATGTTCGGTAAAGTTTGAGAAGCATTGTCCCAGATCATTGCCCTTGTATGGTTTTCAACGATGGCAGCACATAATATTCCTCTCAGGATATTTTATTTATTATTGATGCTTGGGCCCCACTCCTAGAGATTCTGATTTTATCAGCCTGGGTTTCAGGACTGGACAGCTTTTCCTTCTCCTTCACCAACCTCCTTTCCTTTTTATCCTTTCTGCTTTCTGCCCCACAACCTCTCAGATGATTAGAATTGAAGTTGGTACCAAGAAAGCTATATTAGAGAGTCACCTGTGTCCATATGTTGGAAATTGTGTCACGTTCACTGGAAATAATATTTTATCCACAGGACCAAATACAAAAATTATTGCTTCATATCCTTACTCAGCAGTTATTTATAGGTACCTCATGGCAAACTGGGCTTCTGTGGGAAGAAGTTTCAGCTCTGGTTAAATCAATTCTTTGTGATGGGGTGCCCATCTGTCCTCTGAAATGGTCAACATTCTATGAGAACAGGGTTGCGTTATTTTTATTATTTACTCGTTTATTTATTAAAAACCTTTTTTTTTTGAGAGAGAGAGAGAGAGAGTCCATGGGGAGTGGGTAAGGGCAGAAGGAGAGGGAGAGAGAGAATCTTAAGCAGATTCTCCACCTAGCACAGAGCCCAATGCAGGGCTCAATCTCATGACCCTGAGATCATGACCTGATCCAAAATCAAGAGTCGGACCCTTAAGCAACTGAGACTCCCAGGTGCCCCAGGGTTATCCCAGAGCAGCTCAGGAGTGTTGCTGTCTGTCTTTATAATTATGGTGCTGACTGTGTACAGCATTGCTTTGCTTGGGTAGCCCAATTAAATGAAAAATTATTCTAGACATTGCTTAGAAATCAGTGTCCAGGTGCTACTCAGAATCTTCATTGCTGGTAATAGTACGAGGCATCTGTCGGATATCCCTCTGCCACCCAAAAACCCATTTCCACCCCCAGCACATACAAACACGCTGTACTGTGTTTGAATCTTCATTAAAATGCCATCTGTTTATAATATTTATTTATTTATGAATTTAATTTTAGAGTTTGTCTTCTAATACACTGTGGTAAGTTTCAGAAAGGGGAACTAGGTTTGCTTGTTGCAAATCTTTTATTCCCCAACGTGCCTGGCCCATTGCTCTGCACACTAAAGTATTAAATAATATTTGCTGACTTCATTTACATATTTATTCAACAAACACTCACTGAATACAAACACTCCTGCTGTACACCTACCACTTTGTAGACAGTGGCAGGGAAAAGGCTATGTACTCTGTCTACCCCTACTCCTTTCTCTCTGCCATTGCTATAAAAGAAGAATTAATGAGATCTTGTGACATTTTGTAATTCATAGCCCAAGATTACTGTAAACATATATATTATTTATATAGTTATGATTTGTATCTATCCGTCTACATGTTTATTTAAACTCCCTTTGGTTGCAAAATAAATTAAAACTTTTTATTAATGCATAAAATATAGCAAGATAACAGGTGTTAGCAATGTGTGAGAACTATAAGAAGGAAAAAAAAATTAGGCTATGAAATTAAAGTAGTCATGAATGATTTTAGGTCACAAAATGCATACAGTGATGCCCTATGTCATTACTAACTTTAAGTTTATAATTTATCATAATAGGAATATCACCAATAATGATACTAATAATGACTGATTTATGATTTACTCCATGCTAGATACTGAACTGTTTTTAATATATGTCACTTAATTCTTGCCTCAACTCTATGATTATTTTCATTTTCTACGTAAAGTAATAGAAGTTTACAAAAGTTATGTAACTTATACAGATAGTGGTTATAGATCCTGGAAACTCAAGCCAGGCTTCTCTGGTTCCAAAACAAATGCAACACAGCCTCTTATTTAAATTACTTTTTGTCAGTTTGATATTTACTGTATACAGAGGTTCGAAGACATTCTGACACTATGCAAGCACAGTGCTGTATCATGTACTGTTGAACGGAATTAATCCATTTAACTTAGATTCACTTACTTAACACCAAAGAACTGGTATGTTCCCAACAAAAGAACAAGCTTCATAGCTACGGCCCAGTGTAGGGGACTTTAGGTTTTCAGGAATCTTTGTCTTTATTGATCATTTCTTATCAATGTTTTAACTGGTTGCAATGAAGGTCAAGTGAATTCACTAAGGTCAGGCAGTGAATTGGTTTTTAAATTGATTTTTTTCTGGTACATTTTCCTTAGGGTAACTATTATTGCCATGCTATACTGAATTAAGTTTCTTGATAGGTTGCAAAGTACCTTTTCAGCTACGTTTAAAAAAAAAATGACATATTGGCTTACCAAGGTACTTTGTTTTAGGTAGTACATCTATCCAAATTTTGTTAGTCTTTCTTTAGGGTAGACACTGGATGATACTATATTTATAACAGAGCGTGAGAGCATAGGAGACTGAGAGAGAAAAGTAGAGAGAGAGAGACAGACAATAGAAAAGTATCTATTCTTAAGTTAAAATGTACCCTCTCACAGGACACATTGACACAGTGACACCTCGATACTTGATTCCCCAGCAATATTTCATCACAAGCGTCCTTGAAAGGTGTTACTCGTGACACTGGGATACGGAAAAAAAAAGCATTTGTTATTATTAAAGTTCTTAAAAGTTAAGAACTTTTTGTATATTTAAAATATAAAGTTAGCATATTAAAATACTTGATTTGATTCACTGAGTAAGTATTTCTTGGGTCCTTATATGTCAGCCATTATTACTCATAATGGGGATTTGGTTGTGAACAAATGAAACAATGACAACTCTACTCCTTTTAGAGTTGACACAATTGATAGGATTAGTCATGTTGATGTTGAAGCTGGTAGCACCAAGTTAAGCTCCCTCACTCAGACCTTGAGGATTATAAGGTGTGGTGCTCTGGTGATACTCAGATGTGGCAAAATTAGAAGTATTCGAATGGATGAAGGGAGCTTGCTCTGAGATTGGAAGATGTACATTTTGTCTGCTAGAGGAAGTTTTTTATGCCTGTTCTCCTCATTCCCTTGGGATTTGATACCTGTGTGTCAGAGATCACATATGTGGACATATTGATTCCTTAGTAAATATGCACTTTTCCTCTTACAATGGAAAGATTCTGAGGAAAATCATACAAACTGCTGAAACCATCTCAGAGTTGATATCAAAATAGTCTATCTGAGCATCCTCTAGATTTTATCTGAAACTAAATGCTTCTCTTATTCTAGAAAATTCTTGACTTCTCATCGCGTATAATACCAATTACATTGTTCAAGTTCCAAACAGTTCCACTTGGTTCCAGAAACCCATTGACCCAGTATCATACTGTAAGTCCCTGCCTTCTCCCAGACTCACTTCTCCCAGTGTTACACACCAAAGATCTCAAATTCAAATGATTGTATGCACTGAGTGAGAGAGAAGAGTACTTACCTTCAGATACTGAAACAGACAATAAATAAGGTAGAGCTTGAACAAATGGAGGATGAAGGGGATGATAGACAACAACATCAGCTTGGACAGAGGTAAGGAGTTTGCTGGTAGAGACACAAGAACAGGGACATTATAAAGCTCCAAAATAAGCTTTTAGTTTTAGGAAAACTATTTAGTTTTAGGAAAAGTACAATTCCTCTCAAAGGCTCCTGGGTGGAAACTTTGAAAAAAGTTGGCCTCATTTTTACTTCAGTGTGTGGCCTCCTTTCAAATTAATATCAGGGTTCTGCGAAAGAGCCCAGTGGGGAACCTGGTGCGAGTAATTTAGAAAGGCAAGTAAGACAGCAACTCAAGGCATAAAAATGAATAAGGTTAGCACGGAGAAGCAAGTAAGGCAAAAATTATTGGCCTCAATATTTCCTGATGACTCCTCAGAGCTTTCTTTTTCTGGTTTATACATGTGTTATTCACTAAATCCGAAGAGGTGAGTGGTTATGGTGATGACTAGTGAGCTATGCAAAGACCTGGAGGAGGGATTCAGGTATTTGAGGGACTATAAAGGCTTTGGATGGAATGGGTTTTCATGCGTTCAGGAACCTCACTGGCCACAGATACTCTGAAGATGAGGTCAAGGAGAGAGGCCATGTTATGTAGGCAGGGTGTCATTTATATGACAGACTGTATAGAGCATATCACCTGCACCATCTAAAAACCAAAGGCATGGGTAGAATTTAAGAGTATATAGATTGAGTACAAAAAAATGCCCATGCCACTTCTCTAAACGGATCGACCTACCTCTCAATGAATGTGTGCAGAAAACCAAGAATCATCAAACATTTAAAGAAAACTAACAACACAAATAAAAGGCAACCCAATAGAATTTATTAGGATCTTAATAAATTATAGTTAGATTGATCATCAAAGGTGGCTTAATGTGAAACTATTGAAGCTTAAATTTTATGCTACACACATGTAAAAGCTATTCTGGGTTGCCGGGACAGACCCTAATCATGTGTTCACATGGTCATGTGATTTTGTAAGATTTGCAAAATGTGGGTCATTTTGACTAGTCAGTTCAGAGCTATGCCTTTTCTATTTTAATTTATCTTCCATTCTACTTTGCCTTAATTTGGAGTCAGTAGAGTGGTTGTGGGAATTTTGGGATCTAGCTAAGAAGTTAGGTTGGATGTACATGTACTTTAGGTTTAGCAGTGCATTTTCACATGAATTATGGAATTCATAATTTTGTATATTTTTTCCTTAAAGATCACCCTTCCCCAATTTGCATAAGCGTCAGTCGTCACAGAATTTCATAGATAAACAATATGTAGTTAAGAGATCAGAGCCACTTTATCAACCATCTCAGAAGATTATGATTCAGATTTCCAGAAAACCCTGAGGTCCATAGCCTATTCTGAAGCATGCTGTATTTATTACAAAGTGGCCCGATATCCTGGATACATTCATATTTGTTAGAATATGATTATTTTAATACTCATGAGAATCAAATTGATAAAGTTAAACTTTTGGAAACTTAAGCACTTATGTCCACATAGAAATGACTGGAAAGGAAAAAATAAAACAAGACAAAATCAAGGGGGGGGAGACAAACCACAAGGGACTCTTTATCATAGGAAACAAACTGAGAGTCAGAGGGGAGGTTGGTGGGGGAATGGAGTAACTGGGTGATGGACATTAAGGGTACATGAGGTAATGTGCATTGAGTATTACATAAAACTGATGAATCACTGACCACTACCTCTGAAACCAATTATACATTACATGTTAATTAATTGAATTTAAATTAAAAAAAAAACTTTAACAAGAGAAATGACTAGAAACAAACTACAGAAATGATCCCTTGAGTGGCTCAGTCGTTAAGCGTCTGTCTTCAGCTCAGGTCATGATCCCAGGGTACTCAGATGGAGCCCTGCATTGGGCTCCCTGCTCAGTGGGAAGCCTGTTTCTCCCTCTCCCACTCCCCCTGTTTGTGTTCCCTCTCTAGCTGTGTCTCTCTGTCAAATAATAAGTTAAAAAAAAAAAAAAACTTAAAAAAACCGAAATGACTAGATGATAGAAAGTTAAACATAACTCTGAAAATGATCTATTTATACCCTTTCAGCTTCAAATCTACCCCTCACTGCCTGCTTTATGAAAATGGATTTGAGCCCTGTATGGTTTTTCTTTGTATCGTGTTAAGATTTGTCAGTAGGGGGCGTTAGAGAAACACTATAAGAAAAAAAGATTTCTCTTCAGGTCTTTTTTTTTTTTTAAAGATTTTATTTATTTATTTGACAGAGAGAGAGAGAGAGAGAGAGATTACAAGGCAGAGAGAGAGGAGGAAGCAGGGTCCCCGCCGAGCTGAGAGCCCTATGTGGGGCTTGGGCTTGATGTGGGGCTGAATCCCAGGATCCTGAGATCATGACCTAAGCTGAAGGCAGAGGCTTTAACCTACTGAGCCACCCAGGCGCCCCTCTTTTTTTCCAGGTCTTTTTTCCCTCATCTACTTCCTGCCCTAATGTGCTGCTGCCATCAGGATGTGTGTCGGGCCATCCACGATGCTTTCCTTCATCCAGTTTGAATGGGATGAAGGGACTCCCAATTTTCCATATTTGTTCCTTCCTCGGGTAATCTCCCTCAGCTCCAGGATAATTTTTAGAATTCTCTTTACTGCTATATAGAGTTTTCTCTGTTATGGTTAATAATTCTTTACATTAAGCTTTCCCTGTTCAAATGGTTGTGTGGTTTCCATCTCCTGATTGGATTTTGACTGATACAACATTTTAGAACAGATTTTTATTCTACTTTACTATTATTACTATGTTTTTCATTTTCACAGACACCTTTCTGGACTATCACCTAGTTCAATAAAATGAATATATGCTTCATAAACCATACTGACAGCAACACAGCAAAACTGGTGATTGACTTTTTGAGTCAAGACAACATTTGTCAATTTTGGTCTTATCTACTTCTCATAGATAGCTTAATAAATGCTGTGTACATTTTATTAGGATACACTTAATCTCTTGCTGTTAAAAGAAAACGCTCATTTGAAATTTAGCTTGTCCTTTGATTTCATTCCTCCCAGTTTTATTATTCTTTGTTAATGTTAACTGAAATGAAACTTAACGCATTTGGTGTTTGGAAAAAAAAAAATCAGACGCACGTAGAAGGGTTGTTCTTGAGATAGAGGAATGACTTTCAAATGTTCAGTCTGCAGCAAGCATTGTGACTTGCTCTAAGACATATAATGGGTTTGGGATTTAAAGGCCTTCATAGGGGACAGTGAAATGATGAGTGAAATGATAAAGGGGTTACATATGTCATCTATCATTCTACAGGAAAATAAAGTAGGTATCTTTTTTTATACATTTTATGGATATCGGAAGATGAAAATGAATAAGTAAATAGGTAAAAAAAATTTCTGGTAGAGCTTGTATTCTTCTGGAGAAAGCAAAATTTTATGATGACACTAAGAACCATAAGATTATTGTTCATTCTTGGAAAATGAATAAAGATAAACATTTTACTACTCCTATTCTTAAGGAACATGAAAATTTCCTGTTCTGATATTTCATAGATTTGAAGACGTATCATGATTTTCTAAAATATCAGATAGTATAATGACACTATTGGGATGCATGGAACTTACCCTCACTTTTTTTTTTCTTTTTTAAGATTTTATTCATTTATTTGGCAGAGAGAGAAAAAGAGAGAACAAGCAGGGAGAGTGGCAGGCAGAGGGAGAAGCAGGCTCCCCACTGAGCAGAGAGCCTGATGTGGGACTCGATTCCAGGACCCTGGGATCATGACCTGAGCTGAAGGCAGATGCTTAATGGACTGAGCCACCCAAGCGCCCCTTACTCTCACTTTCATGAGTCCGTCTGTGTGAGGGACACATGACAGCATCTTGGTCTCTCTCTCGTTTGCCTCATCTCTTCGCTGGGGAAGGAGGAAGGATATATCATTTTTAGTTTGGGGCAAAAACCTGGCTCAACTGCTTTCCATATCTAGACATGCATTCTGATCTGCCACCACTTGGAACCTCAAGAACCTGGCAGGAATCTGGCTCTCAAAACTTGTCATCTCATACCTCATGACTATAAAACCAGGCATATGGTTAAAGGTAAATTAAGGTTTAATACATATTGGATTCAGTAAATCTTTTCTTCTCTGCAACAGAAATCTTATCCCCTCTAGAGAAAAAAATGGTTGTAAGCTGACTTGTACACATTCACAACCAAGGAGCAGGAGATTATATATATATGGGCTGCATGGACTGGAGCCGAGTGGCCATCTACCCAAGCCAGATCTCCTTCCATTTGTTCTACTCTCTTCTTCTCCCTATCATCTCCCCTAGCTAATAGCTGTTAATAGCTATTGACACCTGTTTGAACTCTCTATTTCAGATACTTTGGTGGTTTTCCTTCATGATGATGTGCATTCTTAGAATGAATAAGCACTGTGATCTTATTCATCTCATAGGACTTGTGTTTATGAAGATAACAATTGACCATCCTCAAGATCAGTATCCACCCATCAGCAACTGAGTGCCAATAAAGTCCATATATTAGTTCTTTCCAAATGTTCACAGGTTCGGCCCCTCTAGATGCAAACGCTGAAACCTCAGGAATTTGGGGTACAAGATGTTTGTTAGGAATCCACAAAAAAAAGCATATTATTCAAGAAACCATGTGGGCAAAATTGCTCATTCATTTGAATAAAAAATATGTTGCAGTCACTACTTTATGTCATTCACTGAAATAAATTCTAGTTGGAGTTAGGAGTTAAACATAAAACAACCCCTAAAACTATAATGCCATTTTACAAATAATTTAACTTATAATAAAATATAACATACTTTATATTGCCTTGCTGACTGGGGAAAAAGTTATTTAGCCTACCAAATTCTAGATTCCATATCTATCAAGAAGAAAGAGAGATTTTACTATCTGAAAATGAAAGTTCTGTGTAATAAAAGACACAAGGAATAAAACTTAAGGGCAAAAGATAGACTAGGAGAAAATATCTGCAACGTATGCATCATATCCAGCATGAGGATGTCTAACATATAAGAATTTCTAAAAATCTAGATGGCAAAACAAAATAACTGACATAAGGACAGAAGATATGGATAGGCAATTCAGAGTAGATAGCAAGAGCTCCCACACATTAAAAAAAAATAGGAAAAACCAATAATTAAATGACATTGGTCCATATTTCTAAATCATCAGATCCTACAGATATTAAATGGTTGATAAGTTAATATTGATCAACGAATATTGGCTATAGTGTAAGGCAATGTGTATCCTCATTACTAAGTCTAGTATAAAGAGAGCTTTTAGAAGGTAACAATATCTGAGTGACTCTATATACAGTGACTCTATATAAAATCGGCCTGGGTACAAAAAATGTATGATATAAATGTAAGATTACCTATTGCCACTATTTTATATACATGAACAATTGGAAGTGATACTGATTCTGTCATTAAGAAAACAATTGAATTTAAGAAATTATCCATAGATACTATTTGTATGAATCAGAAATGCTAGAATATGCTGGAGTACCCCTCCAAAAGCTCATTAGTTTAAAACAACGGGTTATTTCTTGCTCATGCGTGGCCCTCTTGGGTCAGCTGGGACTCTGTCCTGTTATTTTCTCCCACAGGATGCAACAGATGGAGTGGTCACCAATCTGAAGCATTACACCCGACTCTCGGGTAGAAGAGAGGGCATGATGGCTTGGAGACAGCTCTTAAATCTTCCACCTGAAAATCACACATTTACGTTTTATTCCCGGGGCCACACTTCACCCCACAGGTCCCACAAATTATGCTTCTGCCTAGGAGGAGCACTAGAAACCAAGAAACTTCTGTACCATGGAATAAAATGTGTTACAACTATATTGAGGCAGATAAGCATGTTCATATTTTGTGGAAATAGTCATCCAGCTCTGTAGAATCTTTAAATTCCATTTCCATTTTGAAAACGTATATATTTGCATATGTGCATATGCATTAATGTAAATGAATAGACAGTTCTGAAATCCTAATCCACGAACAAGAGGAAGTGGTACATCCTTGGTCAAGAGCAGAGAGGAGGTACTTTTATTTTTACTTTATCTACCCAAATGGGCTTTTTGAAATGTAATCGCAGGAGTGCTCTACTACACTATTTGTTTGATTTAAACACAAGTGAAAAGAAAGGCAACACAGGTTCTTGAAACTTTTCTACTTCTCTGGGAGGGGAAGAGAATTTGTCAAGAAATGCCTGGGGCGATAAATCATTATTATCTACATCTTGTATGTCCCAAATAATATTTGTGTGGAATTGTTATGGGTATCATGAAGGTCCCAAGAAGTATTTGCGTGGTTTTCTTATTTACATCTTGTATGTCCGAAGCAATATTTTTGTGGGTTGGTGAAGATGCCAAGGTTCTGTCAGCTGCTCCAGGTTGAAGGAGGCATTAACTTTTGGTTTCATCAGACCAAAATGTATTTTACTAGAGAACTTCAGCCCTTAGTCTCTTCCCAGTGGCTCAGCACTTCTTAAAACAAAAGTGTTCTTTAGGGGGAAAAGCTCTGGTCCATTTTCCTCAGTGGTCATCACTTTCTACACGCACGCACGTATACACACACAAACATTCATACACACAGAGCTATTAACTGTGGTCTCTCTTAGTTGTAAGGGAGGCATTTGTGGCTTCCTGCAGGTAGAGGCAGGTGACAGCCCTGTGCTCACACTTTGCCACTACGTGATCTGTGAGAGATAAAACAAGTGTAGAATTGCACCATAGTCCACAGCAGCTCTTCGCAAGTGGACCCAGATGCAGAGATGCGTGCGGCCAGACCAGGTCACTGAGAAGGTCAGCTCTCTGAGGAGTACCTTACACTCCAGGGAGGTGAGACAATGTTCAAGGACAAGTGTCAGCTACTCCCGGTCAGCTCAGGTGACAATTCTGTGAAGACGGCAGGGCCACACGTGGAAGTGGTCCTTCAGCTGAGGGTGCACTCTGAAAAGTGTGGATTCTGAAACTGAGTTCATCCAAGGGTGGGTTGCCGGGTAATACTCATGGCTTGCACAGGACTCCCTTCTCCAGTGAAAAACATTTCTAGAAACCACTCTGTTGCATTAAAAGCCTCAGATGATGAGCAGAGATAAAGATGGATGCCCTTGTCACAGCCACCCCGGGAACACGGGTTCCTGGTTAGAGTCTATGTGGTCCCCTTCTCACAGACTGCACATACTTTATTCAGGTAAATTTAATGGGAATCAATCATCACTGGAATGTGTTCAAACAAGGACAAAGATAGCACTATCTATGCCCAAGTATTTGCAAGTAAATTACAGACACCATCGCCTGTGGCATGTCAAGATTACAGTGGTGGCATGACCCAAGCAAGCAATGATAAGGGTGTCCTACCTGAAACTGACTTCTAAAGAGCAACACGACCAAAAAAATCGACTTACCTTTTTTTTGTTGTTGTTTTTTGTTTTTTTTTGGCTTACCTATTATTATCACCGTGTGCTCGGGGTGGGCGGATGGAGGCTAGTAAACAGGAGTCATAAATGACTTCTTTCCTGAAAATACCTCTTGTTGGTCTAAATTCTAAGCCATCCTTATGGTTATTTTTGGCTACCAGTAACATATAGGTAAACATCAAATGAACTATTGTTATTAACACTTTTAATAAATGTCGTATTATACATGAAAATTAATTTGGAGAACCCCCAGTTACAGAGGCACATCTACAGATATTTCTTTTGAGACTAGATGTATACTGGTTCAGAATCCCCGGAGTTTTTTTGGGGCATGCTGGTATCTCCAACTCCTATGGTACTACCCAGTCTTGTGTTTTATAGTTGATCCAAAATAAGTAATTTTTGCCCAGTGATTGTCAAAACACCTAAAGATAGGTTGAGTTTCTGTAGTTGGTCATTTTTTTTAAAAGATTTTATTTATTTATTTGAGAGAGGGAGAGCGAGAGACAACATGAGAGGGGAGAAGATCAGAGGAAGAAGCAGACTCCCGGAGGAGCTGGGAGCCCTATGTGGGACTCGATCCCGGAACTCCGGGATCATGACCTGAGTCGAAGCCAGTCACTTAACCAACTGAGCCACCCAGGCACCCTGTAGTTGGTCATTTTAATCTATATGGCAAAAAGAGTTGTGTGTGTGTGTGTGTGTGTGTGTGTGTGTGTGTGTTTTAAAGATTTATTTATTTATTTTAGTGAGTATGAGTGGGAGGGACAGAGAGAGAGAGAATCTTCAAGCAGACTCTGTGCAGAGCCTGATGTAGGGCTTGATCTCAGGGCCCTGAGATCACAACCTGAGCCAAAACCAAGAGGCAGTTGCTTAACTGACTCGGCCACCCAGATGCCCCAGCAAACAGAGTTTATAATGTGTTTGAAATGTAAAACAGCGAAACAGTGTGAATTGTGAAGTGTAATATTTTTGTATGGTACAGCAAGTTTT
>CM052810.1:162813940-163122043 GCA_028533885.1 Nasua narica | reverse complement strand
TTTTTTTTTTGGTTTTACGTTTTTAAGTAGTTGAAAAAAAACCAAAAAACTATTTTGTGATACCTGAAAACTGTATGAAATTCAAATGTCAGTGTATACAAAGTTTAAGTGGCACACAGATATAGCTATTTGTGGACCTATTGTCTATGACTGCTTTCATGTTACAGAATTACACAGTTGGGACAGAGATCACACATCCCACAAAGCCTAAAATATTCACTGTCTGCCCCCTTACAGAAAAACTTTGTTAATCTGTTACGTAAATGGCCAATTAACCCTTGAATTATGTATATTTTTGGAACTGTCAAATAGAAGACCAAAAAGGATAATATTAATATTGACACTATAAAAAGGGCTAAAAACAAGTCAAGAGCATTGATTCATATGTGCTCACATATTTTTCATATCAAATTTGGCCCATTGGATTTGAAATCAGCTCTGACAATTAGATTAAAGGAATTATTTGGGCATGTCGACTACATTTTACAATTTCATCATTGGAAGGAATCAAAAGAATGTTGGAATTAAAAAGTGGACTATCTGGTGTAGATTCTCTATAAGAGACTTAATGTAAGGTCAGCCCCCTTTAATAGCCTTGAAGTAGACATTTGCTTCTCTATGACGTGTTATTGTAGGGATTCAACTATAATATAAAAGTTGTTTTGAGAACCTTAAAAAAATAATTCTAGTGAATTATCTTTGTTTTCTTCTTCTCCGAATATATTCTGGAAAGAAGGATTCAGCTTTACATAGTATAAGCACAACGTAGGTCCTCAACAAACCTTCTGAAAGTAACATAACATAGAGATGGAAGGCTTATAATTACCTTCACTTGCTAGCAAATTCACTAATAAAGTTGCTTTATTACTTATCAAATAACAAGTGAGCAAATCCATGTTACTTGATTCTTACACAGATAACAAACAGAAACCCTGTCTTTTACTTTTTTTAAGATTATTTATTTACTTGAGAGAAAGAGACTGAGAATGAGCACCACCGAAGGGAGGAGCAGAGGGACAGACAAGTAGACTCCCCACTGAGCATGAAACCTGAGGTAGAGATTGATCCTGAGACCCTAAGATCAGGACCTGAGTCGAAATCAAGAGCCAGACCCTGAACCAACTGAGCCACCTAGGTGCCCCCTGTCTTTTTCTTTGAATGAGTAAGTTTTGCTCCATGTATCTGTTATCAAATAGTTGATATTTTGAAAGCATACAGAGATGACCCAACATCATAGTATTTTCTATGCTCAGTGTTCAAAAGGTACAGTCAAAAAATCCATATGGCATGATAATTACTTATAAGCACCATTCGTTCAATTTTGAAAAGTATAAATTCAAGATCAGGGAGATGATTCTACACTAATTGATTTTTTTCCCTTTTTTTATGAAGGCCAAAGTGAAGTCATTTGAACAGATAATATAAGCATGCAATACCATAAAAAAAAAACAAAGTATGCAGTACCAAAAAAATAGGTAAAATAAGTGTACAATATAAAAAAGATAAGTGTGCAATACAAAAAAGATATAATATGTGTGCATATCAAAAAATAGAGAATCTAAATATGCATGCAAAACGTAATAAAAGTGTGCAATACCAAAAAAAGTGGACACTTTACAATTTCATGGGCCTGGATTTGATCCCAAGGCTTTCAATCTTACTTTGGTGGTGTTGCCCAAGTTAGTTATTTTGTCTTCTTGCCTGAGATATTATGGGAATTAAATATTCTTCATATTATATTTTAATGATATTATTTGAAACTATAGCATCTTTGGTATATCTTGAGCTTTTTTGCCTGTATTTTTTTCCATCTTTAATTCTGATTTATTGGTTGGATGTTTTTTAAATTATTGTCTTGCACTCCTCTCTTATTCATCAAAAATGTTGACCCAGAACCTATGCCTTATGAAAGAATTATTAGACAAGGTAAAACCTGAGGCATGTACTGGAAGTGTAGATTTTATTTCACATGCCTAAATTCTACTTTAAAATATAAATATATTGATAAATGAGAGTGATATCTTGTTGAATGCAACATCATGGGAATACATTAACCCACCTTCTTTTCCTAAGTCTAAAGATCCCTCTTCATGTATAATCTCTGATAAACTACTAGACATATGAGAAACATCATATGTTGGTATTTCAAGCCATAGAAACTATTTGTTTTTACGTATTTGTGCTTGCCTACATGATCAATTACGTAAAACTCACTAATCAAAAAGATTTGAAAATTATAAGTTAATAAGCCTTACAGTTGCTTGGCTTTAAAGACAAAAGAGAGCTTTAAGTTACTGTAGATTGCTCATTTTCTCTGCCTGAAAAATGAGGACAACAACCAACTCTTCAGTTTTATAGTGATGTCCTTTAATCAAGACCAAATCACAGGTCATATCCAAGGACAGAAGTTGATTTTAATACTGTGCTGCATAGTGACAAGTGTTACTGATCCCAAGCTTCTCTAATATGCTGTGCCTCTTTCTAAAATAATAACAACTCTATTTTTGGGTGTGTTTGATTTCCTATTTTCTTAAGAGATAGTATAATACAGATGAAATGGATAACATGACATGGTTTTACCACTTATTTGTTGTGAAATGTGGGACAAGTCACTGAACCTTTCCTGAGACCTTGTATCTTTATCTGGGAAATGAAAATAATAAGACCTCAAGTTTGTTGGAAGGACTGCAGCTAATAACAAAGTGGACACAAAAATATAAGCTCCTAGGGTGCCTGGGTGGCACAGTCAGTTAAATGTCCAACTCTTGATTTCAGCTCAGGTCATGATCTGAGGCTCATGGGATCAAGCCTGCATTGGGTTCCACACTCAGAAGGGAGTCTGTTTCTCTCCCTCTCTCTGCCCCTCCCCCCCACTCTCTCTCTCTCAAATAAATAAATAAATCTTTAAAATTTATATATCTACAAGCTCCTCTACCCCCAGTAGACTGTGAGTTCTCTGAAGACAGGAGCTCTGTTGTTAATCCTCATGTCCTTAGCCGTCAGTACAATGGAAATATGTAATAAGTGCTCATACAATGGATGAAGGAACAAACAGATGACTAGAAGGGTGATGCTCAATGAATGCTTTCAGGAAAGGAGCTTTGGAAATTTTTGACTTAATGAATGATTTTATTCCACTTTGGTTCAGTTGAATTCAGCAATACCCTGAATGTACAAGGTCAAAAAAAATATTTCTTACAATTTTTGAACCTCAGGAGGCATCAGACCTCAAACTCAGCCCTCGATCCCATGGGAGCTACACCCTCAATGTTCTATAGATGACAGCATCTCAGACTCTGAGGTCTTTGAATCTTTGGGGTCTCAAGGATTCATATCCTTTGAATTTTGGGGTCTCAGAATCCTTGACCTTTTGGTTAAAGTTAATCCTTTTGGTTAAGTGATACACCCATGATCCCTAAACCTTGGCAGGCACTTAGCAGCCCCTAGGAGCTTGTTAAATTGTACATTCTTAGTCACCATCCCCAGACATTCTGACTCTAGGTTCTGGGTGAAGTGGGTCTCAGGCAACTACATTCGAATGGTCCAAAAAAGCATTTACTTCTCCTTCAGAAATGTTTCTCAAATCTGTCATCTACCTTTACATTTTTAGTGTCATTGTTCTTAGTTCGGTTCCCGGACCCAGAACCGAGACAGCTTCTAATGTTGCACTTGTAATCCACCAGCCACACTCTGCCCAAGTGCTTGCTGTGAAGCCCCATAATGCCATAGTATTCAATGGCTCCCCATTTCCTGCAGAAAACAGTTCATGCTCCAGATCCATCACAGGGAACTTGAGCATTATCTTTTCTGGCTAATTATTTTACTACACTGTTTACTTCATACTCCTGTCATACCAGGTTATCATAACTCACCCAACACCATCGGCACATTACTTGCTTCCATTCTTTAAATCAAGCTATTTTCCTATTCTGGAACTCTCTTCTTCCTTGAAGCCTTGTCTTTCAGGGGAAATTCCACTTATGCTTTTAAAATTCCAGCTAAATGCAGCACGAACCTATTCTGAAGTCCTCTATGAATTCTGACGGCCATCCTTGCTTATTGCTGGCACAGCATTCCTTTCCTTCCCTTCCTTCCTTCCTTCCTGAAATCAGCAGGTCTCTCATACCATGCTATGGACATTGTATTGATTATAAGTTTTGCACAAGATTCTGAAATTCTTGAAAACAGAAATCCTGTTTGTATTATTTTTTCTAACCCTAGAATCCTAAGTCAGTATCCTCAAAGAAGTCCCACAATGTCTAATAGTTAAAGTTGCTTTGAAACACCATTTCAGAGTGACTAGTCTGAGCAGATGTTTTCACTTTTTTCTGATTATAAAAATAATTTATGCCTATTTTACAAAATATGAATTATAGTAATAGGCAAAAATCAACTGTGAAACCACCACACAAAAAGTGCAGTATATTTCTTTACATATAAATCATATATACATAATTGCAATTTATGTATATATGTAATCATTGTGTATGTACCTATGTATACGAATTATTTTTTTCTTATGATTATACTATATAAAATTTTATACCCTTGCATTTTCCCTATTATAGTTAGTCTTAGGTACTTTTTTTAAGACATGATAATAAAAACAAACTATTCATTATGAATACCTTTTACTTTGCCATTGTATAATTGCTTACATTTGGTTGGGTTTCATTTTTTAAATGCTGTAAGTAATACCTCAATAATTTATGGCTATTTCCTTCAGAAATCCACTTACACAGTAATGCAAGTCAAGGCTCAGAACATTTTAAGGCTTTTGATACATATATAGCTTATTTGTCTTCCAGAAAGGTTAAACCGTTTTCCATTCCAATAAGCAGGGTGGGATTCATATCGTGTTAGCACTAGTTTTGTTACCAACAGATACAAGCAAGCAAACAAACAAAAAAATCCTATAAATGATATATCTAGAAGAACCCTTTGATTTCTACATTTACTTGTATTAATAGTGAGTTGAATGGGCTTGAGTGTTTCCAAAAAGTTTAATAACAGAACAATTGACTTAGCCTGAGTTTATTCTTTTTTTCCCCCAATGAGGCAGTAGTTTTACCTACTAATTTATACTTTTTAAATAAATTTGGGGTATTTATATTTTATTTTATTTATCATAATAAGTTTCAATGTCTGGCACTTTATAGTCATTTATGTTATTCCAGACATATGTTCCTAATTTTTACATAGTCAAATCAATTGTTTTTTTAAATGCCTCTATTTTTTATTCTTTAAAGTCCCTGCCCTTTCAATAATTGATAAACATATTTATATTTTTCAAGGTTTATAGCTTGCAAACTGTCTAATTCATCTTTTACTTTATTTGTTTGTACTTTTCCTCATCACTGGAAATATGTTGCTTAGGAAGGGAAAATTATATTTAATATGAAAAATGAGACAGAAAGTGAAACACTGAAAGGATAGATTTTACTTCTTAATTCTCCATGAGGTAAGAATCTACTTTTATTTATTTCAAATATTTCAACAGCTGTTCAAGCACTATTTGATAATCATCATGGTTGAAGTCACATTTAAAATTCTAGAAGTAATTCTGTACTATAATCTCATTTTATGAGGTGATAGCTGGTGTGGAATCATTTGAATTATGTGTATCAGTTCTACATTAATGAAAATGATGTCTAAGTGAAAAAATTTTGCTTCCCATCTTGAAATTGCCCTGGTGTAACGATTATCTTCTTGAAACTTAAATCTATATGCATATTCACATACACATCTCTTCCGTCATTTGCATAAAAAATGCTGTTTCATTTTCCAGCCTCAAATGATGCATATTTTGGACAAATGTTGTCTTCCAGTTTGCAATTTATTGTAACAGTCTTCTTAAGTGTTTCACTTAGGAAAATATTTAACAATTATGTTTTGAAAAATCATTGTATTTCATTAAAGGAAAATAAAAATCTGTTTTGAAGACTGTTTAGAAGTCTATCATAAGCAAATATACACGCACATATAATGCATATTCATACATTTCATATACATTCATGAACATATGTAAGCATGTGTATATAAAAGTATGTGTCGGGGGCACCTGGGTGGCTCAGTGGGTTAAAGTCTCCGCTTTCCACTCAGGTCATGATCTTAGAGTCCTGGGATGGAGCCACACATCAGCCTCTCTGCTTAGTGGGGAGCCTGCTTCTCCCTCTCTCTGTGGCTGCCTCTCTGCCTACTTGTGATCTCTCTCTCTCTGTCAAATAAATAAATAAAATCTTAATAAATAAATTAATAAATGTAAAAAAAATATGTATCACACATTAGTGTATATGCGTATTTGCATATATTTGTACATATATGTATATATCATACATCTATGATTAAATTATCCAAAATTTCTAGAGATCTCCTGGTTATCATGTTGTTCAAAAAACATAATTCTAAAAGTTTTCCAGAAGGAATGTAAGTGTCGGTAATATCACTCAAGAAAAAATGGTGGTCTACGGCTAATAAAATCTCATATCGAGATTATTGATTGATCTCAAGGAATACCAAAACATTCTTGAATGCTTTTAAAAAGATTCTAAAATAAGTGAGGAAGTTACATTCACCTTTGATCAACTGACTTTGTCGTGAAGGACTGTCACAGTCTAAGGAACAATCATAACACCAATAATGTAATAAGTAGTAACTGTGATTGATTGTGCATAAACCATGTTCCAGACACTCCGTGGGCACTTAGCATATATTAATTCCTTTAAAGCTTATAATTCCATAAGCATGTCCTATTGCTATTTTTTAAATGATAAATTGCGGCTTGAAGAGGTTAAGTAGTATCTACAACATCATATTCCTAATGGAAGGCGGAACTGGAATTGGAATTCAAGACAAATAGACCAAATGTTAAAGTTTATGTCCTTATCATTACATATTATCTTACAGCTAATTATGATTAATGTGGCCCAAATTGGACACCACACACACGCACAGACACACACACACTGTTATTATGATACTTTCACTTCCTATAGTTAATGACATTGGAAAGTGTATTGGATTAAATAAAAGTGGTAAAGCTTGTTGCTGAAAGATGAAAAGATTAGAGGATTTATAAACTATCAGAACTTTAGTGGAGGTGAAACTGTGACTTTATTATTTGTAATATATGCCATTACTGTCATCACCACCACCTTTTCACCATCGGTACTAAAATCATGGGCACAATAACCAGTTTCCATCATGTGAATATTCACCTGCTTCATTTCACTCTGGCCAGACAATAACCCTGTGATCACCATTTTCTGGATGAGAAAATCAAGTTCAGAAGAGGTTAAAGACTGATTAGCAGCTGCTGGAAGCAGATTCCATACTGGGTGTGAAAGGAAATTTACAACAGAGCAAAACACTACAATCTCCCTCCGTGGGTTGGACCCTATAGGGCAAGTTCCTTACATCTAATCCACAAAAATACACTCAGAAAGGCTTGTAATATTTTCACTTGATTATCTTGAACATCTCAGGGTTCAACTGCAAAGGTATTTCTTCTCTGCTTTTCATTTTACCTCCCTTTTGGCTCCTTCTTAAGATGCAATTACTAAAATGTTTAATGGATGTAGCATCCTGACAGGAGATGTGTCCAAGTGGTGAATAAGCAATTTCAATAACAAGAATGACAATTCCTTTCTTGCTGTAGAAAAATAGCTCTATCTCATCTCACTTCCAAATGGCTCAATCACTGGTAGTACTTCCATATAACTGTATACTGAGCATGCATTATATGCTCTGGATACTATGCCACGAAAGTCCCTCTCTCTGAAGATATTTGTCTTGTTATTTCATCAACCACAACTGAAATTCATTTTAATAAACACCCTTTTCCTCGCTTCCATGGCGGCCAACAATATAGTCACCCTTCCACACATACTTATGCTTCTCCAAGTATTTTCACAAACAAGGTGAGATACGGTGTCTCCTGACTGAGTTGGACAAATGTTAGCTGATTCAATGAGTTGTATTAGGTGGAAAAAGCTCAAGGAAAATCCTGCATAAAGGAAAAAGGCCAGAGACTTTTTTTGTAATACCACCACGAAAGATGCTAATTGCATCAAACCATCATTTCACAAATTCTTTGCTGTAGCAAAATTTTAGAGAATAAGATTTTGCCATCAAGAAAAGTGAGGGTTTTAAACATTGTAAATGCATCCCATTTTCATATTATAGGATGACAACTAAATGCAACAAGCAAGTTGTCAAAATTGGGTGTTAACTTTGTATCTCTTATGAAGAAATACAAAATGCAAATTGGCAATCGTATGTAATTTAGCACATGTTCTCTGGTGAAAGACGTGTCAAACATTCAGTGGAAACCTAGCTACCCAAAAATGCACCAACCATCTAGATGTGAGGGATATGGTGTCTTCATCTTTACACGTGTATACAGAGCATATCTACACATGCAATAATGGATTCTTCTGTGCAAGGATACAGAAAAATGCAATGACTGAAAAATAATGATAATATTACATGAGAAAGAATTGATTTGTCATTTAATTCTCAGATGTCTGAAATTGCCTTAAAGTGTTGCTGTTTTAAAATGTGTAGAAAGTAGTGAAGAACTCTTAATAAAAGCATAAATGATATATGATGTGACATATGACATTCATATATCAAAATGCAAGATCAGGCTTTTCAGAGAAAAGCTGATTTATATCACATATAAAAAATATTATGTCTATGTCCATAGGGAGGACCATATATATTCTTAAAATATATATATAATAAAATAAAATATAATAAGAATTAATAACATGGTTATAATGTTAGATAATATACAATTAATGTCAATCATAAAATAATATGTAAATATTGTATAATATTTAAAATAATATAAAAATATAAAATATTAGATAAATATATGTATATTATTCTTGATTTGGTTTTTTACTATTTCATAATTCTAAAACTCTTTGCCCTTGGAAAGTAAAAAGGCTATAAGAAAATTGTGATACATTTTCTCCCGTTAAAAAGACACAACATAATTCTCAGCAATTAAACCTAATAATGACTACAGATATAATTTCAGCTGTTAATTGATTAAGCTAATTGTTTGTAATAAAGGAGAAAAAAAACCCTCTGAGCAGGTTTCAGAATTAATTTATGTTTTTAAATGAGCAAGAAGTTTCTAAGTAGAATGCCTTAAAGAGACATTCCCTTAAGGAGCAAACAGTATTACAAGATAAAATTCAATTACAAGAAGTGTATTGATGTTTTTCACTAAGTATATTCTCTTAATCGCTTACATTAGCATTAATTTAATTTCAAGTTTAATTTCATTGCAAAATATTGGCTTTTAATAGTGCATACAGACTTGACCACAGATAAATTAGGGAGAGTCACATCTCAGTAAACATTTATCTAGCAAAAGGGACGGAGGTTCATAGGCAGCAGAATATGCTTATCCTCAAGGAAGAGACCTTAATAATAATCACAGGAATAGCTAACAATCATATTTAGTTCTTATAACTTTCAATGAAGCTCAGTAAGAACACAAAATGTATATTCCTCTCGACCAGAACGCATTGCTCAAGATGAGCATAGCTTTCTTAGAAAGGAGAAACACGTTTGTGGTCACAAATATTTCTGAAGCCGGCTCTGCTGTTTGCTACCCCTGGGCCAGTTGCCGCAGGTGTCTTGGCCTCAGGTTAGAAAGAACCAGAGGGCCCACACTGAAAGGCAGAGCAGCATCAGGCTCACAGCTGTATTTTATATAAATTGCATAATATTTTACATTTTTGAACCTACATGAAAAAAAAATCAAGAGATTTCATGTTAAAAGAGAGAGAGAGAGAGAAACAGGGGAAGGGAGAGGAGGAGGGCAAGAGCACCGGGTTCTGAGAACTCAGAGAAACATGGCAACAATGGGTGGAGGTGAGTTTTCTCTGCTCTCCTTCTGTAAGCTTGTCTCTTTCAGTTCCTCCTGGTCCCCCCTAATTCAACGCTGAAGCCAAGTGCCAGTAGCCATTTTTCATTTTACTGGTAATGAAATTTTTAATAGTGGAAAAATATTTTCTGTACTGCTGATTCTATCAAAGGGAGCAAGCACTTAGTTTCAATGCCTCCTGGGCAGCTGCAGGTTGTGTCTCCCTAACTGCACCATTTAAATAAATCTCCTTTTGTTTTGTGATTGCCAGATCCACACCACATTGACCTAAAGCTTGAGGCCTTTCATCCTATCTCATGGCTAACACTACCTCCTCAAGTCAACAAAATCACCCTTGTTGCATTTCCACACGAGAGGTTGGCCATTTGCTTTTAGCCGAATTCATTCAAATTTTCACGGGCTCAGTATGGAAAGGTCGGGAAAACCCAACACCCCGTACAGAGAAACCCCAAATCAGCTCAAATGCAAGGAGTTTATGTAGCCTATGATCTACCAAGCCAGGAGCTCAAGAGATGGGCCCTTTTCCTGCGGCCTTTATATCTTCCACCTGGCTTCCTGCTCCTCTCCTGCTTCCTGGGGCTTACTCGATGCCCAAGAAGATGTCCTTCAGAGCAGCTACAAAACAACAGAGGGCTCAGATGACTGAGTCAGCAGCTCGGTTGACTTCTGTCTGGGAGCAGAATGCCCTGTATAAGATGTGCTGGGCAGAGAAACAAACAAAGGTTTCCATTCAAGTCTCGCATTGAATGTCTTGAAATCTAATTTCCAGAATGAAAGGCTCTTCTTTGCTGGTAACACACTTCTCATGAGGGCAATTTGATGCAGCCGGCTAAAGTTTGAAAACTGAATGGAACTGTTTATTAAATGGTAATTAAAGTTCTCACCATTGAGAATTGCCGGCTAGTTTAAAAACGTCTTTTCTAAATCAATATTTACAAAATGTCCAGCATTGTGACAAACATATACTCTTTCTTCCTGAGAGTGACTAGAGGTATTACCTGGAAATGACTCTCCCATCCCCCGCTACTCTCAGCACTCACTTTTCAGAGAATCGTGTGTAGGATGGGCCATAGTATCATTCTCTTCTATACGTAAGGACAGCTTATGTGCAAAAGTGGAATCAGAGCTAAGATTCAAAGCAGTGAAGTCCTTGCTGGACATTATTCCAGGACTGTCCCTGGGCCTCTGCCATATTATGCTTCCCGGCTGATGAGTAACTACATCATCATGACGCCCTTCGGCTGGATGCTTCAACGGAAGCAGAGTCGAGAGAGGACAAATGCTGGGAACAGCACAGGAGGAGCAGAAAGAGGGGTGATGACCACTACCACAAGGCGTTGTCCCTAGACAATTGCTTTTATCATGCCATTTATCTGCTTAGAAGCGTTGAAGGGCTCCCATTGTCAGAGCGTTGTGTCCACATAAGTTAGGGTGCTATGGAAACATGTGGACCTTATGGTCCCATCTGTTTTCATGATCTCATTGCTTACAACTTATTCCTGAGAACTCTGGGCTCCCACATCACACATCATTCCCAAGTCAAATCAAAAGACAATTTCTCTCAAACAAGACAGTTGAGACGTCTGAAGATGTGACATGCCTATTCCTTTTGAAAATCAGAGGAATCCTTTTCAACATTCTGATCTAACAGCCTGAAGAAGCAACCAACACAACTTCAGAAATCCATATTTCATAACAACTAAAATGACAAGCTTTTTTCATCTGAGTGGTCAGATGCATAAATCACTCAGAAATAAAATATGAATGAGGGGGAAATGAAAATCAGAAAGACAAGGGGAAGTGGGAGGATATGCATGTTTTGTAATAGTTTGATGCTGCGAGAAATTAAAATGGAATTGAGGTGGCCTAAAAACTTTACTACTACTTTCATTTCTTCTTTCCCATTTCAACTGCTCTACCTATGTTTCTCCACACCTGCTGACATAAAGATAATTCTAAATGCATTGGTTATCTTCTAATAGAATAACTATATGTTACTCATGAAAGACCTCAGAATTTCTCGTGTGTAGGCAAGATCACACTAGCTAATAATAGAGAGCCTATATCTTTTAGTAATTTCATTTTTTTTTTTTTTGGAATACCTTCCTCAAGACCAATATTCGATGGACTTTTTTTCTATTGATATCAACATAAATGGTTTTCTCAGTTGGTTCAGAAAAGGGAGGGCTCAAGCTCAGAGACCACACTTGTCATGAATGGATGGTATGCCTCCTTCGGTAAGTGTTCAAAGAACAATGAGGAATACAGGCTGCTTCTCTGCAGTACTCATGGCAGGTGAGTTGCTAAAAATGATACTAACCACTACTAACATACATTTAGCACAGTTAACGCACCAAGTGCTTTATATATGCTCCGATTTACTCCTTCGATCAGCCGTATCATAAGGTAGCTGTCAGATGTCCATTTTACAGATGAAAAACTGAGGCTCTGTGAGTAAGAAACAGGTTTAAAGTCACTGAGCAAATAAGTGAATGGAAGGAGAGTCTGAATTCAGGTGAACTAACTCCACGTCCCCCCACTTTTAAGTCATACACCACTTAAACAGTGGTTCTGTTTGTAGAGTAGTTGTGTGACTACAGTGCGATTATAAACATTTTATGTCACATGTATCTCACTGTTCCTGGAAAATAGAACGTGACCAATGAATGCTCACTTTCTTTTTCTTACCATTTCACATATTAAGTACTGAAGCATTACACTGCTATCCAAAGATACACCACCAGGCAACACAATAGCCAAATCTAACTCCGGAATCGTCAGTGCCCCAGAGCTTCTACCCCTCAGTGATTCCTAAGACTTTAGACACTTCAGGGATCAACCTGCTTTTGCACCATGACTATTATCATGATCGGTGCATTTATACCTACAGTAATTATTGGAGACCTATCTCTACTCCCTTGTAGTTACAAAGGACCTTGTGGCTGAATTCTGTGTGTCTCTCTCCAGACACAGAACTTTCAAACATGATCTCACTTACCCCCATCCCTAAGCCTGAGGCAGCAGATTGAGCAAAAGGTATAGACGTTCTCGGGAATGACAGAGCTGCACTTGGGGGAAAAGCCCAGCTTTGTCCAAAAATTAGGAATAGCCATCAGCCAGGAATGCACTTGTTTGATGGAGAAATTTATTTTTAGGTAAAAATACTAAAATTTTGGGCTATGTCTCTTTCGGAGCTCAGCTACTCACCTAATCCACAAAGGTAAAAATCACACAAAGTATACAGAAGTGTATTGCTATTGGGCACCTTGTATTTTATCTAATTTTTTCATATGGCTGTAGCCAGATCTAGGATGAAATGACTCAGAATGATATTTTCCAATAACTTACATCTTATTTTTTTCAATTTCTATCATTGGAGACATATCATGACATATGGTATAAAGGTGAGATGACCTCCTTCCATACTTTTCTTTTTACGAATGTGTAGGTTCAGTATTACAAAATAAAACCTAGCCTTTTAAGAGCCAACAGTCGATTTTTAGTTTTCATGGAATAAAACTGCATTGGGGGGAATATCGGGGAAGTTATAAACTGCCTCAGCTTTTTATTTTTAAAAATAGGAATGCTAGTGTCTATGACAATTTGATTATGTGCGGTCAATGAACTGTAGCCTATGCTTATAATAAAGTTATATAAGTAAATCTAAATCTCTGTCATTTAAAGATTTATGTTCATAAAATTCCTTGAATTAAAAAAATATCTTGAGAAAATTGAGCCCTAGAACCCTAGAAAAATATAAATGATTGTCAGCAGAATAATTCAGGGAGCAGTGCCATATTTGGGACTGGTGGTAAGACAGGTGGTAAGAATGAACAGTGACCCCTTGACAGTGTAAGAAAACCCCAGAATTAACCTTGTACTCTATTAGTACCATCTTCGAAGGCAGGGTCTTTCTTTCCCATACTTTTAAATCTGAGCAACCTTTTAATTTCTGCCAAAGGTATCTTTGGTTAATGAGGGAGAGACTTATTTTGTCAAACTTCATAACAAATTTTTAGAGGCTTCCATTGACCTTCGGACTAGAGGCACTGGAGCTCATGAGAGGCTGTACTGTTAAAGCCAAATGCTCACTCACGACTTACAAGACAAGGGAAAATGCTAAGAGGTCAACTGGACATCGCGGTACATCAAATACAACGCTAGCTGCTCTGTAGATCATCTCACAGCGCCTACTTATGGTCACGAAAATAATTGTGAGTATCTCTCCATGTTACAGGTGGAAATGGAGATTGCAGAGCTGGATGGTGAAGGAGAGAAAATTATAAGGCAGGGCTGAGTGATTCCACGCCATCTTTCTACATGCCCAAGCATTCTTGAGAATTAGTAGGAAAGGTCAATAATAAAATTGATTAGGAAAAAAAAAATGAGGGGTGCCTGGGTGGCTCAATTGTTAAACGTCTGCCTTCGGGTCAGGTCAAGATCCCAGGGTCCCAGAACAGAGTTCCCCATCAGTCTCCCTGCTCAGCAGGAAGCCTGCTTCTTCCTCTCCCTCTGCCACTCCCCCTGCTTGTATTCCCTTTCTCGCTGTCTCTTTTTCTCTGTCAAATAGATTTATCTTAAAAAAAAAATTAAAACCATTAGAAACCCCAGTCTGAAAGCAAAAAATGTACTATCAATATGTTTTCAATATACAAATATTGTTTTAAGTTACATTAGATAGTCAATGGAATTACTTAATTCGATGTAATTATCATATACCTTAATGGACATTGTAGACAAAATTTAAAAAAAAATACCCAGGCACTCACCATATCATATATGTAATATTTAATGCACAACCCTTCACTAGTTAGCTTTTTTTCCTATGGTCATGATTTCAAATTATACAGTATTACTAATATTTTCTTTTCTGCTTTTTTTTTTTGTGAAATAAGTACTTGCTTTTTTAAGACATTCCTCTAAAATGAGAACATGCCTCCAAAAACAATTGCAATGGTGTCCATACTTGTAGGCTACATTTTTCCCTGAACATAACTTGCCAAGTTTCTCATACAATATATTTACTATCTTTCTCTTAGCTGGGACAGAAATAAAATAATTTATTCATTGTCCTTTGAGGACTGAGCAATGATAACAAAACCAATGATGTTGTCAAATCTATTTTATCATAAATTACCATTATCCGGTACTCTTTAGAACTATAATTACAGCTCATCTTAATTACCACCATTTTTTAGATAAGGCATCTGAGTCAGAGAGGTTAAATAATTTGTCCATAGAATTCAGCAAGGGGATAATTGAGCTAGGATTAAACCCAGAGATTCTGCACATCTGCACATTTATATCAATTCATACTATGTTCATGAGCAATGCATTTCATAAATAAGTATATTCCAGGAGAGACTCCTCTGGGTCCCCATGCTTATATTTCATAACTATTATGCAATTCAAAAATATATAGTATTCTGAAAAGAAACAAATGGTCTTTATTTGCATTTGTCCTCATTTAACAAAATGTTACAAATTAAAAGAAAGGTTGCCAAAAATAAATTAATTAATTAAATAAAAGAAAGGTTGCCTTCTTCCCATGATATTTTAGAAAAAGGCCTGAAAGAACTTGACCTTTGAATATGGAAGGCATTAATTTTTTCCAAGTTTTGAGAAGAGCAATGGAAACTCTTTCACCATTAGTAAACAATGACTAATGAAAATCATTAATGTAACCTATGCGGGTTGTGAAAAAAACACATCTTGCCAAATGATATGAGAAGGTACTCATGGATAATCATTCATCTTGTGATAGAAAATAGTGCTACATCATTCCTCTCTTGTTAGCATGGAAGACTGGAGTTGTGCCCCTCACTTTGCTAAACACGGTCTATTCTAAAATATTGCAAATATAACTTCCAAGTTATATCCCCATTCCAGTTCTCGGAATCCTGATGACCCCGGTGCCCTTGGCAAACATCAACAAATCTTCAGGACACCCCCACGGGGACCAAAAAGAATCTCCGGTTCTCTCTCCACATATCACTCCCAGGAGAACCTGCAAAGATCAGACTCGGGATATGAGATGCAACATCCTCCACTTCTCAGTTGACTAATGACAAATGTAGAGAGCTGCCTGGTCTCAAATAGCAAAAGGAGGAAAATCAGGAAAGCAAGGACAAGTCAGGGTTTATGGTCATAGGACAAAGATTCTGGACTGAGGGTAGGTTTCCATCCCACACCCTGAGCTGATTCACTTTGCACGTCTGTAGTTTCTCCAAGAATCATTATTAGACCATAACTCACTGCTGCCTTCTGCACACTCATCAAATAACAGCCACCTGGGGCAAATGTGAACACAAATATTTCTGGTCAAGTTTTCCAAGCATACTAACCTTCACCACTCCCCACCTGAGATTCTAAAGGATTAATTAATAATCCTTTTATATAATAATAATAATATAATAATATATAATAATATATTATATATATTATATTATATTATATTATATTATATTATATTATATTATAATAATAAGCAGCAATCTCAGACTGCTTTTATGTTAAGTTCACAACGCATTTCATTTGCAGACACCAGAAAATATAGCCCTTCTTAACTGATCATGTCAGAATACTTTTTAAACCTCCAAATCCATACAACCTAATATATTTTCAAAGCCTCAAACTCTCTGCAAGTTAGTTTCTTGAAGGTATCGGTGTCCTCATCATCAAAGTCTTGCTAGGAGAAGAAGAAGGTTTTCATTTATCTTTGCATCTTCTCTCTACCCAGCAGCATTCAGAGCACAAAAATAGGACCCAATTCAGGAAATTTAAGACCCTGAGATCTGTGGCTTCACCTGACTTCCTCAGCCCTAAACGGGTCCTTTGCTCACCACACAGTGAACCTGTGAGCTTCAGTTCAGTTCGGCAAAAGGGCATTTGCTTTGTCATTATGCCCAACGTTAAAGGGAAACAGGACTATCCACAGGGAGTACAGAGACGGCGGAAGATCCCTTTGGCATTTCAGCCTCCCTGCCAAGGAAGAATGGATGGGAGGCAATATTGCTTGGTGCCCCCAACTGTTGTTTTCCATGTTCATTTCTCAAAGAAGACTGAGCTTTCTGACTTCATCCTTGTCTGATAACTACTCATCAGTACCCCAATTCTATTACCAAAAAGGTTGCATGACCAGAGCATGAGATGGTAATTTGATTCACAAGTGTCTGTGTCTCCTATCACTGCCTGGAAAAAATGTAGCCTGCCATTGATTCATAGTAATAATCCAAGGACGGTGTTTATTTTTCTAAAGAAATTGTTACAAGTGGTCCAAATACATTTTAGGAAAATTGACTTTAATGCAGATCTCTATCATTCCAAAACATACAAATCATGTGAATTATTATTTGATGCTTGAAAAATGATGGCCAAAAGCCTACAGTATGATTTTTTAGAGAAAATATTGAAATCATTTTCTGAGAAAGAGATAAACTAAGTCAATAGCACCCCTTTGTGGCAATAGAGGGTGATACAAGTGATAAATAAGACCATTATTTTATAAGGGTCTTTACAATTTTTTTTCTATAAAATTATGTTTATTAAGGCCTGAAGACTCATCTATGAATCCTTTCCCCTGCCATTAGGCAGAGCCACACTAGTATCATCTGGCTGATTTGGGAAACTATTATGGTTTTAAAGGTCTCCAAAGGAAAGATTTCATGATCTCTCCTGGTAAAACATTCCAGGATTTTACTCTCAGGTCTCATAAAAATACTTTATACAATAGCATCCACCCATTTCCTCTAGTTAAACCTGCCTCTTAGGTTGAGATGAGAAACAGATGGTAGCCTTTATTCCTTGGCCCTGTGTACATCGTGAAGGCCATGGATAGGGGATCCTAGCAAGAGGAATTCATCGTGGTTTATCTACACATTCTTCCAAGGTAGGACCTGCAAATACCATGTCCACCATTCAGAGCAGAGGGTGTGTGTTAAGGGACCAGAATGTGCCAAGCAAAGTTCTTCATCTCAAGAGGGTTTCAGTTTTCCCTTATCCATGGAGAATCCCTGTACCCTCCAGACTTTGCATACTTTTTCACCAACCTGGTTCTTCAGAGGAGGTGCTCAAACTGGTTTTAAATGAAAGATTTTTGAATAATAGTACCTACTAAGTTAACCATTTCATATTTTGCACATCATCAGGTTATGGGACAGAACCACAATTTTTCATGTTGCTTTCTTTCGATCTTTCTTTTTTGTCTTTTTAATGTCTAGCATAATTATACCTTTTCTATTAAGGAACTGAAAGCTACTTTACATTTTCCTCATCTGAATGTTAATTTAAATATTAATGAGTTTTTTAAACGTTATTCACTTTAGCACTTCCCCATGATTTTCAAAGCCTGCCCAGTCCATTCTGGATAGCTATTTTCATAGGGTTGACATGAGAGGACTGTGCTGGCTTTTTTTTTGTTTTCTTTCTTTTTAGTTTTTCCCACCGATTACTATTTTGTTATCGTTGCTACTTTGGGAATAAAGAATGTAGGTTTCTATTTATATGTCTAGATAAGGTCTGTTTTAATAATCCAGTCAGTATGGAGACTAGCTTTGCCTCATATTTTTCCACAGCAGTGAATTTTTAAGGGATGAATTAAACATAATATTTTGTTTGTGGTAGGTAAGGACAGTAAGATGCAGACATTTAATTGGGGTGCTTTAATTTTAAAATAACACAGTATAATAAATGCTAAATTCACATGCCATAATGGTTTTTTATCTTTTCTCTAAAAAGGAAAAATACGGATTCATGGAAAGTAGTAATTAACACCTGTTCCATAAGTGCATGTACTATTTTTTATGCTTACAGGTAGATCATACATGTTGTAAAAGAACAACCCACTGTCCTTGCCCAAAACTTCAGTGTAAATTAAATATGGGCCATATACTCATTTCATAGTGTGTTGGTATTTATACTTGTCTTTAACCTTATTCTACAAGGTTTGCAGTTAAGGTATATTCAATCTATTTTAGTCTAAAATCAGCAAACGAAAAAGGTGGGGCATCATGTGGACACAATGTCTTCTTCTTATTTTTTTTTTAATTCATTCATCTTTAAGCATTGCCCAGCATGAAACTCAGTACTATCAAGATTTCTAGTCCAAGAGATGTATATTAATTCCGAAGGTCCTCTTCCCCCCTCTAGTGGTGATGAGCGGTACAGAACATCTGTGGTGGGTATTTGCCACTGATTTATACAGGAAAGAAGTGAGTGGACAGCGCTCAAATCCCAGATTTGCCAGTGCTAGAAGTGAACTTGAGACTTAATTTGAACTTTTGTTTTTCAGTTTTCTCATCAGACATAGAGTAATGATGACAGTTTTCAGGATGGTTGTGATGGTCACAAAAGAAAATGTAAAGTCAAATTTATTTAGAAATTAATCCAACAAAAACAGATTTTTTAAAAAATATAACACAAGATGCATAATATATTTAATCAGTGGACTTGATCCTGTGGTGGACAGACTCCAAGACAGGCTCCTTGGTCCCTCCCTCCTGGTACACAGAGTATTTAGAGAAACAGCCTTTATCAAGTGATCCAACATCATGTTCCCAGTCATAAAATAAACTGACACTGTGTGCCACGTGCTTCTCTGAGAAGGTCTTCACAAGTAGTCTTCTGGCTCAAAATGTTTAGCTCAAATCTAGTCCCAAGGAACAATCAGATAGATCAAAACCAAGGGTCATTCGGAAAAACAAAACAAAACCCCAACAACCCAACAACTTCTAGACTAAAATTTCAGCATCTTGAAAAATCACTGAGGCTGAGAAATATTCATGATGGAAAGAGACTGAAAAAAGGACAATGAGAACTAAATGTAACCTATGATCCTAAACTGGATCTCGGATTGGGAAAGGGCATAGGATCAGGGCACTCGTAGAGACCCCTTTCAAGAGCCCTTGAAAATGGGCTTTCTAGGAGACCATAGGATTAAATCATTATAGTTTACTTGACTGCTTTTCTGAGTGTGATTGTTTAGAAATAGGCCCATATGCCCTTGGTCTTATGAGATACATGTTTAAATATTTAGAGATGAAGAGCCATGATTAAAGTGTGTGTGTGTGTGTGTGTGTGTGTATCATTTACTAGGTTCAAGTTCCTTTGAACACAAGAAGTTTTATCAGCCACTGAGCATCCATCAGAACGTCTGGTGCTTATCAGATGGACAACGAGCATTTGCTAAGTGAATGTATGAAAGCAACTTGCAAACTCTAAAGTGCTAATGCTAATTACAGCAAAGCGTCAATGACAGTTAAACTAGGTAGTTACTAGTAACGACAGTTACACATGTTAGTTATCAGTCTTTTGTTGGTGTACATGATATGGTGAAAGCTAAACAGTGGGTTTTTTGAGACACAGGCTGCAAAATTTTGTGTGAGATAGGTGATTTCAGAGCATGGAGTCTTTAGAAGGAGGAGGGGAAGGTAAAATAGTCCCAAATTAATTATATCCACACTCTTTTTACCCTGACCCCAAATGACTGCAGAGCTGTAGCAAGTAAGGTTATCAAGTCACTATCAGAAAATTTGCAGCCAGCAATATCCTCCAGTGAAACCTTTTCCCTGGGATCCAGTCACTGCTCTGTCCCTGGAAACAGCTAAGAGGGAAAGGAAGGAAAGATGATGGACAGGAGGGAGGAGGAAAGGAGGAAGGAAGGAAGAGGAGGGAGGAAAAAACACAACCTGCTCTACTCCAGATCAGTCCCTTGGTCTCACCCCTCTGGGTCATTTCTCTCCATCTCCACAATGAATATTGAAATATAGTACCCCCTGGGGGACCTGTAAAATCCCTCCTGAATTTGAAAGGAAATAGGAAAAGACAAAATGCTGCCCCCTCCTGGCAGCTTTAGCAAATCTTCACACACATTTCATTATCTAGTTATCAGTTGCCTGAACAGTATCCCTCCCATGACTCATTCTGAGAAGACAGACAGTGTAGTGGGAAGGTAGACTTTCTTTTAAGTCAACATATTAGAGTAGCAAATAGCTCTTTGTCACTGATAGTTCTCACAACTTTTTAAAAAACCTTTCTAAATTCTTTGCCTTTGTATTCAGATTTGGCGGCAGGAGTAGCTTTAGAAATTCTGTGGGCATGTTCTATGGGCTCAATCACCCAAAAGAAATGTTCTTGTGTGTTTAGGGCACCTATTCAGCAAATCTGAGGCAAAACAATAGAAAAAAGTGAGAATGCAGGACAGAAAGTTCAGCCTCAATGACCTTATGCAAAATTTTGTGAAAAGGAAATTTAAGTAAGGTAGAATATATATAGACTGAGATAGTGTGACTTACAATAAGGAATTTATACCTGGCCTTCATCTCCATTCCTGGCATACAGCTCCTAGAACCCCTGCCAGGAGAATTGGAAAGGTGTCTTTTGTTATGTTAATAAGATGACTTGGGAAAGTCCAAAGGATGGGGGTTGGTTGCTGGTGGAGCCAATCATGTGATTAGAGGATGGGAACTTTTAGTTCCACCCACCTCTGGGGAGGGGAGCGGCCCTGGGGAATGAGTTCTATCATCAATAGCCAACAATTTAATCAATCGGACCTACTTAGTGAAGCCACCATGAAAACCCACAGGAGGAAGTGCTGAGAGCTTCCTTCCAGTGGTTGGTGACCATGTGAAGATTCAGAATGAAAGGCATTCTCAGGGAGCATGGGAAGCAATGTGCTCCTTCCCCAGACCTTGCCCTAGGCACCTCCTTCATCTAGCCATCCTGGTGCATATTCTTTTATAATAAACCAGTGATCTAGTAAGTAAAAGGTGTCTCTGAGTCCTGTGAACCGCTCCAGTCAATTCTCTGAACCCAAGGAGGGGGTCATGGGAACCTCTTATTTATAGCTGAATGACAATCTGGAGTTTCCATTCTGGTGTCTGGGGGAGGGGGCGGTCTTGGAGAATGGAGCCCCCCACCTGGGGGATCTGGTGCCATCTGCAGGCAGATAATAACCAAGTTGAGTGAAGTTGTAGAACCCCCAACTGGTGTCGGAGAATTGCCTGGTGGTGTCGGGGAAACCTTCCACATTTCGGAACACAACTGATGAACACACATTGTGGCAGCTGTCAGAAGTATAAATGTGATATAAGTTTTGTGTTATTTTAAGGGCTAAAATTTCCTATTGAACTCTTTGTGGGGAGAGGGTTTCATAATCACTTCTATTAGGGACTGACCCTAAAGGTCTTAATTTCCTCCAATCCCACTTCATGGTCTGTCCTAAATATATACTTGCATCATTAAAGTTTTTCTTTCTAAAGTGGTCTCCATGACATACTCTTCTTCTCTGGGTCAATAAAGCTGCTTTTTTTCTAATTTAAAAAATCAATTTTAGGGGTACCTAGGTGGCTCAGTGGGTTAAAGGCTCTGCCTTCAGCTCAGGTCATGATCTCGGGGTCCTGGGATCGAGTCCCGCATCAGGCTCTCTGATCAGCAGGGAGCCTGCTTCCCCCTTTCTCTCTGCCTGTCTCTCTGCCTGCTTGTGATCTCTCTCTCTCTCTCTGTGTCAAATAAATAAATGAAATCTTTAAAAAAAACTATTAAAAAATCAATTTTTAGGAATGATTTGGGTAAGAATTTCCCTTTTTGTGTGAATTGGAGGCATTATGTCATCTCTTTCAGTGGCACCTGAATTTTAATTCTCTTCTGCAACATTTGTCTACCATCCTCCACCAGCAGGTAAAAATAGTAAATTAATGGAGGTGGGCACGTGTGACGACTATGGGCAGAGCCGCCAGTCAACTGCTCGAGTGCTTCTGCAAATTATTACAACAGCTTTACAATCGGATGGTTATCTGCTTCCGCCTTTAGCATTCATTCATTCATTCATTCATTCAATATGTGCTAAGACAACCAGCAATTTCTAAGATGGACATATACATCCCAGCCCTCAAAGAGCCTATGATCTAATGTAAACAATTATAAACTGCATCTTTGGAATCAAAAGATACTCTTTGGGAAAATGAAAAAAAAAAGGGGGGGGTTCCATGGTCGAATACATTCGAGAAGCATGACCTGTTTTAGCCACCTCTTTGAAATTTCCAATGCACGTCTGCAAATTAAAAACTCTGATAGTAATGGAATTTATGTAATCTGACCTTTCCCCAGACGGCTTTTCTGGGTAACAGAACAGAAGATAACATCCCTCACACCATGTTCGCCTTTATACCAAAATAAGGCACACTAAGTGTAAAAGTACAGGGACGATATGGAAGAAGGAACATATGCTTGGGAGGGTGGCGGCAGCCTCATGAAACGGAAGAACACAATGGATTCCACACTTGACCTATTGATAAGTAATGGTTTCCAGGAGCCCAGGATTAGGGAGGGTGTTCCAAGAAGAAGTTAAGTGTTGGGCAAATCTTGGAAGCATCCCTGGGGCATTTATGAGAAAACCAGGGAGGGTAGTAGGTGAGCCTGAGATGTACCAGATAGGGTGCTGGATAATGAAGCTGAACAGAAAGAACAGGACCCCATGCATGGCCTTGAAATCCATGCAAAGCATTTATATTCCATCCTGTAGGCCATGGTCATACTTCACAGAATTCTGCATTGAGGAGTCAACAAACACATAGCACTCTCTTGTGGTGTGGAGGCCGGATATAGGGACACGTGGGGAGAGTGGACCCTAGGTGGGAAAAGCATGAATCTGTCATAAAACTGCATGATCCTTCTGCAAGCCACCTTTGGGTCTGAGAGAGACCATCACATAAAGCTGCTAGAGTGGCCCCAGTCTTGCTATCTTCTGCTCTCCCGTCCTGCGGCTTCTCGTCTCCCCCTAACACACCATGCACCCTTAAGTGCCTTGCACTTCTTCGCTCAAGTAACGATAAAGGTAAAACAACAACAACAACAACAACAAACCCTACACGTTCTATAATAAATGACTGAAAATAAGAATTTGCATTTAGACATTCTAGCTTAAAATGTGATTTCAGATTCGTTATCTCATTTCATATGGATGTAGAAATCAAAATACCTGGAAATTCCACGAGGCCTGGGGAAAGCAACCATGGGATAGTAAGTGCTTCCCATGTAAGACTTCTCCAAAGTTTCCTTGTTTCATTATTTAGGTGACCATCAGACAAGGGACAGCACAGACCCCGTTCCTCCCTTTTGTTGTTTCCTGAGTGATCAGTGACGGGCTCACTGGCTCCTCTGAAAGGCCTCAAGTCTTTCATATGCAAAGCTGACTGGTGAGTATGATTCCTAGTGAGTACTTCTGGTCCTTCAAGTAACTTCCTCATCTCCCAGGAACTAAGTCCTGACTTGCTGCCCTCCAGACTCCATCCCTGTCAAAACAGCTGACAACTAGGGATGATTAAGGAACTCTAATGCAGCATTTACTTTCGACAACAAAGGCTTGGAAGTGACAGTATTGTTGGTCCTTCCCCGACTCCCCCACCCTCTCTGTTCCCAGGTTCCCCAGGGAAGCCCAGAAGCTGGATAAATCATGGTGAATACATGATTTGTCTTTCGTGTGCTGTTGGTTAAATCTGCTCTAGAAGCCGCGTTTATGGGTACATGTGTGTGAGGGGGCGCGTTTTCTTTTCAGCGTGTGAAAAGAATAAGATGTGCTCAAGTGCCCACCTTCCTCCTCATACACACACACGCACACACACTCATGCCCGCACAGCACACCCATGCCTGCATGAATGGCTTCCCAGGACACCCACCCACCGTCCGTAAGAGAAGGACACAGTCAATGAGTGACATCTAGCTGCCTTCCAGGAGCTACATTCCCAGCCCCGCCTCACCCTTGGAGATCCTCCTCTTAGGTGGTACCTTGCTCAGTCAAGTCTGAGTTGAATTTGACCCTTTCCTAAGTTAGCTTTTAATCTAGGGGAGTTCAAAGGCCAGACCTGGAAAAATCAAAGGATGATTAAATAATTCAAGGAATGGCATTAATAGAAATGAAAGAAAGGGCATTCTATGAAGAGCAGAAGGGCAACTATTTCTGGTAGAAAAGAAAACAAACACTGAGTAGATAGAAGCACCTGGACTTACAGCTCATGTCCATACAGCCTCTACCAGCTATGAGACCTTCAACAGGTAGCACATTCTCTAGCCTCAGTCTACCCGTCGGTGAAATGGAGATAATGTTATCTACTGCACATGTCAGCTATGAGAATAAAATTAGATAATATAAGATCTTGAACACTGCATCAGGCACATAATAAGCCTTCCACAAATGCTGCTTTGGAAATCAATTTTATGTGGGGAAGATGCTTTTAACCAGAAGGATAATGCTTATTTGCAGCACGGAACAGAGAATAAGACTTTGTCCGGCAGGTGAACTAAGAGGAGAAAGTAAATATTTCTGGGGCTTCTTGAATAAGGCACTTGTAATGTGAATGTGTTTATTATTTTGAATCAAATGTAGTATAACTCTGAGCCAACATTAATACAGCATATACATTTCTTCCCAATCCACATGTAAGTTAAGTTGGAGGTAATTTTACCCACTAGTTAAGGAGGCTTCTCTTTTCGGGAAAAAATCTTATACAATATGTTTCAAATACTTTCATAATAAACAAAAGCAGTCAACAGGAATCCTTCCATTCAGACAGTCAAGCTCCCTTTGCCAGTTTTCTTTACAGACTACAACATAGGGAAAACATAACCTCCTTTCCTTAAGGCTCAGATTGGATTTAGGAAATTGCAGTGCATAGACTATGTCATAAGTCCTAAGGAAAATAGTTGTATCTCATCATAAATAGTGCATAACATTCAGAAATCCCTGGCTGTGGTTCATTATTCCCCCTCACCCCCAGAAGTACAAGAAGGTATATTTAAAAGTTAGATAATGTGGGTAACATTGCAAGACTAAAGTCATGAAAATTATCCAAAACAAGTGTCATAAAAGACATTTGTTTGGGGATTCTATGAGTATTACGGTTATTATTGCAAACAGCATATTTTCTCTGTCATAAATCAGTGTTATTTGATTCGATTATTTTTAAAATCCAAGGATTGATTGTAAAGCGCACTTTGGATGCTAGGTGGCGCTAGGCGTCCACCTAATGTTATGCTACTTTCCCCAAGCTAGATTGGTCCAGCTCTTTCTGCAGCCTGATACCCATTTCAATAGTGACAGCCTGTGATGGGGAACATTTCTGTGGACTTCTGCTAACAACTGGCAGCAGAACACAATCGTAGCATTTAGTTCTCAAATGGAATTAGCAATGTGGAAAGCTTTAATGGTCCTTCAGTGGCTATCTATCTGTACACAGCTCCAGCAAACTTCACATGATACATTGGTAATTGTTCCCTAGACTGAGCCAAAGTTATCACTTTCAAGTATAGGGGCGTTCGGAAGAAGACTAGCAGTTAAATATTTTTGACTGCCCCCTCCTTCCGGGGTCCCTATTATCTAATTGTTTAATAAAAATTGACAGGGAATTGGAAACTTGAAAGATCAGCTTGTGGGGCACCTGGGTGGCTCAGTGGTTTAAAGCCTCTGCCTTTGGCTCAGGTCATGATCCCGGGGTCCTCAAATCGAGCCCCACATCGGGCTCTCTGCTAAGCAGGGAGTCTGCTTCCCCCTCTCTCTCTCTGACTACTTGTGATCTTTCTCTCTGTCAAATAAATAAAATCTTTAAAAAAAAAAAAAAGAAAGAAAGAAAGATCAGCTTGAAAACACGTGGAATAAACTCATGAATTTAAAAGCTTCAGCTTCACTTTCCTTAATAAGTCCATATTATCTCCAGTCTTGGAAACTAGAATGCCCCTTGACATCTGAAGAGGAACAAATGAGGCTATAAAGGACTAAAAAATAGAGAGAGAGATTCCATTGTCTCTGATTTTGCTTAAGAAATACAAAGAGGTGCCCCTGACACCTGTGTATCGGGGCAAGACTGGGTATGTGTTCACTCTGCAAACCAGAGTGTGGTTAAAATTCAAGCCTCGCGTGTACGTGACAATTTATAATGCAATATCCTGAACGCTTTTTTCATTAAAAGGAAAAATAGGAATTAAAATACAGAACAGTCAGATCAATATGATAGGATAAAATATTATAATGGGCAAATTTGTGGATAAATGCATGTGCATCTAGGAGAACAAGGCATTTAAAACTACGGTCCAGGTGACTGGCTGGTTCAGTTGGTTAAGCATCTACCTTCAGCTCAGGTCATGATTCCAGGGGCCTGCGATCCAGCCCCGCATCAGACTCCCTGCTCAGTGGGGAGTCTGCTTCACCCTCTGCCTCTGCCTCGCTCTCTGTCTGTCTCTCATAATAAATAAATTCTTAAAAACAAACAAAACAAAACAAAAACTGTAGTCTGTGGAAGCTTTAAGTGCTGGAGTTGGTAACAAACTTAGTCTATGTCTCTCTTCATCCTTTGCCTTGACCTTAGCTGGTAAGGGCTTTCCCTGCAGCCTAAACATTTTCTTTCTGTTCATTCATACTTTCACCCAGACAGGAGAGTAAAGTAGTATTAGGGGGCAGGTGGCCTTTCTGAAATGATAGCCTTAGTTGGTTTCTATTCACTTGGCTTCCAAGCCACATGAAAGACCTATAAGGTAAGAAGAAATGCCGGATACAGACTCCTATCATATAGTAAATAACCGAAGGCCTAATTTCCTATTTGGAAAAGGAATAATGAATATAATCATATCAAGTGTACCAAGGAGGAGGTAGGAGAAAACAATCCATCTCAGATGCTAGTAATAAAGAGATGCACAGTCTGGAGAATTTAAAATCATTAATAAAAGTGACTAAAAGTCTGTCTGTTTTCATTATTACCATGCACCAGTGGTTCTAAACAAGGTCAGTGATACAGAGTTCCCTCTGGGCCCACCCCCTTCGGAACGCCACTGATGAGGACAACTCTCCCGCATAGCATTTCCTAGCAAGCAGGGGAGTGAATTTTTGGAAGGAAAAGCTATAAGGAAAAAAGAGAAAGAACGAGTATTTTTCTAGCAGTGTTGGTCTGTCCATCCAAGATTTTCCCTACGTATGTTCTCATTAATCCTCAACGACAACCACCACCATCCAGGGCAGATAGCACTGTGCCCATTTTACAGATAAGAAAACAGATGCTGAAGAGTGAACAATGTATCCAAGTTCACCTGGTTACTAACTGGTGGATTCAGGACTCTAAAAGAAGTCCTTCATCCGCTAAGTAGCTGAGTAGCTGAGATCACAGACTGACATTTACCAGGTACAGATCTTGGACAAGGTACTCAAGTACCCATGGTTGTAATGTGGGATGCTAACAGTACCCACCGGCTAGCACTGTAGAGAGCACTGCTGCCTCGAGGTAGAAAAGCTCTCGGCACAATCCTGCAATATATTAAGCACGGCACAGATGACAACAAATGGCACGTGGTTTTTATGATGCAAACCTCATCTATGGAATCCAAACAATTTTTGGCCTTTCCGATGGGTTAAAGAATGCTGGAGTATATCCTTAAGCTACTTCACATTTTTACCCGCCGGCCTGGTGGGTGAGGTTACAGACTCTGGCGCTGTGGAGGAGGACGCATGCAAGAATCAGGGACTATAGCTGAGTCAGAGGGTGGGCACTCACAGCCCCTGTACCCCCATCCCCATCCTCTATGTCAAGTGGTTCATGACTTCTTAGAGAACATCCTCTTTTTTGTTACACTCTTGCCTCCTACTCTAAGGGAAAAAATGGCAAATTAACTGGGGGGGGGGGGGAGGCAGGAATTGGCATAAGAGCACAGGGACAAATTTATTTAGTTTTATTCTACTCAATAATGGTATTATTGAGAGATGGGTCATGAGACTAGTGGTCTTTAAAAGGTGACTCCCAAATATTCTGCCCCCTGAAATATACAAAAGTTAACATGGGATGCCTAAATAACATGTCAAATTTCTTAGCTGTACTGTAGCGTGTTGTAAAAAGCGATCTGAGAGGAATGCCAATATGTCATTACACATATTACTGGATTTGCCTATTATTTAAAAGCAATCACAAAATTTTGCTTTTTCTTTCAATACAAAATTAATTATAGAGAGTGTCAATGGGTACTAAAGGCCAGGATTTATATAAAGCAATCAGACAGGATTATTGACAGCACACATAAGATAATACATTTTTGTTTTTGCTTTTTGGCACTCACATTATTTTAATGTACTTTTGCCGTAATACATGGCAATACATCAATATTAACACTGACATTCTTACTTATAATATTAATTTATTCCACATTTCACAGGGCTAGATCCAATCTCTTCAGTAAACATCATTATTATAACAATTATAATTTCTTTGCAACATACTCTTTGCCAACATAACACCTTATTTTACAATTTGAAGTTAGTACAGATAAACCCTCCTCCAGCCTGATGATGTTGTATTGTAAACATTTCAGGGGTTTCCAAGTACCCCTGTTGGGTTTTACATACTTGGAAATATATGTCAAGTTCACTTGTATGCAGAATGAAGCAAACAATAGGAGTCGTTTACATGTACTGTACGGCCTGAAGGGAGCTCTGTGGTAAGTGGCTATGGGCTAATGAAGTGAGTTCAATGTTGGCTGCTTGGCTGTGTGTTCTATTTCTGCTTTTCCTCCATTTCCAACCTGCACTACAGTCACGAGCACAGAATGCGGTCAGCGGTGTCAAGTACAAATATAATGCCGAACGCTCTCTCAGGTCAGGTCTCATAGGAGGAATTGGAATAGTCACAGGGTCTTACCAACAACGAAAGTTTGTCTAACACTTGAGCAAGGGGTGGTAGAGGAGGATCCCTTCATCATGTTAAGTTGGGATGGCACGTGCCCTCCTACCACCTCTCCTGTTCCCTCCCTTCCTAACACCGTTCTCTCCCAACCACCACAAAACTTCAGCTCCTCGACAGAAAGCACTTGAAAATGTATATACAACTGATCAGATGAAACCTCTTAATACATGGGTTCTAGGTCTACAAGACTTAAGGCCAGAATAAAGTATGAACAGTCTTGGCAAAACAAGTTCTATCCAGGCTAACGGTAGCATGGAAATTTTAAAGAAAAAACACTGCTGAAGCTTCTTGATTCTTAAAGTTGGTTTTACTTTTTCTACTTGATCCTCTGCATGGAAGGTGAGGTTAAATAAAAACATACCCTTTAAGGTTACATTATTCGGAGATGTAGGTAGGCGTGGAGCCGATAAAACAGAATTCCTTTCTATGTCCTTGTTTTAGCGTTTATGTCAGTATACTCATTCTCACATTGTCTTTCACCTTCCTTACGCTTTCTAGGCTCCTATAAGTTTTAAGTGTAAATGTTCTGACTATCTAGAAAACTAAATGAAAGCCCAGAACTCACAGAAATCCTGAGAAAGAGCAGTGGTCTTTTTAAAGCTTTAAGACAAAGCATTACTGAGGCTATAGGGGTAAATGAATGCATCCCACTGCATTGGAGGTAGGAAGCTAAGGACAAGGACAAAATTAGATTGTCTGAGAAAAACATTTTTTCAAGGATGTATATAGAGAGACATTTATCAAGAGAGAAATTTTGTCAGTCAACAAAAGATCACTGAGTCTCACACAATGTGCTGGCCATTATAGGTATACTTCAGAATTGGGCATAACACTTGTCACAGAATCACGTATACTGATCCTTAATCCTCATCTTTGGATGATTTACCTTCCTTTTGTCCAGGTATCTAAAAAACAATTCTTGACATCGAGGCATGGCCAGAACACACGCTGGACATGTGTCTAGCTTTGGACGCCCCAACATGTTCTTCCATTATCTAGAGAAGCTGGCCAGATGTTGGTGTCAGACATAGCTAGAGTATCCATGGGAAAAGAGAACACACGCTACTCTGCAGCCAGCCTGGAGTTGGCTCTCATTATGCTCCAGCAGGGTCATCCAACTGAAGGGGGATGTTCGGAGTGTGGAAAGAGGCCAGAGCATTGGCACTGAAAGGAATAAACATTTGAGATCATCCTGAAGGGGCAAGTGAAAAGGACCTGGGTAAGCTCATCTGGCCAGCAGCCACGCTAGGGCCTGTCCTAGGTAATGGAGAGGCATCTGTGATGGTGCCGAGGGCCCACAAAACAGGAGATAATGGCTTTGGAGGCGACTCTGAGATTTCTAAAGAGATTTGGGTCTGTCAGCCTTCGCAATATATGTCCAAAGGAAATTACAGATGGCCTTTTCCTAACCTTTCCCCAAGATCAAGGATAAAGAGAGATAATCCAGTTTCAAAGGATAAACTAGCCTCAGGGAGAAGGTGAAGTTTCATTTCAACGCTTAGGTCACCATTCTTGTGATGCGATTCTGTGATGTGATGTGATCACTGTGATTCCCTGATTCCACCTGGGGATCTATCATTTAACAAATGTGAAGTGCATACATTCATGAGTAAGTGAGTGTGAGCACGTATGTACATCTATGTGTGAGTGTGTGAGAGCTTGTGTGTCTGAAGTAGCCCAAGTATATAGAAATGAGAGTGTCTGAGTGTGTGCCTATAATGGAGGGTGTAGGGCTCATCTCCTTCCTTCCCTGAAAAACAAATACAAACATTCTTTGGGAACATATTTCTATATTTCTACACTTCTGTGTAGAGACACACCCTGGCTGCTCCATTGCTAAGAGAAAGCATGGCTTTCCCAAGGCCATGAACATGAGTTGCTGTCCTATCACCTGCTCGAGCAAGACTACAGACGGTATCATCACTGATGGAATGGAGGTCACATTCCAAGAGGCAGGCTTGTTTCTGGCCAGATACAGAGAAAGGACGCGAACATCATTTTCTACCGTCTATAAAAGAGGTCACACCCTTTATTCTGAACACATGGTTTTCTACTTTACGACAGAAGAAAAAAAGAGACAGTTACATGCGCCCCAAGTTCAATACGGATTCTATGCCACTTTACTTTTATAACTAAGGAAAGAAAATAGCATTTTCTTAGCAGAAACAAAAATTCGGTTTAATTTCTAAAGATTTGCCTTAAGAAAAATGCCAAAATATGTGGCAGCATTGCAATAAAATTCCAAGGAAATGTCTTGTCCCATGTCCAGTCTCCTTATTCAGGAGTGAATTAAGAAAGAGCAAAAAATTGTTTTCATCTCTCTGAGTTTCAAAGCATAGTATTCTCTAAGTGCTTTATAACTCACTTCTTTCCTGAGCATTACATTTTCTCTTACATATTTTGAATGGCTTTGGAGGCGTCAGATAAGATTACAGATAAGATTACACATTTCTACAAATCCTGGTCCTCTGTAGTTATCTGAGGCCCAAAGATTGCAAAACCAAGCAAATGTTACCTTGACTTCTTTTAATACACAAATGCTCATGGCGGACAGTCAGTGTTGGCCCTAGGCTCCTCTGGGGCTTAGCGAGTCACGACAGTCTCTAGACTCTTCGGGGGTGGGCAATCATTATTGGCCTAGGCTGCAGGTACATGGGGAGGGGGTGGGGGGACACTTGTAGGCACCTCTGTACTTCTCTGCTGGAGCAATGAAGCACTTCCATATGCCCCTCTTGCAACACTTCTCAGAAAGCTCCTACCATGGCATGTAATGGTAAGTCAAAAACTTGTGCTGAGGAAACGGAAAAGTGATAAGATATGAATAAACAATCTGAAAGAAAACACAATTCCTTCTCTATGTAGGGTAATGTTCCAGTATCAGGAAAAACTGCTTAAGAGGTGATGAAAGTGATTGAGAATGCTAGGCATTCCATATCTGGGTCGGTGTATGAATATTCACTTTACAGTCAACATGTCGACACTGCCTTGGATTACCAAACAAAGGGCAGTGTCATCCTGGCTGTTACTTAGAGACACGTCTCAGTCAAGAGCCTGGGAATTAGGTGAGAAGAGGATCTTCAATAAATAGCCACTGACTTTAGTTCAAAGCTAGGTCATAGGGTGCAAAGCAAGGTTCTTCTGAGCCGTGCTTACCTCCTTAGTTCCAGAATATAGGAATAGGCGAAGACTACAACAGGTCACAAGCCACAGAGGAGAGTCTCAGAGGCTCGCCTTCTCATTCAGAGCCCTGACAGTGCATCTACCTTATGGGTGTGCGCCAGGATTTCTGCGGGTGTGTAGGGAAACTAACAGTGTGCAAGCAATGTAAGGGGCTTTCTCATGTTGCCATATTTGGAAGAATAAAGAGTATCTCATCAGGTGAGCAAAGAGTTGATAATGCAAAGGCATAAACATTGTGTCTTATTTTTATTCCAGAAGTTTACCCCAAGAACCTACTTTCATTGAGAGTTAAAGGGGTTTAGGATGAGACAACTATAAAGATAACTATGAAAAAAATGGAAAACAAAGCAAAGAATAGAAAACCACTCTGTGATACCAAGGGTAATGTAATAACAAGATACATGTCCTTAGAAAATCAATTACGTGATGCAATCTTCTGATGGTCAGCTAAATTTCTTTCCTTTCTGTATCTAGCTTTTTAAACTTCAAATATTGATAAATGTAATAATTTTGAAATAGCTTTAAATCAACTAAAGTGGCAGTTTATCTTAGTGAGGTTAATTGTGTTATTTATTAATCCATTGTCTTATCGTTTCTACTTATTTTTTGCCCAAAAAGTGTCTGAGCTGAATACATTGAATTATGAAAGCATTTAACATTTTAAATTAAGACACAAGGAATTCTAAATGACACTTGAGATGCCCTTGAGAGAAGCCTCTCATCTCTCGTGTTTATAGATATCTCATATATTCATAAATCTCATCCTGTGCATATTTAAGCCAGACAAAATACTAAAAAGCACCATGCCCCCATTAGAAAAAAAATGCAATTATTCTGCCTAGTTATGTTTTTAAAATAGCTTGACATTTTAAATAATTGATGAATACATAATTTGCTAATCAGTAATGGACAGTTCCCATGGAGGTACCATTGCTAGTTTTATAATTTACTATTTCAGAAGAGTTTTATAATGCAAAGATTAAAGCCAGGAAGCGGAGAGAAATCACTCCAGGATGACATTATCCTATTTAACACCCATAATACTTAACAGTAACAACAATTAAGCTTCACAAATTAAGTCGATGTACTGAATTGCTATTGGGTGAGATATAGACAGACACTATGTGTCATGATATTCCCCATACTAAATTCCCCATAGACAACGATGTACCCAAATGAACATCAAAGCAACATACTGTTCCTGTAAAGGATTAAGTGATATTTTAGTTTATGCCTTTATTTCTTGTCTCTTTTCTCCAAGTGATAATAGAAGTCTTATTTACCATGCACGAACACTTACATTCTCTTTCTGAGAACATTTCTGACGTTGTTGGGATAAGAGAGGAAAGTCATTTACTTAAAGATCGCCTTCTTAATCTACAGTTTTTGGTAAATATCTAGATTATCTGGTTAGTCAATTTGTCTTTATGGCCTACGGAAGAAGACTAGCTGCCATGTTTAATCCAGATGAGTTCGCATAGGAATATTTATAAGGACATCGATATTCACAGTGTCTTACAATCATGCTCCAAGCTAAATAGAAATAAAAGCAAAATGGCCACAAATATTACAGTATAATAAGATAAGAGGTAAAAGGTATGTACAAATCCATTGACAACATCTGAGCAAGTGTTGTAGACAAAACATTTAAAAAGAAATCTACATAAAACAAAGTAGGTAAATTTATCAAAGGTTGATAAATTTTCAGAGACAGTATAAAAGTACACAAAACATGGAAGAGAGAAAGAACCACTAAAAAAATAACCGCTAAGCCAATACATACAGTACAAGTTTACTACATTAATATTACAGAATGATGGGAACCAGAGACAAAAAGAAAACGATTTGGTAACAAACAGCAAAGAAAGTTTCACCAGTCACAGAGAAGAAAGACTGTCCTTTTCGGATGAGAACACAGACGGCCACGACTCAGCCCCTCCACCCACACACACAGAGAAAAATAAAAGCAAATGCAAAAGTTGTCTACAGCGACACACGAAAGACAGAGGTGGGAAGTTTGGCATGTTGCATCACAGGAAGTCAATCACGATTGGCTAACGATGATGGTACCTGGCTCTGCGGCAGGTCACTGGCTTGCCTGAGAGGAGCAACCGACGGCGGGGGCACCCCTGACGTGGAGGCGGACCGGCCCAATTTGCAGCTTACTTTCGGTTCTGTGAACAGGGGGAGAAGGCAGAGCGTTAGCTGAGCACCGTCGGCAGGGACAAACAGCGTTCAGACTCCCGTCTTCCTTGGCTGCCCGTTCTTTCAAACCCTCCAAGACTTCTGATGCTTGCCGGTAACTGGCAGGGGACAGACCGATCTCCTAACCACAGACTCTGAAATAAGCTTTGTTTGCATTCAGCTCCTAGAAATAAAGAACAAATCACAGGAGCTCGGCCCTTTGTTCCCTTGGACATTTTACCTCATTTAGGGTTAGTTTCTACAGAGTGATTACTAGAGCCAGAACCCCATTCATGGAAAAAGCAAGTGACATGATCACTCCGGGTACTTTCTTTTCAGATTTGGTCTGTAGGTCTCCTAGGTCCTGAAATGTCTTTACCACCTTCTCCAAAACTTCCTTCCCTCCCACTTCCCTCCTATTTTTCTCCAATTTTGAAATCAATATCACTGCGCTTGTCCTGAATACCTTTACCGTGTTTTCAGTGGAACATTTCTCTGATTCACTATTCACTTCCAATTTTATAAGTACCTTCTCAGACTCTTGCCATTTTTCATAGTAATAGTAATTTTTCCAAATTTTAAAGGCATTTCCCCTACCTATTTTTCTGTTTCAGGAGCCCAAATGGGCTGTCCAGGGCATGGACAGATTACTTTGGAGATTTAAATTTTGGGGGTGGATAGAGTTCCCTTCATCCAACAAGGTACAGAGAAGATGTTAACTTCCATATATTTGAAGATATGTGTTAAGAAAGAGGAAGAAAAGACTTACAATGAAAATTGACATCATGCTTTTGTTACAAACTTTAATATTAACTGTTACTTTTTGAGTGTTGGATATGTTCCAGCTTCTATCTGAGCTACATTTCAATTATTTCTAATTCTAAGGTTACTCTCTAGAGTTACAGAGTCAGCTATAAAGATTGCCTCTGTGTCTGTGTGTGTGTGTGTGTGTGTGCGCGCATGCACACGTGCGCACGTGTGTCAGAAACCCCCCTGCTGACCCCCATCATCTCTCTGCTCAAAACTAACTTGGACATGGGGTGCCTGGGTGGCTCAATTGGTTAAGCATCCGAGTTCGGCTCAGGATATGATCTCAGGGTCCTGGGATTGAGCCCTGTGCAGGTTATGTGCTCAGTGGGGAGTCCACTTGTCCCTCTGCCCCTCCCCCAACTTGTGTTCTCTCTCTCAGATAAAAAAATAAACAAAATCTTAAAAAAAAAAAAAAAAAACAAAGACTAACTTTGAACACCATGGCCTGAGCTTCCTAGATTACTTGGAAGCCCTCCACCTTGTTCAAAATTTTCCATTTACTCCCTATTTCATATGATAAAAACTTCACACGCACTCCACTAATTTTCAAAGGCCTCCTGGGAGGTAGCTTCGTCTGACCAGATCCACTCTCCTTCCACTGTTCTGCTCTCCAAAATACGTGCAACTGTCTCCTCCTTCAGGTTCTGCATTCAGAGCTGCTTCTGTCCGTCACCTCAGGGTGTGCCCTTGTGCAGACTTTCATCAGACTAAGTCTTACCCATTTCCAAAGACCAATTGCAGCGAGTCCTTCCTATAGTCAAGCAACCCGATTCTCCTCAATTTGACCACTTACACAGTGTTTGCAGTGCTCACTGCGGTTTTGAGCATTTATGTTGGTGGGGACAACATAGTATGTGTTCAATTAATACATACTTTTCTTTCACTGAAAACACTCAATTTAACCTAGAAAAGGTCAATGCAAGTCCTAAAAGTAAATGAAGACAACAAAGATAATGTAGAATAGGTTTTAAGGGCTGGGTTCAAAGCCTAGCTCTCCTACTTACCAAGGCGGTGATTCTCATTCAAAGGCTGTAACTTTTCAGGGTCCATTTCAGAGGAGGCATGAGGTTTGGAAACTCTCCCTTCCTTAGCTTTATGCAGATGATTCTAGTATCTACTCACCCACTTTATTTGTTTGTTTGTTTATTTTTATTTGGCAGTATGAGGCTTGAACTCATGACCCTGAGGTCAGGAGTCACACGCTCCACTGACTGAGCCAGCCAGGCATGCCTACTCACGCACTCTTGAAAGGTATTTAAATATAACAGTACTATATAATGGCATAAACTATCACTGTAATTTAGAAATTAAGCTCATTTCCCAGGAAGCATAAATCCTCGCATATCTCAGCAAATCATCTTTTGTTATATAAAATAACAGGTAAACCATCCATCAGAATCCTGCTTGACATGTTTTTATAATGAGGCCAATGTTTCCACATATCCCTTTACTGTGGTAGCACATTGAGTCACTGGGAGTCAGAAAATTCTGTATTTTCCCTAGAAAAGGAGGGCAAATAACATTTCTTCACTTAAGGTCTTTTTCAAGTTTATGTTAAAGAGATTATCTGATGAGTGACATAGTTAAAGGCCTTTTACATTATCCAATGTACCTAGGGATTACTTTCTCCCGCTAGGTTTCCGGTCAGACTTTGACTTACCCAGCCTCTTTCAAATATAGGGTATGTATCAGTGTAGAGACACTGATATCTCTAATGAACAGACTGAGATGTACCAAAACCCATGCAAACTCCCCATTTCATTATGACCCAGAAAGGCCTTTCCTTACCCCCATGGGACAGCAATCCAGAGCATGTCTCAGCTCATCAAGCCCTCATGGATATTCCAGGATAGCCATTAAATCCCCGTTACTCACAGAGATTTACACTACTAGCCAACTAATCTGTGGGCTAACTCTAAAGTTGAGGTTACCCTGGAGTCAACTGTTCGATCCCAACATGACTCCTATGGGTTATGATTCTACCTACAGCAGCAGACTAGCACTATGACCATACGTTCATTGTGTACACATGCTTACACAGGCAAACACAAACACACACACACTGCATAACTCTGCCACTTAATGGTGCTGTTTTTTTAAACAATTTTTAAATTCAATTTTTAAAATTCTGAGGTTCAGGTTTATCTTTATCTCACTGATTCTGCCTCTGCTTTCGGTTTTTCTAGTTCTTTAAACACATTTCAAACTTATTATGGTATTTATGTGACCAAGTTGGTGAGATGAACTTTATGATGTTGTATCCACCAAGGTTTCTTTGACCAAAAGAATTAGCTAAAGAAGTCCCCAAAATCCTAGAAAAGATTCTGATTATAGCCAAGTCTCACAGAGATTCTCTTGGGCTATGACATAGACGTTAAATTGTCCAGCTCAGTTACCCATGGAAATACACTGTGCTTTGAACCTTAAACAGAGAAGCTTAGGAGCCATGAAACTAAAAACAAGAAGTTTTCATCCTGAATTCTGCTAATATAAAAATTACCAAGGCTTTTTTTCAAAAACAATGGACAGGTGCCTAAAAAGAGATCTAAGGTAGAACTTTCCTCCCCCAAGAAAAACTCCATTCCATTAAGAGATTAATGATGTACTAAAAGGCACTTGCTCAGTGGGGGGATGGTTGACCCTGGTGGTGGGTTTTGAGGAGGGTACGTATTGCATGGAGCACTGGATGTGGTGCATGAACAGTGAATCTTGGAACACTGAAAAAATAAAATTAAAAAAAATTAAAAAATAAAAGGCACCTGTTATTCCTATATTCAAGGAAAACTTCTTGCTTTGTAAACTCTATCAATCATCATCCTAGAAGTAACAGTTGACGTTGTATATGAAATTTCCCCTGAAGATCAAGTGTAAAGAGAGTAAGAAGGAATAAGAAAAAGATAGTGGAATAAGAAAGAGAATCAGAGAGGAAAAGGAAGAACAAAAAAAAAGAAGCCAGGGGGGCAGGAAGGGAAGGAGGGAGGAAAGAGAGAAAGAGAAAAAGAAAAAGAAAGACTAAGAAAGAATAGAAACACTAATTTTAACTTCTTGACATAAGATATTATCATAGGATGCTTCTAGGGTAATAACTCATGATCATCTTAAAGTTTTTATTAAATAAGTACCCAGTGGACTGTGTGACTTAATATTTCCTTCTTTTTATTCATAGTAGGTACAACTTATCACTGTTTTTGTTTTGTTTTAAAGACAGTCATTTTTCAATCATTTCTCATCTTCCCTTTAAGGTGAATTGGATTTCTCTTCAAAATCATGTTCTTGGTACTGTTACAGGATAATCTCCCAGGCATCCACTGCTGTTATTATGAGTATCAGAGTTCTCTTTGCTTTCAGAAAGCAGAGACAAATGACTCTTTTCAACCTTGGCATCTACACAGCAATAGGAGATTAGTGCATTTTAACCAAAGAAAACACTTTCATCTAGCATCAAAGAAATCAAATCAGTCAAATTCAGAGACATATCTTTCCTCTGTCTTATTTTTTTTTCTAATACACAATATTTTTCTCTAGTAGCAGAGACACATCATCATTTCCCCAAATCAGTCATGTTGCTGAAAGTTTCTAATCAATGACTTAAGGCTACATGGGAGTCACTGGCCTTTTAAAAATACACCAAAGTGTGCTTATTACAAACTCTACTTTCATTTCTAGGGAAAGCATTTTCTTGGAAATAACATATACATTATTTGAGATAAACTGGTGTCTAAGTAATAAAGGGCAGTTGTCCCAGGGCTATGCTAAAACCTTCATGGATCCCACTTTAAAGCTTCTATTGTACATCCTAGTAAACATGTAAGGTGCCCTTGAACCCCACATTAAATGTAATTTGTCTTGTATATAATTTTAATGTGTTATTACAGCTTTGCTTCAGAAATCATTGGACTGTGAATAATCCAATTGATTCATGACTGGCTATGATTTCTATACAGTAGTCAAGCTCATTCCCAATCCTTGCACTATTACACCATCTAATCTAGAAATTATTTTCCAATGTAACAGAACTGTTTTAATACTAAATTTAACAATTAATTAAGTGAACTTAATGTCACATTTTGTAGTGATTCAATTAAATATTCATTAATATTAAATCTGGCATGTTTTTTTGAAATTTTGGTGCTACTATTTATTTTTAATATCCAATATTTTTGTAGGTCCCTGAGAAACTCAAAGGCTTCAGATTGTCGATATGACACTGTAAAGAGAAAACAGGTCTGACCATTGTTGTGATCATTCTGTGACCAGAGAAAGAAAATTGGCAGGTTGGGACGCCTGGGTGGCGCAGTTGGTTAAGCAACTGCCTTTGGCTCAGGTCATGATCCCAGCGTCTTGGGATAGAGTCCCACATTGGGCTCCTTGCTCCGCAGGGAGCCTGCTCCTCTCTCTGCCTCTGCCTGCCTCTCTGCCTGCTTGTGTTCTCTCTCTGTTAAATGAATAAATAAAAAATCTTTTAAAAAAAGAAAAAGAAAAAGAAAATTGGCAGACTGCAAAAATCTACTCTAGGAGTAGATATTCTCTCTCCAGTTTTCCTCTCAGTGAGACTTGTGTAGCTTTGAATGAGTTCCAGTATCCAATAATCATGGACCAATGTCCTGGGGGCCAAAGAGTAAAACTACTGATGCTGGACTAATCGGTAATTCTTCTTGGAAATATTGAAATTCTGGTGAAAATCTAAAATCTAAAGAAAAGTGAGGTGAAGACATGATGGGTAGAGTTTATGATCCAATGATGGACATAGAATGGCAAGACCCATTCTATAGAGGAGAAAGGATTGCACACAGGTAGAGTTAGACGTCCCTGCTGTATTCCTTCTGAGTAGCTGAAGAACTGAGATTTTCTTACCACCTTTCACCTTCTAATCTAGGGAGAATATAAATCGTACTGTCTATTGCACAGAGTTGCCCTAGACCCTGCAATGCATGGTCGGTTTCTTACAGGGAAGCACAGTATAGCATTAAGTTTTGGGGTTTTTGGGGGGGTTTTTTTGACAGCCTCTTTTATTTTAATATATAATTTCTGAAACCCTTAGGATCTTCATCACTTTAGCTGAATACGAAAAGGTCCTTTTGTCTTCAAAAATACTTCATTTCAAAATTTAAAAATACTTCATTTCACATTAAAATAAAATTATAATATATGTGTATAAGGCAATATATTTTATCTATTTAACAAGGAACGTATGCCTCTTAAAATCATTACATAAAGAAAAGCCATCTACCAAGATATAAATTCAAAAAGACGTATCATGATTTGTATCAAGATCAAATGTATATTACCAGGGGGATAGAAGTTTCACTTTGTGTTATAGTATCAAAAATAGAATAAACAAAAAAACAAAAATAGAATAAAATCCTCTCATCACTGATATTAGGAATGAAAACATAACAAAAATAATTTAACCAGTTTTTAAAATGTTATCTTTCACTTCTAAATAATAAGATAAAGGGGAAGAAAACCAAGTTTAAATTTTATATGTCACCCACCTTATTAACGTAAAAACCCTTTACTCCTAACAAATGCAAATCAATACTAATGACGTCTTCTGTTTATACCATTGGTTTTTGTGGTTTATTTAAGAGCAAGCACCTTGAATCAAAATTTGGTCCAAAATAATTTGTATGCTCCTTAGAGCAGGTTCTATTTCAATGGCCATGGACCTATGCTTCTGTCTTGAACCACTGTCCATTATAAACATAGACAAAGCAATAGCGATATGTGTCTGGGAACAAGATTCATCTAAGACCATGCCTGATCAAGTCCACCATGGTAGACTTCAATGGGATCTCCAATAATGGCCACGTTTGTTCACTCAGCAGAATGGCTGGAGATCTCCAAGATCCTGTTAGGAGGTGGTGACATGAGGTCAAAACTATTTTCAAAGAAGTACTAAGTAAGATGTTATTTGCTTTTCCCACTGTGTTGACAAATTCACTGAAAGTCTAAAAACAATGCTGAATAAATCTGCTGTTTCCTTAGCACATCAAAGCAACAGCGCCAAATTCTACTAGTAATCACGTATTTTTTTCCTTACCACACAGATTTGAATATTTCGCAGATATTTTCTCAAAAATGAATGAACTAAGTCAATTGCTTTAAGGAAGACAACTGACAGAATTTGTGGACAATGATAAATCTGAGCTTTCAAGCAGGAATTAAAATTTTGAAAAACTTGCATGCACCCTTGTGAGCTTGACAGCATCTTAATACTTAAAGTCTTTTCTTATGAGATCAGTGGTGATGTTAATTAATGTGCTGTATTGATTTTTATAATGAAATGTGTCAACATATGGAAGATTTGCATGACTTTGTGAACTGATACTTTCTAAAAGCATGATGTTATAAATCATGCATGGATAAAAGACCCATTTAAACTGCAAGACAGACCAATGGATTTTAATGCAACAGGACATGATGAGTTTATTGATATATAATTAACCCTTATGAAACCGCTATGTGTTGAGTTTGGGTAGGATATTAAAGAAGTACATATGCAACTATATGAAAAGGCTATTAAAATTTTCCTCCTTTTTTTTGTTACACATCTGTACAAAGCCAGATTTCCTTCATATGTTTTAACCAAGGCAATATATCACAAAAGATGGAAGTCAAAGAAGATATAAGAATCTATGCTCTAGGGGTGCCTGGGTGCCTTAAAGTGGGTTAAAGCCTCTGCCTTCGGCTCAGGTCATGATCTCAGGGTCCTGGGATTGAGCCCTGCATCAGGTTCCCTGCTCAGTGGGGAGCCTGTTTCCCCCTCTCTCTCTACCCGCCTCTCTGCCTACTTGTGATCTCTCTCTCTGTGTCAAATAAATAAATAAATAAATCTTTAAAAAAAGGATCTATGCTCTATTAAGGCAGACATTAGAGATTTGCAAACATGTAAAACAATTTCAATCTTTCACCATTTAAGAAATATGGTTACTTTTTGTGAAAAAATGTTATTTATGCTAACATATAATGGATTTATTATTTTTAATGAATGATTTTTAAATTTTTAATTTTAATTTCTCATACAATAAGTATTGTTATACTTAACCATATGTTAAATTTAACCTCCACTCTAGGAGAGCTCTTTGGGATTCTCAATACATTTTAAGAACATAAGGGGTCCTGAGACTGAAGATTTTGAGAGCAGTCACTTCATATAAGACTCCAAGTGCCCAAAGAGTTCCCTTAAAAAGGTAACTTTTTATGCAATTAATATGCCATTGTAGTATTTAAAAAACAAACAAAAAAATGAAACAGAGGAAAATACCATGTTGAAGCACAAGAAACATGGGAAAACCTTTGAAAACTTCAGGGGATTTGGGAACAACCAGTTTTGAAATGCTGCCCTAGGAAGTCTCTTTGGCAATGTCCAAGAAATGCTATTACCTGCCTGTGAGACCTGAGGGAAGTCATCCAAATTTTCAGAGCACTTTTAAATCATTATAATAAGTTAGCTCCAAAGTTCACTCATTGATTCTTTGACATTCATAAGTGAAATCTGTTGGAATAATTGAAATGCCCTCAAAAACACTCTTGATCGATCATGAGCTTAGTTTACTAAGATCACTGCTTTTATTCCTCTTTTCTGATCTACTTCCTGTATTTTATTTTTGGAAGAGTGTTAGGATTATGCACAAGTCTGTCATTTGCTAAAATTTTCTTAAATTGTTGGTAAAAGTTTTGGCAACAAATGGTAAAATAGGACAAAAATATTTTAAAAATAAATTTAGGAAAGGTAATGGTCATCTGCCATTTTCACCTGTCCAGAATCCATTTACTCTTATTTTTTTAGAATAGCAGTTTGAATTTGCTTTGGAAAAGTAATCTCAGTTCTTACCATTCCATAGGAAGAGTTCCCCTAACTATGGCTCCAGAAGTGGCCACGTGACTCAGGTCATTCTATCCCTCCGCCTCACTGACTGGTTCAGGGGTGGACCTCTCATGAGCCAGCCAATGAGAGATGCCTAATACTTTTGTGGGAGCTCTTGGGAGAGTTACACCTTTGAATCAGGGCTGCTAAGCTCTCCTCACTTTGCAGCTGAACAATCGTGGACAATTTGCCTAACCTCGCTAAGCTTCGGTTTGTTCACAGGTAAAATGGGAGAAACAATATATCCCCTTCAAGAAATTATTGTGAGAATAAAATAAGATAAATGTAGTTTTCACCGCAGCACCCAGCATGTCGTAAGAGCTCAAGAAATGCTGGCTATCTGTAATATTGAAAGGCAACTCTGACCATTCAGCTCCTCTGCTTATAATATAAGGAAGTCTAAACTGCCTCCTCACCATTGTCGCTGTGACTCAGCTTCCCTACCCAGCCTACCACAACCCCCAAGTTTTCCTAAAGCCGAGCACCTTCTCTTACTCTAGGATTTTGATCATGCCACTCCACTCTGCTTGGTGCACCTGTGCCTCCCCTCTTCCTTCCCTTTCTTCCTACACTAAACTGTAGGCTCTGTAAAGACAGGGACCATGTCTAGCTCATTCCCCAATATATCTCCCCTGAGAAACATAACTGACCCCTGGTAAGGACTCATGAATTATTTATTGAATGAATTAGTTTAAACCAGGTTTTAAAGAATGATGGAGCGGCGCCTGGGTGGCTCAGCCCGTTAAGCATCTGTCTTCAGCTCAGGTCATAATCCTGGGGTCTTGGGATGGAGCCTTGCATTGTGCTCCCTGCTCTGCAGAGATTTGGCTTCTTCCTCTGCCTTTGCCTCTGCCTCCCTTCCCCCCACTCCCAACCTCCTACCCCCCCACCCCCTCACCCCCGCCATCGTGCTTTTTCTCAAATAAATAAAATCTTAAAAAAAAAAAATGAAGCCAGGGTAAAGGTGAATTATTTGTACACTTCTCATTAATAATAATAAAAAAAGCATATTCTTCCATTCTTTCACTTTTTCCAGGTTTCCAGCAAAAGGACAAAAAGACATTAACCAGACTTCAATGGAATTTAATATTAACAAAATTAAGGAGGGGGAAAATGTAGTGCCTGTTTTGGACAGCAGGTGGGAGTGCTTTGATTTGATATGTATTCTGGTAGACTGACAAAGCTTCCAGAACTAGTCTCTGTAAATGCCCCGCAAGTCAGACAGAACCTTCTTCTTTGTAATGTCTACTAAGGCTTTTCACAGAAACGGCATTCTTTGTGGATACTGTTGGTGCAGCATACCCACAGGGCTCTTCCAAAGAAAGCCAACTACTGACAACTGGGAAGCAAGGTCAGTGAGGACTCCTCTGAGAAAGGGCACAGGGTGGATCCATGCTCCCTGCGGGGAAAGCTACAAGGAGCTGGCACTAGAGTCAACCCTCTAGCCAGCGCATTGTCACTGTGGTTCTCAAACAGGATTAGTCTATTGAGAGGCAAGTAGGTGAAGGTACCTTCTGCGCTATCTGAATAGTTTATGCCTGGTTAACTAGTTTTCCCCAAGAGAATCAGGGAGTATGCAGAAATTCAGAATTTCTCTAATAAGAATGAAATTACTCTCAAGTTGTATTTTTTCTCACCAGTCTTCAAGGTATCTGGATAGTATACAACATTATGGTCTATATACATATTTAGCAGAAATCCAGTTTAAGGGACTGTGCTTGTGTGTGTGTGTGTGTGTGTACTCACACATAGAGTTATACATAGTATATGATAATAAGTTAGCTGACTCTGCAAGTTGAATCACATAAGACCCAAGCTTAAAAGCTATAAGTGGCTTTACACACACACACACACACACACACACACACACACACCTGCACCATTAGTATCATCAAATTCATTGACTCCATACTGCTCCCATAACTTTATCCAACAGAAAAAAATAAGAAAAAAAATATACATGGTTTAGAGAAAACCCAGCAAACTACTGCCAAACCAAGTCCAGTATCTTGTCTTACTGGATCGGAGCAAGAATGCCCTTGTGCTGTATAAAGGATCACATCACAGGCAGGTAGAAGCTCTTCGGAGGCAAAGGTCATCGGTTATCACCACGTACTGTGCGGGGAAGTTTGCTGAATGAGTAAATGATGGAGCCAAAGAAAACCAAGCACACATAGTGTTGCTGGTTTTTCAGCAGAGGGAAGGGTGACATGTTGGCTCAGGCACCCGAGAATGAATTTTTAGATAGATCAAAACAATCGGTTATAAACCCGTCTCACTTAGCTCTAGGAACAGAGGAATTTCATGGACTAGAGAGCAGACAAAACATTTCTTCTTTGGATTTATGAGGCAGGTTATTTGGAGCAGCATATTTATCTTCATGATTCTGTTTCCCTTGGTTTAGGATGATGACACATTAGCTGACTTGGTAAATCTGATCACAAAGTCCCCAAGTCTAAAATCCATAAATGGCTTCCTGTCATTCTTAGGTAAGACCAGAATCAGTGATGTGTCCAGAGGGGCCTGGCCCTCAGGCCCTTGGCTTCCTCTCACCACACGGCGCTGTCCCACCTCCACCACTGTCACACCTACGCCTCCTGACATGGCTGCTCCCGTGTAATTCAGAGGCTGCGTAACACACTCAAGAGGGAGGGTGGCATACTTCTCATTGGCTTTGGTTACAGATTGTAATTACATTTTTAACTTTTGTCGTTAACGGCAATTTCCCCCACTGGCACATACATGTTCAATGCTTGATAACTTTATATCCAAAAAAATAAGCTGAATAAATGAATGGGTGAGTACATTCATGAATTCACAAGCACAGAGGTGGAAAGAGGGAAACCCAGTCTAATTAAATCATGGGAAGAGAGCTGTACTAAGGGTCAGAAGCCTGAAATCCACTTCTTGGTTTGAATCTGCTATGTACCAATGGGTCTGGGCAATTCCCCTGATTTCTCTCGAGCTTCAGTTTGGTCATCTAAAGACTCAGGTCATAACACCAGGCCATAGATATACAGGTTCTTGTGAAGATCAAATGAGATAGCACTTAAAAAAGTGTTTTAAAAGCTAAGACATAGCATATAATATAAGGCATTATTTTATTTTATTTTTTTAAAGATTTATTTATTTGAGAGAGTGAGCACGTGTGTACATGAGTGGTGGAGGGGCAGAGGGGGAGAGAGAGAGAGAGAGAGGATCTCCAGCAGACTCCCCACTGAGCATGGATCCTAATTCAGGGGGTTAGTCTCATTACCCTGAGATCACGACCTGAGCCAAAACCAAGAATCAGACCCTCAACCAACTGAGTCACCCAGGTGCCCCAACTCTAAGGCATTATTTTAAATGGGTCGCAAATGATCCGTAAAAGAGATAAACTTAAATTTCATAATCCAGCTTATCTACAATTTGCAGTAATCTTAGAGCACACTTTGTAATTATATCAAGTTCTGTTTTCTTTACACTTGTATACTTAACTGTTAACTGGAACACAGAGGACCCCAGACGCAATCAGAAAATCGGAAAGCAATGTTATTCTATTTACCCCACAAGCCAGTTTCAACCTGCTGTGAGGTAGCAGGCAGTCCTTTCTTGTCTTGCAGTTAAACCCTAGGCCAACTCCCAGAAACTTCCTTTTCATTTTGATAATTAAGAATTTTTCAGTAAAAATACTAAAGGAATACATAAAGAAAAAAAAGTCTTACTAGAATAACAATTCAAAGGCCTAGATTTTTACATTAATTATAATTTTGAACTTTGTTTCAAGGAAACACTTCTCTCTGGCCCATTTAACCCTGTTCCTGGCACTGAAGAGACCACATTTCGCTCCACCCCATCTCCAGGTGGTTACCCCTAACTTACCCCTAACTCGATCCTCCCCATGTCTACCTTCACAGGGGCAGAGATAGGAGGAAGGGGTTGGGGTGAGGGGATAGGAAAGGTTTTTACTGACGCCAGAATGAGCTGATGTTTCTCACTCTCTGGTAATAAGGATGGAAAGGAGGTGAGCATCTTCCTTCTTGGGATGCTTTCAAGTGATCCCAGAAGGCCCCCCATGACTGGCTATCTCTCACCTGTAGATCCCCTTGCCATCTGCCCTCTGGACAAACTGTCAGGCACTGTGAGCCGTGTCCTACAGAGTCCTTGCCACTCTGGGAAGTCCCTTGACCAAAGCCACCCCCAGGTTGTTCTCTGTGGCCTAATCTGGTCCATGGGAAACACACTTTATGCACATCTTTAGCACATCATCAGTGGCCAGACAGTTACTTCCCAGGCAGCTCTCTGCTCTGTGATCAGAGGCCATTCAGCTAATCTTTTGCACTTCTATTTTATTGTGTCTCTGCAGTGACTAGAATCCAGTAGTGAGGTCTCCAGGTAGTCCCATCAGTTTCCCTTTTCCCTCCCTTGATTATCCACAGGGAAGTTTTCTACCAAGGATGGAGACTCATCTCCCTCTCTCTCCCTCTCTCTCTCTCTCTCTCTCTCTGTCTCACACACACACAGTCTATCTCCAAGTCTCCCTAAAACCTAGTGTGTAGCCTCTCAGCCTGCAACCACTTTTCTAGGCTAGAGATGAGAGTTCACTTAAGGACAACAAAATTCATTTTGATCACTTTTTTTTTTTTCCTACAAGTTCTGCTTCTGTGGTCTCGCTTTCTGCCTTGCAATAGGAGAGTAATTACCTTGTATCACTTTTAAATTATCCTTCTGCGAGTTATACCCTGTTTATTTACCTTCAAACCCTGTAAAGACACATTCTGGCTATTTAGAATGGTTAACTCACTCCACGGTCCCCTTTTCTGGTTGTTTCTCAAAGCTGTATCGCCAGTATCAGGAGAAATACAAACAAAACGATTTCTCTGGTGATCACAAATTCCAGCAGGCACGAGTCACAGTTTTCCATGGAGAAATAAAAGTGGGCTGTTGGGGATATGACTGACATGGCTCTCTGAAGGCTCTCCGAATGAGAATTCTGTTATGTGTTTACTACGAGAATGAGGAAAGAGAGCATTAAACTCTAGAGTGTGAAAATACTGTGCAGAACCTAGCAACGGGGTCTGGCCAGTGCTCCCGGAGGAAATAACCATGCACCCAATTATAACTGAGAAGGAGAGCAGATGTGGAGAGCTTCCTTCTGGTGCCGCAGCCCACCGTACAGAATGACAGCCTGGAGGGTCGTAGACGCTAAAGCCCACAGCTGCTTGGGGCTGCTGGGGAGCCAAGCAGGAAGTTAGTCAACATCCTACAGCAGAGCCCAAATTGCGGTGGGGGCCTGAACTCTACAGATTGTTTTTTTGTTCTTGTTGCATACTAAAAATGAGAGAGAACTCATGGTTCCTAGCAATACAAAGCTCTTTGACAGCAAAACCATGGCAGCCGAAAATGATGCTTTGAAACACGGACGGTGAAGCAAAAGGTGGGGGAGTGGGTCTTCCCTTTTTACTCTGACTTTCTGTGTTTCAGGGAGCATGCTCTAATCATATAATCATCATAATAAAGCATTTCCATCTGGGGGAAAAATCATCAAATCTGACACAGACCGTGGTATCTATGTCAGTTAATTATTTTAGGCTACACCCAAACTCAGTGACCGAAAACAGCACTCATTTAGTTTTGTTCACGAGGCCATGAACGGACTGAGAGATTCTTCTGGTCTCGGCTGGGCTCACTTGTCATCTGCGGCCAGCTGTGGTTCAAGGAGGTGTTTCCGCTTTGTCGTATTATGCTTTCTCACATGTTTGGGGGTTGGCAGGCTGAAGGCTGAAAACGCCTGGCTTTCCTCCATCTATCCCCTCCTCCCACAAGCTAGCTCTGGTTTGTTTATGTGGTGGTGGTAGGGGGGAAAAGAATAAGTACAAGAGTTCTTGAGGCTGAGGCTCAGAAATGACACAGGGTCCCTTCCATCTCATTCAACTGTCAAAACAAGACCCAAGGCCAACCCAAATTCAAGGAGTAGACCTTAGTTCTTTTTTTTTTTTTTTTAAGATTTTTATTTATTTGTCAGAGAGAGAGAGAGAGCCCAAGCAGGCAGAGTGGCAGGCAGAGGCAGAGGCGAAGCAGGCTCCCTGCTGAGCAAGGAGCCCGATATGGGACTCGATACCAGGACCCTGGGATCATGACCTGAGCTGAAGGCAGCTGCTTAACCAACTGAGCCACCCAGGTGTCCCATAGACCTTAGTTCTTGACAAGGAGCTCTGAAAGCACATTGCAAAGGGCGTGGGTGCAAGAAAAGGAGGGTATTGGGATCATAACTGCATCCCAAAGGTGGCAGACCATGTGAAGAAATGGAAAAAAGAGGAGAGGATATCGTTCGGGAATTATGTAGCCATATCAAAATATGTAACACTAATCAGGTTCTAAAAGCAAACCTTTTTCAGCCACACTTCAGTGAGTGAGCTCTGGGGAACACACTACCTCTCTTACTTTCTAGCACCTACTTGTCATGCCAGTATCAAATTTAATATCACTTTCTCCAGGAAGCCTGCCTGAATCACCAGAGAATAAATCATGTCACGGTGTCCAGTATTTCCCCCTCTTAACATTTATTAGAATCTTTTATTTTATTTTCTGTCATCCCTGTTGGACTATGCACTGGGAATGTGGACCTAGTCTACCATATTTGCCTTGCACACTCTGCACCTCTGCACCTAGCCCCTGCAATGACAGAGAAGATGTTAGAGAATAAATACAAAGGGAATGAATGAATGAATAAATGAATGAATGAATAGATGAATGAATGTCAAGTCAGGTATTTATGGAAGGATATGCGTACACTTAGAGCTATCAATATTTTCTTATGACTCCCACATCCTTGACAACATGATTTTAAATCCCATTCATTGCTACCAAGCAGAACAAAAACACTGTGAGAGAGATTAAGATTTTTTTGATAACTCTGTATAATGTAGTAACCAAGTCTTAAAGCTGCACCTGATCCTTTCTCCAAATTTTATGAATATAGACTCAGGGGAACCCCCAAACAGCGTGGAACTAGCCTAAAAGCTTTGTTGGAAAGTGCACAAATAAATGAAGCAAGGGTTGTTGCGGTAACAGGGATCCTGGAGCCATTTACATTATGTGTATCTGGAGAAAACCCTGCATCATATTTGCAATGAGCTGCACTTTCCAAAGGAAACATTCAGTCTTGGTCCTAGAAAAAAAAAAAAAATCTGAAACATTTCCGGTAAAATGGAACGGTAACAGAATGAACTGTGGGCTTACTAGCCATTATAAGCCAGCTTTATAGGAGGCATTTCTATGCATTTTTTAAATTTAATCCTCATAATGACCTACACAGTGAGATTTCCTATACCTTATATAAAGATAGAAAAACTGGGGCACAGCAGTGTTATGTAATTTCTTCAAATCATTCCCACCAAAATATTAATTTATTAATATTGTTGCAAAGCATGGTTTACTTGCACTAAAAATAACAGAGACTGGGGTGGGGAGGTGAGGCGGGCTCAGCCCATAGAGTACGCCACTCTTGATGTCAGGGTTGCAAGTTTAAGCCCCATATTGGCTGTGAAGCCTATTTAATTAAAAAAAAAATTAGAGAGAGGGGGCAAAAGTGCATAGAGTTAGTGTTTTACCAGGAATTATTATCATAAATATTGTTTCACAATTCCCAGTCCTGCTGCCTAATCTGATGCTGCTCAACTTCTCTCAGTTTGTGTCCTTGAAACTCTTCCTGGATATGAAACACTGAATCCTGAATGTTTTTGAGATATGGCTTCTGGGAGGTTTATCAGCAAAGTGAGTCATTGATTCCAGCATTATCAAGGAGAGTACGGTAAATATGTTCCAGAATTTTCAAGAGGTAAACATCTTTCTTAAAAATCAACTGGTAAAAATACAGTATTCAAAAACTACACATTTGGATTCAATCATTGTTCCCTTTGCTAAGTCCCAGTTTTCTGTTGCTTATATTAAATGGCCCCCACTCAGCTACATCTCCTTGGCAGGCATCCAATCTTAGGCCTTTGGCTAACACCGTAACATCTTTGTAATCTTCCTAATCTTCAAAGAGGTGATCAGAAGATGAAGTAGAGTTGTGACAGTCTTAGGAACCCTAGTCTGGGGAATGGGTGTGCTAAGTGGTCAGGTTGGAACCTGAACTCTCACCATCCTCGGCAAAACAACCCATGATCCCCACTTCGCCCGCACTTCTCTTGGTTTCGTCTCTAAATTCAGCTCAGCTTAAGTCCCAGCTCAAATGCCACCACTTAGAGGACACTTCTCTGCATTACCTGGTATCAGTGATTCCCCCTGTTCTCCCACAAAGACATTTGGAAAGGTGTCTGGAATCAAAAAGAGAACTGGTATTTACTTAATATCCGTTGTGCTCCAGATGCCATACTAAGTGTGTTAATACATTATCTCATTTAATTCTCACCTTTAATTCTCAATAGCATCTATGAGTTAGATACTGTTATCGTCTATCTTTTATAATGGAGCTTGGTGACATGATGGGACATACCTAATGTTATCACTAATAAAAAAAAAAAAACGGATTTCAAATTTAAATCTAGATCAACTGGATGACCAAATCACAGTGCTCAACCACTCTCTTATACTTTACGCATGCTTTTACTAGTCATATAAAATTCACTCTACAAACGTGGTGTGTGAGAAATGGCACATTCCTTTGTTTTCTTTAAATGAAATCAAATCTATATATGTTCTTGCTTCCCTGAACTTGTGTGCCCAGGACTCTTCTTGGACATGAAGGGCTAACTCAGAAATGGTGGTGGAAAATGTTTCCCTGCAATGGGTCATGAAAAGGCCCAGAATTGTTCTGCAGAGCAGAATACAGAAGACGGCTCTTTTAGACTTCAGACCACACTGGTCATGAGGAAGTCTCTTTTCCGGGCATTAGAGCCCCCTGAAGTACAGAATGTTATATTTGGGAATTTGGAACCATAAAGCATGACATCCAACCTCACTGGAAAACCCATGCAAACACTAGTCCATCTGCCCTTCCTCCCAATCAGAGCCCAGGCCACTTTAGCAGGATGCTATGAAGGGACAGGATGGTAGTCCTTACTATTCACAGAATGCCATACTTCTGTTTCTCTTCTAAAGTTTAAAAAAACAAAACAAAACAGAACTTCTCCCTCCCTTTTTGATCATCAAAAGCTATTTACCACTTTTGGGGTACCTGGGGGGCTTAGTCGGTTAAGAGTCGACCTTTGGCTCAAGTCATGAACCCAAGGCCCTGGGATCGAGCTCCACAGGCTCCCTGCTCAGAAGGGATTCTGCTTCTCCTTCTCCCTCTGTCTCTCCCTCCACCCCTCTCCACCTCCCCCACTTGTGTGCATGCTCTCTCCCTCTCAAATAAATAGAATCTTTAAAATAAAAGATTCTCTAATCCCCATTCATACCAATAGCACATCCTTCTCAAGGAGCTGCAGCTTCTGAAAAATAAAAACCAGGAGGGCAGGATGTCTATCACACCTGCTGCTTCTACTGTAACCCAACCTCTCTGTTTCAGGGTCAGTTCTATGCCTCTTCCCAATGCAATGTCACTGCTTGACTTTACCAGCTGGAAAAGACAAATTGGTAAACTTTACATTTTACCCAGTCAGAGGAATTAAACGATTAGATTCATTTTTTTAACTGAAAATTGAGCTATATTTAAAAATTGGGAGATTTCACATAACAGCAATTAAATCTTGAAATTTGGGGTAAACAGTTCTCATGGTGAGCATTAGCTGGCACTGAATAGCTCCTGGCCCCTGGAGAGGCTCCTGTGTTTTCCAGGTCACTTGCATTTCCATCATTCAGTTGGATGTTCATTGGAATGCAATGGATTTTCTCTGCAATGGAGAAATATCTTTCCATGTCTAAGCTTCTAACAAATGTGGAAACATGTAACTTACACCAAAAGGGCTTCAAGTTTCCAGAAAAAATGGGGAAAATACTTTTCTTTGTTTGTGAAGTCGGGAGCATTTCCGTGTATGCAACGTGCAAGCAAAGCACATCTGTTTTGAAGGGCCCCTCTCCTGATTCACTCGCCGATGTGACAGCAGCTCCTCCTGGCACCTCAGTTCTCGTCCTCAAAATGGTAGAAACACACATGGTTGTCTTTTCAAGATATTTCCACATAGAATTTAGCCAGGGCCTTCCAGATTTACTTCCAAATATGATTCTTTGGTTTAGACCGGCAAGGCCAACCCACCAGAGGTTTGCCTCCACTTTCGCTCAACCTATTCACCCCATGTGGAAAGCTCTCTATACCTTTCTACTCAATTAATAATAATAAATAATATTTTGGGGGTGCCTGGGTGGCTCAGTGGGTTAAGCACCTGCCTTCGGCTCAGGTCATGATCTCAGGGTCCTGGGAACAAGTCCCACATCGGGCTCCCTCTTCAGCAGGGAGCCTGCTTCTCCCTCCGCCCCTCCCCCACCCTCGTGCTTGTACTCCCTTGGAAAAATAAAGAAATAAAATCTTTTAAAAAGATCTGACATAATCTTGGTTTAAGACTCCAGGTCTCCATTAAGTTCTCCATCTTTTTTCAAGCCTGCACTAATTTTCTCTTCTCTGAATAGTAATCTACAGTAAACAGTAGATAACAATGAAAATACATTTAGTTATACTAATTAATTTATGTTCAATAGTTTTGTGTTATAAAGAAGCATAATAAGATCTTTGAGTGGCAAAGACCGTGTTTTGTATACACTGTGTGTGTGTATGTGTGTGCGCTTTATATACCCTATGTGTGAAATGTTTATCCCCAGAAACCATTACAGAGTTGGATACAAGCTGCTTAGAAACTATTTGTTGATTGATTCAGTGACTGAAATCTGAATTTTTGTGAATACTCTATTTACTTGTATAACTTCTACTTTTTCCCATTATTTTCATGAGCTTTTGGGTCCCAGACCTCTACCGCCTTCAGGAATCACCCTCTGGGGAATCTCCGATTTACTAAACAACAGTGACTTTAATAGAGTACCACAGCAACCAGTGGCAATGTTAATTAGAATTGAGATCTCCTGACACATTCCTTCGCTTTACTTCAGCAATTCCTCCATTCCTCAAAAGAGCTGTTAAGAGCAGCCTTTCCAAGTGGCTAAACTACTTTTGGTAAAGCAATAGTCTGTGACTGGTAGCAGTTCGTGTGTGTGTGTGTGTGTGTGTGTGTGTGTGTGTGTGTGTGTGCGCGCGCGCGTGTGTGTAATTGAGAGAGAAAGAGAGAAACCAGAAGCAGAAAGTTGGCAGACCAGGGTATTGATAGATATGGGGGTATTCATGGGTGAAACAGGTGAAATCTTTCCTCCCGAGTGTTAGGTGTGGACCTGAGTAGTTCTGTTATTTAGGGAGGAGGATTATTGGTTGCAGTTCTGGTGTGTCTGGCAGGGGTCTAGCAGTTCAGTGACCCAGTGGCAAGGGAACAATAATGAAGAGGAAGTACGAAGAAAAGGAAAAGAGTAAATACTGATTTCCATTCCAAAGCAGCAAGTCCAAAATGTGCCCTTGGCTAGTTACTTGCCTATTCTGGACAAGATATCTCACTGATGAGTATCCTTTAGCTAGGGCATCATTTGGTGAAAACACCAAAGGTGAGTAAACTTCAGACATTCTCATTTTATACATTTTGGCTGGTGAAACTATGGCATTTTCTAGTCCAGAATTGGCACATTTTAGGTTCTTTCTTTTTAGAAACATTAAAGCTACTAACATGGCAAACATCTTTTTCCTTTCCTTTTCTTCAAAAGAGATACAAGGATAGATTCGGTAGATAAAATTGCAGTGACATATTTGGTAGCGATCGCTTTCTAAAAGTTCAATTAATTGTAATGCTCTTTTCCGTGTTCTCTTTTTTTTTTTTTTTTAAGAGAGAGATATAAAGAGCATGAACTGGGGAGATAGAAAGGAGCAGTGGGAGAAGGAGAGAGAGAATCTTAAGCAGGCTCTATGCCCAGCATGGAGCCCAATGTGAGGTTCAAACCCACAACTCCAAGATGATGATCTAAGCCAAAATCAAGATCCGGACGCTTATTGACCTGAGCCACCCAGGTGCCCCTTGACTGTTCATGTTGATAGTTTCTCTGGCACATAAGAAACCCTAACTGATTTTGTTATACATGGGGGTCCACATTTGGCCCTGTGTTTCACATTTCTTTTAATAGACATACAAAAATGTCTTTATCAAAAATGTACCAGAGGGGCGCCTGGGTGGCGCAGTGGGTTAAAGCCTTTGCCTTCGGCTCAGGTCATGGTCTCAGGGTCCTGTGATCAAGCCCCACATCGGACTCTCTGCTTGGCGGGGAGCCTGCTTCTCCTCTCTCTCTGCCTGCCTCTCTGCCTACTTTTGATCTCTCTCTCTCTGTCAAATAAATAAATAAAATCTTTTTTAAAAAAATGTATCAGAAATCTCTCTTCCACCTTTATCTACATCTTTCATCATCTAAGATGGAGAGTGTAAGGGACTGAAAATATTAATGTCATTTCTTCTGGTCAGTAGACAATTTACTGCCCTACAAACACAGCTGAAAGACCCAGGAAAGCAGACTTTAGACATCATAAAGCAAAAGAGATGCTGCAGGAGTTTGCAGCGGAAGAAAGTGAAACTTCGGTTATGAATTCTGTTTACACTCCAAACTTCTTGGAAGAGTCACATCGGTGTCAAAAACATTACAGTTTGCCTATTTTTATGCACCTTTCCAAATGTTCGGTAAAAGTTTAATTGTGGACCATCTAATTGTTTAATTTTTGTTTATTTCACATGTTCTTCTTCTTTTGCCCACACCTTAAAATGTTTGGTTTCCCCAGGGTCTAATCTCCATTTCCTTCTCATCTCAGTTTCCTGCTCTTCTACTTAAGAATCATCCAGTCTTAGGGTTCTAACCACCCCAAAGGTCTCTAGCCTCAGTCAGTAATGTTGCTAAATATTTTTAGCTACAGACCTATAGTTCCATGTGTCTACACATGGAACTTAATTAGATGTCCCAGAGCACTTCCAACCTAACATAGCCAAAAATTAAGTCCTGACTGTCCCACTCAACCCATGGTACACAGTTCATCTTGACGATTCTTATTTTAGTAAATGGCCTCCCAGTCATGCCTTCTTGAACCTTGGAGCCACCATGAATTGTTCATGATGAAAACTGAACTGCATTATACCTATCTTAAAAATATTTAAGTGACTACAAAATATCCATCACCTAATGTTTAAAACCCAACCATGATGTGGCAGAGACTATCCATAGCTTATGTAATGTCGTCTTTCCTTTCTCCCTAAGAATATAGACTGCTGCTTTCATTTCCCAGTAGAAGCAGAAGCCCTTTGATTTAAGAGAAAGAAGGGCCCTCTAAAAACTCATGGAAATCCCACTCCCCTTCACTGAGTGATGGGTCCAGAGGACATGTTTCCTAGTTTAGACCAACTAGATGAAAGGGACTCTTTGCTGAGGCATGATGCCCAGAAATGTCAGCTCATGATCATGGAAAAAAAAATCAAAGGCAGCAGAAGGGCAGAATTAAAAAAATAAATAAAAAACCAGAAAGTCCCTTCATCCTCAATGACATCGTTCAACAGTTGCAAAATACCTTGAGCTTCACCCCCTCCAGATCAAGTGCTAGGGGAGTTAATAGAAACCATTATTACTTAAGCCACTGCTAATTGGCATTTTGTTGCTGAAAGCATTTTCAGGTAATACACGGGCAGTTCAGGATTCTTGCCTTCCGGTACCAATCTACTTTGCATTTTCTTCAGTCAATTTTCCCCCACCTCCTACTCCAAACACACTATGCTCTGTCTCATAGAATTTTAGGTGTTCATCCAGAAGGCAGACTTCTTCTCCATCATCCTCCTGGGGAGCAGCTCCTGATGTTTCAAGCTTCAAGGCAAACGTTACATCCTCAAGCAGTTATTATTTTACCCACCCAAACTGCCCATTGTTCTCGCCAAAATCATGCACTCCCAGGAAAAATTAATTGATTTCTTTTGTTTCACCCATCAGTTGTGTATATGACACATGGTGTTATGATGATCTATTTGTCTTTCTTTTGACTTCCAGCTGCTGAATGCAAGGATGCCTTATTCAACACTGTGCTCTCAGACACAAGAACAGTGGCTATTATCTAATAGACATTCAGGTAATGATTTTTGTTTTATATCTCCAATCACAATAGGAGTACATATTATTCATATTTTTTATCAAACTGGTACAGATTTAAATAATTTAAAAAATACTACTAATAAGCCTAAGATTAATCCTAAGTCCCAACTGAATCGTGATGTCGACCTTCTTTGGGAGAAGTGTTTTTTTTCTACAAAATATAATTTGTTCCCTGTTTCTTTTTCTTTTTGACAAAATGCACATATCTTCTCATATACCTATAGCTATTTATACTTTACTAACAAAAATAAATTTTTACTTTCTGCTAAATTCACTTGTCTCTTCTCCAAGATTTTTATGGCTCTATCACGAAATAAGTTACATTTTAAGTCTGGGAAAGATACTGCTCTGTCTCCGCCTGGGTCCTATTCTAGAAACATCCCTTCCCAAATACAGAGATCATTCATCCTATTCCAATTTTAACTTGTGCATAACTGCCAGAGAGTCCACAGGCTAAATGCATGTAAATTGCTTTCCAACATGAGTATCAGAGTTGAAAAGAACATTAAAGAATTGGTCTTTTCTTCAGAACCCTAACATTCTTAAGGGATAGAAACCTGAAAACTACAGGAGGTCACTTGATTATTTGTTTTTTTCCTTCGATTGACAGCTCTCTGTGAGTCCATCAGGTAGATTAATCACTTCAAAGCAAACATATGCTGCTTTTCAAAATCTGATGTTTCATAATATTTATTTACTAGCAATGCAAAATTGCATTGCAGATTTCAATTTCAACTTGTGAAATCTAAAGGTGTATTCGATTACAATGTCCTAACTCTTCTGACTTAGAGCTGGAAACTTAGCAGTATGCCCACGGTCCAGCTACAGCATTCAGATCATCACTGTACATGCTTCACGATATCTACTTTCTCTACTGCCTTCAGACAGTTTTTGTTACCCATATATCCTCACTTTCCTTTTCTGTTCATTTTTGCCCAGTTGCCTAAAATCGTCTCTGAAGCACAGGAAGCATAAACTCTAAATCACTTAAACTTTATAAATTAAAAGTGCTTTCGATGAGGCCTCTAGATGCTTTAGGTGAAATTTAGTGCAAGGTGTTTCGAGCTGTCAGGGCTGCTTCACTGTAAGGCTCCAAGAAGCACTATTCACTTCTCTACAGTCCATGTGGATAATGCTCCTTGGAGCGGTGTAACACATTGCCTCACCCCTCTGTGCGAGGCGCTGCTTGTGCTGTCTCTGTGAGTAGGGAAGCTCTATCTCTGGTAATCGCACCTGAAAGACCATTCTCTCTCTTACCTGAGCTGTGGTTTCCTGCTAACAAGGTGGGGCTCACGGAGCATCTTCCCAGTCTACTGGTGACCACAGGCGGTCCTGGTGTTCCATCCCATTCCTGAGCTTTGATAGGCTCTCTGGAAGACGCCCCGTGGTGCCCTCTCTCTTTGCTGTCCAACTTTGGTAATGGCTCCGTGCTGTGGCTTCGGACTTTCAGTTCCTCTGTCGATTCTGTGTATTAACCAGAATTACATTCTATTAAAGAAAAGTTGAATCCTTCCCAGATTCCTTTAAAACATTAAAGAATGATTCTCTCAAATGTTTTCAATATATTTTTGTTGGGGCGCCTGGGAGGCTCCGTTGTTAATCGTCTGCCTTCAGCTCAGGTCATGATCCCAGGGTCCTGGGATCGAGCCCAGCACTGGGCTCCCTGCTCAGCGGGAAGCCTGCTTCTCCCTCTCCCACTCTCCCTGCTTGTGTTCCCTCTCTCGCTGTCTCTTCCTCTATCAAATAAATAAAAAATAAAAAAAATCTTGATATATATACATATGTTTTTGTTAACTTGGGAGTGTGTTGGAGATTACAACATTTGAATATAATAGGGACAGATATCACATGGGGCCTTTTTTTCTGAGATGCGCAAGTAAATATTATTGGGAAATAGTTTTCTCATTGTAAGAGGAGAACCTCGATGAATCTTGAGTCTTTTAGTAACTCTGGTGCTCAACCTTAAGGAAACTTCTTGAAGAGCATGTTAGACTCACTGTCTTTACTGTCTCATCTTCCATTCATCCTGCCACCCACTCTGAATTCATGAATTCAGCCCACCACTCTGCTAAAACTGCTTTTGCTAAGCTCACCTAGTGCCTTCTAATTGGCAAATTTAGAAAGCATTTTTAAGACATTTGACAACTCTTTGATTACTCTCAATTATAACTTCAATTCTCTTGGCTTCAATAACGGCCTATCTTCCAGGGTTGCATTCTACATCCAACACCATTTCCTTGCCATTCATGTGTTCCTTCCTCCACGCACCCCTATGTGCTGTCCCCAACATGCTAGCTTAGCCACCATTCTTCTCATTCTTCTCATTCTATTCATACTCTTCCTGGGATTTTATCTTCCAGGAGTGTTAGTGATTCCTAAATAGTTTATCACAAGCCTGGATCATTATCCTCAGTTTGGGGCTCATTTATCCAACAGCCTGCTGGGTGAGTCCATCTGGATGCCCCATGGATAACACAAATTTAATATTTCAGATATTGGATGGACACCACTTCTGCCTAAACCAATAGTTCCTCCTGTCCTCTCCAGCCGACCACCCAAGCTAGATGTCTGTCTTTCCCGTTCTTTAACTGTTACTTCCCAACCCTATCAGTCAGTGGGTTCTACAGATTTTATTTGTAAATATCTCTCTTTCCCTTCTGTTGCACTTGGCATCATATCTACCTCAATTACTTTGGTTCTAACTCTAATCATTGCCCTTGAATTGTGAAAGCTTGTCTCCTATTCTCTATCCTTGTCTCTCGGAAGTATGAGCTCCATATACTGTCAAAATGATCTGTTTAAAATGCAAATCTAGGGGCGCCTGGGTGGCTCAGTGGGTTAAAGCCTCTGCCTTCGGCTCAGGTCATGATCTCAGGGTCCTGGGATCGAGCCCCATATCAGGCTCTCTCCTCAGCAAGGAGCCTGCTTCCCCCTCTCTCTCTGCCTGCCTCTGCCTACTTGTGATCTCTCTCCCTCTGTCAAATAAATAAATAAATAATCTTAAAAAAATGCAAATCTAACCAAGTGTATTTTTCAGTCAATGGTTGTAATAGCCATTCTGTTACACATATACAGAAATGTTTAAAAACACATGTAGTAAAGATGGTTTATGAGTGATAACCACTTGCTATGTCCTAAACAGTGCTGTCTCAGGGAATGGATGTGATAACCACTTTATAATGCACATAGAGAAGTGTTCAAAAACAAACAAAAAATGCAAACTTGTTTATAATGTAGCCTTGACTAAAATCATTCCAGAAGCCTCCTGTTACCAACAGAATTATGTCTACTCTCATTATGACCCATAAGATTCCCCACAGTCATTCTTCTCTTCGTCTCCGACTTCATCATTTCCCACATGAACACTGGATTCAAGGAACACTACCAAATTGGTTGGACCTTCTTCCTCCCCAGTCCACTTCCAACTCAAACAAGGCTGTTTTGTGCTCCCATCTTCTACCTCATCTGCTTTGAATATCTTTGTACCTTGTCTTTGCTCAGAGAAGGCTTCTCAGTCCTGGTTCCTCAATTTAAGTATCCTCGAAGCCTCCTCCACCCATATCCCCACCCCATGCTGGGATTTCATCATCTCCACATTCCCTGTATCTGCTTGTCCCAAAAGGCCCTGAGTTCTTGAAAGCAGGGACTAAATTTTGTTTTGTTTTCATTGGCACCTTGCCTACTGGTCAATAGGTATTTAATTAATTAATTTATTTAGTAGTTTCCTCAACTCCTCAGGCATCTTTCAGGTGTGTATGGGAAATAACAATGTTCCAAATGGAATAAGAGAATGAAGCCAGTGTTATAAATGTATTAAAGTGATACAGAGCTAATAGTATTTTCGAAAATCTGATTATCTAACAATCACAAGTTGTAAAATCCACCAGATTGAAAGTTTCATTCCAATGAGGATTCATTGGGAAAGACTCCAGTGGGGGGGGGGGGAATCACAAAAATGGTTCAGAGAACATGTGTTTTGCTTTCTTTACATTTAGGTTGAAACACTCACCACCTTGCAGCAGTGTGAGAACACGAATGTCCTACCTTGGTTCCCCACTACCTGAATCTGTGGTGCAGAGGCAGAAAAGGTTTGTAATATAGTCAGAAGCCCTAGGTGAGGTCATCTGAGTGGCCCAGCTTTGCAGCTCTGGTGTGGTCATGGGCCACGTAACCCACGTCACCAAGCACTGGGCTCTCCTCACAGAGCCTCGTTTTTCTTAACTACAAAATAGAGATAATACCAGCCCAGTCTAACCTCTCCAATTTAATTGGAAGGATCTATTGATATTCAACATTTTGAAATATATTTTTTAAAGATTTTATTTATTTATTTAACAGCGAGAGAAGGAACGCAAGCAGGGGGAGAGGGAGAGGGAGAAGCAGGCTTCCCGCTGAGCCTGATGCAGGGCTCCATCCCAGGACCCTGGGATCATGACCTGAGCCGAAGGTAGACACTTAATGACTGAGCCACCCAGGCTCCCCATTTTGAAATATTTTTAAAACTAAGTAATGCCACACATGTAAAAGATACTATTAATTTAAATAAACTGTAGCCATTTGTCCTTTACGAATTTATTTAATCTTTCTACATCTGGACTAGATAATCGCTGAAAAATTGAAAACGCAAATGGAAAATTGCCAGACCACCTACAAAAATAGAACTCCAATCCATTATCTATAGTAATGAGCCCAGAAATCCAGTCTACTTTCCTTAAGTCAGACTCACAGGAAGTCAGGCCACTATCTCTAACAAGCAATCCAGGCAGCCAAACAATAATCTGTGTAACAGTTGGCCCCAAACAGCTAGGATTTAATTAATAACTGACAGCTTCCCGAGTTTTTGCCCCTGCTTCCCATGGGACCACCAGAGAGAATCAAATCCACATCCACGTCCAATCACATAGGATGCCCTCCTGGTTGGTCTTGCTAGCAGCCTGCCCATGCTAATGGCCTCCATTTGGGGCATATCTGAAGTCTAGCATTTCCCACTAAGATCTTCTCACTCTTCTCCCTGCTTTCAAATCTCTGCAATTGTAAGTGACGGTGCCTAACTGCCTTGTTATATAGCAAGCTCGGAATAAATCGCCTTTGCCTGTACTCATTTGTTTGCTCTTCATTTATATGCACATTGCTATAGTTCCTTCCAGCTCCAAGAAGCTATACAGTCGTGGAAACACATGTTATGAATATTATTCTATGAGTTAAAACTTAAACCAGGAGGATGGTCTTAGAATAACAACCTCAGAAAGACTCTTGGCCTTTAAATGGGCCTGATAGAAGCCTGAGTCCCAGTTACACTAAAATGGAATATAGGAAGTAAAAATATTTAAAAAGTGATACATTCCTACATAATAATTACAACAGGACAATTTAACTAACACTTGCTTTTCAATGCCCTGAGTCATATGGAAGAAAACCAGTATCAGAAAAGAACACCATAGACTATTTCCAAGCTGTTTATTCACAGATTCAAGGAAAATGTAACTCTGGCTTCCAAATGTCACAGCCTCAAAGCCTAATGACCCATCTGTTTCACTTTACCTTCTCTTCCAGATTTCAGAGAAAACATTGAGATGCTTGCTTCTATTATCAACTTCTGTATTTTTTTCCACTACCAAAAATTTTGGCATTTACTATGTCTCTCTGTCTCTCTGTCTCTCTGTCTCTGTCTGTCTCTCAGTCTCTCTGTCTCTGTCTCTGTCTCTCTCTCTCTCTCTCTCTCTCTCTGTCACACACACACACACACACACACACACACACACACACACACTCTCCTCTCCCACTGGGACTGAAACTAACCAAACTAAAAAAATGCTTATACACAACATTGGATCCAATCTCTTTCATGTGGGTTTGGGTAACATTTTGAATATGAAAGCCTGAGGCTGTGTGTCAAAGCACCTCCACCAACATCGTTTCTTTGTTCTCATTCAAATTACTTACAAACATACTGGGGAAGTGTCACTTAGGTCTCAAACCTCAACTAAATAAAAGCCCAATTCAGCTTTGGAAACAAAAAGGAGTCCTTTTTTTTTTTTCTTTTTTTTTTCTTTTTTCCTTCTTTGTTTTCAAGTCCCAGAGGTTAGACTTCATTGAATTTTGGCAGATATATTTAGAGAAACTTGAACAAAAGGAAGGAAGAAACCATGCTACTCGGACTTGTGTGTGGATATACCTTAACATCTACCTCCCAGACAGAGGGCAAAGCTGAGAAATCTGAAAATCGTGAATGTACTATTGAGAATTTTATTTGGGAATAAATCTAGTTTCCTACATAGATTCATGAGAAGGTTCCCATAAAATGCATTTTCTAAGTAAAATACTATGAAAATCTTCAAAATGCTGTTGCAAATAGACAAATGGAGAACAGACAATCAGACTAAGAAATATATACAAGAAGACAGATTGAAACCTCAAAGAAATCCACACAGAGGATCAGGAAGTATTTATCCCTATCCATATTTTTCAATGTTTTCTTTGAGGGCTGAAGAACAAAATTGATGTTAGTATCACACACTTTCCTGAACAAGGTCAATATTAGGCACTGTGGTAAATTTCTAGGTGGGATCTTAGTTCTTTCAGATCTAAGTTCTTAGCCTGAGCATGTAGCACAGGGCTAACTATCTGGAAGGTAGTCATCCTCTCTTCTTGAATGAAGGACTGAATGTCAACTATTGGTCTAAAACCTGATGCTCTGCCCCTCCCCCACTCATGTTTATGCATGCTCTCTCTCTCTCAAATAAATAAATAATCTTTTTAAAAATAAAAAAAATAAAATCTGATGCTTACATTGAAATCTGATCTTGAACTGAACTGTTGCTGTGAGAAATGCATGTAGATTCCATTCCATTCACCTTTAAAACTGTGTGCTTTACATATTATGGTCTTAAACTTCTTGTGGTGTTCAAGTTACAGAAGGACAAGTAAGGACAATAGACTAGGAACAATTTTTTCAGGACTAAAATATTCTCTCCAGGTTTCCAATCCTATCATACTTTGCGCAGCTAATTCTCAAGTTTCTTCTCAGAATTTCCCCTCTTTATAATGTCTCTGGATTTACACTTTGTCTCTTTGGCTTCTACCTTATTCCTCTACCTCTGCATTTCTGCATGGGGGCCCTGGGCCACCTAGAAGGACTTGGCTTCCCAGGTCTGATGGCTTTTACCACCAGATCTGTCTCCCACCAGATGCTGAGTTTTCCCACTTTTTCTCACTCACTCTACCTCATCAAAAATTACTCTCTCAACAGAAATGGGAGGGGTGTGGCTCAGTGGCTCAGTCCGGTGGGTCAGTCGGTTAAGTGTCTGACTCTTGATTTCTGCTCAGGTCATGATCTCAGGTTATTAGGGTCAAGACCATGTTGGGCTCCATGTTCAGTACGGACTTTGCTTGTCTCACTCCTTCTGCTCCTCTTCTGCTCTCTCTCTCTCTCACTCTCTCTCTCAAATAAATAAATAAAATCTTTGAAAAAAAAGAGAAATGGTAGAGAGGATTCTTATATGTCTCCAAAACCTGAAAATCTCTCTATAGCTCTAGAGACAAAGAAAACACCATTGCATGATGAACTTTACATATGGCCATCTAGTCGACCACACACATTAAAACTGACAGTATGATCTTCTTTCCAGACTTGCTTCTTTTCTGGCTAAGAAGATCCTGTAATTGTTGATGTATATGTCTAGTTCCCCCACCAGACTATAACAGCTTCTTAAGACTAAAGACTGGGGGCGCCTGGGTGGCTCAGGGGGTTAAGCCTCTGCCTTTGGCTCAGGTCATGATCTCAGGGTCCTGGGATCGAGCCCTGCATTGGGCTCTCTGCTCAGCGGGGAACCTGCTTCCCCCTCTCTCTCTAGCTCTCTGCCTACTTGTGATCTCTCTCTCTCTCTCTCTGTCAAATAAATAAATAAAACTTAAAAAAAAAGACTAAAGACTGTATCTTTCATGTTGGTTCTCAGTATCTAACAAGTCCTCAGTGAGAACAGACAAGATGAATAAATGAATGTATGCTTCACCCAGGTCAGTCAGCTAATTAGCTTTCATTCCTGAATCTAAACCCATCATAGGCCATGACTCACAGCCTCTTCCTCCCACCTCTCCACTCTTACCCAGCACATGGGCCATGCCACGAACCAATAACCCTCAATGACAAATATGAGTTAGCTAAAATTGTTTTTGTGAACCCATATATGTTTCTAATTGACTTGCTGACCAATAAAAAAAAAAAAACAAGTTATTTGCCCAGGAAAATTAGTATTATCTGGAAATATGATCAGTCATACTATTTTCTTGGAGAAACATAAGATCCTTCCTTCTTCCCTTCCCTTTCTTTCCTTTCCCTTCCCTTTCTTTCTCTCTCCTTCCTTCCTTCCTTTCCTTCTTCCTTTTTTGCAATATATAAGAATCAACTTGCCATTGCATTTAATTATTTTTATGAACATCTATATGATTCAGATGATTTACACAACAGGCTTTTATCTCTGTGGTTAGTGACTATAGTTATTCCTGAAATTTCACCCTCTCACATAGGGATTCCTTGGTTACAAAATATGAACTCGATGCCTGGTGGCAAAAGGACCAAAGCTCATGTTGCTGATGAGCATTTGAGCTTCCTGTGGACAAAAAGAATGCTTCAGAATTGTCCCCTCATATTGGCCTAATCAGCAGGATCAAAGTCCCTCCATTCTATTCCAACTGCTGAACAATGGAAATGATGAAAGGTGATCAAGGCAGACTAATTAGGCAGAAAAGACAGCATATTTGAAGTGCTGAAGGAGACACTGAACGAAATTGCATTATCAGAGGGGTATTAGATTCAATCATCAGATTTAAAGCTGAAAGAGACCTTAGAAACCACAGTTGCAACAGCTCATGAAGAGCAAGGTGTGTGTATGTCATTGCTGAGCTGGTCCCATGCCTTTGGGAGGAGAGCTCCAGGGAGGGAGACATCCCACCTCACGGGGAAAGTTTGGCTCCCTTTTGAACATGTTTAATTGCTAGAAAGCTCTCCTACATAGCCCAAGTCGGCCTTCCTCCAAGCACCACCATTTGTTGGTTGTTGGTAGTCCTGTTTCTGGAGCAACTCAGAACTAGTCTATTTCTGTTTTAAAGCAGACACCCTTTAGAATCCAGAGTGAGGCAGTCTGTCTCCTGCTGCTCATGTCTTCCTTCCAGTACAAATCTAGAACTCTCACCCTCCCGGGCACCCTGGCCTGGACGCAAAATGCACGTCACGGTGTCTTTTAAAAGTGTGATCTCTGGAGCTGGTCGGAGCCAGACAGCCTGACGTGGTTTTCCTACAAGTCCAAGCGAGCACCAGGGTCCTCTCCTTAGACTTCTGTTATTCCGTCTCCCAAGTCTCCAGGGAAAAGAGGGCAAGGGCTCCCATGTTTCCACAACAAAAGGGCACGAGGGAGCAGGGCCAATTTTTAATTTTTTATTACTGCTCCTCTCTCGTGTGAATTCTGCCACTTGGGGTCAGCTCTGTCAATTCCAACATCTAAGGGATGTCATCCTTAAAATATAAATAGAGAAGGAATCATAGCTCAGGCATCTGGAGATTACATGGTTTTAAATAAAATTGGAAAGAAATGTTTGTGTGAGGAAGGCACCCAGAGTAAAACCTCCATTTTAGTAAGATAGATGAGGCATATTACTTAACAAAATAATAAAATAGATGAGGCGCGCTGAAGTAGGATAGAATACACAAATAATCCTAATCACTTTACAGGTCTAAAAAGAGCTCAGAGCCTTTGTGCATCTTGTTCAAGGTCACACAGATGGCAATTAGCAAAGATCTGATAAACAGACAGGTTTCCTGACCACTGCCCAGCATGAGTCTCTCACCATAAGACATCAGAACTCACATACTGACTTATATTCAACAGTTCTTTTCATTACGGTTGCAGGGAATAACACTTATCATAGGGTGTGATAATAAATAGAATTTCAAACACCATGTTTGGTCTTTAAAAACTCTCAATTAAACATCTAGATGATTTAATTATTTACCTATTTTTTTTCTATCAAGGTGGATGAGGATTGTAGAGATACTACCAAATTATCTCTACTTAAAAAACCTTCACTTGAGGCGTAGCTCAAATGTTGACATATTTTAGTAACACTTTCTTTAAGAAATTTTAGTACTGCAGGGTAATGAGAGGCACTTTACTCAAAGAATGCAATCTATGTTTTTGTTTGTTTTTGTAACGCTGAAGCCAAGAGGACTTGTAGACAGAGTCCAGGCAGGTGCTGACCCAATCTGTTTGTCCTCTCTGGGCATGCACATAAACTACACTTCCCAGCATTCCTTGCAGTGAGGGAGAGCCACATAACTGAGGTCTGGCCATTAGAATGTGGGTGAATGTGATGTATGCCACCTTCAGGTCAGGTCACAAAACTTTCCACAAAATCTCTATCCTCTTATATTCTCTTCCTGCTGTCTGGGAGTTTTTTGAGGTCTCAGGTGCTGGTGCTGGTAAAGCCATCACATGGAAACTTCCCGGTAACTGTGGGGAGAACTTCCCATCTTCCACTGAACCCACTAATGGGTCATCCTAGGCCTGGGACGTTTGTTGTGTCTTTTGACATGAACAAGAGATAAGTTGTATTGTATAAAGCCACTGAGGTTTTGTAGTTATTTGCTATAATAATTGAACTACCCTAATGCAGATTTTAACCGAAATTAAGTCTCATTTTCGTTACTATTAAATATAGTTTAAACATAAAATCCTTGAATTTCTACTGAGGACAATATTTTTATTGGCATACTGACAGAAAAATGAGGGGCAAAGAGATTAATTAAATTGCCAAATACAGTGTAAGAATTTGGCAGGCAATGTTTCTTTCTTAGTTCTAGTTCTAATAAAAATACTTCATAAAATTGACAAATACATTTTTATTGAGTATTTAATAAATATTTTAAATATTATGGCTTCAATAAGTATGTGCTGAATGTTCAAGTGGAAGAATCTCTAAAATGATTGTTCAAAGAGCTTATATATTTTATTTAGATTCATGTGAATGAAGATAATGCCACACCCATCTCTTTCAAATTGTTTTTCATTCAAAATAGTAACAAAGAACAAAATCTCTAAGAAATAATTTTTAAAATAAGACCTTTACAAATATTCACAAATAAAGTAATGACTGCTTCTTTAACATAAAAATAATTTTGATATAAATTAGATATATTTGGGTAACATTTACAATAAATTAAAATATTTCTCAGAGCCATTCTGGAGTGGGGTTGAGATGATCTTGAGTTCATGCTCAGTTCAGTTCAATAAAACATCCTTTTTGAGCCTTAGTTTCTTCAAATAAAACTGTAGATTAAAATAAATTATATCCAAGTATGCTCCCAAGTCTAAAATTGTATACCTCTATAAAGCCAAAGCTAGTACAAAAAGCAAAATCCTTCATGAAGATTCAATAGTATTACTATTTCTGTTCCAAAATATACTTCTACTCTATATTTCAGAATGTTTTACATTTGTCAAGGTGACTTTTTTGTAGTTTAATTCCCCTGCCGGTCAAATCACAGTGAACTCGAAAATAAATTAAGAAAGTGAGCTCTTAAAAAACACTAATGAATTGTTTAGCCTTATTGGCAATCCTAACATCCAACTTTTTTTTCTGCTACCTGATGGGGAGACTTGAAATAAATGAGTCCCGGTTTTAAAAAATACATATAGATAATACCCTCAATGTTTTTCCGTTTCTTAGTTCTTAGCGGAAAAGCAGAATGTCAGCTCGAAACAATGTCTTATAACAGCAGCAGAAGCACTGTGAGGAAAGCTTCCATGGAATCCGGCTACTATGCATCAGCTATTGCCCTACACTCTTCACAAATAATATTCCTAATCTTTGCATAGCCTCTCCAGGCATGTCTAGTGATAACCTTCACTGTTCAGGAAACTTAGGATCCTGCTGTGAATAAGTTCACCAAGGCCAGTCAAGGGTGTGGAACTGGAGGAACTGGGGTTTAAACTCAGGGCTTTCTGAACAAATAGCCACACCAGCAAGGCTTTGTTTAGTTCCCTTTTCTTCCATTGGGGTTCTTTTAAGAAGGATTATTTACCTCATTTTTGAAAAGTAATTAAAAAAAATTTTAAAGCCCACCTTTCTTTTTATAAAAATTTAAAGATTCCAGGTGCACAGGTGGCTAAGTCAGTTAAGCATCCAACTCTTGATTTCAGCGCAGGTCATGATCTCCGGATCGGGAGATCGAGCCCTGGGTTGGGTTTTGTGCTCAGTGCAGAGTCTGCTTGAGACACTCTCTCTCCCTCTCCCCCAACCCCTCACCCTTCTCTCTTCCTAAAATCAATATATAAAATCTTAAAAAAAAGAATTAAAAAAAAACCTGAAGATTATATAAACAGGAAAATTAATACAATGAGATTTGAAAGAAGTCAGTTGTCAGTCTACACAGCAAAGATTACGCACAACTCAGCTTCTAAGGCACTTCACCAGACAGGTTATACAGAGGTCCACAGTAGTTTTCAGAATGGATTAAATTCCCAGAGCACACTGTAATCCAAAACACAGCTATTAAGTGATATTTATCAGTAACAATGGAACAAGTCAGAAAACAAAGAACATGCATTTTTAAAAGACTGCTTTTAGCAGTTTACTCTGATGTACTTTTTTGGATTGCTTTGATTTAAAAAGACAAGTGAAAAAAATTTTTCTTATTATTATGTTCAATCAATAGTAAAATGCGTATGTCTTGCTCCATATGTATAGACATTTTTTTGCCAGGCACCATGACAGTGAGAGACTAAGGCAGCGAACTAAAATACCATGACCTCTAACTGCATCAGGTTCCTTCTCTAAGAGGAGAAAAAAACAATTTACATGAACTAATACAGTATTAGAGCTCTGATAAGAGCAATAAGAAGAGATAATAGGCAATGAAAGGATAATAGATGGTTTTTCCTGGTTGAGAAGTCAGGAAACCTTGATTAAATAGTGATTCAAAGAATGGCATGGGGAGAGAGAGTGGGGGTTGGATGAGTTTTGCAGCCAGGGGAAACTAATTGTTTGTTTGTTTGTTTTTTGCATTTTATTTTTTTATCACTTTTTTAGGGATTCACTTATTTATTTTGAGAGAGCACATGCACATGCATGTGTGCAGGGAGAGGGGCAGAGGGAGAGAAATAGTCTCAAGCAGACTCCTCATTGAACAGGAAGCCTGAGAGGCTTCCTGACCTGAGACTACATCATGAGTTGGATGCTTAACTGATTGAGTAACCCAGGTGCTATTTTTTTTTTAATTTAAATTCTAGTTATAATATTAATATAATATGATATAATAATATTATATTCTAGTGAGTTGACACATGGTTAAATATTGGTTTCAGGAATAGAGTTCAGTGGTTCATCACTTAATATATAACACCTAGTGCTCATCATAACAAATGCCCTCCTTAATCCTCATCACCCGTCGGGTCCATCCCCCACCCACCTCCATCCAACAACCCTCAGGTTGTTCTCCACAGTTAAGAGTCTCTCATGATTCATTTCCCTCTCTCTCTCTTTCCCCCCTCCTGAATGTTCATTCATTTTGTCTCTTAAATTCCACATATGAGTGAAATTATATAATATTTGTCTTTCTAGGATTGACTTATTTCATTTAACTTAACACACTCTAGCTCCATTCACATCATTGCAAATGGCAAGATTTTATTCTTTTTGATGGTTGTGTAGTGTTACTGTGTGTGTGTGTGTGTGTGTGTGTGTGTAGACTCTTTCCATAGTTTGGTTATTGTTGACAATGCTGCTATAAACATTGGGGTGCATGTACTCCTTCCAATGTGTATTTTTGTATTTTTGTATCCTCTGGATACATTGGGCAATTGATGGATCATAGGGTAGTTCTATTTTTAACTTTTTGAGGAATTGCCATATGGTTCTCCTGTGTGGCTGCTCATAATTGTTGAGCACACATGAGTCTTTCCTTGGGTTTGTCCTCCCAAAAGCTGACCCTGCCTGACAACAAACTTCCAGCTTGACAAAAAAGCATAAGCAAACCCAATACTTTACAAAGAATGGCACAGAGGAACAATGGTTCAGGCTCCATAGTAAGTTCAGCCTGTCTGGAAGAAAGTCTTTATATTAGGAAAGAATGGGACCAAAATTAACATAGAAAAGAAGAAACAAATTAAGGAGGATTTTGAGTGAAAAGCTAGAGTTTGTATTTTTGAGGGGCAGGGTATGTGATGCCTCAGGGTTAAAGGAATATTCTCCTAGGGAAAATATCCAATAAGGACCAAGAGGTAGATGTGTGAGGATTTATCCCAGGTCAGAGGCTCATTATTAGCACCATCTTATCTCTGGGCACATGAAACCCACAGAAATTCAGATATCACCATCTTAACATTATGATGCCATCAACTTCTTCAACATCCTTTTCAGTGGGGTGTACAGATACAGATGCAAAAATACAGAAATAGAAAATGTTTTGTGGTGTTTCTTTTTATAAACAATGTTTAGTGTTTGCATTTAATGTAGAGAAACTTGTGACTATTTACTAGATGAAGACCACTTTTTGAACTTCAAAAATCCATCATATGTTTAATGACAAGAAAATCATTTTTAACCACCTCATTGGTCTTAATCTGATGTCAAAATTTAGAGAGAAAAATACCAGACAAGGTTATACTGAGAACTCATTAAATAACTACCCTGAACTCAGAGTCAATTCTCTGCATATTAAAAATGGAACATAATTATGGAAAGTGCCCTTATTGTTCAACAATTCTTTTTTACTTTAGAATAGTGCATAAAAATGAAAATGTCTCCTTATAATTTACCACATGAAATATTTATGCCCACAGCTCCTAGCAGTCCCTAATAATGCCAATGGTGGGCTTTAGTTCTTCCTTCTCATTTAAGACATGACCTTCTAAAGCTTATCTCACTCCTTCTACATCTGGTACCTTCACATATATGATAGAGAAACTACTGATAAAAATCTCTTAGAGGGACAAATAGAATTCTAAAAACTTGGCAAAGAGAGTTTTAGGGTTATAAAATCTTTATAACCTGAATCAGGCACACATTTTGACTTACAATGTTTTAAGATATCTACGTCTTTTGACAAATTCCAAAATCATATGCCAACAGTTTGAAAAGACCTGACACTAGAGTCATTCTAAGTAGGACACAAGGCAGAAAATTAACATAAAGCTAACAATCTAAAAAAGAATCTTCTTGAAGAAAGGAGGCCACAGGGACTCAAACATATGTGATTTTTACATTTTCTTCCTTCCTACTGCCCTAGTCACAGCCATGCCGAATAGAGACAATGATCTCTGGATTTAATTTTTTGGGAACCTTGACCCTGGTAATGGTTCAGCCATCACCTAGGTGGCATTGGGCACATTTTCTTTCTGTGCTTCCGTGTATACATGTATCAAATAAGGGGTTTAGACCAGAGCATCCTTAAGGTGTTTTCTGGACCTGAAATTTTATGGGAAAAAAATTAAAAAGAAGGTGCCAAAACTTGAAATCATACGCTTGTTTCCTCAGTTTAAAGTGAAATGGGGTTTATGTGCACCTATGTATAAATACCTTACAGAACTGATATTTGATGAAAGTACCACCTCCTGAAGTCCAATGTTCTTGAGATTACAACTTTGGCCTGTTGAAGGAGGTTTTCAGACTAATTAATGATACCTTACCGTAGGACAAAAGAGGGGTGGTTTTAAATACAAGACATCCTTAGGTGTTGCCAATAGCATGAGCAATTACACAACCAAAATGCAGAAAAAACGATGCCAAACCCAAGGAGAAGTAACAATACTATGAAGAGAATAATAATAATAATAAAAAAAATACATGGCTATAACTTGAATTGCCCTTTTATGAGATACTCAAGAGGATTTGGCTTTGTGAGCAGAAACACTTTTTACTAAGACCACTGGGAGAAAGCAGACCAATTATCTATCAAATACAAGGAATCCAAATTAACTTTTTCTTCGACAGGAAAAAAATGTGGAATTCTACGGATGCCTTCTGTTTCCATCTATTTTCTTAAGCACCCAAATCAGGACAACCTTTTGAACAATTGCAGAGAAAGAGAATCACTGGAAAGATCAAAACAATATTGTGCTACTAGACATTTATAGATTGGGAAGACTTCGGGAATGTAGGACACTTTTACGTATCCTCAAGACTGAGTTAATGTGCACAGGAAATTACTATTAGGCATTTGGGATCAAAATTGATGTTCCTGTTGCATGGGTTATTGCCACAGTTTTATAGAAATGGCTTAGATGTTGCTGGAAGATATAAAATTGATGCTAATAACACAGTGCATGGATTCATCCAGCAATTTAGAAACCAAGTACAGAGGGTTCATACCTATGAACACCACGACCTGGGAAGTCCCAACCGCAACATGGCACACAGTAAACAGAGTTGTCTTGGGGTTATGAGACCCTGGGTGTCAGTTCAGACTTAGCCCCTAATTAACTGGGAGGCCTTGGGCAAATCACTTTCCCCTTCTGAACCTTCATTTGCTTATCTTTAAATGAGGCATCTGGATTCAAGGATCTTCAAGTTTAGGATTCTACTGATAAATACCAGAATACAATGTATATTAAAGATTTCCAGGCCTAACTGCATACTAGAAACTTTTGGAAAACCTTCAAAAAATATCCATACGTGGGCCATAATAAAATTACATTGCTGAAGCTGGGGCCTTGACATGGCTAAAAAAAAAAATAAAAATAAAAAAATTTTTTTGACATTGGTAATTTTTAAAAGCTTCCCAAGACATTCTAAAGCAAAGCCAAGGGTCAGAACCACTGTCCACAATGGAACATTTTTAGCAACATTTAATATATGTTTCATTACTCTTTTTGTAGACTGGCTGGGTTCTTTATTTCCCTGGTTTTCCATATTTTAGCTGAAAGCATTTTAATTATCTTTCCTTACCCAAGAGAAAGGGAAAAAAAAATAGAAGCCAATCTATTTTATATTTATTAAAATTCCTTGAAAAAAATTTCATAGGTGAGAAGAAAAATGCCTGACCACATCAAATTTTAAAACAATCGCTCTGATTTATTTATTTATTTGCATTATGATTGCTCCCCATCTTCATAAATAAGGGGAAACTGAGCTGCCAAAGCTAAGAACACACACAATCAGTGAGTGGGTAGGTGAGAATTTGTTGTTGAATTTTGATTCTTTTGCTTTGCTTCTTCAGCTAGGCTGCCTTAAAATTGATAAGGAAACCAGCAGTTTAAGGAAGATAACTGGCTGCTTTACATCACCTACCAAACAATCATTAGGAGATACAAATTCACTGATCTAAGACAAGCCACAGATCATCATACTTACTTCTCAGTGTTGTCTGTTTTCTATGCCTATTTTTTTTTTAAAGGTCATAGTTCTCTCTTTTAATTTTCAAAGGAAAGACAAGCTTTGCCACTAGTAGGTGGGAGGTGTGTGGGAAGTTGAATACATGCACAGGTGCAATCAACTTTAATTAAGACTCAAATCATTTTAACAGGCAGATGGAAAAATGCTTCAATCTTTAAAAGAAACAGAGGCATTCAGGCACTAAAAATATTAATGCACGGGAAGAAAAATATCATTTCCATTCTTCCTGAAAGATGTAATTCTGAAAATACATTCATAACTGTTCCTGAAACAAACACTAAATGCTAAGATGAATAATCCCTTCATCACAAAGGGTAGAAAGAATAATTAAATTCTATCAAAGCAAATGCAAAACTTAGATTGTTGGAATCATAGTTACTAATGGCCATGTTTGGGGGTTAAAAAAGTCATAGCTATTAAGGTTTCATAAGCAAAGCAAGGCAGAAATTTTAAGCCTTTTAAGGGTAATATAACTGATGACTACAGAATTAAGTGTGTGAAGCATTGCATTTCTTGCTGATTTTAATTCACCAATTATCTAGATAAATATGGCTAGAATAAAGAAATGGTGCTTGGGAATCATTGTTGACCAATCTGGAAGTTTTCATAGTTTTCTTAGCAAAAACTATTGCATATAAATTTGAAGAGGGAGGGGAAAAAACCCAGCACTTGTTTAGAAAAAATCTCTGATTAACTAGGTTAATCGAAATGAAGTAAGTCAAGAAGATCAAGTAAAGATATAGGCAAAACTTATAGATATCTATTTAAATGTTGCTTTCTTAACATTTAGAGAGTATTCATTTGAGCTGGACCTCTTTTCAGAATGTGCTTTTACATAATATCCTATTTTTGCTCTAGTATTTGAATCTCTTTGGATTTTAGTTTGTTTGTAACAAGAGGAAGTTAAATAAGACTATTTCCAAGGTCCAACAAATATTTATTGAGTACCCCCTGTGTGACTCATGGTCAAAGGACAGAGAGTAGCAAGTTAAGGATCTTATTCTCAACTTGTTCTCTTTAGAGCAAAGGAAGGTAGGATACAAGCGTTCTCTGGAAATTTCATATGGCAATATCATTCCACCTATATTTCTTTCTTTCCTTCTTTCCCTCCTTCCTTCCTTCCTTCCTCTCTTTTTCATTTCTCCCCCTTTCTCTCCTCCCCTCTCTCCCTCCCTCTCCTTCTCTCTGTTTCAGCCTACTTTTAGGTGCATGCCACCAGCCCCCTTGTCTCACCTTGGCATCATCTTTTCTTCACATTCTCTCTCTCTCTCTCTCTCTCTCTCTCTCTCTCTCTCTCACACACACACACACACACACACACACACACACACACACTGCATGAATGAGCTGTTTAATCACAAAGTGCCTCAGAAAGTAGAGGGGTTTATTTTTCACCTTTTTATGAATTAAAAGCAAATAAAACAGGACCTGGATTAGGTATTATTCTTTATTTCTGATGTTACAAATATGCTTTATTACCATGAGGCCTTGTTTCATAAGTTACCTGGTAGCAGACTTCTTTGTGGCAAAATCAGTCTGAACGATGAATAAGACCTAAGAGATTTCCAGTATCCATTGTATGGGGTCAGACTTATAGGTTAAAAAAGAGGAAGGGAAATGGAAAAACCAAAGGAATAGGAAGAGAATAAGGAGAAAGTAGTATTTGCAATGCAAGATTCTTCAGCTGAGGTTATGTTTATGCCTCAAACAAAAACCACTTGTCTGCTGAGGGTCACTAGACCTAGTCCACTGGAGAGGATCAAGGATCCCCAGGCCTTTGTAAGCTTCAGAACCTGAGGAAATGTTGCAACATGGGCCAGGAGGACCAGAATGACACAGGGTAGAGGCACTGGATGGAGAGACGCAATGCCTTTTTAAAATGCTCCATTCTAGGGGTGCCTGGGTGGCTCAGTTGTTTGAGCATCTTACTCTTGATTTTGGCTCAGGTCATGATCTCAGGGTCTTGGATCTCAGGTTGAGCCCTGCATCAGGCTCCGTGCTGGGCACGGAAACTGTTTAAGATTCTCCTTATCTCCCTCTGCCCCTCCCTACCCCAACTCATGGGCATGCGATCTCTTTCTCTCTAAAAATAAAGAAATATAAAATAAAATAAAATAAAATAAAATAAAATACCCAGTTTTAAACCTTTCTGTCTTTTTTGAACTCTTTATATCTTTGTAACAATGTTGTCAGCTGCCAAATCTTCCCCCCATAAGGCACCTACCTCATTAATAAATGTACCTCTCATCTTCATTTGGATTCTCAGGTTTTATTGCCTGACAACTCAAAATAAAGATTCCAGCACCTGGAATAGCGCCTGGCTTACACTAGGTGTTTTATTAACATGCATCGAATGAAAGAAAGACTGAATGAATGCATATATGTGGTTAAAATGTTTATGAATTAATAGCATCAAAAGTTCCCCAAATACTTAAGCATAAACTTAACCAAGGGAATAAAAGGCATGTACACTGAACACTACATCTTCCATCACTTTTTGCTTAGGATTCTGGAATTTAGCATGAGACCGACTCTCCATTTCTGTCTCTCTGTGTGGCTGCACGTTACCTCTTGAAAGGAGCTTAGCTGGTCTTCAGTAGGAGCCCCTCACCAGAAGGAACCCAAGTGTGCTTGCCCTGGTGACTACTGCTTCTCTGTCTAGCTGGGTATGATGTGTGTTCCTATTTCACTGCCTTCAATTCAGATATGTGACATACAAGTCTCCAGAAAAGTTCACTATGCACCATATGTCTTACTTCAAAAGCCTGAGAACAGACATGTCTGAAGACGTTACCATGGTAGAGGCGATTTTGCTCCTTTGTGGATTATATCTGAAGGCAAGTGGGGGCCTTTTAGGGCTTGCTTTCCCTTCCCCCATCCCGGACCTAGGGGTTGCTGTTAATTCGAAGGCACCACAAATGTAGCTGACGCAGCAGCTCCCAGTCCCCAGGGCCACAAAACTCAGGTCTGGCTTTAATTATTCTGGCTTCCATAGTCTTCTCTATTCTTAGAAGAACTTTTAAAATTAATAAAGAAAGAGAGGATGCTGAAGCCCAGGGAAATACACATTTTAGACCCACATGGATTGGGAGGTGGGCTCCTTAAATGTCAGCTACTTGTGAGTTTCCATAAGTCTTCCATTGATTTCACATGGAAGTAGGTCAGGACTGCTTTTAACTGGAGAAGCTGCATGCTGCAGGTTTCATTTTACTATGAGGAGTGACTATTAAAAATTGATGTGCAGAGCAAACCTCCGTTTAACTAGCATCTGGACAAAGACTTTACTGGGAAAGCTATGGAAGTTAATAAAAAATGAGAAAATTGACAGTGACGCATTTCAACAGCTATTTCTGTGTCGTAGCCTCTCATTTATGAGAAATACTATGGATGGTCACTCCATGCATTGCCTGCGTATGCAGTTAATCTGTATTGAGGAGGTTAGCACTCTTCCTGGGTCTGTGGCTATATGCAGAATTCGGTACAAAATTTAAGTGTTTGTTGTTGTTTTATGGCATTGAATTTTTCAAATGCTAACCTTTCATTTTTTGTGTATATTAACTGATCGCTTTAAAAGAAAAAGCAGGGGCGCCTGGGTGGCTCAGTGGGTTAAAGCCTCTGCCTTCAGCTCAGGTCATGATCTCAGGGTCCTGGGATCAAGCTCTGCATTGGGCTCTCTGCTCAGCGGGGAGCCTGCATCCCCCTCTCTCTCTGCCTACCTCTCAGCTACTTGTGATCTCTCTCCTCTCTGTCAAATAAATAAAATCTTTAAAAAAGAAAAGAAAAGAAAAAGCAGTCCTACTGAATCTATTTAGACACAACACCTTTGACTGTTCTCCCTCTACATACTAAATATTTTTTATATTAAGCATTTGGGGTCTTCTTGGTTTCCAACTAATTCATTGGTTAATACCTATGCCTTTTTTAGAAGCAGAGTTTTTATTTAAAAAAATTTTTAAGGAGGAAAAAATATTTATTAAATTTGAAAAACATGTCAACCTCCTCATTTCTAGTGACTTTTTTTTCTTTTGCTGTTGAAACATCTTTCACCATCATGTTTCATGTTGCCTGACCCTTTGTTTTTTGTTTTGTTTTATTTTAAAGATTTTATTTATTTGAGAGAGCACATGAGCAGGGGAGGGGCAGAGGAAGAGAGAGAAGCAGACTCCCCACTGAGCACAAAGCCCATGCCTGGGGGTTCCACCCCAGGACCCTGGGATCATGACCTGAGCCAAAGACAGACAATTAACTAACTAAACCACCTAGGCATCCCTTATCTGATGCTTTGTACAATGAAGATAGCTTCCTTGTTCTCAGAGCTGTTCTTTAATAGGATAGGGTTAACTGTACTGCATCAGGTATGATGTCCTTCCAACTTCAAGGCTGACATATCATTCAGCAACCTGAAAACAGCTTGCCCTCTGTGGGAACAGAGAATGGCTTACATTTTCCCTAATGCTTTATGCTCCTCATGTCAGATATTGGATGAGCCACTTAAGATGTCAGATCCTTTACCCAAGCTTAACTGAAGAGAGTTACGTGAACAATATAGACTCTCTGAAAATTTAATTCATTTTTGACCTTACTTCGTTTTTTAATAAAATATTTATTATTTCCACAGAGAGCGAAAAGTCAATTGCCCCTTATAGTTGCATAGCAATTTACATTTTACAAGGTCTTTTCTTGAACCCAATTTTCTTTAATTTTTCACAATCCTCGGAGGTAAATATGAAAAAAATGATACATGGAGAGTTTGATTTGCTCTAAAAGCACAGATATTCTGTGATAAATCTATCTTTCCACCGCAGGACATTTGACTCCTGTGTCTTTGCCCATAAGTGTATCTGTGTATCTCAAGGAACTCTCTGAAACCACTTTCCATTATAATGAGATTGTTTTTTATGCTGTTTGAAGAAAGGAATTTTTTTAAATAAACAAAAGTTTAGAAATGAGGATATATATGTTTTTTTCTCCTTAAATGCTGGAAATTAAATAGTAAATGGGCCATACTCATACCATCTACAGTCTAGCTGATTGTTTTCTATCTACTATGTAAGATCTTAATACTGCTTCTAGAATCATTCAATAAATACCAATACTATGCTATTTTTAATGGACCCTACCTTAATTCTTATACAAACTACTTAGACTATGAGTACTTGCTTTCATTTTCCTTGCTGAGTACTGTGTAGTTTCCCCAATCAGTAACAAAACTGACTTCTCTTCTGACTATTTCGTACAAAAATTTATCTAGACCTGGGCTCTCCATTGATATTCTTTGGAGCAGTTGGTTCTGAAATATCTTCACTAGTCTTGATCTTCTCCTCCTGTGCAAAATTCAGATTATTGTCAATATTTCATAATCGTGGTAATTCAACTGGGCTTTGCTATTTAAAAAATGTTAGCTTTGGGAAAACAATCTATAAATACAAACTAAGTATGCAAAACATAGTCACAGAAACCATGGCCACTTAAATAAAATATACAGTCTTTGCTTTCCAAAATTTACCACTGAGCTATGGAGATTGGATACACATTCATTCACTCTAGTGAAACAATCACTTGATGATTCAAGGAACACATACTGAACATGTGCTCTGTGCCAGAAAATGTGCTGTAGCTGCAATAAAAAAGACTCAGTATTGTGCCCTGACAATTTATTAGGGTGATAAACATTCAAAAGCTAATCAGGACACTGTGTCAGAAGAGCTTTTTTAGCAAATGGAGGACACACCACCCCCACCCCTGCCAAAAAAGCAGAAAAAGCAGAGTCCAAAAAGGATTGCTAATGAGGATATCATAGTGCGTGAGAATCAAGAGAAATGTCTTCAGATGGAGCTTAAATAACATTGTCAGATGTTCTGTGAGGCTTAAAAGAACCAGAAGAGGAAGGAGGCCAGGGCCAGAGACCAGTTGGGAAGTAGACCTGCGTGACGTGGGAGTGAGAAGAGGGAGCTGGGTTGCTGGAAACTCAGTGGGGGGCAAGAAATGAAGGTAGCAAGTGCAGAACTTTCACTTGAATGGTTTGGCCATGGAAGAATGGAGAATCATGGTGGGATAGAAAATCAAGCTGGTTTTCTCTTAAACATCAACGGACAATTTTATTTTACTTCATATTCAGAACTCATAAACATAGCTTAGTTTAGAAGCCAAAGTGAATTCCGGAGCCCTTGAGTAACATTATCAATCAACCAAATAAGGACCGCTCTGAGGCAATCCAATTTCTTAGGTTTGAGATTTCTCTTGGGCCAACATTGACAAAAAGCTTTCACCGTTTTGACATATCTCTCTTGTCCTTAATCCTTAGTGAGTGGTTAATAACTAATCAATCAAAGAAAGAAGCTAGTTTGTGGATCTAGAGGTAACTTTGGTATTTGGAATGTGGGAGTTTTGGGAGAGCAATGCCTCACTTCAGCTGTCTTCTTTCTGTTGGGGGCTGCTAACACCAAACCCTTTTCTCGGTCTTCTAGTTCCTAGGAGTCTGGATTTCTTGCTTGAATCATGGGAATAAAAACCACATTAGAATTACCTACCCATATCTAAGGATGGGTGATATATAGATGCTTCCAATCTGTATGTGCTGAATCTTTCCACCTTTTGTTTTTCTACCCTTTTTTCTTTCCCAACTAAATTATATCAGTTCTAATCTATAACAAGGAAATACATGCAAAAAAATTTTTAAATGCTCTTTCATCGAAAGTAAATCCGTCGCATGACCAGAATAAAATGTAGAGGAAAGTTTTCCCTCCACCGTCGATTGTCAAAAGAATGTTATAGACTTCAAGATTTGAATTTTTTCCTTTAGGTTCAGTTGTTCTGGGTAGACCTGGCTAGATAGCACAATGCTGCTTCAAAATCCGTGCTACCAACACTCCCTGCCCCTTCTTAGATTCTTTTTAGTATTTTTATTTCTTTCATTTGGTAATAGCAATAGCCCAGATTCTCCAGTTGATTGGTTATTCCACTAGAAGTGGAACATTTAATTAACCTAGCTCCCATCGACTAACAACAATAATGAGTTTGCTTCAATCAAGAAACACCATGCACCACTACAGACAGTTCATTAAATTTGGGATTGCCCTCTATTCCCTGAATTCTGAAAAAAACTGAGTTTTTCAAAAATTATAAAAGCTTTTCAAATATTTTATAACTTGAACCCATTTTTTAGCTAGGAACACACACGTGCAAGGCTGCCAGTCACATGATAATAGGTCCCTGGATTTATGCACTGCCTTTCCCCAAAAAAGGCTAAATGAGCTGGCTGAATGTGCTTTCATTCTCTCTACCATGTAAGTTCAATAATGCATAATGTTAAGCAGACTGGAATTCCTTCTTTAAAATGTTGATCTCTATTATTTTCTTTAAAAATGCATCTCTCCCTCCAAATGTTGAGAAGTGATCAATTTTCACACTATTCATCTACATTGTGGAAACTGATGATGCTTTGACATCTACAAAATGATCCACATTTAAATGCTTTATGGCTATAAGCTTTATATCTTTCTCCTAATAAATCTGCCTGGAATGGAATAGACATTCGTTTAAATAGGACACTTAAGAGCAGAAGCAATGAATTTAGCATTCAACATAGGTCATTTTTTGGCTAAATGACTATATCGATTTCAGTGTGGAATTTTCTAAGTCAGAGGATCTGATTTTTTTTCCACTAAATAGTCAAATACTTCTCATTTGGCTTTTGTTTCCTTGGGAACAGTAGCCCTCTCAAGTCATTATGCATATTAATTCAACAAATTCAATAAATACTTATGGTATATCAACTTCGAGAAAGATTGCATTGGGATGAGGGCTGCCTTAAAGAAAATGATGAAAAGGTATGGGTCTTGTCCTCCTTGGCCATATGTCTTAATGGGAATAAGAAAAAGACCTCACAATAAGTCAGAATAAGACATACACCGCTACAGACGTACAAAGAGCTTTTGGAGTTTGAAGAGATCATTTCAAGACAATAGCATAAGAAAAACTCTATGAAGAAGTAGGTGGACTCTAAGCAGAGATTCAAGGATTAGACTTTGTTTTATGGATTTATTGAGGAAGCTCTTCCAGCAAGAGAGAACATCATACAGTCTCAGAGGCGGGAAGAGGGTCATTTTTTTGAAGGCTCTACACATCATTCGGTAATCCAGAGACACATGAAACAACAAAGCCAAAAGAGACTCACAGTTTTAGCACCTAATATTTTCATTTGAAATGTGATAAAACTAACCCATTTAGAGATGAATGGACTTATCCAAAGTCTCAAAGCTTTTTAATGGTTGAGCTAAGATGGACACCATCTCCTGTGACATATAACTCCTGCCCTAGCCCTCCAGGTCATATTTGGTTAAGAAGTAGGAAAAGCGTTACAGACTGAGATGTGGCCGATAGGAATGCCTTTACTTATACCTAATATTTAATTACTTCTAGATGTCAAAGTGTTGAAAACATCGAATATTAAATACAAATCAGAAATTGGATTTCTGTTTGAGGTAATTCAATAGGAGAGAAAGAAATCAGTCCTAGTACATTAAGTACAAGATGCGGGAATCTTGGTTTTTGAAAAAATTAACTGGGGTAGCTTTATTTCTGAATTGAAATGTTTCTGCATTTCATAAATCTAAAGCAGGGAGGGTTCTTCTTAATGCAGAATATTGCTGATTAAATTGCCAACAAGAAATTGCACTTAAAGATTCAGCAGCTGGAGAATATAAACACAGGGGATAAACACGTCTGCCTGCATCAATCAAAGGCAGTTGCAGTCTACCCCCAGAAAGGTGAGCAATTATTTATGAAATTATGTCTTCTTCAGTGATTCTATGTTGCAATCCAAGAAGAAACTGAATGAGGGAAACAGACAATGTCATGGTCCCAATTAACCAAGGAGTCATACGCATTTTCTAAGTCAACAGATTTTACTAATACTCTTTTAACCTCATCATCTTAAAAAGAAATTTCTTTAGCTTTAAAAAAATAGTAATAATTAAGTAGGTCAGCACGTTCTTGAAGAACTGTATTTTTTAATTTTAATTTTAAAGATAAGTGTCTGATTCTGTCAACTGCACATTAACACAAATCTAAAGAGAAAAGAGGTGATGCTAAGCAACATTTTGCACAGGGCTCTTTTGGAGTGTTTGTTTTACCAGATCGGTTTCCAGATTAACGATGCCGGGTCCCTCACTGCCTTTGAGCATTGGTTGGGGTTTTTGCTCCATGGGCTATGTGTTTTCCCTTGCAGTAGCTACAGGTCATCAAGCTACTACGTGGTTACAGACAAGAAGCAAGCAGCTGAGAACAAAAGCCCTACATCCCTGGAGGTAGAATCAGGTGGTTGGTAGCTCAATATTGAAAATCTCATGCACCAAAGAAATATGCATGTACTTTCTTAAGTTAAACTTGGAGGCATTGAGATGAGCACTCACCTCTGCTCCCCCAGGTCATTTAGGTGATTCTAAGGCCTCTGGACAGATCACAGCCTTCAGGGACTGCTCAGAAGCCTGCAGTACAGAGGAGTCCATCGCAGAGACTAGGCTCTTCCAAAGTGAATTCTGAAGGGTACTGAAAAAGTTTTCCACTCCCTTCCTAAATTGAGGACCACTGTTAGGTGCTCCATGCCATTTAGGGACACACTCAGCTTTCTCTTACTAAGCAGATATTGCTGGGAGTGATAACACTGTAAGTCTTTAGAGTTTTGATGACCATTGGTATATTTTAATGGCAACAGGGAGAGGTAAGAAATTGGGGAGACGGGTTAAGTGTAGATAAAGTATCATTAAAAGCCAGAAACTCTAGAGCCAAACAAACTGGATTCAAGTCCTAGATTTACTCTGTATGTGACTCTGGGCAAGTTGTGCCTCAGTGTCTCCTCTCTTTATAATGACGATGTTAGCATCACCTGCCCCAGAGCAGTGCAGTGAGGATGGACTACATGTATGTACAATGCCTAGAACAGTGTCTGGCACAGCGTGAACACACTACCATTATGACGGAAGCCTTCTCAAGGAAAATGTTGGCTGCTGCACACTTTCCCCAGGTCCTCACCACTAGCTGCTTTGATGCATCCCACTCTGGGCAAAGTTCTTGAAATCTGGTGTTGAAATTGTTCCTGAGACAAACCTGTTGGAGGCAGGGGCATGTTCCAAGAACTTCACCGCCTCATTCCCCCATCTAATGCCTGGGGTCCTTGGCTCAGTCATGAAGGCCAGACCTCCTCATTGCTCTCACAATGTCTGCCGTCCCTGTCCTTCCAGTGTCCCCCAAGGAAGATTCCTGTTCTATCATATGGATTAGACCACGGGACCAAGTGTCCTTTCTGGGAAGCACACCCTTGTCCTGGGTTACGACTCCACCTGGGGGCCCCATTCTGGTCTGGCTCGCCCCTAGACAGCCTGGAACAATCACGGCAGACCTCTGGGGTGAGGACTGCTGCAGGCCTGATCTGCAGCTTCTCCTGCTGCCTGACTGACGGCACCAGCCTGAAGTAGCTCTTATCAGTGATTATCACATTGAAGTGCTGAGGAATTCTGATGAAGAGAATGGCAAAGGCCTGGCATGACTAAGATGGAGGTTCTAATTAGAAACCAGGATGGACATTCGTCGCAGATAGACCACCGTTAAACTCCCAAGATCTCTGGGAGAATCCAAACAGAGCAAAATGGATTTCCTTATGGATTCATCCAGATGACCCTAACCGTCTTCTTTGCCAGACGCCAACTAACTGGTAGCTTACTCAAGGAAAGGAGAGCAACCCTCACTCATTCCAAGCTCTCCCTTCTCTGTTCTTTCTCTTATATACATTACACTTCTGACTTTGTTAACACAGTGTGTTAGAGGTTTCTTTTTTATACAAGTAAAGGGTGCTGCCAATATTTAGTCACATAGCCTGAGTTGCTGTTGGATAGCAGGAAATTTTTACAGGGAATTGCATTAAAAAGTCAACAGCCTCAACCTGGCCTCAACCTCCAGAGTTTCTCATTGAACAGGTCTATGATAAGGCCCAGGAATCTGTTTTTGACAACACCCAGGTGAATATAATACAGGAGGTTCGTGGATCAGAAGTCTAAGCTTTCTGTGTCTTTGCCTACATACTTCGAACCACCCAAAGACATTCTCGGAAGCCTGAGCATGTCATCGAGGTATTGGCTCAGGTGCGTCATTATAACCCAGGTCCTAGTTCAATTTCCCCTCTAAGCAGCTGGAAGGAGACTTTCTAACGCAGAAACTCGCCTGAGGCCACGGTGTGGGACTTTGAGTGGATGGATGGGTGCAACCAACAAACAGCAGGAGAGGGACCTGACAAGGGTCATGTCTTTATTTAAGATGCTTAACAAAGCCTATAGGCTTTGGTCTTTTCAGTCCTTTCGGAATCCTCTGAGATGCTCTTCAGGTCATGTGAGTGTAGCTCAAGTCTCAGATGCCTTTGAAGAATCCTAGAATTCTACAAGTTCCAGATGCAGCTCCCAATGCTGGTCAGGTGGCTCAAGTCACCATGCATCCAGAAGTTCTGGCTGAAGTCCCAGGCTGAGGGCTCACCCATTCCCATTGCAAATGAGAGACCCAGACTCATGGATTCTCCCATCTGTCCTCCCCTTGGCTTCTCAATACTTGCTTGAGCCCTAGCCACTCTTTCAGACCCTGCTTTCACAGGAATGAAAAGGACAAGCTATGAAGTCCTGGATTAATCTGCTTGCTAAATTTTTCAGAAAAAATATTGTAAATAGGTCAAGCAAAATGTGTAGGTTATCCGAAAATAAACTAACATTCATTTCAGGTTTCCCAGGATAACTTAGTTCTTGGGAAGTCGATATTCTTACCATCTCAGATATGAATGCAAGAACTTCATTCAAGACTTAGTAAGTGGGTTAAATAAACTGGCTTTTGAAGGTAAGGGTCACAGAGTCCCTACACTGAAGGTCACACATTTACACTGAATGAGAGGCTGCTCAGACAAGGTTGGGTATCTGTTTCTTGGCCCACAACCAATTAATGGTCTGATAAGACACTGAGGGGAAGAGTTGAAGGAGAATAGGAGAGGTGGGGGGAGGGGAAGAGAACCTATCTGCACTAATAAAAACTGAGAGAAAGGTAGGAGGCAGGAAAACCCCAAGAAACAGATATGAGAATTCAAATAAATTTAAATTATATAGCAGTAGAGGGCTAGTCAGAGCTACAAACTCAAATAGCCCCTGATGACATCCCGGTATCATGGTAATTAAGCTCTCAACACTGTGTCACTGTTATCATAAATGGCCAGGGATAATGACAGTCACCACTGTTTGAGAGAAATCCTATTCCAGTCACCTTGCTAGGCACTTTTTAAAAAAGATTTATTTATTTGAGAGAGAGAGAGAGCGAGAGAGCGAGAGTGCATGCACATGAGTGGAAAGGGCAGAGGGAGAGTGGGAGAGAATCTTAAGCAGACTCCACACTGAGTGCACAGCCTGACACGGGGCTTGATCTCATGACCCTGAGATGAATACCTGAGCCGAATGCTTAACGGACTGTGCCACCAAGGTGCCATAAACACTTTAAATGTACTTGCACATAGTAGGCACACAATGATGATCACAACAATGACCCTGAATCATAAAGATGGCTACATTATATTAGTACACCCTTCCTTTTGTCCTAAACGTAGGATAATATATAAATACAGAAATACATTTTAAAAGATTTCCTTCCAAAATTATTTTTTAATTGAAAATTCCTTTTTACATTAAGCTAGTAAGAATAGGTTGGATCAATTGCTTCACCAGCAACCTCCAATATTTTAGCATCGCTGTATCTCAAATGACTTAACAAAAGGGGAACTGTGTGTGTGTGTGGTGTGTGTGTGTGTGTGTGAGAGACAGAGAGAGAGAGAGAGAGAGAGAGATGGAAGGGGTATGGACATAGGTTTTCGGTTGATTTTTGATTTTTGTTTGTTTTTTGTTTGTTTGTTTGGGTTTGTTTGCATGTTTCCTTTGGGTTGTTGTTTCTATGTGAGTGTGTGTGTGTATGTGTGTGTGTGCGTGTGTGTGTGTTTTAAGAAAGTGAATGGAAAGGCAAAGGTTACATCTGATTCCTAAGTTTATTTCACCAAACCAACAGGATCTATTTACATTTATAATTGTAAAAATACAACCATAACATCTAAATATCTTAAATGGGAGTGTTTTTAAGAGGCTGAAAGATAAGATGTAATGGTAGATAACGTGTAACAATTCCACACTGTTAATGTGGAATATTGCTGTGTATAAGGAAGCTCTTTAGCAATGCCGACTCCCCATTTGTTTACTAACAATACCAGATGAGGGGGCCTACATCTTTGTTTTTCTTTGCTCCTTCTTTAGGCCCCCGTGTCTCTATGTCCTTCCGTGAGCTCTATGTCTTAGCATCCATATTGGCTTACATGCTGATCCCACCCTGTGTGTGCATTTCTTTTGTATCTTTCTTGGTGTCTGAGTCTCTGAATTAGTTCCTTTACTGTTTCATGTTTCTACTTTTTCCTTAAATTTTCTGTTAATATTGCTCTACATATTTCTTTTCTATCTTATACTTTCCCTTGAGTATATTATAGAATTTAATTATATTATTCATTGTGTCTTGTACTTTCTTATAGGAACATATATTTATATATTTATATTAAATATAGGCAAAATCTTCTTTTGAAAACATTTCTTGAGGAGAAAAATATTTTAAATATTATGATGAATACTCCAAATTCACTATAAGCGTATTTGTGTTTCATCTATTTCTCATGTAGACAAAAATTTACAGCAATAAAATACAAGTGGATCACTTCTTACATGCCTTGTAGACTCTATCTCTCTGGACAATATTACGAGATATTAATAATAACCAATTCAAATAAAATTTACTATTAAGCGTCCTCATCTATAACTAAGGAACATGACAATGTCCCATTAACCAGGGAAAAAAATACGTCTTAGAACACTTAATGTGAAGGCCATGTTTAGAAAAATCATGCAGTGAAATGAAATTGGTTCAGTCTACCACTATCGTCTTATTATATTTCTTTCCTATTGCTCAATCTCTGTCAACAGTTGTAAGATTTTAAGATATGAAATTAAATTAAATGTATCTTCTTAGGTTATTAAAATAAGAGTTGAAGGCATATATTTAATTTGACATAGATTTTTAAATTAAAACAGAAATATTACATTTGCTTTGAATTGAATATTAGGAAATTATCACAATTGGCACTTCCAGTAAAACCAGGGTGTATGGAGAATAGAAATACCAGCCTTAATTTTATTCCTGAAATGTAAAAAAAAAAAAAAAAAAAAATAGAAAAGAAAAAGAAAAAAGGAAAGGAAAGGAGAAAAAAGACATTTGAGATTTAGGAGCCACGGATATTATATTACTTCATATCACTTATTCTTCCCTATGATATCAGTGCTGTCTGTAAATCCTATCTGGGAGGGAGAGGGGAGAGGGGAGAGGGGAGAGTTGCATCACTGAGTATACTGCACCAGTGATTATAGGATAACTTCCAATTACCAACAATGTTGGATCTACTTTTTGAATTACAGAAAGATTCTGAGAGCCACTATGATTTTTTTTAGATGTTATTTATTTATCTGACAGAGGGAACAAGGGAGAGCATGAACAGGGGGGTACGGGTGGGGTAGAGGGAGAAAGAGAAGCAGATTCCCCACTGAACAGGGAGCCTGATGCAGAACTTGATCCCAAGACCTTGAGATCATGACCTGAGCTGAAGGTGATGCTTAACTGACTGAGCCACCCAGGCGCCCCACCACTATGATTTTTTTAGCATTTTCTTCTGGAGTCAAAAGTAAGTAACATTAAATTGCATTTTTCTTCCTTTCCCTTTATGTGAAGCAAAATATTGCAGTGCCCTATGTGCATTTTTCTTCCTTTCCCTTTATGTGAAGCAAAATATTGCAGTTATTGTAACTCAAGACATGCCCTTTCTTCGAAGAGTTGATACGGAGTTAACAGCACACAGGAAGGAATTCAATCCTCAGATCTCTAAAAGCTATAAAGAGCCTGGATCACTTTTCCATGTATAAGCTTTGTTTTAGAAGCGCACAAAGCTCATTTTGGACTAGAATGGAGAAGTCTGTGACATATAGCACATAGACAAATTCTAACAGATGGATTTTTCTTGAAATAACTTCATTAGTTAATCATTTCTTTTACATATACTTTTTCTAGCTAATTGGTATAGCTGCCAACTGGAGCTGTTAAGGGTCTTCCAAAGAAACTGGTAGGTAGGGAGAAAATCCAATAATTTCACCAAATCTAGCAGGAAACACCCATTAATTTCACACTAACCATTACATATTTTGAAAGTAAAATCTTACTCTTTCATTTTTGTTTCTCCAATTTATTCCAAACACCTTAATTGATCTGTGCTTAAAGAAAATCAACCATCTAGAAGAGACCTGAATCTTTAATAAATTACTTAGGTCAGGGTTTACCAAACTTGCCAGTATGAACATTGTGGGCCAGATCATCTTTTTTGTCAGGTTGTTTTTTGGGTTTTTTTTTAATTTTTTTTTTATTTTTTTGTTCGAGAGAAAGAAAACACAAGCAGGGGAAGCAGCAGGCAGAGGGAGAAGCAGGATCCCCGCTGAGTAAGGAGCCCAATGCAAGGCTCCATCCCAAGACCCCAGGATCATGACCTGAGCTGAAGGCAGATGCTTAACTGAATGAGCTACCCAGGCATCCCTTTTTTGTCAGCTTTTAAGGAGTACTTCTGGCCTGTACCCACTTGATGTCAGAAGTACCCCCAGTTGTGACCAGTAACAAAGTCTCCAGACACTGCCAAAACTCCCTGGGGCCAAACTGCCCTGGCTGAGAACCGCTATTTTAGAAGTAGATTGTTCCTAAGTTTTAATTCAATTTAAAAATGGTCTAATGTATGCGTGTACATAGGTATTTAACTTCAGACATGTCTAATAGATTAGAGTTTTTTGCCTTTCATTCAGGTAAGTGAAATGTTTTAGGTGGAGATTATTTAAGCAGTAATACTTTCATAAATCACTCTGGACGAACAAGCAAAAGAGACGGATATGTGGCTTCTATGAATGAATACTAATTATCTAAGACATGCCATCACCACTGGGGTGCCTGGGTGGCTCAGTCGGTTGAGCATCCGACTTGGTTTTTGGTCAGATCATGATCAGGGTCCAAAGATTGAACCCCTCCTGTACTCCACACTCAGTGGGGAGTCTCCTTGAATGAATCTCTCCCTCTGCCCCTCCCCCCACTCTTTCTCTCTCTATCAAATATATAAATAAATCTTTTTAAAAAATATTTTATTTATTTATTTGAGAGAGAGAGAGAGAACACAAGCAATGGAAGCAGCAGGCAGAGGGAGAGGGAGCAGCGGGCTTCCCACTGAGGTGGCAGCCCGATGCGGGACTTGATCCCAAGACTTCGGGATCGTGACCTGAGCCGAAAGCAGACACTTACCGGACTGAGCCACCCAGGCACCCATATAAATAAATCTTAAGAAAAAAAGTGCCGTCACCATCTTCATCATCAGAAGTATTGATTTTTTTTTCCCTTTAAAGAAGGAGCTCAGTGTGATTGGTAAATTGATAAGTAAAATCCTGTGTAGGGATAATCTGAGATGAAAAATGATTAAGTACCAGTTTAGAGGCCTAAGGCATTTTTAAGTAAGAGAAAGCAGTGTAATTTAATACAATGGACACTGAGAAAACTCAGATCTGTTTCGACTTGACTATATACGTATGGAGTGATTTGGGATTCATAAATGATTTAGTCATTCAGATGGAGACATTTTCTGGTCTTTGACGTTCAATGGTAAATGCAACGTGTACGACCTATTTATCACTTAGTGATTGTTCTGTAATTTATGTATCAGTGGATCTAGGAAGAGTACCATAGGAATAAGATGTTAATTACCATAGGTCTTAAAAAGGAAGCAAGGAGCCTTTTCTAGTTTAGGGTGAATGTGAGAACATAATAACCCCACAAAGTATGCAGGGAGAATCAGTCACCATCTTAAAAAAAAATGCTAAATTCTATCCCAATTTCTATCTTTCCAGCAAAAGCTTTGTAATACAGATTTGTTCAAGCGGGTCTTTAATATAAGATAAAGATATAATTATCATTATGTTTAAATATCTACTTTGTCTCAAAAAATCAAGTTATTTACCTAAAAATTCCGTAGTGATCTGTTTACTTTGTTAGACTTTCTAGAGCCACCATAACAATTTAGATTTTATAGTTTAGTGTTTAAAGAGTCTTTCTTCCTTTCAATAGCGTATGTTCCACTACGCTAATTGTCACTTTGAGTTCTTTCAGAATGCACTATCCTTCAGCATGGCAAAGCGAAATAACCCACTTTGATATTTCAACTCAAAGAACTAAAGGCCCTGCACTCCGTGCTTCATCTGCACACCCCTGGCTTCGCTATATTTTTAAGTCAGAAACCTGGCTCCCATAAACTCTGTACACTTACTCTCTGCGGGGTCCTTAGAACGGCGGCCGCTGGACGACTTCCTCAGCAGGCTTCGTCCAGAGGTAAAGAGGCTGGTTAGTTCTTCCAAGGGACTCGTGGGGGTCCTGGACCGGGAGGTGCCCGGAGCCGGGCCATAGGTGTTCACCGAGGCGTTGACCATCTTGGCCCCATCCTGCGACACCGGCCTGCCGGTCGAATGAGGCACTGATGGAGAGCTCCTGGAGAGGCTGCCCGAATGCACGGCGTCGTAGGGCGGGGGCCGCTTGAGGCTGAGCGGGGTCAGGGACCTCCCCATGCTGACTGGCGACGGGGAGGCCGAGTGGCTCTTCGGGTAGCCGTGGGGGGACTGTGTGCGGTACAGAGTGGACGGCAGGGGCGGGGACGAGGACAGCGCGGAGGCGGCGGCGGCGGTGGGGCCAGGGCCCAGGGCTGCGGCCTGATCTTTGTCCAGCTTGGGGTGGCCAGAGGCGTGAGAGGGCAGTGAGGACGGAGACGCTCCGGCCTGCTGCTTCATGTAAGACACGTTTTCCAACACGGGCAGTTTGGTGACCTCCAGCGGGGTGAGCGGAGACTCGTCAGAATTGGGGGAGCACTGCACGGGTGCGGGGGGGAACACCAGCAGCGGGGGTCGGTGAGAAAGCAGGTTGGGGAAGGGCGGGGGGATGTCACAAAGCAAACCCTTTGGAGTACATGGCACTGAGGACTTGGGGAAGTCCGAGTCAGGCACCGTGGGAGTAGCACACTGCGAAGAGCAACTATGATGGTCAAGGTCACATTTCGAATCTTGGCCCAAGTCGTCAAAGATGGGGTATTTCATCTCCTCGTAGACGGCCTCGCTCTGGTCATCGTCCTCCTTCCTGAAGTCTCTGAGAATGTTGCCCACCATCTCGATGTACACGGGCTCCTCCTCCTCGGGGTCCCCTGCCGGGCTGCTGACCTGGGACAGAGAGGGGTCCCGTGGGAGCGACGTCCTCCGCGGCGCGTGCTTCTTGATGTACGTTTCATCGAAAGATGTGCTCAGCTGAGTGTTCGGGTTCCGTTTGGGTTTGGGAGGAGGGATCTTCTTCGAATATTCATCACTGTGGGGTCTAGGTTTGGCTGACACTACAAAAGAGAAAAGATAAAAACAGAAAAGTAAAATAGATGAGTACAAAAGGAAAGCCTTCAAACAGGACTTGCCCTTGCGTTTACTGCTATGAACTTTTGATGGAGGCTTGGGGGGATGGTAATCTGCTTTGTTTCTAGTTTGAGGCTTAGACTAAAAATCAAACGTCAAACACTTTCCATATGTAGGAAAATCTGATGACAGAACAGTGGTAGTATTTATCTTCAAGCTAATATTAATAATCTGACACTGATACATGCATTAGACGTTTTTCCTTTTGTCCCTCTGCCTTAGAATTTCTAAATTGAAGCCTTCAGATGAAACATGTTCCATAAAAACAATCATAAACTTCATAAAGATTAACCTCCAAGAATTAAGTGAGAAAATATAGGGGGGAATCAAGTTTTTGTTAGCACAAATGGTCACAAGAATACCCTGGGATTTGAACTCTTTTAATGATGTGGTTATTGCACATGATCACATCTTGCTTTCATTTAGGATAAAACCGGCCCAGCCTGCTAGACTTAATCTCTGCCTTCTATACCGATGGGTCTGATACTTCAGGGGAAATTGATGTGAAAATCTTATGAGGCTAGACAAGTTAATCTCTAAATCTCCAGGTATTGTTGATTATGGTACCTTTGTCTGTTTTTGTTCATGAGATCTCTTGTGATATCCCAAATGCTGTCTTGGAATGAATTTATTAGGTGTGTGGCACTGACACATCAGAACCCTCTCAAGCGTCTTACAAGAAAATAATCCAGAGAATGTTGTATACGCTTCGAGAATAACTTTTGGAAACTCACCATGGATATAAGTATTAGTGCGCTCAACGGCTTGCAGGAAGGAAACGTAATGAAACATAAACTCGGACACCATACAGTAGGGTAGAACAGGCTGGCAACATGTCTGTGACTGAAATCAATTATTTAGCATGCAGGGAAGGTACTGGCATCTTGTTATTATCTCATTATCTCATTGTGTTGATATATGATTACAATGATTATCATTATTATGCAGTGTGGCAGAACACAGTTACTTATGGTAAATGGTAGCATATAATATAAGGTGACAGTATAGTTTATTGGTGTAAAACTATTGAGAAAATAACAGGCTTCTCTATAATTTGCAGCCTGAAGGGGAGGTGGGGTCTCAAGACACAAATCAGGAAACACCTGAAGTCATCTTTTTTTTTTTTTTAAATATCATACTATGGCACAGAAGGTTTTCAAAACTTACTAAAGGAGAAGCAAGGGCTTAAAGATTAGTCTGCTGCTCTATACATCAATTGTGACTTCAGAAAAAAGAAACCCATCAAATATTCTAGAGAAATGGCTATGTCGCTCACTTTTCTAGGTCATTCCTCCTTTCAAATATTCTGTCCTATTGTGCTCATGATGATGTTTTTACTCACTACGACCAAATATCTTTTTGAAGGGAAGTTTCTTAATGTATCTAGACTTTTCCTTTAACTCATATCAAGAAAAAACTAAATGTTGCTTTCCAGGGGGTTATAGCAGTGGAGTCTTTGAGTGCCAAAAATGAAAAGCCTAGAGACATAATGGGGCAAAAATTACCTAGACAATTCTTTAAGAGGGACCCAAAGTGACCAATAACTCCTCTCCATATCTTCCACTGGTCTTAAATTTCACTGGTTTTAAAATCTACTTTGTATGTTAATTTTCATGAATTACATAACTCATCAGATTATATACAAAAATCTGAACCTGATGTGTAAAGTAAAAGTATATATCACTGAATAAAGTTGACCTAGTACTGGAGGGACATTGGGTCAGGACCTAGAAGAACAAAAGCCTATTTAGACTATTTTTCTAAAGCTTGTTTCCTGCCATCTTCCACCTTAGGGTCTCATTCTAGACTAAGTATCTCACATGCTAGGAAATTATTTGCCACTGATTACTGGCTTCTAGAGATTGAATGGTGTCGGTTTAGGGAAATCCTTAGAGGAGAGAACTCTGAATAGTGAAGTGGTCTGTGAATGGAGGGTCAACCTAAAACTAAGAATTAGTGTGTCCATGAGATGATAACTTCATTATATGGGAGTGGTCATACTTAGAATAAGATTAGCATTTTTATCCTTTCTAAATTATAGTGCACTTCTGTTTTCTTTGACCCTTCACTGAAGTCCAATGTCCCCACCTAGACTTGGGTAGTTGTATGGAAAAAAATAACAAGACAGGCAGAATTCAAGCATTTGAGCCCAAGCCTAGGTAGGGGCACTGCACCAAAGGAAGACCATTACCAAGATTCCCAGGCAGTAAGGGGTCAATGGTCCTTACCATTGTGATTGTGACATGATACTCAGGGAAGCAGTAGCCCCACAAACAACCTTGGAACCAGTGTCCCTCTTCCCAAAGAGATTAGCATGTGGTCTTGGAATGGACAAGACCAATGCTTGGGTTGCACTCAAAATATGAACAAATGACACTTGTTCTCTCTGCCAAAAGGAACAGAAAAAATTAAATAAAGGTCCTTCATATCTATGAAATGATTTAAGAAAGAAAAAGTTCTGTTCTAGAACACAACACAGAATTAAGTAGAGCAATTATTCATAAGGAAGGAATATAGACAATCCATTTGTACTCTCAAGACAACTTCAATGCCAAACCAAGTACAGATGTTGTCTGACAAGGCAATGAAAATATAATATGTGACTTTTATGGTGACTCTTAAATAATCAAAATTCACCATTGCCCTGGACTGAACTGCATTCCTCCCACATTGATATGTTGAAGCACTACCCAACAATGTGATGGTATTTGGAGATGGTGACTTTCAGAGATAATTAGGTTTGGATGAGGTCATGAGGGTTGGGTCCTCATACTGAGTGGGATTAGGACCATCAGGTGCTGATACAGTGAGAAGGCAGACATCTACAAGCCAGAGAGTTCTCACCAGCAACCAACTATGCAGAAACCAACTATGCTACACCTTGACCTTGGACTTCTGGCCTCAAGGACTGAGAGGAAATAAATGTCTGTTGTTTAAGCCACCTGATCTATGATATTTTGTTCTGGAAGCCCAAACTGACTTAGGTAACGGTGTATTTATTGAGCCCTGCATAAAGACAGTATAGCTGAATGATAAGCACCCACTTTAATTCTATCCTCTGGCATTCAAATACTTGAAATAGCTTTGTCATTTTAAAAATTAATACAGCTCTTTCCCAGTCTTTTCAATTTAAGTTTCACCTGCCCCTGCCCTATATCTCCTTATCCCCTAGAACCATGTCACGAAGAGCAATTACACCTAAATATAGAAATGCCCCTCCCAGGTACCCCCCCAGGACACCCTTCCACCCAACAGCCTGTAATTCTGGTTGTTCTTGGTCTGACTCTAATCTCTGATTTGCGTTTTTGATTCCAGCTCATTTTCTGGATGCTTTTTGTTTGTTGTTGTTGTTCTTTGCTTTGGCTTACTGACTCCCTGTTCTACTTTGTACTACTGCCTCCCAGCTGAAGCAGTTCCCCAGCCAGCCTTGCCCAAGGAACGCTTCATCATCGAGGCAAGCTTATCCCCTCTCCTTTTCCCTGTGCGATGAAAAGAGCCCAATGCAGGCAGATTTGTATGATAAAAGCACATTCTGTTTCCTGGTGTTCTTTCTTTGTATTGATCCAAATTTGAAATGAAAGCATTGAGGATTATTTAGATAGTAAACAGTTAAATAAATTACACATGATTGAGATGAATAAACAGATTCATTCCTTCATATCAGGAGACTTTTTTCCAGACAATATCTGCTTCCCATTCCATATCCCCCTTGCAATTGGGTAAATAATTCATAGAGCAATAAAATTCGTTTCAACTGTCATGTGTGCTTTTTTTTTTTAAGTTTACCCATATAAGGCAGAGCCTGAAATTTTAAACAACATTGTCACACAATTTATTCTACTTTAATCTCACTCTAGGGAATTAAAAATTAAAGAAAAGAGTCATGTTTAAACAGTCATTTCTTCAGAAAATAATTAAAAACAGTCTTGATCTATAACCATAGATGCTGAAATACTGCTAATAAAAGGCAAAGAAAATTGCTTGCAAATTTCAACATTAAACCAAATTCAACTATAATAAAAAAGGTAATTTTTATTGCTCTTGAATGAATTTTAAGTTATTTCTAATAAGCCCAAAGATAGAAGCAATAATTCCTGTTCAGCTCCAGAACACAAATTTTAATGCTTAAAATAGTATAATGACAGTAGCATTGAATAAGCAGAAAGTGACATTTTTGAAATGAAATATCTGAGCACAAAGGTTATGCATGGCTTTCAGTCATGCCCAGATGATCTGTCTTTCACAGTTAATTTTGGAAATTCACCATGTCCTTTGTCAATGTACCCTTCTGAAATAATTTTTCTTTATTAAAAAAGTATAGTATAAAACCATGCTTTAGTATCTGTGGATATTCTTGACCCAAGAAGTGGAAAGACACGACACAGCACCGGTCAATATTTCCCTGTCTCTCTGGCCATGGAATCTCAGAATTTGAAGGGCTCTTAGAAATTATCCAGCCCAGGGGCTCCTAAGTGGCTTAGTCGGTTAAGCATCCAACTCTTGATTTTGGCTCAGGTTTTGATTTCGAGGTCATGAGATCAAGCCCCACATGAGGCTCTGAGCTGAGTGTGGAGCCTGCCTAAGATTCTTAAGAATCTTCTCTCTTTCCCTCTCCCCCACCCTCCTCCATAACGTGCACACTCCCCCTCTCTCTCTCTAAAATAAATAAATCTTTTTTAAAAAAGAAATTATCCAGCTCAAATACCTTTTAAGACAAAAGAAAACAACAGAGGGAGAATAGTTCTGCAATTTATTATCTTGTATATGTCATAGAGGACCATTTTAAAAGGTCTCCTCAGAAGTAAAAATTTAAGAAATAAAATAAAAGGTCTTCTCAACCCGTGCTATAATGTTGGCATCATAACTATCGCTCTGTAGTTATAGAGATGTATTAAACAAGTAATCCAACTGGGAAACAAGAGTCCAGTGAAGAGAAGTAGTGTCCACAATGTATGATCCTAAAACTGGCTGATTCTGGAAGGTGAGAGACACATTTCCCACTTTTGGCAGAACTGTGCTCACAATAACTTTCTTTCACAACTCACAATGCCAAGGGTTTGAGGGATATTTTTATTTTCACAGTCACAAGCTTTGCAATCCTATCCACAAAATTGCTTCCTGTTGATTTTATTTTTTTAAATTAAGGTGTTTGTAAAGGGGTAGGGTTGCAAACGCCTTTAGTCTGTTTCCAGTAGGACCAAGAAAGTATGATTCTATGCAAAAGGAATCAGATTTGGAGTTGTAGGACCTGTGTTATTGTTCTGGAAGACAGACAACTCAGATCAAAGTTTGGATGGAAACAAAGGATGTAAGAGATAGAACTGGCTCAACAGCATGGTTTTAAAGTTGAATGGGACTTAGCGTCTTGGCTTAAGCTAGAAGACATGATTCTAATCACTTCTTTGCTTCGGGTAAGCTGCATAACTTTGGGCAAATTACTTTGAAGTATATTATTGTTTATAATCACTTTTGTCATAGGTAATAAGGGCCTTTAATCAGAACCACTGTTTTTTTTAATTGCTCATCTCAACAACTAACTATAAAATAAAATTGGAATTTGTAACCAATATTTTGAAAGATATGAATTAAAACAGATAAGAAAATATGAGTACACACTTTGTGTGGTAAAAATAGAGGTTGTTTCTTGAAGGAATATTTACTTATAAGTATATAGACATTTCCTAAGATTGACATATCTCCTATAGGTTATGGTGAGGGATGTTTAAACAGTCCTAAAGCAGACAATCTCTGCTTGATGGTCTTCAGGAAGGGCTCCATCAGTTCTTTCCCTTCCAATATGTGCAGACTTTTTCAACCCTTGAAAGGTAGAGGATTTCTTCTTTTCTTTTTTTTTTTTAAGATTTTATTTATTTATCTATTTGATGGAGAGAAAGAGATCACAAGTAGGCAGAGAGAAGGGAAAGAGAAAGAAGGGGAAGCAGGGTCCCCACTGAGCAGAGAGCCCAATGCGGGGCTCAATCCCAGGACCCTGAGATCATGACCTGAGCCAAAGGCAGAGGCCTAACCCACTGAGCCACCCAGGTGACCCAATTTCTTCTCTTCTTGAATATGGCAGCTTTCACCTTCTCCCAAAAGAAGTCGGGCATGATGAAAGAAGTCTAACTACTCTGAGATGACCATACGATGAGGAAGCCCAAGCCAGCTAAGGGGAAAAGAACCAAGAAAAAAATGAATCAATAATGAAAATGAAACCCTGGCCATATGACTCCAGTCAAGCCGAGCTGGTGACCCCTTTAGCTATTTGAACCATCTCAGTAAAACAGTAGACACTTTGGGATCAGTCATCCCCACTGTACCCTATTGAATTCCTGACCCACAGGATTATGAGCAAATATGATGCAGGGATAGTTTGCCGTGCATGTGTACATAGTTGAACCTGGTACCAGAGGTATGATGCTGCCTTACCAAAAAATCTAAAGCTTGTGCATTGGCCTTGGGGTGGTGGCATAGGCCTGAAGGGCAGTGAGGAGCCAGAAAAGTCAGTGAGCTAATTGCTATTGAAGCCATAAAAAAGGAGAGTTGTGTTTATAGATTGGTGGAAAGTTGGCAAGACCACTGCCTGTGGTAATGCAGACAATATAAAATGTACCTAATGAATTTGTGGACCTGGCTAAGCAAAGTTCTGGAAGGATGTGGATGTGTCAGCTGGCTTGTTTAGCCTTGTACAGTAGAGGGCCGCATGAGAAAGAGAGACACTGTGGAAGGAAGTGCTCTGTGAAAGGAAATCGTTCCACACAGGACCTGCCATGAAGCCTCCTCTGATCAACAAAAGGTTTTCAGGGTGAAAAATGTCCCTGAGGGCAAAGGTCAATCCAGAGCTTTGCCAGTAGATGGTAGCCAGTCTATGTCAGGTTTTGTAGCACAGATAAATTGCACTTTTAGCTTGAAGACCTTTGCATATGAGGAAATGCACTCAAAGATGGGCATGATTTAAATGATGAAATCTGAGATTTCAGGCTGATGTTATAACACAAGAAAACATTTGGGAAAAGGGGTGAGAGTATTTTGCCTACTGGGAATATTGTAGCTGAAAGGCAAAACTGTGGTAGATAGTCTTCAAAGATAGCTGTCTTCGATCCCTTCGCACCTTGTGTGCTTTCTACCTATCAACAGTTAGAGTCTCTCTCCCTCTCCTCAAATCAGGGCTGAGGGCCGGCCTCGTGATTTATCTCGACAACAAGACTGTAGAAGTGATCATCTGAATCTTGGACTTGAGAGAAAGGATAGCTTTCACTTCCTCTGTCTTAAAAGCCAACTGCCATATAAAAACTCTTAGACCAAAAAAAAAAAAAAAAACTCTTAGACCAATATGCTATGAAGAAATTCAACCTAGTGATGTAAAGAGGCCATGCAGAGGAGAGGTTAGCCCAGACATGTGAGTGAAACCTTCATGGACCTTCCAACCCAACCCAACTGCCAGCTGAATGCAGCCCAATAAGAGACCCCAAAGAATGTCATACAGGACAGAAGAGTCACTCATACAAGCCAAGTCAACTCACAGAATAAGAAGAAGTAATACATTGTTTCTGTTTTAAGCCACACCATTCTGGTTTGGTTTATTGCACAGCAATAGATAGCTGGAAGAAATACCAAAATTAATTTCCTGTTTGTGTAGATACCTCATAGAAAATGCTATTGTTATTTTCATAGAACTAGGGTACAGTGTGCACCCTGAGGAAACAGAAAGCATCTTTCCAGAATAGAAAAATTCAGAAAGTAAGATGGCATTCTGAGTATTATAAAATCACCACAAGAGGATTCAAAGAAGCTACTTAAAAAGAGATTATACACTTTCTAGTGAAAAAGACTGGATCGAAGTCAGAGTGAAGGCATTAGTATATCAAAGGAAGAACAACCAGAGGGGATCTTGCCAGCCCACAGAAAATATCAAACCAGAAGACTCATGGAGTAAAACAGGGTGTTACCAGACAACAGTGCCGTGGGTATCGGTTCTCCATTACATCTCTGCTGTGAGTATGGACCCCGCATGCTCGCAGAGCCTGAAGTCCCAAATATGATTGTCCTGAGTCCTTCTTTTTCTAACTTCAGATTCGTCAAGAAACTTCCTAATAATTTTGTGCGCCAAAATATTATGCATATGTTTCTCATTAAAAACAAATAAGATGGAATTCCAGTTTCCTACACTGCCACGGTCTGACTATTTGCATCTCGCCCCCACCTCCTCCAAATTCAAGTGTAGGAACTTAACACCCAGTGTTACGGAGTGAGAAGGTGGGGTCCTGGGGGGTAATTAGTTCATAAGTGTGGAGCCCTTGTGAATGGGGTTGATTTTTCTTATGAAAGAGATCCCACAGAACTCCCTAGCCACATCCACCATGTGAACACCTGGAACCCGACCAGAATGTGACCGTGCTGGTACCCCGATCTTGAACTTCTAGGCTCTGAAGCTGTGAAAAATACATTTCCATTGTTTATAAACTACTCAGTCTGTGGCCTTTTATATAGCAGCTCAAACAGACTGAGACATATGCCCGTCTCCTTTGAGCTGGGTTATTATGACTTCTTGGTTATTCTAGGAAACTGATGATGGAGTTTCTGAGCTTAGAGTCTGAAGGCCAGTTCTGCACCAAGGCAAATTCATGACAGCAACACCATTTCATGGGAATCTGTCCAGCAGATAGCCAGCATTTCAAAGGAGCCACAACTCTATGTTCACAATGTTCAACCCAACTGCCCCGTTTGATATTTCCACGCCTGGGGCAGTATCTTTTTTCTCAATCATGGTTCTCCTGCTCTAGACACGGGATACCTTTCCACTTGTAAAGAACACAAATGGTACATGGCTGTAGGCACTTGCTTGGCAGCACTACCCCAGCCTCTAAGAATCCACCTGACTGTCCATACTTTACACAAGTCTAGACAAAATAAAGAAAAGAATTGGAGGTAATGTATCCATCGAGGAGAGGGACTATTCTGCAGGGATGATCCCAGTTGGACAACATACTTAATGACTAGGTTTCATCACTGAAAAATATTTCCCCATGACCAAATAGTGACTGCTACTCCTGAACCTTTCTCTCAGCCCATCTGTGCACTTTGTAAAATCCAAGTTTACCTAACCCTGCTAAAGTCGGGTTAATTCTAACCCTCCACCCTCAATATCTAACCTAACTCTAGAGATCTGATCAGGTTCTCCATTCTCCTCCATCCCTCAGGTCATGTCTGATCACCCCACCCTGTCTTCAGCAAAACTCTTATGAGGTCAGTTCAGCCAGAAAGCCCCCTTACCCCAGACGTCTCCTCTTGGGATTTTCCACACCCCCAAACCCCACCCTGCTCTTTGGCTATAAACTTCCACTTGTCCATGCTGTGTTTGGATGGAAGCGAACCTCTAGACTGAGGTCTCTTTTCCCTTACTGTAATAATCCTAGTGTTTTTGCCACTTTAACTAGGGTTCAGCTCTGGTCTTTGTTGGACACCCCTGAACTACATACTTCTCTGGCTTTACATGACATTCAGATCTCAGCATAAAGTCCCTTCTTCCGAGAAGTCTTCCATGACCACTTAATCAACACACACCACACTGGATATTTCTCTTGTTTATTTCTCAATTGGCTTATGTAAGCTTCTAAGTGATTGTGTATATAGTTTCATCTTTCCCACTTGAGTATAATCTCCAGGAGAAGAGTGGTTCCCCATCTGTCCTGAACTTTGCTAAATCATCTGTGTAAAGCGAGTAGAACATCAGAGGTTCTTGGTAAATATCTTTTCACTGTTCAGTGAACAATAGACCTTTTTTGATATTCTTAGAGTCAGCATCCAGGATATTGGGTATTTTCTAGTGGCTCTAAAGAGCCATGAACAACTTTAGGATTTGTCATTTCCTTAGACATTATTTGAATTAAGAGGGAGGAAGAGGATGAGACATGCAGAGAATAGTTAACAGTGGCAAAAGACATGAAAATTTAGTGAGAAGGACCAAAGGAGGAATATTCATTACCCATGTGCAGAAATCGAGACAGGTTAATTTATTTCACCTGCCAAAAAATAATATAAAAATTAGCTGAGGGATGAAAATGGTCCTTTTTCCATTGCCTTATATTAAGGAAATGTCAGAGGGGTACATATAAGCACAAAGGGCAAACAGAATTCACAAGTTAGATCTTGCAATGCAAAAACATGTACAGTAGGGCTCCTGGGTGGCTCAGTGGTTAAGTGTCTGATTCTTGGTTTTGGCTCAGGTTATGATCTTATGGGTCTTGAGATCGAATCCTGCTTTGGGCCCTGTGCTCACCATGGAATCTGCTTAAGAGTCTCTGTCCCTACTCTTTCCTCCCACCCCGTCCTACTCATGCGTTCATGCTCTCTCTCTTTCTCTCCCTTTCTCAAATAGATAAATAACATCTTCTAAAAAAAATTTTTAAAATAAGCATGAGAAGTCTAATGACTTTGTAAGCACTATTCTAGACCATTAATTTTTGTTGGGGTTATAACAATCATTTCCTGAAAAAAGAAATTTTTTTCATTGATACAAAACTTAATATAGTGAGGCTATTTGAAAATATGTCACAAATGCGGGAAATAAGAAACAAAAGTACCCCGAAACTCCTTTATAAGTCACCCTCTGGCACATACTAGGATCTTTCTGTGGTGGTAAACTATTCCTACTAAGGCCACAAGTATGGTTTCACTTAAATAACACCATGCCAGACCTCCCATAAGAACCAAATGTAATTCCCATTTTTTTCTTTTGGCATTCTTTGCATACTCTTTGCTCAGGCTAACCAAAACATCCATTATTGTCCACAATTTTCAGATGTGTATGTGTTCAGATGTTTCTCCAACATTTTCCTCTGTTCTTCCACTATCTTACCTAAACATAAACCTTCCCATCCTTTAAGTCCTAATTCAAGCATCACTACTTTCTCTTTTCCTCTTCTTTTTTCCATTTGTGCTTCAACTATTTTTTCCTTGTTACCTTCTTCATTTCCTGCCCTGTATCTGGTTATTGGCTTCTCTCTTCTAAAGATTATGATCTTTCCAAAGACAGAAACAACTCATCTTTTTAAAAGCCCCCCCCCCAAAAAAAAGCCCCAACAAACTTAACAGAAGGACTTACTTCCAATAGTCATTTGATCAATAATTACTCTAAATAATTGCACACTGGATGATAAACTACCAATGCATGATGATTGAAAACTTTCCCCAAATATTTTGAAGACGTCAGCTTTGCAAGTTCATGGCTATTGGCTATCTCTTGCAGCATCTCTACCTGCAGAGAAAGGAAGTTATCAAATAAGTTAATTTCCTGAGTCTTGAGGGGGGAAAAATGCGACAACAAAAAAGTTAGCCATGGAAAATGCACAGTGCTGAGCACCCAACAGAAGCTCAATTAATTTGGATTCGGCCCAGGAGGGTATTATGTTCAGGGAAAGTAAGTTGGGAGAAAAATCCCATTAACTATTGGAACGTTTCCCCTGTCCCTGGGGCAAGTCAACTCTATAGACGTTGAATCCCTGCAGTTCCATATATACAGTCTACTGGGGATTATCCTTTGTAAATCTGTTCTGGCTGAGATATAAAGATAGAAATGTTTGTGATCTTTTTAAGTATCTGAGATCACAGAGAAAGCAACATGGAATTATAGAGCCATAAAACATTTCATTCAACTTCACAGAAGTTGCGTTGATGTGTGCTAACACCTCTAATGAAAAATTGTAGTAGTAGTAATAATAATAAAAAGTATAATAATAATAACTACCATGTAGCAAATGTATTATTTGTATCAGGCAATGTGCTTCTACAAAGATGAATTTATTCAATCCTCATGACCTCTCTACAAGGTAATACTATTATAAATTCCATTTTACAGACATTGAAACTTACTTATAGACAAATTGAATTACTTGTCCAAGTGGAAGAAATTGACTTTGAACCCAGGTTATCTGACTCTAGTTGCCACACTGTCAAAAGACAATTTGCCTTTAGAGATGATGGTGCACATTTGTTTTACAAATATACTGATGTGTGTTTAACTTAAAAGAATAAAGTTACCAATGAGTCAGATGAGCCTGAATTCTAATTCTAACTTAGTTATTGCATATCTTTGGAAAAGTTAACTGTAACCTCTCTAAACCTTATTGAGCTCAACTCTTAAATGGATATAATGATGCTTATTTACAGGATGTTGTGAAGATTTAAAAAGATGCAATTCCAGAAGTCGTTAGCAGACTGCCACAGGAAGGGCTTAAAGAGTATAAGCAATATTACCATCAATTATTATCAGTATTCATTAAAAATCTCTCACTACCTCAGAAGATATGTAATGAGAGCACATGATTTCACACATGCTTCACACTTATTTAGCACTGAGCAATGAAAATTAATGGTGCCAATGAAAGAGAGCCAACCAGTTCTGGGAAGTTGTAAAATGAATGATTGCCTAAATAAATATAGATTTTATGTTCACTGAAGTATGAGATCGATATTTCAGTTTCCTTCTATATTAGGTTTATATCCTATGTATATCCACATAATAGAAGTGCATTTACTTTGAAAGATGTGACCTTTTGTTTAAAATTATGGCGGCATTGGAATATTTTGGACAATTATCATTTCAGTGTTGGCATTCTTAGTTGCTTATCAGCCTAATTTGAAAAAAAAAAGTTAATTTTCCTTCAGTAAGTTTTAATTTAATAATGCATTGAAATAAAAATAAAAGGAAAAATTAAGGATTTAAATCACAGCATATGTACGGCAATGCAGAGAATTCAACAGATTAACACCTCTTATTCAAACACTCTTTTTTTCTGAACCGTAGATATACCTCTTAGGTTTTGCAAAATGGCATTTAGGGGGGGGGTTGTTCTCCAAACTTCTCAATTTAGGAAAAATGTGACTAGGTTCTAAAAAAGAGAGAGAGAGAGAATATTTACAAAATTTGAGGTGGCTCATCTCAAGGACATCCTAAAGTTTTATGTCAAATGCATGTAATAAACATGCAGACTTTGTTATATTATGTGATTCAGTTTTGGATATTATAGACATCCCATGGTCCCTGTGTGGTCTACCTTTCATTCTTACAGAGTAGGGTTGGAAAGGGAAAGGATTCCCTTTTGTGTGTGTGTGAAATTTTTATTTAGCCCTATGATCCTGTAAGTCTCCTTTAGTAGGCTTTTTTATATAATTACCATTTACTTTCTCTAAATGCAGATGAAGAAAATGGTCCCCTTCAGCCCAGGGTGGATTGACTCAAGCTAGAACTTCACTGATGACAAGAAATAGACACTGGTCTTTTCTGGTTCTGGGTTCTTAGGGACTGCCCAAATATCTCAGATTGCAGCTGTGTGGCACCGTGGGAGAACAGAAGCCTTCGCTTAGGAACCCAGGGCCTCAGATCAGCTTTGCTCTTTTCTTTCTCTTATTATTTGGCAATTCCGTCCAATCCACAGACATTTCAGAGATGGGGCTCAGAATAGGCAAGCCAAAAGTGGGACCCAACAGTGGACCATGCAAAACAACACCCTGGAGGAGACAGCAGGCTACCTTCCTTACCTTGGAGGAAGTCATGGGTCTATTTGTGAATCTAGCCTTCCACTATTCAAATAGTTTCAGCATGGGGCGCCTGGGTGGCTCAGTGGGTTGGGGCCTCTGCCTTTGGCTCGGGTCATGATCTCGGGGTCCTGTGATCGAGCCCCGCATCGGGCTCTCTGCTCAGCGGGGAGCCTGCTTCCTACTCTCTCTCTCTGCCTGCCTCTCTGCCTACTTTTGATCTTGGTCAAATAAATAAATAAAATCTTTAAAAAAAATAATTTCAGCAACTGCAGAGGTTATTATTTGGTTTCATTTTTTAGATTTAAATTAGCTTTCTTTTCTTTAGAACAGAAGTCATCAGGACAACATGAATTCTGAACCCAAAATGTAAGGAAAGAAAGGAGCACTACAGTTTACCCAACCTGTATTCTTCCCAGATTATTCCCTGTGATTCTTTCTCTACATCCAACTTAAACATTTAACTCAACATCAGCTTGGACTCTTAATCTAAAAGATAAACTTCAACTCATAGATGTTTTGAATAATAAGAATAGGAATCAGAGGGAAGACTCTAAACCTAATCTCAAAGCATATTTTCAAACTCAAATTGGAGTTTGAGTGTATACATGTGCACCTGTGTGTGTGTGTGTGTGTAACATGTTTATCAGTGAAAATGGTTAATATGCTTGATCAGATCCTTTATAAGTGTACTTATTATACTCAATTCACTCTGACCGTGTCATGAACCCACTCCTTCGTTCCTACTCAAAACCTGGCAATGCGTCCGCAGAAATATTAGCATAAATAAGGTCTTGACATGGATTGCATATCTTACCCTGTCTCGTCTTACAGTGCTCATCATCCTTGTGATAACTACCTGCAGCCAGAGGCTCCTCTTCCAGATTCAGACCAAAAAAATGATTCTGCCACTTAAGATTCTCCTGTCATGTGCTCGCTACACCCAGAATGTCCTTCCTAGAATTCTTCATTCCCTTTGTCCCCTCCTACTTAACCTTTAGATCTTGTTTTAATTTTCCCTCAGGGGTCCCTTCTCTGGAAATTCAATCTACCGATAATCTCCCCTGGAAAGCTCCTCTTTTTTGTGCCTCCATTTCTAAGTGCATGTTTATTAGCATTACAGATTGTTTAATATCCTTCTTCTTTCCTGGATGGGAAATTTGTGTTTGTCTTTCTCACCTCTGAAGCTTCAGCTTCAAAACCAGTGCCTGTTTTAGAATAAAATTAGAATTTTTGCAAAGATACAAATAAAAATATGTATGCTTTCATATTGCTCCTTCATTCCAAACAGGCTTTACTCATTTTATCCGAAATATTTTGCAATGACGTGGTCTGGGCATTGGACGTCTTATCTGTGATCCACGTACAAAGAATTCATCATAGTATGAGAAGCAGCAAACGCTCATCACAATTAAAAGAGGAGAAAAGACACAGCCCAAGTTTATCCAAGTCAAGCTGGTAGTTTGAGCAGAGACAAGACACTTACTATGGAGTGTGGTGCTGAAAATGTGTAAGTAGGGAAAGCACATGACAGGAAGTTAATCTTAACAGGAACAGGGTCTGTCTGGAGTGCTCAGCAAGAACAAACTATACAAGACGAGCACACAAGGTAACTGGGAGCCGTGCTGCCTCTTTCGTTTCTTAGACTCTGAACGTTCTCAAGCAAATCTGTCCCTACGATGCTTTTCAAGCAGCACAAAGACCCAAACAGCGGAGACCAACTGTTCTCAGTCAATAGAAATGTTGGCGTTACCTTGGAGATTAAAGATCCTTTGCCATCAAACCCATGTCCTGAAAACCTCCAGTCCGGCACTTAGACCAGAGAATAAGAGTTTTCTTTAAAATGGGCTATGCTGGCAAGCTGCGAGAAACATTAACAGAAACTCCTGAGTCACGGAGATAGAGATATTGGACACACGTAGTAAATGCCCCTTAAAATGAGCAGGAAGCCGTGTGCCCTGGATTTCTTGAATTTGCCTGTGTATTTCTGATGAGAAGAATTGTTTCCCTCATGTATCATTTGTCTTACACCCACACAAAGCACAGCAGAAACTGTTCTTTCCCCCAGTGCATTTACCATTTCAGGGGAAACAAAACACATATAATTTCTAACTATTTACCAGCAAGTGAGACTCACAACTGACAAAACACGTAGGAAAACCACCAGTAATCCAAATTGCTGCTCCCACTCCTTTCTGCCCTGTCTCCTGGATTTCTAGTGAGCTTTTGAAACCATTCTAATCCTTTACCTATAGTCCGGTTGGATCCAGAACTTTTCAAAACACAGGAAGCTGGGGCGCCTGAGTGGCTCAGTGGGTTAAAGCCTCTGCCTTCGGCTCAGGTCATGATCTCGGGGTCCTGGGATCGAGCCCCACATCGGGCTCTCTGCTCGGCAGGGAGCCTGCTTCCTCCTCACTCTCTGCCTACTTGTGATTTCTCTCTCTGTCAAATAAATAAATAAAATCTTTAAAAAAAAAAAAACACAGGAAGCTGGACCCTCACTAAATTATTTCTCTCGCATCATATGTTCACCACCATGAATTTCGTGAAAGCCAGCTCTAGATACAGAGCTAAATTGAAGGAAATAGGTGAAAGATGTGGCTCCTAATTCTGGGACCCAATCCGTTGGGGTGAGCAGATGATTTAATATTGAATTTCAAAATAACACATGCAATGATGGAAGGGTATACACAAGCTACTAAAAGAAAAATATCTTTTTATTAAAAATAAGTTGATTTTAATATTGCAGCTATCCAGATGAATTGTCACTGTGTTCTGGCTAATGGCTTCGGCCATGATAGTGCTATCACAGATAACTCATGATGGCCTCTGTGCTTGCTGGTGTCCTCTCTGGGGGGCTGGTTCCATGACAGCCCGGCCCGTCTTCACCTCCTTAGGCACTCAGTGTCGAGCCAGAGCTCTGGGACATAGCAGGAGCTTTAAGATATACATGCTGAACGGCTAATGACAATGATTCAAAGCTGGAGGAAGATGTCGCAGAGTCCTTACTGTGCCTTGTGATGCCATGCATTAACCATCTTTCCAACTTCTTTTCCACCCTTCTCCTCCTCGCTGAGTCTTCTCCAGCCATGCTGGTCTCCTTCTCGTGCCTGATCGCTGAGCATATTCCAATCTCAGGCCCTGAACACTTGCTCTTTCCTCTGCCTGGAATGACTCTTCTGCCCCCTGGATCTGGGGGGATCTGGATAGGATCTGGATGGCTTACTCTATCACTTCATTTCAGTTCTGCTCCGAGGGTTTTGTCGGACCATGTTATCTAAAAGAGTCATTCCCCTGCCTCTCCTCCTCCCAACCACTCACTGTCTCCTTCACCCCCAGAGCAGCCATCATGAACCGCCATCATAATACATATTTATGTCCCCTTGCTCGTTGTCTTCCTCCCTACACTCCAGGATGGCAGGGCCTTGCTTCCAGGCACTGCTGTATCTCCCGGGGCCCGCGGCAGTGCCTGTCACCCAGGAGGTGCTCGCTAAATAATTGCTGAATTGCAAAATTCACGAGAAGCTGTAAGAAGCAGTATTTGGGAGGTGATTCCTTTGTTGTCCATGTCTTGGCCATCTCAGCTCTCTAACAGCAAATCAGTTCACAAAAGCTGAAATGGAATGCGCGGCTGGGTTTTAAATAATGAGAAGTAAGAAAGGAGACTAGAAGGAGTCAAACCAAAAACCACTTGGATGGTAACCATTTTTCCTGCCCCTTTGTCCACAGAAACCCATGTAGCTTTGCTGAGCCAAGAGACACATGTAAAATTCTGCACTCATCACCAGTCTCCCAGTTTTTGCTTTGCTCCCCAGAATTTCTGTTCCAATTGAAGAATATAGCCTCCACAAATATGCCTGATCATCTGGATACAAATGCAATATTTGATTGGTAGGAAAGAAATCACTCAATTACCCAGATCCTGCCCAAATTTTGCTATGATTATGGCTTTTTGAAAGGAATCGTGCTGTTTTGGTGAGCCATTTAATCCCATGTATCAAAAACTTTGAAAAGTACATTCCCTTCTGGAAGATGGTGCTTGTAGGCGTGGATCCCAAGGAAATACTCAGTCACGTATGAAAAGGTATGTACAAGGCTCTATGTCAGAGTGTTGTTTCTCTCAAAATAAGTTCAAAACAAGATAAATATCTGAGATAAGTGTTATGTACCTGAATTATGAGACATTACAAGTGGATGGTGAAGTACTCTGTAAACGGAGGAGCAATGTTGTGGTCAAATGCCTATTGACATAGAAAGACAGGATTTACAAAATTATATATTTGTATGTTGTATATTATATTTTTATTTTCTATGACTTGCAAGAGACTAGCTATTCTTTATCATTTTTGTGTGTACGTATATTTTATGATTTTCATGTCATCATCCAGTTCCACTATTAAAATAAGTAATTTTAATATTACTTATTTTATAAAGTTGGGGAGAAAACAAAGCCTTCCCATTCAATTTATATCATGCATTCACAATGGGGTGATCTCTTCCACATGGGGTGGAAATTGATTCTTGGGTCAGGGGCCAAATATTGACCTCTTTTACATGAAAGATATACATCCAGCACATCAACAAATACACAGTATATCAGTGGTATTATATTCCCCGGAAGGGTGATTAGGGAAAAATATATCCTAAGAGGCTCCTTATAAGTGTAATAATGAAAAAAATGGTTGAGAAACCCCACTTCATTCCAATCCAAACATTTTAATCTTATGTTTATGTATCTTTTTGGAGATTTTTAAGTTCTTTCTGTTAACTTTGCACACAATGACTCCTCCTCACTTCCAGGAAATGCAAGTTTAAATTCAACCATTGGCACTGAGGAGAGCACCCTCCATAAATCCATGAGGAGTCTCTGAAAAGAAGTAAAGGAATGAGGATACTAGATCACTAATGGCTGAGAGCCGCAGCATAGGAGAGCATTAACTCCAACATCCGGTAAGACACTTAAGGCGTCTTGAAAGCAATCCTTAGAAATATTTCTGCTTTTTTTCTAATTGAGGTCAGACAATGAGAAGCTTTCACCAATCCTTAGACAGCATTTTTTTTTTCCTTTTCCTTTGGCATTTGTACAATGCCTTCATTTAAGACCTTCCTTAAAAGCATCCTCTCAGTGATAAATGAGGGACAGAGTTGGCAAGCATTTTCTCTACTGACACTCATATTTCAGAAAGTCAGGATTATGATTAGAGAAGCACAATATCAAAGACAAGGTCCAAATCAGTCCCCAGAGCAAGTGCAGCTGAAATTAGAATTATCACCACAGTTTCCTCCCAGGAACAATTTGGAATCCATCAAAAGGACAGAAGGGAATGATGCTAAAACATAAACAATGAGGGGGGGATAAAAGCCGGCCTTCACCTCCCAATATAATAAAAACAACTTCTCTAGGTCCTCCTAGGATATCCTCAAGAAGTGACTCAAATTTCAGTTGCAAAAAACAGACAAGATGGGGCTTTCCAGTAATGTGTCACAAAGGGTACTCAGCCCCCAGATATACTGAATTCTTGGCCAGAAGTTGGTGGTATCACAGCTCTGAGATAAAATTTTTGTTTTCCTTACCCGTTCCCGGGAATCAGGATAGTCTCATTAAGAAATGACTCTATCTGGTAAGGCTTCCCAAATTTATGGAAGTCTCAGTAATAAATTTAAAGAGAAGCTATGGTAGCATACTCATAGCAGACCCAAAGATGCCTAAAATATGGAACCTATGAGTACATGTCCTTACATGACAAAAGAGAAATTGCAAATGAGATTAAGGTTAAGAACTTTGAGATGATGAGATTAGTGTGAATCATCCAGATGAGTCTAATCCAACCCCATGAATCTTCCTCCCTAGGCTGTGGTCAGAGGAAGAGGTGTGATGATGGAGACAGGGTTAAAGAGATATGGTATAAGGACCTGACCAGCTATTGCTGGCATGGGGGGGGGGGGAGGGTGGGGGGAGGTCAAAAACCAGGGGCTGTACGTAGCCTACAGAAGTTGGAAAAGTCAAGGGAAGGGATTCTCCTTTACAGGCTCCAGAAAGAAATGAACAGCAGAAAATCAACACCATTGACATGTTGATTTTAGACCAGTGAGACCTTTTTTTTTTTTTTTTAAGATTTTATTTATTTGGCAGAGAGAGAGAACAAGAGAGCACAAGAAGGGGAAGTGGCAGAGGGAGAGGGAGAAGCAGACTCCCCACTGAGCAGAGAGCCCGATGTGGGGCTCGATCCCAGGGCCCTGGGATCATGACCTAAGCCGAAAGGCAGAGTTGCTTAACCAACTGAGCCACCCAGGCATCCCAACCAGTAAAATTCTTATCAGCAGAATTATCAGATAGTATAGTTGTGTTTTAACCACATCATCTATGACACTTTGTTACATCAGCAATAGGAAAAGAGTACCAAGCCAAGGGTGGAAATCTCAATTCCTACTTTTTCACCTCCAGTGCTAGTTCTTAATCATAATCCAAAATAACTTGAGTATAAGTGTGACAAAGTCAGAAAGTCAGACCACAGACCCTTTGGGGGGAGGGGCGTCACACTGTGAGATCAAACCAGTCAGTACACAAAGCAGTATAAGCAGGACAGGAAAACCAGAGTAAGGAAGCAATATTTTCAAGGACGCTTATTCTTTTTCCCCCTGAATCTTTTTAAATTAGTACTGTAGTGCATTCAGCAACATTATTCTATCATATTTGCTCAATTTTGCCTTTGTTAGAAAAATAAAGACCCTTCAAACAATGTAATTCCACCTCATCTTAAAATAACAGCAAATTACAGACCCTGAAAATCAGCCTAGCCTATTCTATTTGGTCTTTTTTGTATTCACCCCCAAACATAAATATAATAAATAAATGATGACAGGGGGAAGGAGAAGCTTTACAGGTTCTTTTGGTACAGTGACTCTGATTAGAATTATACATTTAACTAAAGATTCATGGGCTGTTTTGTTTTCAGCATTTTGTTCTCAGCTCAAATATTGAGAAGGACATTCTTAACTACCTATTTAATATTGATCATCAGTCCTTCCCCACACAATCATATTTCCCTGTTTCCATTTGTTCACAATAACTGCAATCATAATTATGGTTTGGTTCATGTAGCTATGTTTGCCACTAAAATAAAACCTCTATGAAACTGGAGATTTTGTTTATCTTACTCAGGCTATATATCCATTTTGTAAAAGAATGCTTGTTAATGGGCAACCATAAAGTAATTGTTGAAATGATAGGTGGATGGATGGATGGATGGATGGAGAGATGGATGGATGGATGGATTGGGTGGATGAGAGAAGAAAGTCATTGCCCAGAAAATAAAGAAATCTTCAAAGAAAGGGTGATATTTCATAAATCTTCAATGGGTGGCTATCAATTAGAGAAATGGAGAGAAGCAAGGATTACAGATGACATTCTCCATGCAGATGATAACTCTAATACCCAGAGAGGAACATAACTTTGGTGTATGAAGAACACAGGAACTAGTATGAAAAGACTGGAGCACAAAGGCACAGTTTGACAGAAGAAAAGTTGGGATTGTTGCGTGTTGAGATCCAACGGCTTCGCCTAGGAAGTAGGGATAGGGTAAAGATAGGGAAATAATAAATTGACTCTGGCATTTCAAAATAAGCTCTCTTTAACGGTGACTTCTTAATATTGATCATTCCTCACTTCAGTGGCTCCTCTATTCTCAGGTGAAATCATTTGAGATGCCATATTAAACTCCAGTTCTGGAGTTCCTGGGTGGTTCAGTCATTAAGCATCTACCTTCTGCTCAGGTCATGATCCCAGGGTCCTGGGATTGAGCCCCGCATCGGGCTCCCTGCTCAGCAAGGAGCCCCCTTCTCCCTCTGCCTGCTGTTCCCTCTGCTTGTGTTTTTTCTCTCTCTGTGTCAAATAAATAAATAAAAATCTAAAAAAAGAGAGAGAAAAGAAATAAACTACAGTTCTATGTCTGAATCTGTTCAACATAAACCTGTGAGGAATTTAATTTGTCATCAGATATTTACTCCCCCATCGCCCCATACACACCATGGTGGGAGCAGTCTTCACATTTTGTTGAGCTTTACCATGTAACTTGGGTTGGCCAATGAAACTAGTGCAGATCTCAAATATTCTTTGTCTAAGAAGAAGATTAATACATGTGTGATTTGACTTGGCTTTTTCCAATCATGCTTATGGGAAAAGCATGTTCCAAGTTCTGCCGATGCTGCTTATCTTAGGTCCCAGCACGAGAGATGTTTGGAACAGATCTGAACGTGATTGATAGTCGACAACTGAACACTGCCAGTGATAATGATGTCAACCATTATATTCTAGTTATTATGTATCATTATGACAATGAAACCTCACTAATACAGTTTGTCAATAAGAATGCATGCTACAGGGGAGCTTGGTCACGAAATGTAGCAAAGACAGTTAACAATTCATCAACATTTATCCTCCCCCTAGCATAGTACAGAACTTTCTCTAGAAAGTACTGTCCAACTAAAGACTGCATAACATATGGAACCCAAGTGAAACCATGAGACAGTTCTGATCAACGGAATGGAATCAATAGAAGTGATTTGTGTCTCTTCAAGGCCAAGATGATTAAGAAGCCATCTCCTTCCCCTTCAGTCAGCTGCATGCTGATGACTGAGAAGACCCACAAACAAGAAAGCCATAACATTGAAGAAGTGGGGGTGCCTGGGTGGCTCACTGGGTTGGGCCTCTGCCTTTGGCTCAGGTCATGATCTCAGGGTCCTGGGATCAAGCCCCACATTGAGCTCTCTGCTCAGCAGGGAGCCTGCTTCTCCCTCTGCCTGCCTCTCTGCCTACTTATGATCTCTTTCTGTCAAATAAATAAAATCTTTAAAAAAAAATTGAAGAAGTATGGGTACCTGATGAATCATACGGGGAGGCTACTCCAAATGATAAACACCCACACTTGAACTATTACATGAACAAGAACAAAATTTCTATTTCCTTAAGTACAAAATTTAGTTTGAAGCTGCTCACATTACCCTATGTAATAAGCCTGATGTGTAACAAAATTGTATGTATTACAAAGTTATTAAATTATATGAACAGGATTACTTCCAGGTCAAAAAAGGTTTATGTTTGCTTAAGGGAATGTTCCTCAAAAAAGGAATGTTCAGGGGCGCCTGGGTGGCTCAGTGGGTTAAAGCCTCTGCCTTAGGCTCAGATCCTGATCCCAGGGTTCTGGGATTGAGCCCCGCATCAGACTCTCTGCTGGGCAGGGAGTCTGCTTCCTCCTCTCTCTCTGAGTGCCTCTCTGCCTACTTGTGATCTCTCTTTTTCTGTCAAATAAATAAATAAAATCTTTAAAAAAAAAAAAGGAATGTTCAGTTTTTTTTTAAAAAAATCTAGGTGCATGAACAATCAATCTTGTAACACTGAAAAATTAAAATAAATTTGGGAAAAAAAAAATCTAGCTTTCCAATGAGGTAACATTTTTAATTCCTGTGAATAAATCTGACAAATCCTTAAGTGTTCTGCTGATGAGGAAAGGATCAGTGAAAAGACCTCCAGTTCTGGGGTAGTTTATAAACTAGAAGGAATAAGACAATAATTATAATAGATAAGTTATATAATATGTTGGAAAGTAATAACTGCTGATACAAACAAAGAGCAGGATAAGGGCTATCAGGGTGTGGTGTCAGGATTTGGGGGGATGAGAGAGCACATATTAATATTATTTATCTGATTCTTGCCTAGGATGAGTGGAAATGGAAGGAGAAAGAAGCATCCTCAACCAATCTCTTCCATCCGTGTTCCTCACCAACTCCTACATGGTTTTAGAAATGCTGGAGTTCCCATTATCCTTCTATCAGCACTACATGATTTTGACTGATGTTATTACTGGGCAGAGAAAGAGGAGGGAACTACTTGGGCTTGGACTGATTTGTATGGCAAGATCCTATCCTCTGTGGATAGGATCAGACATACTTCCATACCATGGAAAGCCTATGGTGGCATCCACTGGCAGGCACACCACACCTGTAGATTACACTATTTACTATTGATAACCGGAAGGACAGACCTTAAGTCCGGACGTTCTAACAACTCCTAAAGACTAAGATGTTGTTAACCTACGACTATGATTATTAGATCTGAACATCATGCAAGCTTTGGTTGTGATGGCAACACTAAAAAGACCGGGCCCAGGAAAGGGAAGACAATACTCCAAATCTGACCCTGCATATCATTTGGATAAAGGAAGAAAAAGGAAATAAAATATATGTCCTATATATAATTCAGAAAAGAGAAGAAAGCAAAAATAAAATAATAACCCAACTCAGGTGCAGGAAATGTATTTTTAGAACACAAGAAACAAAATGCATGTTTTCTCCTCCCACCTACCCTATATTTATTTTGACTGCTCCCACCTCCTTCCAAATGGCTGGTCAAAACATAAATCCTTCTGGAATGAAGCTTGAACATACTTACTTCGGCCTACAAATTATCCTCTAAAGCTCATTCCAAAAGCATTAACATAGTTTGTATAGAAAATAAATAAAGATAAAAAATTGGGAAGGAAAACCGGAACATACTTGCAGTTTCTGTAAGCTGCTATAATACTGCATTGAGAAAGCTGTGATTACCTCATGGATGCTGCTCAAAAGTCCCATGATCTGTGCATTAGCAGTTATCAAGATACATGTTGTCTGAATGACACTGTTATAGGTGTTTTTAAGTTGGGAATTTTTCTATGATACAAACAGGTTACATTAAGGCCAGAAAAGGAAATAAGAAAGAAAAACTTGTACAACTTTAGAATATGTATTGCTTAGCTCATTGTTTTGATTGCCACTGAAAAAAATTCTGGCACAAAAAAGGATTAACAATTCGGGCTAAGGAGCTGGATTGTTACAGGTTCATTAATGCCTAAATTTTGTTCTTTTTTGGTTTTAGGAGATGTTTTCTATTTCTTTTTTAATCCTTAAGAAAATTTGATCAATTTTTCACCTCATTATTAAGCCAAAAATGGAAGGCATATACAGACTTTTGATATTAGGACCTTTAAAGCAAGGTTTATGTTCATGAAAATGAAAAATAAAGAGCCTTTGTCCAAGCATTCTTTGAAACCAATGTAATAAAGTTTTCCCAAGGCAAAGGATCAAGACATAAAAAGTCACCATCCCACACTTGGCTGTGCTTATCTTTTTCCTTCCCAGTCATAGTACTGAAGAGATGATGGCAAAGAACTGTGCTGATCATTAAAATATCATTACTCAGTTCCAATCATACCCTTCCCTGGTCAGTTTTGTGCTGGGGTTGGGTCTCTGCAAACCTTGTTTATGCTTTAGCACATGCTCCCTGATAAAGTCTTCCAAAAGGAGGCACCACAGGAACCCTGAACAACTGAAGGAAGGAGAAAGGGCTTGTTCCTTCCTGTTTCACATCTTGTTTTTCACTATTGGAATGGCATTTGGCTTTAATTTCTAGATTCTTCCAGCAATTCTAGAACTAGCTTCATCAAAGCAGCTCCTTCTAAGAACTTTACATGACTGGTGCTTAGGGCCCTTCCTCCAGCTTCTGGGGTTTAATAAACTCTTTCATTGGCTCCCAGAAGATAGTAGCTGCTTCCTGCAATTTCTACTTCTGGATTATATCTGTATCCTCTTTTTCTTTCAGTGCATCCATATCTGTTGGAGATGGAAGTTCCATATATGAAATATGTATGTTTCTTAAATGAAATATTCTGTGTTTAAATAGCAAGTATGATTTCTATAGTTGTGACTGGACACTGACTAATATAAGAGCCAAGTAAAAAAGTTCAAATAGGTGAGGAAATTTTGGGCAATCTATCTTTCATTGACAAGGGCAAATAGAAGGTTGCCTGGGTGGCTCAGTCGGTTAAGGTTCCAACTCTTGGTTTCAGCTCAGGTCATGATCTCCCAGTTGTGGACTGAGCCCCACGTTGGGCTCTGTGCTCAGTGTGGAGTCTATTTCAGACTCTCTCTCCCTCTCTGTCTCTCAAAAAAATAAATAAAATCTTTGAAAAAAAAGCAAATGGAGCAAATTGTATGGGTAATGAACGAAAAGTAGAGACAGAAGAAAGGCCTATGTAATAGAAATAAGGGCTTCAACTATTTCATAACCTTCCAACCATTAAAATAAATGTGTTGATGCCAAGGATAGCATCTGATAGCTTCCTTTTGGATTTTATGAGGGCTGAACATATTGACTTGAATATAGTAAATATCTAAATTGATTGCAATGTATCAATAATTCCTAAAGAAAAAGAACAAGAAAGTCTATAAAAGATAAAAGGATAGGTATTACATACACCGGCACTCTTCTGCTGTCTACATACTGTCTCCCAGAGTCAAATTTTTGTAATGACCTTGCCAATCCATCCGCTTCCTTTGTGTATTGGAGAGCTGCTGAAGAATATCACAGAGAACCACAATAATAGAAGATTGATGTCATTTTCTATTATGTTCATAAATACAGCTCATGCAGCCATTCAACACTACCTAAAATACTATTATGTATTGCTAATTCCCATAATGATAGTCTTACTTTTTGTATATCTTCCTGACTAACGTTTAAGACATAACACTGCATTATTTAAGAAAACAGAAGCAACCTGTGGTAGTTAATCATAGTGGCCCCCAATGAACTTTAACTCCTGGCATGCATGACCTTGAATAGCCTCTCCCATATGGACTCCGGCTTTGACCATATGATTTGCTTGGTCAACAGGGATATTAGCAAGTATGATACAAGCAATCATACTTGATCATAAATACTTGAATATCAGATGTGTTCTCTTGGAAATGCTTGCTCTTGGAAGTCAGTTGCCATGCTGTAAACAGAGACTACTGAACTGTGAGAACCCACATGAAGAAAGACCCTGAAGGTTGAAAGACCACCTTCCAGCCAAGCTTCCAGCTGAAAACAGCAGCTTAAATGAGCTCAGTCACGCTATACAAAGCAGAGCTACTTACTGCATTTGGTTAAATCCCAGAATAATGAGAAATAATAAATCATTATTAATCCACAAAGTTATGAATCTTTTGTTACATAGCCATAGAACACAGGAATACCATTAGAGATATTTTTTTTTTCTTATTTTCATGACCAAGTCAAACCACAAGCCAGAATTCCTACCCATCTCCTTACTTGCTTTTCTTCGAGGACAGAGGAAGAAACATGCATCCCATCAAAGGCCTTTGTCATTTGATAGGGACTTTCCTCCTCCATAGTTCATCTCCTCTCCCTGTCTACTGATTTGTTCCCATCACCATTCTAAGTTGTTCTTGTTCCTCCCATAGTTTACACAAATTTGTATGTCTATATCTCACTGTGATATCTCATCTTTTTCTAGCTACCACCTCATTTCTCTGCTTCTTATCATAGCCAACCTTTCAAAATTACATCTGCCCTCCACTTCCTCATAGTCCATTTCCTCTTTAATGCTCCTCAAATTTGGCTTCTGCTTCCACCATTCCTCAATTGATTTTTTTGTCTTGATCACCAATGGCCTTTGATCTAACACACTCCCTTCTGCCCACTACCTATATAAGCTCTCAAAGACTTGTCACTATTTATCACTATATCATTGTACCTTCTTTTCTCTTGGCTCTTGGTTTCCTCCTGCTTACTAGCTCTTTGTCTGCTTTCTTTCTTAGCTTCTCTTCTCTGACTGAATCTGAGTTGCACATGGGTTATTTCTAGACCTTCTGATTTTCTTCTGCTCTCTCTTGCAACATGATTCTATATAATTCAGTAGTTAAGTGATATCTGTTCTGATGACAATGAAATCTATATTTTTACCCCAATTTTCCAGAGAACGATATCCAACTGTTTACTGTTTACTTCCACTTAAATACCTGACAAACATATCAAGTACATTCATCTGAAACCCAGTTCTTCCCTAATCTTCCTTGCTCAGCAATGACTCGATCATATATTCACTTGCTTAATCTAGAATCATAAGAGTAATGCTTAATTCTATAAAGTATTATTCAACAAACATTTAATTGAACACTTACTAGCTCCACACAAGCATTAGATTAATATGATTCTTGTCCTATAGGATGTTCATCACTTAGAGTTGACAACGGACATGAATGGATAAGTATAATACAACTGAGAAAATACAGTAAAGGAAAACAGATAAAATATATCTACAAGAAAAGAGATAAGATTCAAGTACCATTTTGGGAAATGGAGAAAAACATTTCAAATAACAAAGTTCTGAGAACTTTTTTTTTTTTTGAAGATTTTATTTATTTGGGGGAGGGAGAGAGAGAGAGAGAGTGAGCATAAGCAGGAAGAGCAACAAAAGGAGAGGGAAAAGTAGGCTCCCAGCTGAGCAGGGAGTCCAACGCAGGGCTCAGTTCCAGGACCCTGGGATCATGATCCAAGCTGAAGGCAGATGCTTAACGAACTGAGCCCCAAGTTCTGAGAACTTTTGCTCTCACTACAGGAACTGTTCGGATTCTTATTTGGCTTATTACTTGAAGGTAACGATACAACTTAGATCACAAGTTATATATCCCTTAGGAGAAAGAGTTCTCAGACTTGAAATAAATGTTTTCCTAACATAGAACTTCTGTCAAGCTGTAGATTCAACTATTGATTTGGATTTGGATTAGTCCCTTTCTCAACAATTACCTTCAAGTTATTCTCTCCTCAGTGTTTTAAAAGAATATGGCTATAAATCCCATTTCATTTCTTTCTCTCTGCATTCTTGTTTTGCTCTGATCCAGCATAATTTTAGAGTTGCAGGAAACTTGACATCCTCAGTAAACCTCCTACTCTCAGAGACACATGAGCATTATGTAATTGAACATTGAGGTACATTGCTTAATACACAGACATTTTTATTTTAAGCATATACATTTGGCAACAACTTGAATATTAATAAAAGCATGTGCATATTTCATATATTGCATTTTACTCAGGAAGTGCTAAAAGATTAAGAATCATGAGCAATTTAATCTTTTCCATGTGATAGTCTGTGGAAGTACAAGGGTTAAAAGAAAATAATTGTGCTTCATAGGAAAAATATTAGAAATAGTATAAGGTGTGGATTTTATTATACCTCAGGGAGAGGAAATGCCACAGATAATATTGAATACTGCAAAGACTTTCTCCCCAGTCCAGTGGAGTAAGAAATTCATGGTAACAGACATAAACTCATATATAATGGTGAAAAATAATTCATAAGGATGATCTCAACTATTATTAGATAATATATTTCTAATTAGGAGATTTAATATTAATCTCTGCAACTTTATTTCCAAATAAATAAAGATCAACTTTAATAAGTAAAGGTCAAGTTTCAGGAAATTTTGTAGGGATATGAAAAAGAGTAAGAACTTTAAGAGTAACAGCTTAAAGGAGAAGATAGTTTTACAGAAATGAAACAATGTTAATGGCAGCAATGCCAAGTATGGCAACACAGTATGGAAGGGAGCACATAGAAAAGAACACTTGGTTCCTGAAAAATACAGTCCTCTGATTAGCTGGGCAAGTCTTCACTCAAAGGAAATGTTTGGAGCAAAAATGTGAAGGATATATGGAAGTGTTGAATTACTATAATGGACACCTGAAAGTCACATTACATTGTATGTTACTTAAGCAACTAGAATTAAAATAAATTTTTTTTAAAAAAAGCAGAAGAATGTGAATATGTGATAAATTTTCCTATGGCCAGGGGGAAGTAGGCTAGCATTTATGGTAAGGCTATGAAGTAAGGTATGGGGCAGGAAAGGGTGCATTTGGAGAGCAGAAGGGAACCCTGAGCTCCAGGCTGTGGGCAGAGCAGGAGAAGCAAAGCTGGGCAGGTCGACAGGGTCAGCTGGAGAAGGCCTGGGGTCTTTGTAGAAAGTGGCCTTATTCTCAGTTAACATTCTAAACTAGATTTGTGTTTTGGAAACATGAAAGTTAAATACAACCTTTTGCATTCATTTAATGATAAAATAGCTGTGGCTGCTATGTTTATAATTTAAACACCTATAGACCTTTTACGGAAACTCATTTGCGGCTCATAGCCTTCCAGATTGCAAGAAGAAAAATGTAAATGTAATCAACAGCATGCATTTAATGAGCTTTAATCTATATAGAGTGCTAGGATCCTTGTCTCACAGAAAAGTTTTCACAGATAGGACTGGTATATCCTCAAAACATCTATATATCTACATCTCTGCCCCTATATCTATATCAACACTGATAGCTGTACCTATCCTACACCTGCACCAATGTCTATGCCTATAGCTATCCCCCTGGTAAGGAAGGGAGGGAGGGGGCCTATGAGCAACTGCTCTTATAGAAAAGGCAACATTTTCCTGACTATTTCTCATCAATTCCACTCTACCTTGCTCTGAGCTCCCATCATCTCACTTGGATTACCACAATAGTCTGAGGGGTCTCCCGATTCTATATCCGAGTGCTATGAGTCTATCCTCACTGCAATCACTAAAATGATTCTTTTCAAACATCATGCGACTCTTCTGCTCCACCCCCTGAATGGTTTCCTTGGGTGCAAAGCCCTGTGATGGCTTAGAAGGAAGGTTCTGTAGGGTCTCACCGTCTTTTTTCTCTCTGATCTCTTTCTTGGTCTTGTCTTCTTCTTTTTTTTTTTTTTTCCAGAAAGTCTAAGCCCACCATGGGGCTTGAACTCATGACCCTGAGATCAAGAGTTGCATACTCTACTGACTGAGCCAGCCAGGCGCCTCTTGGTTTTGTCTTTTTTATCCACAATATTCCCTTCACACTGACCTCCTACCTATGGACTTCCTGCCTTTGCAGCAACTGTTTTCTCTGCTTGGAACCTTCTCCCTCAAGATATCCACATAAGGCACATCCCCACCTCCTTCCTGTCTGTGCAAGTTATCAATTGATTGTCTCTCACTTCTAAACTCATCCTCTTTTCCTGCTTCTGACAAGAAAGCTAGGCTCTTTAAATATCTTCTCCTGGGCCAGCTGGCACAATGTTAAGCTTTGTCAGTGGAAGATGCTGGAAAAACAGCAGCAAAAAGAGGGGTTTTGCTTCCTGACTCCAGCAGCTCACCAGCCAGACTTCTGCAGTGCGAGTGGCTTCCTCATGTCCAAGTCCTGCAGAGTGTGCAGCTTCTCTAGCCTTGGCTCTGGAAACACCCGAAAGCAAAGAGCTGCCTATAACAAACCCCCCAAATCTGGAGGCTCTTGTGGTGGAGTAATTCTGATGAGAAACTTCAATGAACGGTTTCCCCCTCACACCAGAGGGAGGTTCTCTGGCAAGTTCCAGAAGGTCAATTTCCAGCAAAAGCACTATTCCACAGGAATGTTTCCACTGTCCAGTAATCCCTAACTGTGCCTCCCAGTTAGGCCTGGAACTCGGCTCCAGGTGGTGGGCACTCTCTCAGCCCTGGGAGGAGGGGCTATTTCTCCCATGTTCTATTTCTGTATTCTCTGCTGTTTGTTCTACTTTACTAGTTTTTCTCCTATTACTCGAATCCTGTTACGGTTAGTGATTCTTTATAGTTAAATGTTGCTTGTTCAAATTACTGCACGGTTTCTCTTGATTGGGCTGAGATGGACTCAATCTTAAACATCAGGATGAAGTTTTCTCTGTTCTCTTTACTTAAATGTGTCTGCTTTGGGGATCCCTTTGCTTTGCTCTGGATTTTTCTTTTTTCCATAGTTCTTATAACCTTTGAGCATACCAGCCAGTTTATGATTTTATTATGTCTGTTGTTTATCAACTGCTTATTCTCTCTAGAATAGATAGAATAGAAATACCTCAAAGGTATGCAGCATTCTCAAAAGTTTGTTCATGGATGTATCTCAAACTCCTAGAACAGCAACTGGCATATTATAGATGCTCAAAAAATGTTTGTTGTAGGAATGATCACATAGATCACAAGCAGCTGCCTCTCTGAATATACTGCCCCACGGGAGGGAACTTGTTTTTCAGTGTTTTCAGTGCCTACCGTCAGAATGTCTATATCCTTTGATGACTGAGAGATACCAATCCTTTCACTTGTCCTAGATTATAGTTTACAGAAGTAGCTTATTGCTATATGTACAGTCTTTAAGATACCATAGAAGAATGTGATTTCAATACCTCAAATTCATTTAACCATTTTAACCAAATCAATAACTTTTCATTCAGTTATTTTTTTAACATGGTAATTAATTTTATATTTAATCTGCTTGTATTCACTGTCAAGCTGGTGTGTACATGTTGCAAAAACAAAGATTTTCATAGACTCTGAAACCTGAATTCTGATTAAGAATTTAAGAAAGCATACCAGCTAAAGAATAGAGCTATATGGCCTTGATCCCAATGTAGATAGAAGCATATATTTTCTTTTTTTTCTTCAAAACTTATATATCATTAATGATAGCTAAATTCGCAGACACAGTCGGGGAAAAGAAATAAAATTGAGATATGTGAAAATGGGCAACATCTAATTTTAATTTCTCATTGCTATTTAACATAAAGATACAGAGTCAATTTACTAGATGGAAGTGAGCATCTCTAGGTTGAATTTCATCTCTGTGTACTCTTAGCTTTCTTTTAAAGATAACCTGGTCTTTCATATCTCATAAAGGTGGAAGACTTCATAAGATAAAATAAACATCTGAACTCTCCAAATAACGATTATATATGGAGAGTAAATCTTTGGTTACTTGGAACTACAAGAATATAACTCAGCTTGGTTAGCCACCTTTTCCAGAGATCTAAGAGCGTTCTCATTTGATAGCAACATACTTTTTCATTGTAAGCATTTTTATACAGAATACTTCTAAAATATATTGCATTTTGGGGCACCTGGCTATCTCAGTGGGTAGAGCACATGACTCTTGATCTCAGGGTCGTGAGTTCAAGCCCCAGGTTGGGCATAGTGTTTACTTAAAAGTAAAATAAAATAATATATTGCATCTTCATTTCCAGCAGTTTAAGATACGTCCTCTGAAAAGCCATCTCTGCCTCTTTGAGTTTGAGGTAGGTGCCCTTCATCTCCACTCACAAGAGACCCTGTACTTCACCAACTAATACATTGATCCTGCTGGTGGCCCTCCCTGGGTTGTAACGTCTTTTACGGGACATAATATACTTTTCTTCTTTCTCCATTACTAGCCCAGTGCCTGGCACATAGCAGATACTCAATAAATATTTGCTGACTAATGACATCCTTGGAGGCAATACCACTCACACTGAAAGTAATACAAGCTAAGACTAATCAAGCCATTTTGACCAGGTGAGGCTCTTTGACTTGACACTAACTGTATAAATTCCTTAAATTTTGTTCTTCTTCTCTAGTATCAGGTAAAACAGTCATTGCTGTTCTTTTTCCCATGATAATTCATTGCTTCTAATATGCTGTGGGGATGTGAAAACAAGACCTGAAAACAAATGTATACTAAGTTAAAAACAAAGAAATAAACCTACAATTGACACTCCATAAAATTCACAAGCCTCAGTGCTAGAAGAAGGAGTTTAATTCCACCTAAGCTCTTTATTTTTTCACTCTTCTTAGTTTTCAGCTGTTCTCATTAGATGAAGTTGTCAGAAAGGAGAGGTTCCAAAGGGTGATGTGTTTCCATGTTCTGCTCCATATAATCAGCTTAATTTAATACATATTAATAGCAAAAAGAAATTTAAAAAGCTTGTCTTAAATCACTGCCTTCCCACTTATCAAGAAAAATCACAGAAAGCAATACATATTACAGGAACTCTCAGTACAGACAGAGGGCCATAAAACCAAAGCACTCTTTCTGCAATAAGTGGATGCTTCGTTGAGGTCAATTAAAGGCAAGATTTATGCACACTTGCAGTCACTCTGCCTTAAAAAATGGCTTTACACACTCTTGCTGAAGGTAGAGTGAGAAACTGCTCAGAAGCTGGATGCCTTATTATAATGGAAAAATAGAACTAATCTGGAGGCCATCCCTGGCTTTTAAGACTATGACAGAAATAGTAAAGGGAAATCCTGAAATACATGTGAACAGGGAAGGTTAAAGCTAACTTCCAAAAGTCATGGAAGAGAAGAAATCGCAGATCTCTATTAAGAGCATCTCAACTGAGAAACTTGTTTTTTATACCTTATCTGAATGGCATAGGCTGAGCCTTCTTTGACTTATAAGGTGAGGAAAAAGTTATATAGTGCCATTTATAACATGAAAAAAAGTTATATAGTGCCAATAACACATTACAGCCTGTCAACAGTATACTTTGTCACCACACATAATTAACTTGTGCATCTACCAAGATTCAGAAATGTGAAACAATGGAGAAAATGTGGGATTTTACAGACCTAAAACAAGCTCCTTGTTTAACTCATTTGGAATGGTGACCACATTGTAAACCAAGCTGGGACTGAGTGGTGGGGGGATGGCAGGGGTAGTGATTGTCCTGACGTCTTGAAGGATGAGTAAAAACTTGCTCTGGAGACTAACTTGGAAAAGACACTCTAGGTAGAAGGAATCCCAGAAACGGGCCCAGAAGCAAGAACAAGCTTGGCTTGTTCCGAGAAAATTATGTACTTCAGGACCAATACAAGGGGCATGCATGGGGGAGATGTGACTCTACAGGTTGGCAGGAGCGAGATGTGTTACGCTTTTTTCAAGTAAATGGTGAAATGGAAAACAAATGAACCAATGAAAACATGGCTGGATAATGATATGACTGGATGTGCAGGTGAGGAAATCCTCACTGGAAGTAGAAGGTGGGTGGATTTGAGAAGACTACAGAAAAGGAGAGAAGTCGGGTGCCTGAACAGCTGTCCAGGTGAGAAATGATGATGGTCTGAGATGGGAGAGCAAAAGCGTAAATGATGGAGAGGGGCAGATATGGGAGAGCCGAGGAACAGAACTGGCTACACTTGATGTATTGGATGTCAGGGGTAAGATAAGGAGAGCAATCTGATAAGCCTCTTATGTTCTAACCTCAGTATCAGGAGAGGAAACATGGAGAAAATGGCTGGTTCAGTGTGGACATGATGAGTTTGAAGACCTGTGATATCGACAGATGGAAGTGGGTCCAGAGAATCAATCAGATATTTGGAGAGTATGCGGATTCATCGCTTATTTATTCAACAACTATCAGAGTGGAAGATAAGACTCAAGGGCAGAATCTAGAGCATCATCATTTAAGAATCAGGCAGAACAAGAGATATCAACAAAGGAGATTTAGAGAGCAGTGATCAGGAAGAAAACCAGAAGAGAGTGGTACATGGACAACCAACGAGCAGGGGGGTTACTAATATGGGAGTTACCAAAATCTAAAATGCTGAAGAGAAGTAACAAAGGATAAGCACAGAAGGAAGCCGCTGAGATGGGAACCAAGACTGGATTCAGTGCCCTTGTAACTGTGGAGCTGGATTGTAAGTTATGCATCTCAAACAAATGAGGGTTGGCTCAGTAGAGCAAGCACATGCAAAAGCCTTTTAGAAGCCAGATGAACAAGGAGACGCGTAAGATGGTGGCTTGAGGAGGCCACTGGGTCAAGGTCAGAAACAGGTTAGATTAATAGTCAAGGTTAGATTAGTCTGAAATGAGTTAATCTCATTTCCAACATGCTTTGGAGGAAGTCTGCCCACTACTGGACTAAAGATTCCTTCCTATTATTGTTTTATCTATGAGATGAAGAATATAGATATAAAGCAGATCATGCCACTTTCTCAAAAAATATATATAAATATATCATTTGGCAAAGTATCAAATGCTTTATGTAATCGAGTGGAAGGAAATGTTTTCATCAGAATTACTCTCAGAAAGACACTGCCTAGGATTGGAAAGATTGGGATAGAGCTGAGCTAATACACAGGGAAGATGCTTACATAGTTCAAGGAGACTCTGAACTGATGGTGCTCTCAATTCTCTTCGGGATTTAGGGGCCATACTGAAGGCTAAAGAAATAGAGAAGGGGATGCTTTGCAGAGAAGGGAGGAAGTAAAAGAAGTAGAAGTTATTTAAGGAAGATAGGCTATTGACTCCTTTCTCCCATTTTTCTTACCTAGTAAGAAAAGGTAAGGTCTTACCTTCTTACCCACTTTCTTCCCTAGTAATTAGTAATTTAATACCTTACTACATTACTCTTTCATGCTTTGGTGAAGCATTAGTAATTGAATAACTTACTACATTGCTCCTTCATGATTGCAAAGAAGAGATAAATACCTATCCAAGCTTGAGACCAGACAAAAACAGAGACCATGGGAAAAGTTGCAGTGAGGGTTATATTTAGTTCTCTCTACTTCCTGTGAAGACACATGCTTTTGGATGTCCACATACCCACAATTGGAAATTGATGCAGTTGTTTTAATTCAGAAGTTACATAAGTTGGGAACATGCAGTCTCATGTTTATTTGTCATCAAAATGCTACCCAACAGGCAGGCAGAAGACAGAAAGATACACAGCATAAATTACCACCACTAATCCTTACAGTCCTGGGGTTCTGGGGAAATCCACAGGTGAAAAATCTGGGGAGCACCAGCGCCATATCAAGGATATTGTGTACTATCTAGTCCACATCTTTGTGCTGTTTTAGGGGACAGTAACTGTAATGGGTTAAGCTATCCCAGTGAGTCAAAAAGAGAGGTCACCAACCAGGAAAATCAACAATGAAGATCAAATAGACTGACATTTATTTACACCACAAAATTTTTAATATTTGCACTATTTTGGTGTCTTGGATCTTTACATGCTTGAAGTCCTTTAGCATGGGGGTTATGGGGCATTTTTCATGTCTTGCAGGTAAGGCTAAAGCCAAAATAAATGAAATTTTCACACTTTCAACTCACTAAAACAACCCAGACATTTTGCAGCTGGGATGGCTTCCACTATATGGGAAAAAAGAAAGACAGAGAGAGAAAGGAAGAGGGGAGTTATATTGTGCCCTATTTATTTATCAATTATTTAGATTATTTAATGATATTTGTATTAGTCTAGTGAATTATAGTTTGCTTCTCGCATTTCTAATTAACTTTCCACAAATTGACTTCTGAAGTATGCAACCAGATAGTTGGATGGCTTCTAAAAAAGCTATGTATACGTATTCTCTTCTGTATCATTCTGGGAGGGAGAATTCTAGGTCCCAAGAGGCCTGCATTCTTTGGCTTATGTCCTATAAAATTCTCTGTCCTCGAGTGCAAGCAGGACTGTGAATATGGTGGTTTTTCACTCTTGTGATTAAGTTATTGTATGTGGAAAAAGGCGAAGGGATTTCCAATTGTAATTAAGGAGGCTAATCAGTGGACTCATCAGTTCATCAAAAGGGAGATTATTTATTTTTAAAGGAATTTTATTTGTATGACAGAGAGAGATAGAGGGAGAGAGCAGGAGCAGAAGGAAGGGGCAAGCAGACTCCCCGCTGAGCAGGACCCTGGGATCATGACTTGAGCCAAAGGCAGACACCTAACCCACTGAGTCACCCAGGCGTCCCTGAATGAGCTATTTAAAAGAAGATCCAGACCTTTCTTGAAGGGAAAAAATAAGGGAGAGTCTCTCTCTCTTGCTCTCCTTGAAGAAATAAGCTATCATGTGTTCTACAACCCCAAGAAAATCTATTCCGTCAACAACCACATGAGCATGGAAAGGACCTTGGGGCTTAGAAGAGACTCCAGCCCCAGCTGGCCCCTGGACTGCAGCCTTGGAGCCTGAGGAGACTCCAGACTCACAGAAACTGTAAGATAATAAAGGTATATTATTTTCAGCCACTAAGTTCATGTCAATTTGTTGCCCAGCAAGCAAACACCCTCCCTATGGACGCCCTATCACCACACTCGGGAACTTTGGCCTTATTGGTCTCTCAAAGAAAAACCAGTCGTGCCAACACAACGTGGACAAAAATCCTCTTATAAATCTAAGACAGTGAGACAATTGAGGCCAAATCCAGACTCTTCACAGAAGGATGTGGGGTGAGACCATTAGAGGCAAGGTAGTTCGTTGGACCCGAATCAACAAGCATGGCAAGGACTGAGAGAGAGACGTGTTATGTGATGATTGATTTGCAAACTGTTTCATTCATGGGCCTCAGGGCACATTTGGAGAAAGATCACACAGGCTGTGGATGTACAACCCTGTCTCCGTCTGAGCAGCGCTGGGTTTGACAGATGGCCTTTCCACTAGGAAACCCAGTGGTGTCTCAGTCTGTCAACCCGGAAAGAGGAATCCAGGAACGTGGGACTCCAATGATCATCTCCCACATTGCATCCCGGAAAGCAAAGGAGAATACACACAGGATACGATCCCATGTGGGAACTATGAAGATTTCCAGAGCTCGTTTTCCCCCTTTCTTTGTGTTTTATTAGTGTGGTGCTACACGGGGCTTGGAGCACTTGGTGGGCACGCCCTGTGAGGGACAAGTGTCACTTATTGTGTGGGAAAGGTCTTAAGCAGGCAAACTGTAGCCACCAAAATGACTCATTCAAAAAGCCACCCGAAAAGCCACTGCTGAGTGCTTTAAAAGAACAAAGACAGTTGATGAGAAGAAAGGACCCTCTCAGGAAAAGATCTGAAAAAAAATCCACAAAAAGCTAAGCAGATACTCAAGCGCCCTAAGATGTCAGTGTTTTCCGAACTTCCTTCATCTCATTTGTTTTCAAGGTGTGGCCTGGGAAGTTTGGAAAGCCATTGACACAGCCTGAACTGCCCTCCCCTCCCTTCTGAGAAAAGAGCCCAGTGATGAAAGAGGAAGGGCAGCTCTCCTCTGTTTGTCCCACCTCACGTCGTCTGCCTAGCAGCTCAGTAAGACAGATTGCCGGTCCTTGGCCACATAACAAGTTATCAAAACCACAGCAGCTGGAGGATCAATACCCTTGTCTTAGCTCACAGTTCCACAGATCAGAAGTCTGGGCACAGCCTGAACCCAGTCTTCTGGGTCTCAGCGTCCCACAGGCTGAAATGAACATGGTAGCCAGACTCCTTGTCCGGAGATTCTGGGGACAAACCAACCTCCAAGTTCATTTTTGTTGTTGGCAGAATTCAGTTATAGAACCGAGGTCCCTGTTTCCTTGCTGGTTTTTAGCTGGAGACTACTTTTAATTCTTAGAGGCCATCTGTATGCTTCCAGCTTCAAGCCACCAATGGTATACGCGGGCTGAGTATACGAGGAAGTAGGTACTCTCAGATACCCTCTTGGATGGCATTCTACCTACCACACGCGATCAGGACTGTCATTCCCATTTTATAGGGGAAGAGAGGGAGGCTAAGACAGTGCTTAATGCTGTCAGCCCTGATACAAAACCCATGTCTGCTTGCCTCTCACACCCATATTTCTCTAATATGGCTGAGTCGTAAAAGAAAGAGTCTTCAAATTTTTGAACGTCTAAGATCTGGGCTAGTAACTGAGAAAGCAGAAACAGGTATATGGCTGGCCGAGAGATGCTGATTTAGGTTCCTAAACCAGAGTTCTGAAATCTGGAAGTTTCCCAACATAACAAACACACTCAACTTTCTCGTCCTCTCCCCTTAAATGCCCTCGGGTTACTTTTGAAGTTTTATCGGTAGAAAATAAGATTTGGGCACCTTTCAGTTGTCAGCCCTGAACAAGGAAAAGAACAGCAACTATCCTTTATAAGAACAAACACTTTATTAAAATGTGTTAAACTGCTACTTGCAGAGCTAAACAACTAATTACATGGAGAAATCCCCCATGGTTATCATGCCAGATTTTCTGGTTTTCTAGAAAGGATTTCTTTAAGTCAGTGCTTTCTCTGTGATGTGATAGAGGAAGGCTGAGTTGCCAAGTTGGAAACAAATTTGGTTATAAGCAACATGAGGGAAAGGACCCCTTGTTCTGTTCGCCGCTGGATCCCAGTGTAAAATGTAGGGCTCATAGTATTGCCTGAATAAATGGAGGCATGAAAAACAACATTGTTAGAGGGTGTGACTTTCTTTTTGTGGCAACCTGGAAAGGGAATTTAGTTTTTTGTTGGTTTTTGTTTTAAGACAGTGACCTTATGATGAATTTAGCCTTTGGTTCTGTTTTAACTACACATTTTAAGTTTTTAAGGACAGTCATGATTCCAAACATTTTTTTCAGGTACCCCAATTTCTGATTCACAAATATGACTCCACTAAACATATTTAGAAGGGAAAATCAGAAAGCAGGAAAATAATCCCAATTCAAAGATATTTTCTCATCGTTTTGTAGGGAGATAATCATGAAATAATATCATAAATGAAGCACTAAAAATGACCCGAAAAAGGCACGCCCGGGTGGCTCAGCTGGTTAAGCGTCTGTCTTTGGTTCAGGTCCTAATCTCAGGGTCCTGGGATTGAGCCCCATGTCAGGTTCCCTGCTCAGTGAGGGGCCTGCTTCCCCTTTGCCCTCTACCCCTCCCCCTCCCTCACCATCATGCACTCTCTTTCTCTCTCAAATAAATAAATATGCATTTTTTAAAATGACCCAAAAGGATTCATAACAAATGGAAGGTAAGCACAGTTAGTTTTTGGGGATAGGGGTTATGGGTGAAAGGGATCAAAAGACACAAACTCCCAGTTATAAAACAAGTCCTGGGATACAATGTACAGGATGGCGGCTTTAGTTAAAGTATTGTATCGTATACTTGAAAGCTGCTAAGGGAATAGATCTTAAAGCTTCTCAAAACAAGAAAAAAAATTGAAACTATGTGTGGTGACAGATGTTACCTAGATTTATTGTGCTGGTCATTTTGCAGTATATATAAATATTGAATCTTCATGTTGTGCACCTGACATATGTTATATGTCAATTATACCTCAATTTAAAAATAATACCTGGTTTTTTTTTTAAAGGACTCTAAAGTGTAGAAGTTCTTGATGTTTAGAGAAATATATTTTCCTCATTATACTAAATATTATGGTAATGTCACAATATTATGAAAAGATTATTACACCTGGAGAATACTTCCCTGTTTATTCATTCCGTGTGTAAAAAATTTTAAGCCTGACATGTACAGTGTGTGTGTGTCAAGGAGAGGCTTTTTTTCCTCTCCTATTTGTTTTTAATATATGTGTTGCACCAAACTCAAATTTTATGTTATTCAAGCCTATTAGTAGGCAGTAAGTATACCTTTAAAATAATGTTAATTCATAATTGCATAGCAATTTCTTTCTACCATGCACCATCATGGGCATTATCCCACTGGGTTGTTGTAAGGCTGTGAGGGAAGCAAGGCACCCTCAATTTTCAGTTCTTTAGATTCATTTAAAGGTAACAAAACAGCCTCATTGGATCACTTGTCCATAGTCAGCTGCCTGGAGGTTCTAAGTACAGTCTCTGCCTGTACCACGCAATGTCACAAATAGGATGGCCGTCTACCTGAGCGGTGGGCGTGAAGATTGCAAGTCTGCACAGCTCCTGGTTCCCCGGGGTCATACATGAGACACATCTGACTGGACTTCTCACCCTTTCTATTTAATTCCCTTTATTTAATCTAATCTTTCCTCAAACTAAGTAGGCACTACACTGAAGCAAAAAAAAAAAAAAAAAGCAATTAAAATACTTATCCTATACTTGTTGCCAGTACAGCTTCTCTACTGTATAATTTTTAAATTATTTTTTATAATTTTAATTTTATTTAAAATTTATTTTAAATTTTTAAATTTATTAAAATTATAATTTTAAAGTATTTAAATTTTTAAATTATTAAATTATAATAATAGAAGACCCTAAAATGTAGATGTAGAAGACCCTAAAATAGAGTCACAAATATGTATCTTTAGTGTGATAGAATTACGATTTTTTAAAAACCAAATTGTACATTCTTGGTATGTACTTTTTTGTGTGTTCATTGTTGGGCTATTTTTTTTTCTACCCTGAAAAGCTATTTTGCTACAAGTCCGATTCTTTTTCACTTTTATCCACAAGGAAGTCATAATCCCCTACTTAAATAGAAGCCGGTTACCATGGAAATCATTCTAATACTACTGAACAATATTTTGATTTTGCTGACATTTAATGTAAAAAGACAAGACGGACTAAGATTCATAGAAGTCACTTTTCATCTTTGTTATAATTTTGATAGCTAGGAAAATTGTAAAGAAAACATATGCTCTGTAATGAACTCCAGTTAACTCCCAGTTATAAAGAACTGAGAATTCATAAAAGAACAATCTACATATTTATATGCTTTTGGCTTTGAGTGTACACATATGCATGCATGCATTTGGACTCAAGATTTTTTCCCCATCTCTGAACTGAGCCCTGATTCTCTCTTGTTACTGAAGTCATATCTTGGTAGAGGAGATGTGAACGTATCCAATTTTACAATTGCTTTTTTTTTTAAGATTTTATTTATTTATTTATTTATTTGACAGAGAGAGAACATAAGCAGGGGTAGCAGCAGGCGGAAGGAGAGGGAGAATTAGGCTCCCTACTGAGCAGGGAGCCTGATGTGGGGCTGGATCCCAGGACTCTGGGATCGTGATCTGAGCTGAAGGTAACCACTCAACCAACTAAGCCACCCAGGCACCCCTGCTACTGCCTTTTTATTAAGTGTTCGGAAGGGGTGAAATTTGCATCAAGAATCACTCTTCTATAAAGGTTGACCTTTTCTGCATTGGATCCTAGTAGCCCATCTGGTCTACTGACTATCCTCAAACATGTACTACACTTGAAGACATCTCAACCCATGCTTTGAGCTCCTTTTGAGGAGAGATGTTGAACTTGGACCTTGTAATAAGTCCCATGCCAATCAAGTACTTTTTCGCATCTCACTTAAGTCTTTGTGCTGCTCTAATTCAATCACTGTCTCCTCTCCTGTCCTCAGAAGAAATAAAGATAATAGAGCTACTGTCTTCTGTTTGATAAGTAGCTATCTGAAATCCCAGATCTTTAGATGGTGAGGGAATCTGAAAGAATTAAGAGCTGCTTTCCCTCAGGAATTAGGTAGCTAAGGCATCTCAAATGAATGGTAATCAGTTCTTCTTTTAAGACAACTGAATCACCAGTCAAATGTTTCTTCTGTGGGACAACCATCCTGTATTCTGCATGCATTCACTTTGAAGACCCCAGGTCCCCCTCTTGTGAGAGAGGCTATTCTGGAGGTAGTTTACCCTGCATCTAGAAGTTTCCAGCTGTACTACAGTGCTTGACAACACACTCCTTCCAGGCTACGTTCCTACTCTGTTTCATCTTTCTCTTCCCCTTTGGGACATTCTTTTATTTCCCCTTGATTCTTCAATATTTCTAGATTACATTGAGGCCAGCATCATTCAGAGACCGGTGTTCTAAAACAGTAAATTTCTTTTGTAAACAGTCTAATATCACTGGCTATGTAGTTTTTTGGCAAGAAAGGTAAGAGAGGGGGTACTTCTGGAAATAAGATCAAAGAAAATAAAGAGAAATGAAAGGCACCATGTAACATCGGGAGAAACCTAAGAACAACATTTAAAATTCACAAAAGCAAAAAAAATAAAAATAAAATAAAATAAAATAAAATTTACAAAAGCAGAGTTCTAGGGGCCTTTAGTGTATTAAGAAGTAAAGGAAACACCTAATTTATCTCCACAAGCACCAATGTGTTACAAGCTGAAAGACATGCTGGTGACTTTGAGTCAGGAGAGAAACGGGTCTTATCTACTCTTAAGGCAGCAGAGGAACAATAAAGAGAGTTGCACAGAGACACAGACATGCACACGTGCACGCGCGCACACACGTTCATGTCAGTTTCATTCATTACAGCAAACCTGGACCAACCTAAGTATTCATCAAGGAAAAAAGATCAAATAAAGTGCTATGATGTATACTTACCTTCTTAATAATGATGTTTCTTAAACTGAATGCCATGGAAAATAGTCACAAGAGAGTAAGTGAAAAATAAAACACAAAACTGTATGCATTATGATTTCGGTTTGGTAAATATGCATACACAAACATGTTATTCACATATGCACTCATAACATATGCACACGGTCATGTTTTTACGTGTATGTATAGTAAGGAAAACTGAGCTTCAGGGGAGTTTTTCCATGTAGAATGCACGGATTAGCTTCACCTCCAGGCACACTATTGTATCCTTCAGTGTGCATTGAAGCTTTCGTTTTTGGCTAAATAGGCACCGGGGCACCAATACGGGGGAAAGGAGAAATGAGGTTGATGGAAGGGATGTGACAGGCCTCACGGGCACCCCAGCTCATGGACCAGCTTGAGCTTCTGTTGAAAGATTAGACCAGAAGATGAGGGAACTTTTATGAAGGACTGGGGAACCCACGTGACAAAGATATCTTCCCAGTTGAGGAAAGGACCACCTTGGCTTCCACTCCCAGCTGCAAACCACCATGATACTCGGTGCGCTGGGGTCTCAGGAAAGACTGCTGTGGAGAATGTCAGGGACCGAAAGCATGCGAGAAAAACTGTGGGACCTCGCAGAGGAGCCATTTTCTCAAAGTGGCCCCTGCAGCACAGGCATCCTTGAAGTGCTTTCCACAACTGATGCACAAAATCTGAATGAGCTCCTATCCAAGCACACTTGAGACTGTCCTCCCTTCAAGGGACTCTCGGGACAAACTCAGGAAAGCCGAAAATTCCTTATTCAAGGAAGACTAAAGAGCTGGTGATTCTACCGTTAAGCTGACCCAATTCAGACTCACAGACCAGCAAGGAGGTTAGAGAGAGATTTGTGCATTTCATAGCTGAGGAAAAACGGAGTTACGGGTAGAATTTAGAAATCCGGATTGAAGTAGGCATTGCAATACACAGTGAGTGTGTTCATAATCACTGCAAGGAACTCCACCACCGTGTATGAAATCATTATTTCTAAGAATGATTACAATTTGCCTTCTGTATATTCTTCCGCCTTACCTAAGAATCACATCATGCTTCTGGAAGCGTACAAGTGATCCTAATCAAAGCAAGACAATATAAATTTTAGATGTTCTTTTAGGCCAAACAAATTCCTAATGATTTGAAGCTTTAAAGGGGTAAGAAAACACACACCCTGCCTTCCCTTTCTGATAATATAAATACGCCTCTCTGGGTGCCATTTGAAAACCTGTTAATAAAAGGCCTCCCCGTCTCCACCGCTCCGCTCCTGCCCGCTCCACTCCTGCCGGGGGCTCCAGGGAGACGGAGGGAGGACTGGGAGACCCAGGAGGCGGGGAAGGAGCGTGCTGACCCAACACCTGTGAGGTCACCCTCCCGGGAAGCCCGCACGGCACGCATGTTACCTTCAGGCCGCTCCGGGACCTTCGCGCTCTTGCCGGGCACCGCGCTGTTGACCGTCTCCGACGACGTGCTCAGCTTGGTGCTGGGGTCCCGCTTGGGCTTGGGCGGCGGCTGCCGGCGGGAGCCACAGGTGCTGTCGTCGTCTGTGCCCCCGACCGAGTGCAGGGACTGGGACCTCACGGAGAAGCCGCTGGAGCAGGGATGGGGAAGTCTGTCCTGAGGAGCAGGCATCGTCATGAATCCCATGCGGAAATGTTTGCCCGCGTAACTTCCTTCGTGGCCCCGCCCCACTTCGCCACCTATGCTGTAAAACAAAGCAGAGCCACGTCCGTGAAGGTGAAGTGAGTGAGGGTGAAGTGAGCCGGGCCCGCAGGGTCACACGGATGCACTCGAGCATCTCTACCCAAGGGGAGAACTCACATTTTAACTCTATCTACACTGGTGAAGAAACATTTGCATTGGCACGAGAACATTCCGTGCTTTTGCATTAAGTATGACGTGTGATATCATGTGATCCTGGATAGTTCTAAATACCTCATAAATAGAGCATGTAAAGTTTTTAAATACAAAGTTCTTAAATTTTAGGTAGGAAAGTTTGGACAAAAGTTTTTTGTTTTTTGTTTTTGTTTTTTTTTTTTTAAATATGGAACGCTTCACGAATTTGCGTGTCATCCTTGCGCAGGGGCCATGCTAATCTTCTCTGTATCGTTCCAATTTTAGTATATGTGCTGCCGAAGCGAGCACCAAAAGTTTTAAAATATAAGAAATCTCTCTCCGTTTGAAGCTCAGCAAATCATAAAGGAAATAACTCTTGGGCTTTTCTCTATTTTATTAAGTAATGGTGACTTTTTTATGAGGAAAAAGGACATGAATGTCAATGAGAATTTTTAAAAGAGAGATTTTTTTCTAGAGTTTTCCCTATTTCCCCATTTATGTTCATTCATCAATAGAGGAAACAAAAAGAAACATTGTTGGCAATATTCCACTGATTTTCTTATACAGATATGAATGATAAAAAAAAAAGTGGCCCTGAGTATATGAATTTTGGAAGCCTGTTTAATCTACCTTTCCAGACATAAGCTTATTTAAACTTTTTATTTAACCTTAATTTTGGCTGACTCTGCCCTCGTAATGTGATGAAATTCAAGCTAAGGTTTTGTAATTATCTGTATTGTATCTTTCATAGCATTATAATGTTTGTCACAAATTTTACATTCCAGCAGGAACTATAATGGAAAATAAGTGATGTTGTTGTTGTTATTTTCTTTTCCTCTTCATTCAAGGACTTAACACAATTATATGACCAGGTAGATAGAGCCTGAAAGGATTTAACAAGAACCTGAGACTGATTCTGGTATTAAATTAGGACAACAACCAGCCACTCAGTCAAAAATATTTTTTTAATTTATTTCTTTTTCTCTGAATATTTTGAGTGGATATCCAGAACACTGGATATGCCATCTATGCAAAATGAAATAATGATGACTGGAAGCTGGGTACACTAACCTGAGCAATGGATATCCAGAAGCATAAATGAAATCAAGGTGTTGGCTAGATAGAGCTTTCCACATCTAAGCATCCTAAGCCTGGGCAGTATTTCCACTTATTTTATTTTCTGTGCTTTCTTCAAGAACATCCACCAAAAAACAAATGAAGCTTACTCAAATGGAATGGTTTAAGAAAAATCATTAAGAATTTAAGACAGAATAAGAGTGGTGGAGGAGGGGGATGGGTGTGGTAGCATGGGAAGTTTTCTCTTTGATTTGTGGTGATTGTAACCTTCATCTTGCTCATAGATACTTGATTTCATTTAACTTTACCTTCAATCATTTTGCATCCTCATTTTTTCCTTTATTTCTGTTGTCATATCACTGAACAAAGAGTGCTTTAAGGATTTATTTAGACAGTCTTCTCATTCCGATAAACATAGCCGCGTGAGTGGATTTATGCATGTGTTAATGCACATAGGCATTTATGAGACAGTTACCAGGAATAATTGTATCAGCAATTTCTCTGTTACTTTTGACCTAAATAGAGCCTATGCCTTTTTTCAGACAGATAATTAGCTCTGCTGCTTCATTTCAAAATTACATTTTTCAGCATAAAATAATTTCATCTAACTCTGAATGCTTTTGTCCATATATGTCCATCCACACATACACACACAAAAAAACACACACACATTTCTTCTAAAGCGAAATTTAATGTATGCTTCAAACAATAATAGGTCTAAGTTGCTAGTTTAATTTGACCCTGTTGTAAATGCAGGGTAAAGGAATGGAACTAAAATAAGTTAGATACAAAGACCACTGTCCAAGGCAAGGTTAAGGGTAAGCAATAAAGAGATTATGGTACCTCTAAGTTCAAGAGACGTGTGAAGATGATTGGTCTAAAGCAAATTGAAGACTGTGGAACATAGCATACAACTAATTCCTGAATTTATGGTAGGAACATACAGAATTTTGAAAATATGCAGATTCCAGGACCCACACTAAAGAGAACTACCGAATCACATTTGTTGAGTCAGAACATCTGTAGGTGCAGTCAATAAGTCCTGTTTTTAAACACTATATCCAGATGTTTCTGACGTAGCCAATCCAGAGACCTCCCAGAAACATTAAGAACAATAGTAATAGCTATTAATGAGTAGACATCTGTTATTTAGAAACAGCCAAGGAAACACAAATATCAGAAAGTGGGACAAAGGGGACTTGCTAGCTACCAGTAAAATAGCACAGATAGTAAAAGATACAATGTATTAGTCAGATCTTGTTAGTTATCCCGCAGTAACAAACAATCCCTGTTCTTAGTGCTTTACAACAACAAAGCTTTATTTCTTGCACGCATTAATTGGGTGTATTCGCCGAGACTCTCATCTACAGATCGTCATCATTCTGGAGGATCTAGCCTGTCCTGGGATATGTCCTTATGGCAGAGAGAAAAAGACTCACTGAACCACAGAGTGTCCCTTAGTTTCTGCTCAGACATGAGAGATAATTTTTTATTCACATTCCATTGGCTAAAACCGGTCTTATGGTCAACCTTGTTGTCAGTGGGGTAGGGATAGAATTCTCCTCCAACAGGAAAGCATTGCAAGTTACATGAGTGTGTAAGGATGCAAAATCCTCTACAAATACCGGTACAGCAGCTGTGGTGTATGCAACGGAGATCTCCCTTTAAGAAAGAATATGCCATGAGGAATGAAGTTAGCCCACTACCAATAATCCAGTGGTTATTATGGGGAATTTGTATTTTCCGTCCCTGTAATTCTGGGCTCTACAGTTTAGACATCCTATTCTCTAAAGCAGGGCACACTCCTTCTAGAAGACATAAGAAGGGTTCCATTGAGCAACGAGCCATAGCTACCTCCTGGGTAATTTGAATTCCCTTTGTAATGGCCAGCAAGCCAGAACACAAGTCTCCACTGTGGACTTCTCTGATCCTGATCAGCTGAAGGAGGCAGGGCTGCTGCCACATGATGGGGCAGAAAGAAAAATGTGTGGAACCCCTTTTGATACTCTCTTGCCCCATTGTGATTTTGAAATGCAGTCCCATGCAGCAATCATGGCCCAAGAAGGGTTTGATTACCAGGGGTTCCAAATTTTCATGAGAGGGATTAATCACACCACCGCGTAAGCCACTGAGACCAGCAGAGGTGTTAGCTGATGGTGACAGTGAGGTGAATTTAGAACAAACAGTGAGGAGAGGGGAGAGAATGAGTATCAGTTGCAGCCCCTATATGAACTGCAGTGATGAGGGCTGTAGTTTATTATTCTAACTTTTCCTTCATAAGGTTCACTCAGAAAGAGTCCTGAGGGAGCATGAAATAGCTGTTCCCCCAAACCTGTAAGAGAAGAGTGTTTGCTGAAGAAAAGGGGTGAATTGTGACAGCCGTGAAATCCTGTGGCTCAGATCTTCCTCAAGAGAAACTTCTTTAAGGACAGCAGCTGATAGCCGCCAACTATAAAGTCTTCAAATCTGTGGCAGCATTTTAGTCAAGGTCACTCTGTCCTTAGAAATTTCCTCCCCAGTAGCTGAGCATGATGTGGCATGGGACCTGGTGATTTCCTCCCAGTGTGGGAGTCCTTTCTGACAGTCTTGGGGTCTGAGTGCCCCTCTTGGCTGGCAGAGAATTTCCCACACCTTCACCATGATAGGAGGCTCTTCCTAGCCGACTACTTCTCCTTTACCAGATGTCATGCTACATTGTGACCTGAGGCCTGTCTTGCCTATTCCTGCTCCCTTCCCATCATTCCAGGTATCCTTCCCAATAAACATCTCCTAATTGTGTGTGTGTGTGTGTGTGTGTGTGTTTACAGAGAAAGAGAGCATCTGTGCACACACACGAGGAGGGGAAGTGTTGAGGCTGAGGGAGAAAAAGAATATTTAGTAGGCTCCCTACCCAGTGTGGAGCCCAACATGGGGCTGGATGACCCAAGCCAAAATCAGGAGTTGGACACTCAACCACCATACCCACCCTGGTGCCCCTAAATCTCTCACACTTCTAACCCCAGCTAGCTTGCTGTCTGCTTTCTAGAGGGCATGAACTGACTCACGTGGGAGTAATCATACAACCAATGAAACTCAGAAACTATAGAAGAGGAAAGAGAAAGCCTAAAAACAAATGTGCGACCCCAGAAATAAAAAATGCCTGGGAAAATAGGGCACCTTCTTGGTTCAGACTGAGCCTTTAAATGGTGTTTGGGAGGTAGGACCAACTCCACAGCAGGAATACTTGGCTGGAAGTGGAAGTTATGTGGGCTGAAGAAAGCAAAATCTTTTTGCAATAAGACTCTAACACTCAAGATAGATGAAGCCTGACACATCTCATGGTATAAAAATAAAAATAAGTTTCATAATCCTGAATTTAAACAAGTATGCTTTTTCTCACACAATGAAGACAGTGTTGCAAGATCCAGTTGTAGATTAGTTTTTCCAATATACAACAAACAACGAAAAGCATTGCTTAAGTCAAAGAAGGCTATTTCCCAGAAGTAATTGATAAAATATTTGTGAACTTCTCCCCCAAACAAATTACCAGCTCAGGCACAGGCCCGGACATCTGTGCTCTAGAGTCATTGAATTATGAGCTCCCTCCCTAGTTCCATCATTCAGAAACCAAACAACAGTAGCTATTGATCCTTGAGACCATTTCCCTATCTGTTAAATAGTAATGAGGGCTTCATGGGTGCTGAATTTTGTTAACAGGATCATCATTTGCCTGGTAAGACTGTGTTTTTAAAGGGTGGTCTAAGGAGATATATGACCTCAAAAAACTGACCCAGAAAGTCAAAACAAAATCCTGCGTTCGACTCAAGGTATCAAGATAATCAAACAAGCACAGTCTTCGTGCTCTCTTAACTTCCTTTAATACTGACTTCAGTGTTTCAAAGCACCTGTTGATGAGGACAAAGGCATAAAATGAAAACTTCAAAACTGCTTTGACACTGCTGTTCAACAGAGTGTCACTTGTCTCGCTGTCTTCTTGAAACTCCTTCAGCATTAATGTTTTGCGTCTCCTTCTGAGAACTGTCACCTTTCAGAGATGAAAAACACAACCCCTGAGAAGGGCAAGCTAGCAAGGTGAGATGTCAACTCTCAAAGTGACAGAGGCATTGCTTCTGTGTGTGACGTTGAAGCCAACATGCCAATATTTCCTAGCAGAGCCTTCCTTGAGAACCACTGGAAAAAAACAGAATCCCATCCCATGAGGATTCCAGATCGGTAGATAGATAGATGATGGATGATAGATAGATAGATAGATAGATAGATAGATAGATAGATAGATAGGATAGATCGATAGATAGATAAATAGATAGATAGATAGATAGATAGATAGATAGATAGATAGATAGATAGATATAGATATCGATAGATTAGATAGATAGATGATAGATAGATAGATAGATAGATAGATAGATAGATAGATAGATAGGATAGATCGATAGATAGATAGATAGATAAATAGATAGATAGATAGATAGATAGATAGATAGATAGATAGATATAGATAGATTAGATAGATAGATGATAGATAGATAGATAGATAGATAGATAGATGATAGATAGATAGATGATAGATATCCATTTATATGGTTATACGGTCTAGGAATCTAGAATACAAACTGAAGGGTCTCCTAGGAGTTGGTTGCTTGGATTTTATTTTTTCTGGAAAAAATCTGTGGAGCTGATCTCAAAACTTCATCTCTAACACTGATGCACAATCTAGTATATCTCTACCTTCACAAAGTTCTCAACCACCTGGAATTTTTAATGTTGATTCTTCAAAACATTATAGTGACCTGGTATCAGGAAAGGGGGACATTCACCCACGAAGTAAATAGGGCGGGAGTGGGGGTGGGGGGAATCTGAAAGAAGAATTGAGGCTATGGCTATAAAGAAAATAATAAAGTTTGCCAGTGGGCAAGTTGATTACTATCATCCACTAATTATTCAAATCTTTCATGTCGGGCATTTCATGATGAATGAGTACAAGGAAATTAATATTCAGACTTTACTCATTAAAATTATGACTTAAAAAGTTTGTGTTTGATCCTGCCTCCCTCTTGCCTTCTCTTCAGATACACAAGACCAGATGGTGAAGACTCGTGCTGTCCACCCCCCTGAAGGGACTCTTGCTCCAAAACTCCATCCTTTTCTCCTTCAACATTGGCCTCTTCTAGGTATCATTTTCAGCTGAAACAATCTATATACAAGAAAAGTTGGGCATAAAATAAGCCAAGAGGTCAGTGTATTACATCTTTTTCTGTGTTGACAGGTAATACACCTCAGCCAGAAATCAGATTTTGAGAGGCATCTTTAATTATATTTTCGGCAGATGAAACTCATCTTGGCTCCACTGCACCTTTAGGAGTACAAGGGGCTGTTCAGATTTGCTCACCTCAAGTTTCATGAGGGCAGGTATCCTGCCTTCTTGCTCCCTGCTACAGTCACTAGCACATTTTAAGAGCTCAAACACATTTAGTTTGTGAAGGAAAAATGAATAAAATAAGTAAGTCCCCTGTGAAGATAGACAGAAATAGGGCTTAGTTAGGGAACTTGGTGGAGTTTTGCCATCTGTACTTCTCAGAGATCTATTCTCCCTATTCCTGGAAATGGAAATTCCTCTGGGGAGACAGTCCCTTTCACTTCGACCCAGCCAATCAGTCACTAGATAGATCCCTGTGGCACCAAGACTATAGTAGGGACTAACAAATGCCTCAAGTCTGTCCAACCAGAGGAATCCCTGAACACCATGTGTGATCCCAGACCTGCCTCATCCCTCTTAGCACCACGGAGGGAGATTGGTTGCACCAGGTCTGTGGCATTATGGAAGACTTGGATCCGGTTATGCCCACAACTAGGTCAATCCTAGGACCCTTCACTTAGATGAACCACTAAATTCCACTGTGTTGAAGTCAATAATAGTTGGATCTTCTGATCCTTGCTTTGGAAAAAGTCCAAAGCAAACCAGTAGAAAGAAGCAGTTACTACATAAATGCTATTGGCTAACTTACATCAGATAATGCAGTGACGTCATTGCAAAGCAAGAGATGAATGTATCCTAGTTCTTTCTTGCTTAAAAATATTCTTCCTATTTTGGGGTGCCTGGGTGGCTCGGTGGGCTAGAGCCTCTGCCTTCAGCTCAGGTCATAATCTGAGCGTCCTGGGTTCGAGCCCCACATCAGGCTCTCTGCTCAGTGTAGAGCTTGCTTCCCCTTCTCTCTCTGCCTGCCTCTCTGTCTATTTGTGATCTCTCTGTCAAATAAATAAATAAAATTTTAAAAAATATACATATTCTTCCTATTTCACACTGTAAGTGGGAGTAATTAACTACCTTATATGTTTGCTTCATATATATAGTTAGTACATAGTTAATATATATTAATATATAATGAATATATGTTAATAATATATTATTAATAAATATATATATTTAATCATGCAGTATACTTTGATGTGGAAACTTGGTGCCAGTAAAATTAAACTCTTTTCATATTTCTTTTCAAATTGTTCATTCACCAGCACCCTTAATGTCTTCTTTGAGTCTCACTTGCTCATTCAAAGCCACAATCTATGGATTTCTTGCCTTAGGCTCCAATATTTATTCTCAGCACTTCTTATCCTCAGTGATACCTATTTTCTACATTTGTACTCATAACATCTTAACTCTCTTAGATTTTTTTTTCAGACATTAATTTCTTGTGTCTGGCTATTTATTAATGCTTCTTGGATCTCAAGGTCAAGTGTTAAAATTGGCATCATTACATACTTTTTTGTTAATTGCTATGGTGAGCTACTATAGAAAAGCAAAGCAAAACAAAACAAAATAAAACAAAACTGTCCCAAAGAGACGGAGTGCAATTTCCATTAGCTCCAGATGTTATACTTAAAGTTGATATTCTGGGCGCCTGGGTGGCTCAGTGGGCTAAAGCTCTGCCTTTGGCTCAGGTCATGATCTTGGGGTCCTGGGATGGAGCCCTGCATGGGCTCTCTGCTCAGCAGGAAGCCTGCTTCTCTCTCTCTCTCTGCATACCTCTCTGCCTACTTGTGATCTCTCTCAGTCAAATAAATAAATAAAATCTTTAAAAAAATAAAATAAAATAAAGTTGATGTTCTTAAACATCAAATACGTTATTTCTCTTTGCTAAACTTTTTCAACTCTACCCCAAATTTGATACTTCAGAAAGAAAATAAGATACATAGTCAACCAGTGACTAGCTCTTTCCTTTGAAGTAGGAGCCACATGCTTTCTGAGCCTCAATTACCTTTATCTTTGTAGTGATAGAAGTACTCTACAAGGTTGTTATAAGAAATTAAAATAAGGTAAAAATTTCAAAGTCACCTAGCAATGTGGCCAGTACAAACAGAAGCTAGACAAACATTAATTTGCCTTCCCTACCTTTCTGATTTGCCAGGCAACTCTGTATCAGTTTTTATCTTTCTGTACCCAGATATAAAATAGACATCTTAATGATCAGTTTCCACTCCACTGCACCATAAAGGAAAACATACTCTAACTACATCAATGCAATTTGCTTATTTTGCTAAGTGGGCTTTGACAGTAATTGTCAGAATATGTACCTCCAAATCCAGATTAGGAAAAAAAAAAAAGAAATTTGCTCAAAAGTGAAGGAAAAGGAACAAAAATAATTTTTTCTGCCATAATTACTGGTTGGGTATAATAGAGATTTCAGGAAATCTATTGAATCAATTTATGGTTATTTGTCATAAAACTTCATGATAATTTAAGATTCTTATGAAAGTTAGGATTTAGGGTAATCATGGCTAGGGATATATGCTTGAAAAACAAATATGACATTTTTTATCACAAAGTACTTATTGCCAAGAGCTTGAGGTTGATATTGCTGCCTATTAATTTGATGGCTAGTCATAATGATAAGGTATAGGACGTAATAATAAATGAATAATAACTTAAAAATAAAATAATAAAAATAAAGGAAGTTAGAGAAGGGAGTAGAGAGATTTTGTTTTAACCTTTATCAAAGTTAGAATGCATATTAAAGAGTAGGCATAGAACATTCTATGGAACATCTTTCAGAGACTTATTTTTACTTAAGCCATGACAACTGCTTTTAAGATTAACATATGTTATTATCTATGGCACTTTGGAATTTAAAATTAAAATATTTCTATATTTCTTATGCCGGTACATAAATAAGACTTCTTTACTTCTTAAAGTGTCATGGCTTGAAGAAGAGAGGGTATATGGAAAATTCAAATCAAATCATGATATTCAGCTTCAACTTAGAACATAGTTTACAGAACTTCACATCGTGGGAGATCTTTTCCAAAAATTCAACCAAAGACGGGGAGGTTCTAGAAAATATATTTTATTTGTGTCTTCAAAACTGACATAAGCTTTGAATGTGGTTTGAGACCATGCCAAGTTTATACAAATGAGTTTAGCTAACCATATGCGGCTCATTTTTTCAACCTTGGCGTGGAAGCTAGAAATACAGAATGTTAACATTTAATGGCCTTGAACCTCCTGAGCAGAAGAGGCTAACCTAATGCCAGTTGAAAGTATAATAGTTGGTCTGGTATCATTTTTACAGGGGAAGCAACAACTCTGTGTTGAGGCATTCAATTCATGTCCTCGCTATTTATTCAAAAAGTATTCGGGCCCCTACTCTTTGGCAGTGACCAAAGCAGAGCGGTCAGTGTCCTCAGGGCTCAGTGTTCTCAGGGAAGCACAGGCTAGCGAAGCATCATGAGTTCAGCACCATGTGGTCAAATGTGCTATTAGAGGAAGTACAGAGCTAGTGCAATGGAACAACAGGTCGTGAGGCGCTAACCACGACTGAGGGGCGGGGAAGTCCCATGGGAGGAAGTGGCTTTGCAGCTGACCCAGAGCATGAGTCAAACTTCATCAGTAAAGGCAGAGAAGAACGGAGAAGAGAATGTGTGTGCTGACAGTGAGGACCTAGAGAAATTGAAAAATTATACAGGTGTTTGGGCAGAACTTGATCAAAGCTGTTTGTTTTGTACTTCCCAAGGCAAGAACGACATCTGGCCCAAAGAGGGCATCCAGTAAATATTTATTAAATAAATGAATGGAGAAATAGCTGATTGAAAAAGTTGAGAGTAACTCCTGGGTTTCTTAAGCACCAGGATGGATGATAGTATGTCTCAATGATATTCTGTACTATTTCCTCCTTTCCTTGAATGGCCATTTTCTTAAGTTATGATGAAGGAGAAAGAAAAAAAATCTGTGAATCCTCAAACGCTATTAATTCCTGTCCTTGTTATAAGAGTTAATAATTTGAATTCAGGGATCAGCTTAATCCCCTCCTCTCCATCTCCACTGGCCTGCTTTGGTTTAGATGCTCATCATTTCTTGGTTAAATTAATGCAATTGCTTCTTAGCTGATCTTTTCCTACAGTGCTGCCAGATTATCCTTGTAAATGCAGATTTGCTCATGTCACTCCCTAAATTAAAACTCTTTGATAGATTTTCCATTTCTCCAGATTATAAATGCGAACTTACATGTAACACTCAAGGTCTTTCAAGATTCAGATCTTGAAACGTCTCATCTGCAAACATTTTCCCTCCTCGATTTTAAGATTATTCTAATAAAACATATTCTCACCTTCACTTTGTTCCAGATCGTTAATTCTAAGGTAAAGTTCAAGATCAACCACATGCCAAATGTGGGAATGAGCCTTGAGGAGACAGACAAGTTAAATCATGACCTCAGCCAGCAGTCACACTCCTCTGTCTGCCTGAACTTCTTCTTTTGGCCAGATCATGTTTTAAGATCTAATTCAGATGTGGCTTCTTTGAGGGAGGTTCCCATCATCAACCGGTTTTGTTTTGTTTGTTTGTTTGTTTGTTTGTTTGTTTGTTTTTGCCTTCCCTATGGGCTGTCACAGGATTCTGTGCTTCTCCATATCACAGCACCTCTCCTCTATGGCACTTAGGAGTTGTGATCTGTGAGTTGATCTGTGAGCCCCTTGAAGGATAGAACCTACATTATATGCAGCAAGCAGAAAGCAGATAGGGATAATGGAAGGGAGCGAAAGATACGACCCACGAAAAATTGCTCAGTATTTTCAGAAACTTTCTCTTCTTTAATTTTCTTTTTTGACTTAGCATTCACAATCAATTGCTAGAAAGAAAAATAGCTGAACGGACACTCTGAGACTCAGCTATGATTATTCAATAATTATTTTCCCTGTTAAAACAAAATGAAGGTTGCTAATAGCTCCTTGTCATATTGCTTGTAGAAAATTTGGTTGCCTGAGATAACACAGTAAAAGCCTCTACACTAATTCTTATTTAACAAATCCCTGGGTTAGATCTAATTCTTCTTTAACCTTGTAAAATATCTTGATTAACAGACATAGCATTCTATATAGTCATAGCCAATAGGCTTACTCTCTGGTATGTCCATACACTTAGTTTTGGATTCTGAATGGTAGTTGTGTGCTTATGAGAATCCGTTATGTTTGCTGTCAAACCTGCTTATGTCAACTGTGTTTTTGTCATAATTATATAATTAAATATTATGTAAACCAAAGAAACATGAGTGTGAACGATTAGTGAGCCTCTCTGATAACTGTTGAAAAACTACGTTGATTGCGTTGAAGATGCTCAATAAAAGGAGATTTCCTAAAAAAAAAAAAAAAAGGTCTATTTGGATATGCTGAGATTAAGGCAAATCTATTAAATATAAAAGGATTCTGAACTGTGTTTGTTTTTCCAAATGTCTTTAAATTCTGGCTCCACTTTGAAGAAATCGTAACTACATTAAAAAGTGAAAACTAATGGGTACATTTTAAGCATGAAAGTTTTATGGAAGTCCAAATAGGAAAAAAGCACACAAGTAAAAGACTATTGCAAAATTTGGTGAATAATGTATATTTACAACCTTAAATTTTAAAAAGAGTTTTATAAGTGCTTATATATTTCTCTTTTTAACATTTCTCAAAAAAAAAAGCCAACATTTCTCTAGTTTTTTTTTTAACATTCTGTTTAATTAGTCTCAATCATATTAGTTCTTCAAAATTCACATTCTATAAATAAATGAACTAGTAAAGAGCCTGGTGCATAGGAGAGGCTCAGGAAGTCTCAAAAAATGTTGGTTTCATTCTTCCCACCTCCCTCCAAAATTAACCCAAGACCCAAAGATAGTTGTTTCAAAGGGGGTTATTTTAGAGATAGTCATTGACCAATAGAAACACCAAATTTTCCTTGAAGTACAATTGTATACAGTCAAAAAAAAATGCAGAATGTTAATTTACTCACAGAAAATTATTTAAGCAATTACATTCTTTTTTTTATAAATATTTTATTTATTTATTTGACTGAGAGAGAGAGAGATCACAACTAAGCAGAGAGGCAGGCAGAGAGAGAGAGGGGGGAAGCAGACTCCCTGCCGAGCAGAGAGCCCGATATGGGGCTTGATCCTAGGACTCTGAGATCATGACCTGAGCCGAAGGCAGAGGCTTTAACCCACTGAGCCACTCAGGCACCCCTAAGCAATTACATTCTTAAGGCACTTTGGAAAAGGAGCCTGGAAGGTGAGCACAGTTTCCTAGCGGTGACAGTGTGTAAAGCAATGTTCTCAATTGAGGAAAGAGCCAGACCACTCAAGAAAGCAGTGGATCCCATGTTCTTCACAACCATTTCAATGTATGTTTTCTTCTGAGAAGGTACCTATCAGTAGCTGAGTACCTAGTGACTTTCCCAGCCCACATCATCATTTATGACAGTGCATTATTACTGAAAGCATCATCTATGACACTGACATCATTTCTGAAAGCTTTGATAATGCGTACAAAACCAGGAAAATATCACATTGGCAGAAAGGGTTTGATAGAACCCAAAGTTACTTCAGGCATGAATTTCACAGACAGAAAAATGAGTTTCCCTGCATCTGTAAAACATCCAAGTCCATAGCCACCTATTCATTTACCTTCTAGAGGAGAGATGACAAGATTTGCCAAGCAAAAGAAGACTAATAAACTTTGATGTCAGCTCTATCTCAAATGTAGGGTATTCACCCCTCACAAACATTTGTAACTTGCTCTTCTCTTGATCATGGCATCCTAAAATTTAATGGAATGATGCTATAAGTTTCTTGAGCAAAAAGAGGTCTCAAAAACTTTGTAAAAAGTACCTCTAGATGCAGAGTATTTGAGAACAGTGAAATGCTACTTGCAAAATATCCTGCTCAGTTCCCAGAAAAATTTTGCAGTTTAAATGCAGTTATGGAGTAAAAGGGGAAAACGCACTTTTGAAAGATCAAGAAGTTCTAGATATGCATTTACAGAATAATTGTGGAAATGATCTATCGATGAATAAAATACTGTGTTCTTGTATCATTCATATCAGGCCAAGAATCACGCAGTGTCTTTCTAAATAACATTTTTAAATTATCTGAATGCAACCAAAAGTTACCCTTGTTAAAAGTTACTCTAGTTACAAATATTACACACCTCATAGTGACTGTTTCAAAGATTCAAGGCATCCTCGTTTTTGTAAATTCCCACCTAGGTCCTCAGCAGAGCACTGCCAGGTCTGTTTCACGGAGAAAAGTTTTGCTCTCCAACAGGAGGCTCTTTTGCCTTTCCCCTTTTCATCTATGAAGTTCTCCACATCTTTAGCTGTAGCTTTCCCCTGGTTTCTTGACTCAATCTTGCACTAGAATTTTTCAACATAAAATTCTAATTCCATAGTCGAAAAGCTCTTTCTTTTTCCCTCTTTCCAGACTCTTCTTCATCTTCTTCCATGAAAGATTTTATTTAGGGCCACCTGGGTGGCTCAGTCACTAAGCTCTGCCTTCAGCTCAGGTCATGATCCCAATGTTCTAGGATCAAGTCTTGCTCAGCAAAGAGCCTGCTTCTCCCTCTGCCTGCTGCTCCCCCTGCCGGTGCGCTCCCCTGCGCGTGCACGCGCGCGTGCACGCGCGCTCTCTCGCGCGCGCGCCCGCGCGAGCGCTCTCTCTCTCTCTCTCTCTCTTGCTCTCTGGCAAATAAATAAATAATAAAATCTTTAAGAAAGAGATTTTATTATTTATTTGAGAGAGAGAGAGGGAGCACAAGTGGGGGAAGGAGAAGGAGAGGGACAAGCAGACTCCCCACTGGGCAAGGAGCCAGATTTAGGGCTCAGTCTCAGGACCCGGAGATCATGACCTGAGCTAAAGCAGATGCTTTTTATTAAAATATTTTATTTATTTATTTGACAGAGAGAGAGAAATCACAAGCAGGCAGAGAGGCAGGCAGAGAGAGAGGGAAGCAGGCTCCCTGCTGAGCAGAGAGCCCCGATGGGGGCTCAATCCCAGGACCCTAAGATCATGACCTGAGCTGAAGGCAGAGGCTTTAACCCACTGAGCCACCCAGGCGTCCCCCAAAGCAGATGCTTAACTGACTGAGTCCCTCCTCTTGATCTTAGAACTGTTTTCGCTATTCTTTTTCTCTTTACTTGCGTGCACACAAGTAAGGGGAACAGTAGGCAAAGGGAGAAGCAGACTCCCCACTGAGCAAGGAGCCCGATGTGGGACTCGATGGGAAGACCCTGGGATCATGACCTGAACCAAAGGCAGACGCTTAACTAAGGGTTAGGGTTATGATTTCTAAATCTAATATTCCACTGTCTCCTGCACTCTGAGACCTATCTTTGCTCTCTCTCTCAAATGTTGGATATTTTCAAATGGCTATTCCTTTGATACTCCAGGTCAATGTTAAACTCAGCATTATTTCTTTGTTCCCTCTATTGAAATTTAGTCTTCAATAGTATCATCAGTCTTATCCATCATAGAAAACAAAGCTTTCCAAATAATTTGACACCAAGTATCTTCTTATATGCATAAGTTCAGCTGGTCAACAAATCCTTCCTCTTCTCCCTAGGTCTCTTGTTTTCCAATCCAACTACAAGGAGATGGATCTATATTAACTTTCATCTATATTAATATAACATTAATATATATTTATATATTATATAACTTATATAATATATAAATATATTTATATAATTATATTATATATACTATATAACTTTATATAAAATATATATAATTATGCAATTATATAAATAATTATATTTATATAGTTTTATATAAACTACATATTTATAAGTTATATAAATACAACTTTCATCTATATTTCATCTATATTAACTTTCAGTCTTGACTACTAAGTGATATTCTTAACTGGATTCTCTATCTCAATTTTCCTCTATACTAATCATTAACCTAAAAAAAAAAAAAGGTCCAAAAAAGAAATAGGATTACCTCACTTTCCTCCTTTAGAGCCTTTAGGAGTACCCAAAATAGAGTCCAGTTCCTCTATAAGGCAATTCAGGCTTTGCGTGATCTGACCCGGCCTCCTTTTCAGTTTTGTCCTATTACCCACTCACATAGTTCTCCTGGGAGTCCTTCCTTTTCAAACTACATTGCCATTTGAAAAAAAAAAAATTAAGTCCATCAGGGTCTACATTGAATGTGACTCCTTCCCTGAACATTTCATCAATATACTCTCACTTCTTAGCTTGAATTTCTTTTGTACTATTATTTATTACTTTCTGTCTCACATTATAGCCATTATACACAAATATGAGATTCTGGAATTTTTGAGGATGGGGGTCAAACTTTGTGCATTCCTTTTTCTCCTATGGCATCTGGTATGCCTCTTTGAGCATAAAAAGTAATGTGTAAATGTTCAGGGATTGAAATTTAATTAAGATGTTAATTAAAATAAATATATAGTAAACTATTTTAAATCATTTTTCCCAGGTATATTAAAGGGTTGCAACTCTCTAGAAATTTTGCCTCACTAAAATAAATCTGCAGACAAAAAATATGTTTTTTAAACAGAAGTTTGGTTTAGAAGGAAGAGATAAAGTGAAACAGAGAATATGGACATTACGTCGTCCAGAAACTCCCACCTTCTAAAGAGAACTGAGCTCAAGATCCATGACTGGATGGTCAAACCCTCCCCCTCTTTTTTCCAGGAAGTACTTACAAAGTAGAAAAAAAGATCTATAATCTATGCATCTGCAGAAAAAGACACTAGAGATCACACACAGACACACACAGATACACACACAGAGAAACACACACACAGTGCACACACATGCTCTTCCACCCTTTTTGGGAGATTCTGTTTCTACCTCTACTCCTACATCACCCTGAGGTCACTAGGGAATTCAGTGACAAATAGAGTCATTCGCCTTTCAAATAGGATAGTGATACCTTAACCCAAAGTCCGTCAGAATATTTGTGGGATTCAAAAGAGAATGTAAAACAAGGTCAGGTTGTATTTTCCTGTTTAAGGACAAAAATCATTTCACAAACCTTTCTATTGAACATACCACCTTTGCAAACTGATAAAGCCCAGAACTGTAGTCCTTGGTTATTTTTAAAGTCCATCAAAAAAAAAAAAATGCCTGCAGTTCTAAAACCCAACCTTCCATCCCTCATTCATGTAATCTGAGTGGCATGTAAATGTGAATTGCTAAAGATAGTACTTAAGAACCAAATCCTCATTCACAGATGCATTAGCCGCTCTAAATGGAGTGGCCGACGTGCTGTGTTTACACCCAACAGGTTGAACATCCACTTAATGCACCCAAATGTAATAACGTGATAGATTGAAATATAGATGCTACCCACGGCCTACGCAGAGGCCAGAAGCTTGGCTCCCTATTTCCTTAGAATGACTTTCCGGGAAGGACTCACTCTCCTGGATTGGTTTCCTTCAGACAAAATAATTGAATCTAATGCTCTTTGTCAATGCAAGCACTTGGATTATTTGTTTTATGGTGCAGCCCTTAGGGGCTTCAGGGTCCGGTGTTAAAAATTTGCCTTTGATCAAGCCTCATCCTCTCCCACACATCTTTATTCATAACAAATTAGAAGCTATTATCACAACATATTAGCAACAGTTTTAATGCCCACAGTGCATCTTAAAATAAAAAGAAACAATTTCCTCATTATAATGGATGCAGTATCTTCGTTGGCCTCATTATAATATTTATCATCTGTTATTTGTCGCATGTGAGAGCACAATGAGATGATGCCTTACTCTAGTGAAAGACACACACCCCTCAGGGCTTACAGTTTATTGGAGAGCACATTTAAATTCAAACTCTACCTTATTAAAATAAACCCTTCTTATGCACATCCAAGAGGACCAGGGAAATGTGACTTCATGGCTGCCTTACTGAAAAGGGAGTTTCTTATTTACTGAAGAATGGTACAATTTAAGGAGTATAATTAACTTAATGATTCCTTGGTAAAGCTCCCTACCACCACTCCACCCCCATTTATAACTGTCATTTTGGGCACCTGTTTCAGTTTTCTCTTAAAGAGTTTGCCTTGGAAAATAGTAAGATTTGAATCCAGATTGAAATCACCAAAAGAGATTTCACTGTAATTCATTTAGTTTAAAAAAAAATGAAATTTTATAAGTTTTAGACTAAATTGAGAATACATAAGATACAGTGTTAAATATACACGCATTCCCTGGCCACTCAATTTCTTGCAAACTTCTCCTCCAAGACATTTTGTCTCTTCCTATCTCAGCCACCACTCCTACGGTCCGACCTGGACCTTTTGATTCCCAATACCTTCACCCATAACCTCAGCTTAAACATCTGCATTATTGACCATTAGCATCTGTCTTTCTGGCTGACTACCTCTGTTTGGTTAAGCTCAAGTCCCCTTTGTCACTTTTTTAGAACCTCCTATCTACTGGTCTTGCAATCTTATCATCTCCATGTTCCTCCTCAATTGCTGGAAATGTCTTTCTGCACACAGCTTAAATTCCAGGGTGAATCGTTAGTATCCCTCCCTGGGATGTGCCTTCAACATCCTCATCCTTCTACTGCAGGGTTAACATGATGAGCACAGATGTGTCAAATGAGGAGTCATGGTCAGTTAGTTCAGGGTCATAGCAGGCGAGGCTGTCATCAACATGTGCACAGGGAACCCCAGGCAACAACAAGGTTTGGTGTGTGGCCTTCTCCTTCCATCTTTTTGCCTTCGCATTACTAGGTCAATCTACCTAAGATCCTTTTAAGGGCATGCTCCCTTGCTCAAATGGCCACAACAGCAGGTGATTTAAAAATATTTTATAATGTGTCTGAGTGGCTCAGTGGGTTAAAGCCTCTGCCTTCGGCTCAGGTCATGATCCCAGGTTCCTGGGATCGAGCCCCGCATCGTGCTCTCTGCTCTGCAGGGAGCCTGCTTCCCTCTCTCTCTGCTCTGCCTCTCTGCCTACTTGTAATTTCTCTCTCTCTCTCTGTCAAATAAATAAATAAAAATCTTTTTTAAAAAATATTTTATAATGTGTCAACACCGTGCATATTCAATCTTATTTTCTACTTCTACTCTTACCAATTATCTGTTCTCTGATGATGACCTCCACCAAAAATACAGACACCTGATTAATTAATGCATGTCCAATTAATTAGTTAAACTTGCAATTACTGAAGACCTGTTTGGTCAAGACGGAGTGCCAGGTCATAGTCATTCAACAGAGAACATGATATTTATCTTTCCCAAACTTGGAGTCCAGTGGTCAAGGTGGATACCATGAAGAGAATAGTGATGTGAAAGAAAGAAAAGAGGGAGGATCTCATTCAGATGGGACTGAGTGAATGATTCATTCTTCTGGCAGAAGGAACTCTTCTCATTTCTTCCAATCCTGCCTGTCTTTTAAAACCTAGCACCATTTCATTCTCCAGCACAGTTCAGACCCCACTGTCCCTGAGAGCCGATTTCTCTAAACTTCTCTACTTCTCACACCTGCAGAAGTACAAGTAGAATAGATTTCACTTCTCTAATTCATTTCATAATTTTAATTTTTTGTTCCCAAACAAGGTAAAATTTCCTGAAGTGGCGAGGGAATCAGTGCTGTGTTTTATGTTTGTTTTTAATAAGCCCTCGTGCAGTCCTGAGCATTTAGGAGACTGTTTTAACAGAGCAATTGATCTATTAATATTTCCTTAAAAATTATCAAAATGAGCACATGTAAACATTATACAACGAAGGGGTATAATAACACATGAGCACTAGTAATTGAATTCTGCATGATAAACAAATACAGTGCTTTGATTTTTTTTTTTTTACCAAATTTAATGAGTTTAGAGAAAGTTATTGCATTGTTTTTGGTTGGTATTATTAGCTTTTACTAATAATAGTATAAGAAACACAGGTGTAAACAAGTTCCATAGTTTTCTCTTTTGTTACATGTAACATTTTTTTGAAAATCCAGGAAAAGAAGAATGTCCCATAAGGATAGAGGTAAAATTGCAATTGCATTCTGTACACCAGCTCTATAAACAGAAATCAAACTATTCCACGTCTTCCCACTCCACCTCAACCTCCTTGAAGCATAATTAACAGGAATGGCAAATAATATTCCCCTTTAGAAAATACCGCCAAGTTCAGAAGAAGACGAAACAACAAATTCATACCTTGACAAATACATGTGGAGTGCCTATTTGCAAATCATTTCTTGCAAACCTCTCTTACGCTCTGTACCTCTCCTTCCCAGTTCTCTGAAAGGAATGGCATTTCATGTCTTAATATCTTCCTTCATAAGACACAAGCAGGCTCTGGAGCAGAAAGGAATGGCTAATCGGGACGAGAAGGTGAATCCAGCAGAACTGGTCACCTCGGAGTAAAGCATTAGTGACTGAGTTCACACAATGGGCAGGATTTGATGTGACTGAATGCATTATGGCAACTGATTCATTCTTGCCTTCTGAAGTCACCCTCAGAGTCAAGCAAACTAATACTTCCCATTTCCCTGCAGAGCTACAGAGACTATTCACAGTAAATCAGGTGACAGAAACTTTGGTTCACATCCAGTTTTGTGGGGAGACACAGTCAATGAGTAATATGTCCAGCTCAATGAAAGTCGATGACCTATGGGTCACATTCCCTCATATTAGGGGAACTGCCAGTGTTCCCACCAACTTGGATTTATAAGCCATGTTTTCTTCTTAATAGTACTGAATGCTGTCAGGCATTTCATGTGATGTGTTGCTGCAAACACACTTCCATTTTACAAATTGAGTAACAATAACAAAGAACGAAACTAAAGAGAAGCGTTGAAAAAAAAAAAGAGAAGGGTTGTTGGAAGTAAGATTAGAGAAGCAACTGGAAACATGAGCTTAATTTATGACCATACTATGAGCTTGCTTTGAGTGGCTTGGGAAGCCATTGGGAGCTTTCTCGTTGGAACCTATCACATTGGCTTGGCAGAGCCTCTTGTACGCATATCTTTCTAACTCCAACATGACTTTACGTGGGTAGCTTGAGGTCAGCCACAGTGGAAATGTTTACATGGGGGAAATCAGCAAATGCCACAAAGGAAGGCGTTTCCTTCCCCCCCCCCCCCGACAAAGGCAATTATTTGAACTTTTGACCATTGTGAACAGAAGAGTGGCACGCTATGGTGTGAACTAAGTTCTGAGTTAATAACAGGAGTTGGGGTGTGGGAACAAGAGAGCGAGGGGACCAGCTGGAATTATCCTGCACTGAAGCCAACGTGAGAGCTCCGGTACTTAGACTGGAGTAAATCTGCTCTCAGGAAAACAACCCTTGTTTTGAGAAAGTATGAAAATCCACACCTTTGTGTATATATCCTATTATTTTTAGGTCGGCCACACTGCGCATGTTAGATAAACACAACCAAAAGCGGATGTCACTCTGCAGGTCCTAGTTCATGGCCCTGCACCAGCCTGTGATTTTTCCTGACACCAGCTCAGAATGTGATTCTTTACCAATATATGTTTGAGGAACACCTTTTAAACACGCTTAAAAAAAAAAAACAACAACAGAGAAGTTGCTATAAAAATATGCTTATGGCAGAAGTCCCTACTTCACACCACACCAAGGAAGTAATATCTAAATTATCAGAATCTTATACAAAATACCTGTATTTTTCAAGTGATTATCTTTATCAAAATGTCCTTGTATAGTGTGATCATTTATACCCATTTTATGAATGAAGGAATGCAACCTGATTGGTAAATTGACCGGTAGACTCAATTTCAGAATGTTCCACTTTTATGGCAGTCTGCCTCTTTGTATCCTGCTTCATGACTTACATTTGAACTGAGGTACTTCATTTAATGAGCTGGCACAGTGCATGGATTAAGTTACTCATAATAAAATGATAATAATAATCAAATAACCATCTATTCTATACATAAATTATTTACAAACAGCCCTGTGAGTGAGGGACTGTTATTGTCCCTGTTTTGAAGATAGAAAGATGACTTGTAAGGAGCCGAAGTAGCTTGTCCAAGGTCTCACAGTTTGAAACTAAGTTGGTTTTGAACCAGGCCTGCCTTTCTCCAGAGCTTGTGCTTAAACTCATGGAACATGGAGATTTTTTTTTTAAGGAAAAAAAAAATTCCAAGTACAGAATCTTAGAATGCAGATGTGTTGGACAAGATGGCCTGGCTAAACAGCATTGCCTCTGATGGCCCTGACAAAAGGTGCCTCTTAACAATTAGCAAGCAGAGGAATAGTCATTGTAACCTGTGGGCCTCATAGGGCCGTTGCTCTTCCTATTACCCACCAGGCCCTTGCACCATGGACCACCCAACACATGATGGGCACATGCAACTTCTCCTGGCTTTAACTACTCAGGGACATACTCTGCCATTTGCGTGCTCCACACACACCCTAGAATCAACCCAAATCTTTTTAGTCCACACCACCACCTTCTCCAATATTTCCGTCCATCATGTCCTGTTTCACAGGACACAGCTTTCCCAATTTTTTTAAGATTTATTTATTTATTTGAGAGAGATGGAGAGAGAGCACGAGCTGAGAGAGGGAGAAGCACCCCTCCCACCCTCACGACCTTGGGATCATGACCTAAGCCGAAGACAAATGCCTAACCAACTGAGCCACCCAGGCACCCCGAGTTTTCTCAATTTTTGCTACTTGAGAATATGCTGGCAATGTGTAATAAAAATAAAGAAAGGGAGTGGTTAAATCATGAGCTTTTCTAGCCTACAGGATCTTTTGTTGCTGTAGAGGAAGTGACATAGAACCTATGACTTTTATAGAGAAGAGGAGCATGTCTGAGACCATACTTGACTGGAAATGTCTCCTGCCAAAAGTTGAAGCTATCAGCGTCTCTCAAGACTTGAAACATGACTAACTGCACAGTAGAGAACCCCAGCCAAACCACTGGAGAGAAGCCATCTGTAGCAGACACCTTGGCAGTATATGCATTGGACCAAGGGAAAACTTACTAAGTTCCTACCAAAGACAAATAATTGTAACAAAAGCTATAGAAATACATTTGGTGCAGATTCTATAGTTAGGTCTGAATTTCGAGAAACTACAAACTCAGACACTTAAAGAACTCTGAGTTAAAATCTATAACAAAAGAAAACACTTTAATACAGACAGGTGCCATGATAGTGCTCAACACAAAATAAGATGTGTTCATAGTAAAGGGTGGTAGGACTGAGATGCCTAAGGAAAAATATCTGTGTTTAATCAGCAATGGGACATTTCCTATGATCATCGCCCAGCTAAGGACTTCTCTAGCTCTTTGAGAACAAGTTGATTGAAATCTGATCCTTGCATTGTATGTTATAGAATATGTTATTTGTTGCTTATATAATTATGCTACAGGTAATAAATTATTTACAGTACTCCTTCTGTAGTGTGGCAATTTTATTAAAACTTCTTTTTTTTTGCCTTTTTAAAGTCCTGTGTTAAGAACTCTTTGGGCATCATTAGAAAGGATGTTGGATGGAGTGGATCACATCCAAAGACTCTACAACTTGTCCATCTTGATCCTCATTCTGACCCCAGCACCTTGTGCATTACTGGGACCATGAATACCTTCAAAAAGCACTGGTTAAATAACGGATCAAACAATCTCATAAAAGCAGTCAAGAGGGCGCCTGGGTGGCTCAGTTGGTTGAGCGACTGCCTTCGGCTCAGGTCATGATCCCGGAGTCCCGGGATCGAGTCCCATATTGGACTCCCGGCTCTGTGGGAAGTCTGCTTCTCCTTCTGACCTTCTCCCCTCTTATTCGCAGTCTCTCTCTCTCTAATAAATAAATAAAAAATCTTAAAAAAAAAAAAAAAAGGAGTCAAGAGAGTGTTGCTCCAGGTAGGTAAATTTGAGACTCAATGCCTCTCAACCGTAACACATCATGTGACTCATTAGGCAAGTATCCAGATGTATTTAAAGTTGTCTTGGCTAATAGTAAACTTCAGGATAAAGGTTGGCAAGTCCACATTTAAGAAAAGACAAAGGCATAACAGGATTTTAGTTTACATAATTAGTTACCTGTGTCCTATCAGGGCCCATACTGTCCTGACAGAGTAAATCCTGCATAACTCCCCTTTTAGTCTCTGGGTGGGTAATCCTGGTTTGGGATTACCAAATCCAAGCACCAAGCCTTCCTCGGTTTGCTTGACATTTCTTTCACCCAGCAGACTTCACTGTAGAACAGTCGATACTACTTACAAAGTGTAATTTACAAAAAAAGTCAGGGAGATGCATTTACATCTACAACGTAAATCCCCAATCTTCCTTGAAACTTGTCTCTCCCTTCATTTAGCAACAAGCATCCTACATCAATGCTCCAAAGCATTATCCATGGAGATGCTTTGAACATTTCTCTTCAAAGGACACTGATTGTGTGTTTCATGTGCTGCTCTTAAGGGAGTCAAACATGAGTCTTTGTGTTGTAAGTCATCAAAGGGATACCTTTGGGACAACATCGAGTGTTGAATGGTGTAGAACGGAACAGAATAGAATGGAAATTGAAACTCAGAGCTAGAAACTGTCCTAAGTCCGAGTATTTAGTTCTCTGTTGCCTGAAGTGCGCTGGTAAATAGAAGCCCCTCTGATGGGCAGTATGTGAATTAGAAGAGTCCCAAGAAACTTACGCCATTAAGAATAGTCAAGTTAAAAACAGTTCAGCAGGTTTCTTACCTGCAGGTCATGAGGATGAACAACATGCAAATGTGTGCTGTGACCATTCAAGAAGTTTTCACGGCTTAGTTTCCCCAACTGTTTCGCTGAGAATTTCACAGAGCTATGAGCATCCTTTGGGGAATGGACCTGTAGTTAGTGATTTGCAAACCTGGCTGCACATTGGATTCACCTGGAGAGCTTTAAAAAAATGGTTGTGTCAGGATTTATCCCCAGAGAGATCTATTATTTGGTCTGGGTCGAGATACTGGGTGCTGGTGTTTCTAAAGTGCTCCAGGGTCTTACAAGGGGCAGCCAGGTTTGAGAAGATTTGCACCATGTGAGTTCAAGGCCTCGGCTTTGGAGGTGAGGAAACTGCTTACCTACATGCCCAGATCCAGGCTGCATGACCCCATCTTGCTTTCTGGACCCCCACAAAATCTGCGGATTTGAGAACATGGCAAACACCGGTCCCTGTTTCATCTCCAAAATGGGCAATACATTATTTATCATACTTTTAATAAGAAAGGAAAACAGGAATCTATTGTCTTGTTTTATGATTCATTACTACTTACTGATGAATGGGACAACTCATGTTTGAAAGAAAAAGAGGAAGCTCTAATCTGTGAGGAAAACAACTGTAAAAACATAAGTGTGATGTGGACTTCAGAGTAAATGTGCAGCTGAGTGAGTGAAACTTTTTATTTCAGTTGAGAGTTGATGTCACTAGTCATCAAATAGTTTTGTAGATAGAGTTAGAACTGCTCTTCCCCCTGAATTCTTGGCAAAGCTCTGCTGCAAAGCATTCATTTCCTTACCTGGGCAGTGCATTTCCCTATTTACTGTGTGGCTTTGAGTTGCCTCTTAACGGAAGTCCTTGTTTCAACACTACTAATAAACTCCCACGCAGCAACCATCATGCGGGAATTCAATTCATGACAATTGTTTCACTGAGCTCTATAGACCCTTGGGGAAACCAGCAAAAGTCTGCCCCAAAAGAATGTTCCTTATGAGAGGAACAAAGAAGCAGTCCACCTACCCAGAAAATTTTGGGAATCAGTCAAACCAGAAAGATGAAATAAAAATTCCATTAAGTTGACACGATGGGCTTATAAAATGAGCTGTCCATTTTTTTTCTCTAACAAAATCAACAAAATCTGTTTATTATATTTTTAAAGGCTAAGGATTATCATTCTTTTTGTGGCACTTATGATTTCATTAAGTGTAGATGGCCAGAGATGTTTGGTCTTCAAGCTCTGTGAGAGAACAATTCAGATTTTTTTTCTGCCATCCCTTTGTTTTGAGTAATAGCAGGATTATGGAAAGGAAATACACCAATTTTTATTTAAACCCCGTGATGGACAATCGATAGGGGTTGGAAGAAACTTCCTAAAAGAACAAAGACAGCTTTGCGGATGTGGAGACCAAATTTCTTTTCCAGTCCCAGTGGGACTTTCATTCGCTTTTACACCAAGCACCCTGGGAATGTCAGCCATCTTCTTCCAGAGCGACAATCCGATGTGCCACTATAGACAAAGATAGTCAAAGATTTGTTTCAAATACTGCTTATGGAATTGGTCCTGTGAGTGTGGCTGTAAGGGGGGGAGGGGTGTGTGGGAGGGTGAAGGAAACTAAGAGCAAGTGACTTCTAGAAAAATCTACAAATGCCTACGAATCAACCCTATCGCCAGAAATACCAGAGGTTACCGTATACAGTGGGATGACACTGGTCTATCCAAGCTAATTAAAAATTTGTATTTGGCCAGTTTGAAAGTTACCCATGAGAAAGCAGATAAAAGGCTCTCAGCTCTAGCAGAGGTGGAGGGACGCTGTGAGGGCCCTCGGTGGCCCTCAAGGCCAGCACCTCTGTGCATGGTCCCCTACTATCATGTCTGCCCCAAATACACGCTTGTAGCCAGGGCCAAGCCACGGTTTACTGACTTTTGATACAAAGCAGAGAATATGCCAAGATTCTCCTTCCCAGGGAGAGAGGGAAGGCGAGCCAGGCAAAACCCACTCAGCACCCAGAGACTTGTCTGAGACCATAGAATCCAGAAGAGACAGAAGTGAGAGGTTGGCCTTTTTACCAGATGACACTAGAGGGTTTTGTCAATCTGTAGTTTCAGAAGTGTTGATCATGTTTTCCCTGCCCACCCCCGCCCCCCGTGTTGTTTTTCTCTCACCCTGCTGGTTACCACTCCCTAAATGGTTAGGGCCTTCCCACCAGAAATGTGTACATGTGGGGATCTCTGAGGAGAAGCTGGAGCTCAGATGTGCATGGGGTAGGAGGTCACGACATTACATAGTTTTCTCAAAAGGGAGGACCCAGAGAGATTGAACCGTGAAGGGAAAGAGAGGAAGGGGGGCAAATAAATAACAGAGCAGAGCCTGAAGGAAAGAGTTGTCAGCAGCCAACTCACCCAAAGTGGGCTCTGATGGGGATTTTTCTTCTATATTTTAATTTAGACACAATCACTTTGACGGAAGATAATGAATTTAGATGAGCAGTGCCTGGAAATAAACCCAGGAGTTATTTCAGAGATTATTTATGAAAAGCAAATGTCTCCAAGGAGGAAATCAGGGGCATCTGGAAGCAGAGATCATGTCTACCTAATACTCTAAGGCCAGCTCAGCAATAGGCAGGGCTGTGTCTGTGTCTGCTTGCTCTTCGGGCTCATCCACAGTGAGGTTCACACAGGTCTTCAGAGAATTCTCTGCAGCATCAAAGCTTGGAACATTTCCATCCTACAGAAACGCTAATAGCTGGCAGTTTTCTTTTCAGCTCATCTACTACCAAAGCTCCCATCCTTGGCTGTTCTTTCAAAGTCAACTGTTCCTGGGAACCCAAGAGCTGTCCATGTTTTCTTAGCTTTACTGTCTTAACTCTCACTCCTGATTTTTCATGCACAGCCACAGAATTTGTCAATAATCTGTGGGTCTCACCTTTATACACCAAAATCATAGCCAGAAGGAAGGCTGAGAAGACGATGGCTATTTCAGTCAGGGTACTACGCACTTTGCTCAAAATAGGCACCATGAGATGGGGGAGTAAGAGCAAATGCCCTGGGGCACTGGTTGCCAACCAAAGTAGGGACAGTTTTGCTCCCCGAGGGGTACTGATCAATGTCTTCAGACACTGTCATGACTGCAATGACTGCAGACATTGTCACAGACATTGTCATGATTGTCACAACTCCAGCAGGGATGTCTCCTGGCATCTAACAAGTTGAGGTCAGGGATGCTGCTAAATGTTCTCCAAGACCCAGGACGGCAACATCAGCAAAGAGATATGCAGTCCAAAACGTCCACTGTGCCTTTGCAGGAAACCCTGCCCACGTTGACCCAACAGCTTTTTGGGAAAGGTTACCAATCAAAGTGGGTACAAACCCAACTTAGAGATGTTACTAAAATGGTTATGATCCGCAACTCATTGCCCTAAGTACAGCGATCTGAGTCTGAATAGGCCAGGCTGGTGAACCTAAACTTCAGAAGGCCTTGAAAACCACCTGGAAGACTTTTAAAACCAAAATGAATGGGCCTTACCCTTAGGGTTTTTGGTTTGATAGATCTGAGCCCCAAGAATTTTCATTTCTAGCCAGCTCCCAGGTGATGCTAAAGCTGCTGGTTGGGGACCCCACATGGAGAACCACTGAACTAGGCTGACCAAGTTTGATTCCAAAGTTCTTGTTCAAACCCTAAGAGTCATGAATAGCATTTTAAAGGAGAGATTAACCTTAGCGACAACTCTTTGAGAAAATTCGACATTAAGCTTGTCGACATGAAACAGGAGCCTAAGGTCGAGTAGAAAACAATAAGGGGTGTTGGACCTGAACACCCAAGTTCTAGGCCTGAGGGTCCCTTCCCCGAGGAGCTAGCTGAGCTCAAGTCTACAGTGAATCATTTAGTTTCTGATCCTCAGCCCCTCATCTGTAACAGAGAGAAAATATTTGCCTTACCCACCTCACAGTGTCATGGGGATTATTAAATAAGACTTTATAAAATGATAAATGGTGTCTTGACAGTAGATACAAATGGACATAAGGATTCTTGTTATTCAGCAGCTAGCCTGAAGCCCCAGAAGTAAGTGGCAAAGCCCGTGGCCAAGGGTGCTGCTCCCTGTTCAGTATTGTTGCTCAGTGGAGACTGATAGCCTGGAAAAGTACACACTGGAGCCCCATCCTTCCTGTAGATCTCCAGTGTGTGCCCCATTTACAGAGCTAAGAAAAAAGAACAATGGGAACAAATACGTATAATTGCTGTTTGCTTTTTACACACTCTGATAGAGTTTCTCAGAATATGTGAGCACCCAATGCCGCACACCCATAAAGCACCCTGCTGAAAAGCTGATTTCTCTAAATACTTAGTGATCCTTTATTACGGTGGTGGTGGAAACATCACCGCTTCATAAGTTGGAGATCCCAAGTCTCTCATATTTTCCTTGCAAATCACAACCCCAAAACACCTCTTGGTAGATGTGAGCCCTTTGATTTTAAAAATAGCACTCCATAAGATGAAACCAGAGAGGGAGACAAACCATAAGAGGCTCCTAATCTCAGGAAACAAACTGAGAGTTGCTGGAGGGGAGAGGGGTGGGAGGGATGGGGTGGCTGGATGAAGGACACTGGGGAGCGTATGTGCTACTACGGTGAGCGCTGTGAATTGTGTAAGACTCGTGATTCACAGACCTGTACCCCAGAAACAAATACATTATATGCTAATAAAAAAATAGTAATCTTGTGAAATTGACTGAAAAAAAATAAATAAAAATAGAAAATAAAAAATGTATTTATTTAAAAATTTAAAACCAAACACCCCCCATGTGTTTGTAATTTATCTGGTTCCTTAGGCAAAAGAAAAGAGTTTGCTACTCGGTAGCATTTAAAATAATTTACAATACATGTTTCAAGATAGTTGTTATCCCATGCTTGAAATAGACAAATGGCTATAACACTATTCCTCATTTAGCAATTATATTATCAAATTATTTCCACATAAGAATTTTAGTGACTCAACATGAATAAAATTATTTCAATTATCCATTTGAAACATAAAATTAACAAATATTTTGAGCACTAAGTTAAATAAATATTTATTCAGAGGCAATTTTCTTTTTAGGTATACTACTACTCTTATGTTATTATTTGAAATAGCATGTGTGAGGGGGCACCTGGGTGGCTAAGTCTTTAAGCATCTGTCTTTGGCTTGGGTCATGATCCCAGAGTCCTGGGATCAAGCCCTGCATTGGGCCCCCTACTCAGTGAGAAGCCTGCTTCTCCCTTTCCCACTCCCCCTGCTTGTGTTCCCTTCCTCACTGTGTCTCTGTCAAATAAATAAAATCTTTAAAAAAATAAAAATTCGGGCACCTGGGTGGCTCAGTTGGTTAAGCAACTGCCTTCAGCTCAGGTCATGATCTCAGAGTCCCGGGATCGAGTCCCGCCATCGGGCTCCCAGCTCCACGGGGAGTCTGCTTCTCCCTCTGACCTTCCCCCCTCTCATGCTCACGTTCTCTCTCTCTCAAATAAATAAATAAAATCTTTAAAAAAAATTTAAAAAATAAAAATAAAATAAAATAGCGTACGTGTGTGTCTGCATATACTTCATACCCTTTCTGTGAGTGGCTCTTGTCAAAATTATAATTATAAAAAGGAAGTTATTTTGACCAGTGTTTTTACCCAGTGTTTATGAGTTCCACAAACGGCTCTGGAACTAAGCATGAAAGCCACACTTTTTCTTTCTCAGTTTCTGCTCAGATCAGGGCAGAAATTTTGAATAATGGTGGATTCACTCCATTTTTAAGTAATTAAAAATAAATGACAGATTTTCACATTAGCCATCTGCATATAAATTACCAATAAAGAAGATTCGCACAGGTACACTATAGCAACCCAGTGTCAGGAAAACATAAGCCAGTCTCTCCTCCAGACAAAAATGAAATATTTACCAGCTCTCTGAAGACGTCCTGAACAGTCCAGAGGATCCCTGAAATAATGAGTCCGCAGCCTTCAGCCTTCCTCTATACAGCTTTTCATCCATCTCCCTTTCCCATTCCAACCCCTTGTCCCTCCTATTTGCAGCGAGGCTTCCTATTTGTTTACCTAAGCCACCTGCTCCGGTGGAGCAGGCTAGGGACAAGAGCCACCCTAGGGATTCCAGCTCAGGGACCTGGAGGAGGGAGCTCGAGCTCTCCAGAACTGACTACCCAGAAAGGGGGGAGGAGTGCCAACAGGGAGAACAAGCACAGTGGCAGTGAAGTACACAAAACGATATTCTAGAAGGTTCCGTTTCCTTTGGCAGCTGAGTAAAGAGGGACGAGGAAGGGGTGTATGGGTGCTTTCTGGATCCATCAAGAAAACTTCACTGCATATTTCTATTGAAATGACTCATTTATCCATCATTGTAAGCCACATCTTCTCCTCAGATCCTTCAGCCTATGGCTGACCTAGTGAAGCAGGAGAAAAGATACTAAGTGGTCCCATAGTTGAGATGATACAGAGTGACAGCAACAAAGGCCAAGACTGGGGGAGCCCCTGCAGAACGGAGCGTAGGAGAGCAAGAGCGCACAGCACAGGAGTGGAACTCTGTTTTCAGCCCCTTTTTCTTTCAGACCAACCAGCATATACACACAGGTAATGAATTTATAGGCAGCCCAACAAAACCTTTACATGAAGAAGCGGATAGATGTTTTGTCATTGAAAAAAAAGTCCTTAATGACTCTTTTCCTGTCAAATTGCAGGTAGTGATACTAAAAGGGTTGTGAAATTGACTTAATAGGTCACTACCAGAATTTCATTCTAAAGGAATAGAATACAATGGAATTGGAATTAGCATCGTGCTTCCCTTATAAGGGTGAGAGATTTTTGTATACAATTGCTTTAATTGTATACAAATTTTACGCTCATTACTCTCTCTCATAATTCTTTGTGTCAGACTTTTTATTGATTACTACTCTTGTCACTGTGTGTGTGTGTGTGTGTGTGTGTGTGTTCCCGCGCGCATGCACGCATATACGTTTGTTGTCATTATTTTGATGACTCACTCCCCAACTAAACCACAAACTGCAGGGCCTCTATGTTTAACTCATTCTTGTCTCCAGCATTGAGCACGATGTTTGGCCAAACTAAGATTGAAAAATACTTACTGAAGAAATGATAAATAAACATCTAACACACCTTGCCTCCCAAAGGCTCACTCTGCACCAGAACATCACAAATCTTGTCTATTTTATATATTTGGTTTCCAATACATGCAAAATTTAGTGATTTTTAAAATGTTGAGAAATACTCCTTCATATCATTGCTTAACGGAGAGAGGTGGCTCACATGTCAACACTATTAATTTAACCCAGTCAGGTAAGGGTGAAAAATTTAAAAGTTATAACTAGCCCCACAAATTTATTGTCTGTTCTTATTTTTAATCCTTTCAGTTCTTTATTGGGACCTCACAAGCGTTAGCATTCCAAAACTGGCAACAAAATTTAAAACAAAAAACATAAGTACAACGCAATGTATTAATTCACTAGGCTTACAACAATAATTTCATTCCAAAGCATTCACTAATGAAAATAGTGATCATTGGATGAACGGACAATAACTAGAGAAAAAAATTAATAATCATAATTTACCAATTTAATGAAGAGGTTTGATGGTTGATAAAAACAAAGTTACAAGAAGTACACGGATAACCTGATTGCTTCTTGAGAGAAGATTGATTTTATAAGGCAAGATTTTTAGTTGACATATATTTCTGAAGAAAAGGCATTGTTAAAGAAAGAAAAACCAGAGATCAGTAGTCATCCAGGTCTTTCGTTATGTCTCTCTTGGATTTCATGGTACCTGAATTAAGAATCATTCTGAAATTTCAAAGAGATGTCAAATTAAGGAAGACATGAGGGTCTCTTGTTGAACTATAGCAGTTCTTACATCAAACTAAAAAGTTATAAATAAGCAGAAGGGCCAGGGTTGTTTACTATAAATGTACGATAGCTAAAGCTGAAACTTATTACCTGGATCATGATATTGAGCTAAATTATAGTAACATCTTAAAAACATTTTTTTCTAATTTAAAAAATCAATTAATTATGTAAGAAAAAAGCCAAGTTGTCTTGTTACTCTAGTCACACTAAACAAGTTTTATAGTTATCTCAAACATGACCCTCTAAATGTAATTCTCCTGTTTAAACATCTTCAATGGACCTATCTTGCCATTCTTCTCAGTTTTACATTCAAGATCCTCCTTGCAACTCCCTCAACCACGCTGGTCATGCATATCCTCACAATATATCCTATATCAATCATACAAACCACTTCTCCTTTTAACAAAACCTGCGTTCTTGTTCCTCAATATTACTCCACACTCTTTCCCCTGGAAGTCCATCTTGAATGAAGTGTACTCATCCTAATGAAAACATACATTTCTCCAAGGGCTAGTTCAAATGACCTTTCACTTAAAAAAAGAAACATTCCTCAGACTCACCTGGTTGACCTCCATCTTTCTCTACTCCATATTCTCACTATGCCTCCAATTTTAACAGTGCAATTGATATTATATTAGAATTTTCATATACTTATCTATCTTTCCTAGTGTGAGTTTATTGTATCTTAAAAAAAGATGTCACATTTATTTAATTTTTAGAACTTTTTGCACCCACTCTTCCCAATAACCACTATCATTATTACATAGTAGATATCCAATAATGTCTGTTGAAGAAAAATAGCCTTAACAAGGATATGTCTTTCAGAAAATCATTTTCTAAAATTTACAAATGCCTCAGACTATCAGAAATGGTTGTCTAAGTTAGGAATTTACATCTTTAGAACAGTATGGATTTCCTTGGAAAGTTAAGACAAATTTTGATTGCTTTAACTTTTAGCAAGGTTGTATGGCTAATGAAGTTCAACACTATCAGTAGACAGATAAAGAACTAGAATTTCTTAATATGGGTTTACCTTCGGGGATTGGTTGGAAATTGAAGAGAGGAACATGGAGATAGAATAATGTTTCTGCATTAAGAAAGATACTTTGTAGAAAACAGGACTGGGGGAAGGAAATGACTTTGGGGAAAATTTCATGAAATTCAATTTACATATCCTAGAAAATTGAGATGCTTTTCGTATCCTAACAACCTGGCTAAATTTAACCTCTGAATCTTTTGAAGTTTGCCCTTAAGGAAATGCTGATCATACTATAAGATATACAAGGTGACTATAAAGTCAAATAGCCTTTGGTCACTGATGGTGGATTAAAAAAGGAAATGAAAGTAATGGTACTTTGGAATTCTAAATGTTTTAATAATGCATTGTCACAAATCCAAAAAAGCTATTAGAGGTTATTGTTTTGGCTGGACTACCAGAAGCCATGAAAAGTTGAACCTCTGGCATGCTATGCAGATTTATTAAAGGACTTTTGATATGCATATGGAATAGTGCCTTTTAACTATCCCGATGGGTCATTTAGGGTCATTCAAATTGTCTAGAATTTTTTCATGAAGTATTCTCTCTGAGATTCACTTAATAAGTGGAGCACATTGGTATTTCTAATGCACTGAGATAGTGTATTAATTTAGGACAACTTGTATTTTAAATTAAGAATAACTGACCTGATTTTGCAAGAATTAGAAATTCCTATGCAAATTAGACTGAATTCAAAAGAATGGATTTGATGACAGTGGATTTATTTAACTGAATTCCTTCTTCTGGCTAGAGGGTAAAGAGAAGCTCTGCCTCCAAAATCTTACTCAACCTTCAACATACTTCCCATGAATTGTTCCACCATTTCTTATGTTTTCTCCTTTGGCTCCCCCTCTTTGTCTGTTTGCTGAATCACCTATAAAGACATTGACTCCCTCAATATTCAATCAGATCTGCTATCATAATTTTAAAACATATTAAGACCCTAAGGCCAGATCTCTAATTTCTTTACAATGATGGGATTCCCTGATGATATCTTAAATTCCTCAAGTGGAAGTTCTTTAATCTTCTTCACGATTCACTTTTCTTGGGAACTGTCCATAAAGAGTCATCTTCAATGCCTTCCACATGGAAGAAGTGCATCTTCTGCACTTGCATTGCAGAATGCTTTTTATATGAACGTTTAAACTATATACTTTTCTTCTTCACCTTCCAGTAAGTTCTTGTGTTGCCTTTTCCTGGATTACTCTGGCCACACCTTTCTGAACCTTGCACTCAGGACAACTGCTTTTTGTGGAAGTTTATCATCATCTGTTTTCATCCCAGATTACTCTTGGGAAAGACTTACAGTCTCATCGCTAAGAATAAAAACAATATAAAAAATGAAATGATTAGAAATAAATATCCCCGGATCCAGGCTAAGGCTGCAGCTCATCGTTGTGTTTGCTTCTAACTCATGTGTCTTGTGTTCAAAGACAAAAAAGCCAACATACAGAAGATTTCTCAAGAGCTTAGAAGTTTACAAATTTCCTGATTTTTGTGTTACTAATCCTATCGTGAGTTATGCCTTTGAATCACTTCACCTTTGAGAAAAATAGATTAATAATAAGCACAGTTAATGTCTTCCACTTTATTCTCAACTTAAAAAAAAAAAAGAGAGAGAGAGAAAGAGAGAGACTGGCTTCTTCTCCCAGAACTGTTAATCAACCGCACCATTGTGCTCTCCATCACTGTGGTTTTAGCATTTCAGAAACCTAATTCTTCATACCCAAGACCCAGGTTCTCCCTGGACTCTCCCACCCCCTGGCACAAGCATTTATCCTTTACTCTTGGCTTATGATAAACAACCTCTCCGGACCAGCCTTGATTTGTCTCCAGTTTGGATAACACCAGATTAAACTTCCTAGAGCATGCTATTTTTCTTAATAATGAATTATGTTCCTATAAATGCTTACAGGATTAATTTTAAGTGTCCCTGGCTGAAATTCAAGGTTTATGTATTCACCCTATGTCCTAAAACCTCATAGAGTTTGAACTGATTTCAGATCCTTCAAACATTTTTTTTATACCAGGATTGATAAGCCTTGACTTCAAGCCTTTAAATTTGATTTTCTAATTTTTTCCTGAGTTTTTGTATCCTACTTATCCTCAGAGGCAGTTCGCCCTCCTCCACTAGGCCATCTCCAATTCTTCTAACTCCCATTTTCTTCTTGTTTTCTCTACAGAATTACACTCTCTCCTGTTTTGAGCAGATGGAGGAGCCTCCTTCATATTACACACATACACACATTATATATCTGTATCTACATCTATATCTATATCTACATCTATATCTATATCTATATCCACATCTATATCTATATTTACATCTACATCTACATCTATATCTATATCTACATCTATATCTATATCTATATCATCTGTCTGTATATACTTAGATGTATATTGACTCTTTTTTTATAGTAAGGCTCTAAGAAATTAGTCTGGGGCTTTGCTATTGAAAGTACGGTCTATGGACAAGCAGCACCTGGGAGTAACATTAGAAGGACAGGATCTCAGACTTACTAAAACAGAATCTGCATTTGAACAAGACCCCCCAGTAATTTACATGCACATTAAAGTTTGAGAAGCACTGATTTGGTGGTATACTTCTAAAAAAACACATATAATATTGATATCTCTGCTAAATATGACATATACAATATGTGATACATAATGCATGGTGTAGGATTTTTTTGGGTTTGGGTTTTTTTTTTCCCCTCACAGCCCCCTCTCTCCAAAAACATAGGCAGTGATGGCTAAAACTAGTCTGGTTCAGACAGGTTAGCAAAACCCAGTTGTAAAAAACTTGAAACAGTTCTGAAACAGTTGTTAAACACGGGCATTTTTGTATATGTGCTGCTGAAGCGAGCATAAACCCAGGCATTTTTGAATATTAAATGTACAAACACAAATAAATCCTATTTGGAACAAAAGTAACACACTCAAAACTCATCAATTTCCAATTGTTTTACTCCTTTTACTATTATTTATAACTTGAAGTCCCTGGGTTTATTATATCTGTATGGTCTAATACTACATAAGGAAACATCTATCTCTTTTCAACTGTGTAATGCATGACCGCTAGTTGGTAACTTCAAAATCAGTCATGATGATAGTATTTACACCATGGAAATCCTCAAATACTACAAATCAAGGCTGATTTAGTGTTACGATTTTCTGGATTTAGGAAAGCGATGGAGGAATTGATAATAATGTCAATACACTTAAAGTGTGCCATAAAATAAATATTTGAATATATTTTCTTCTTCTAAGGAGCTTGTTAAACATTTAGCAGGACATCGGTGGGCAAAGACAAAAGAAATAGAATGTTACTACAATGAACGGAAACCTAGCACAGTTTTTTACATAAAAACATTTTCAGCCATCTATTGAAACTAGAGTACCCCACCCTATAGGTTTTTATCAATTCACTGAGACTCTACTCAAAATTTTCTCTGAACCAATATTGAGCTTCTCTAGCACCACAAAATTGAGAATTATTCCAGAACATGTACTGTCATATTTATTGGAAAATCACCTAAACTCTGCAAGCTCCTTTTCCCTTCGCTGTAAAATGAGGAGTTTATATTCCATAAAGTGCCATGTTCTCCAAGACCATTAATGCCAGAGAACATTCTAAACATGTAACTTTATTAGAGACCAGGACAAATGTTTTTGTCAGTTTCTCCTTGGGAAATCTGTTCAGTATTGTGAAAAACCTATCAAAAAAAACAGACCAGGAGATTTTAATTATAAATGAAATATTGATTTACTCTCTAGCTCTGAGTACTCAATGGCAAAATAGCTGAATGAAATCTGAGAAGTTTTATGATTCAGGTATGTAATTTACTCAATCAAATGGTACCCCCCTCATACCTGAATATCTAAATAATAATTTCTCAATCTAGATTTTTGGAAGTAACATAAACAACAACAGCAAAAAAGTGCCAAAATATCATTTTTGCCTTTAGATTCAAGGAGAATATTTTTTCCCTGCCCCGTTTGGAATTTATATTGCTAATGTATAAATTAAATGAAAGTTAGCTGCTGTTATTTTCTTTAGTTTTGTGGATGTTTTTAACATCAACATTACCATTAATTAACATGACCAAGAGCAATTTAAGTGCCACCAAGGGAGAAATAGAGAGAAGAGGGTATCATTTGAGGAGGTAAGATGAAGTTCATTAGTGCACTGTGCTGTAAGTGGTCAGTTTGGTTTAGTTTAGCAACAGTCTAGAACTTGGCCAATAAAACAACTGCTAGTATGGGTAAGTTTATATTCTTCACAGTGACATATTCCAAAATGTGAATAGTGAATATATTTAGTTCACTTATAGCTTCTTCTTCTTATGCTTCTGCTATAGTTTTGTACACATTCAAAAATTTCTACCATAAGTATGTACAAATCTAATATTCAGAAAAAAAAATAAGGGAAAAAAAAGACAATGAATACTAATCTACCCAGAACTGGAATATCTGACAAGGATTATAAATACTTTGAGGGGAAAAATTTTTTACATTTGTTGACCCTCATACCTGGGTATACATTTAGGAAATAACAATTCTCTGAAATGGGTGATGTTTTAAAAACAAAGGAGTAATACCATATTTATCTACTGTTCGCAAGGAGAGAGATATGCCATCTGATTTCTTTCTGGAGAACTTATACTTAAACATTCATGAGACAAATTTTAAATGAAAAAAATAATTACTATTTGATATAAATGTTCCAAAAACTGACAAACTTCCTGGGATTTTTAAACAGCACCCACTGAACATATGTTGATAATTTGTCCCCTTCTTTTCTTTCTACTCAGAGTCAAAATGAAGAGCTTCAATCTTGTACCATGTTTGAAAATAGACTAATGTGTTTAGGGACAATTTAATTCCGAAAGCCTCTTGCCTCTCTTCCAAATACTCTCCCACTGCAGGTGCACGCAGGTATTTCCCCCACAATCAGAAGTTACTGTCTTCTAGAGTCAGAGGGGCCACCACTGAAGGTGCTCTGCTACCACTGTCCTCTCCTATAATCATCTACTTCTTATTTGCTGCCAGTTGAAAATGCATTGCCAAACACGAGATACCTATCTCCAAATGAAAGCAAAGAGCAGCTAAGTGAGCGTCTCAACAACCAAGTAGACCTGTGTCATTCTCCTAGGTGTGACATCAAAGTTGGCTGATTTTGAACAGTTTTCCTCTTCTTGGGAGGCAGTAGGATTCTTAGCAGTCAGATTTGCAAGTTCCAATCCTGGCTCTATCTCTTACTAGACATGTGACTTCAGGCAAATCATTTCATCTCCTTAACCCTAAGCTACTCCATCCCTAAAACAAGGATGACATAGTTCTCCCTCAAAGGATGGTAGTAAGATGAACTGTGGTATCCATACTCAGCAGGAAATATAATAAACACTGGTGAAAGGGTATTTCTTGCCTTTATTTTTCACCTATTGTTTACATTCTGTAAGTTGAAGCTAGCAAACTCTAGGTTATATTCTGTAAGTTGAAATTAGCAATATCTGTAAGAGGTGTTGGGGTGCATTTGGTATGGCGATGCGGGATTTTAATGTGTCCCATGGAGTCTTTCCTGTGCTGGAGAGAGAGTTGAGTCTGGCTTTGAAGGCAAGAAAAGCCAGGTTCAATTCTAGCCTTGACATTTGCTGTGCACCATTGTGAGCAAATCACACGCTGGTCAGCTTCTTTTCTCCTGTGTCAAATGAAGCAACGTGATTCACAAGGCTGCTTGGAGATTAAATAGAATAATACCTACAGAATACTGCCTTCACTTAGAACCTGGAACCTTGTAGAAACTGGCTCTAAGTGTTCACCAAAATCAACTGTAGCCATACAAGTGTTCAATGGGGAGGTAGCCAGGAAATTTCTATGAATGTCTAGTTTAGAGATCCACTCCAAATGAAAGTAAGCTAAATTATTGAAAAATGTTTAAATACAACTGTGCCTCAATATTTTCTTGTTCACAGTAGATGAAAAAAAAAAAACCCTCTGTGAGAGATAATATTGATTTTAAAAAGTCTCCAATATATTGTTCTTAATCTATCATCACAGCAATATCCAAGGATCAAGGTCACAAAGGCGGGTTTTCTAAGCAGCCAAAAAATTAAAATTCATCCAAACTGCTCTGCTTCCCACACATTCATTCACACACATGCATACATACACACCAGGGCATAAATAGCTTCAGGTCTGATTTTTAAACTGACAGTTGCTTTTTTGGGGGGGATAACCAAGTTTATAGCATATTCAATAATACAGACGTGGTTTCTGGCAGACATTTTCTGCAGAGTGGCTGGAGTCTGGTTAATTTCCATGATCAGTGAATGGAGGTTTGTTGAAATCCCTCCACACTGAATTGAAGGTTGATCCTCAATATTGTTCTAACATATATTGTGGGCAAAGGTACGGATTCATGTTAACAAGATTCAGCAACATTTTTGGCATTGCCATCGGAAAAGAAAGCATGTTTTATATAAGACACATGTGAGATTATATGTAAACATATCTACATACATATATAAATATGTATGTAAAGTCCTACATAAAAGTTTTTATAGTCTTTACAGTCTAATGCTATCATATGTTCTACGTTTTTGCTTTTGTCTTTTACTACGGTCCTAGTAAGGAGCTGGTTATTAATATTTTAAAATACACATAAGTCAGAACACACATGCTCTATATTTTACAGGAAAGGAGAATTTCTCAGCAGGCGTTCCCCCATGAAATGTTTTTCACAGAATTGCTTTTTACTCACTAGAAATGCTGAGCATACTTTTCCTCAAGCATGGCACAAATAGAAAAATTCACAGAAATTCAAGAGCCTGCACCATGTATGCCAAATTGCAAGACTGCACTATTGTCCTGAAATTTGGAGTTTCAACTTTCAAAATGAATACGTCAAAGTGAAAACTAATGGGATTTTACATTTATTTCTAGTAAGCCTGGGGAATGGATGTCCATGTGTTTGCATGTAATATAGGAATAAGCATATATGCAGAAAAAAAGGAAGGGAAAGCTTTCGTATAGTAATATTTTCAAAGAAGAATCTTAACAGATCTATTATCTTAGGCACAAAAAATTGGATCAGAAGTAACTTAAGGAAAATACATCAAGTTTTAAAACTGTATGGGGGTCCTAAATTAGAAAAACAATGTAGTCACTTACCATTTATATAGGGCCTGACAGATGAGAAAGCTGCAATATATTTCATTGTGAAATCTTCAAAATAGCCTATTAGCCGTTAATTAACATTTTTTCCCTTACTTTAGGCTACTGAAATCAGAGTTTTGAAGTACCACCTGCCTAACTGATAGAGGAATCATCAATATCAAAGTTAGAATTCAAATATACAAACTGTTAAATTCCCGAGTCATATGAAATCATGCATTATCATAATTAGAAGAAGGCTTTTCTTCTCCTTTTTATTTCCTTCATGTCCTCGTGACTTCTCCTTTTTATCATTAGGCTGGTGGATGTTGCTAGAGTGAATGGATTATTTAAGAGATGATAGGTTTATCTATTGCTGTTAAGTTCCTAAGTCCCTTTATCATACTTCTTTTCCTCAATGATTTTCTATTGTCCAGGTCTGAGTTTCTCCATTTATCATTGCATCGCATCCTTAATTTGAATGCCAAGAGTTTGTTCACTTGAGCTGAACCTGTGGTTTAAATGATCTTATTTCTGTGTTTCTTCTCCTCTTCTCATGGGGACACTAGTCAGATCGGATTCAGCATTCTCCCTAATTTGGTATGACTTCATCTTAACTTGATTATGTCTACAAAGACCTTATTTTCTTTTTTTTCTTTTTTTTTTTAAAGATTTTATTTATTCATTTGACAGAGAGAGATCACAAGCAGGCAGAAAGAGAGAGAGAGGGAAGCAGGCCCCCCCGCTGAGCAGAAAGGGGCTCGATCCCAGGACTCCGGGACCACGACCTGAGATGAAGGCAGAGGCTTTAACCCACCGAGCCATCCAGGCGCCCCAAGACCTTATTTTCAAAGAAGGTCACATTCACAGGTATCAGGGGGCTAGGACTTCAACATAACTTTTGGAGGGACATGATTTCAACCTGTAATAAAACGCTCATCTCTCAATGCTCAACACATGCCCCAACTCCACCAAGAAGATTCTTCTCTTTTCTTTAGCTCATACTTCTCTAAATTTTCACAGACTGAATGATTCACTGTAGACATTAACTGTGAGGGCTTTGCTCATCTCTCTATTCCAGGAATCTGGAATGGAAACTGGTACAGAGTGAGAATTCAATGAGTATTTGTTGAATGAATGCCTATATTCAACAAGTGAATGAATTTATACAGTATAATTCAGTTTTGTTTTTATCCAAAGGCACTGTGTTACTTGCTTTATTTAAATTAACTGCTTTTCTAAAAGAATCTGAAGGACATTATTTTATCCGTTTTGTATCTCAGAGCCACAGAGTTCAGCCTGGGATTCCCACTCAGCTGATAATCTGATAAAGGCTTTGCTAATTGATCGGTCTAGAAAAATCTGATTGAAAGGCAATGAGACATCAGAGGCATTAAGGAAAAAGCAGAAGTCTATTTCAGGCAGAAAAAGAAGCTGCTGAGGTGAAAACAAAGACAAATAGATCGGTGATTTAGGTTTTATTTAGAACAAATACAACCTCTCCCAATATTATAAAAGGCTCCAGATAGTTAGCTGATTAGAATCATTTAGATGATTCTGGGCATATCTTTGCAGACTTCAAGTTTTTATTTTTTGGTAATATGTCTTTCTCTCCAATTGTGTGTTTTATCAGAAAAATAATACGTGTCTGTTTAGAGACCTACCCAGTTTACTGTGAAACAGTATTTTAGGGTAGAAAATCATAAGAACAACTCCTGCAGCCTTGCCTATTAACTTTTCATAACTCCTAATCAGTTTCACAACAGGGAGCAGAGCAAGGCTCACACCTGGGGTCTTAAATATGACAAAGAATACTTGAAATAGAGAATTAAAATCATTTTCCCTCTTTGTATTAGTGTTTGTACTTGAGTAGTCTCTTAATCCCCAAAGTGGGTCCAAATGCTCATTTTCTTAACCCTGAAAGATGTCTGCACAACCTTATAGGCAACTAAGACACCCACAGAAAATAAGCAAAATATGAGTGCCCAAATTTCCCTAAGTCACAGATGGGGAAAAGGAAAATATGGCTTGTCAAGAGGGCATGAAGCTTTTGCAAATGTTTGAAAGAATAATGTTGTGAAGAAATAGTATATTCAGAAAACATTGTGTATGTGTTATTTTTGTTCAGTTCAGTGACGTGCGATAGCACACAAAGAGAGCAGGCTCCTGCCCATGGTATCAAAGTTCTCTTGCCATTAAAGTGGCTGGTTAAGGCCACCAGGCCCATATTTGCAATGCAAATTAACAAACAACATGGTGCCTTCCATTGTAGGTGAACCTTAATAAGCCTGCTGATTGCTTCTTAAGAGTGCAGTTATTTTCACGCTTAAGGAATTGCTGAATGGTTGGAGAGCTGCGCGTTTCATAAGAACCCCCACAATGGGCAGAGGTTATTGAGAGTGTAAAAAAGAAGAGTAAAGCACAGTGACTGTGGTTGAAGGAGTCCAGATTTTTGTCCACTGAAATGCATTCATGAGATGTCAGATGTGCTTTTCAACAAAAGCCCTCAAGGTCAGAGCAAGTAGTTTTAGCATGTGTATCGGTATAAGAAACACCCAGCAGTATAATTTCTTCATGAGTCTGACCCAGAGGTAATAGCTAGGTGTCCAGAGGAGGACAGAACATACAAATGGGCCTATCTTCACCAGAGCCAGGTTCATGTATATGTAGAAACCTACTTTTAGATAATGCTGGAGTCCAGGCAAAGGAGACTCCTTTTCTCCCAATATTGAAGAAAATCCACTCCCCAGTTCTCATCCCTTTGCTCTTGATTTTATGGGAAAACTAAGTGAATTCACCATTTCCCTTAAAACAGCTCTTTTACTTAAACTGGTGTATTTCATTGCCTTCTGCATATTGAATTCCCAAGTCCGTACCCCATCCAAGGGTGAAATGGAAATACTCATAACTTTTGCCAGTAATCAGATTAAAAGTCTCTAAATAGCTCATCTCATGCCGAGTTTGCTGCACAAATACTATCTCAAAATGAGCTAGAGCATTTCAGAGAGCTAGCAGCAAAGAGAAAAATAAGTATGCATTACAGGCAAATCAGACTCTATTGCTCCTCGTACACACTCAATCAGTGATCATCTCTCCCCCTTTTCAAGATGAGGGCACATCTGTGCCCCACTGTCGTGCTCTTATCATTCCCCAAACGACCAATGGGTTGGAGAAATGCTACAAAGGAAGACTAAAATTGATAGCTTTCTCATAGCCGGTGCATTTATAAGAACTAGAAAATATTACATTAATAAAATGTTGGCTTTGCCTGATTCCAGAAGACCCGGCAACAATGGAATCAACAGTCTTGATGCAGAAATAGGCTGGAGATGAATTTGGTGTTGCCCCTTCAGGGTGTAAGTGCTCCCCAATTGAGTGTAAACAGTGTCCCTCCTTATTAGGTTAGAAGTAGAATGCATCCATATCTATGTCATTTTCCTGGCTTCTCAAGGTTTTTTGTTTTGTTTGCTTCTGATGCAACACATGTCTACTGACTTCCCCGCATCTCCTCCACAGGTCGGACTCTCTGCTTTTCCCCAGTGTCATTGATGTGGGAACAAAGGCAGAAGAAAAATTATTACATGTCTTTATGACTCACAGTCCATTGACAAGTCCTTGAAACAGGCAGAGTGACATTCTTCTAGGGAGTCAATTGCCTCAATGTTGAAGCTTTGCTAAGGCCAAAAGGCAATCTTAGCTCAACCCCCAGGATCCTGTAAGTCTACTACAACATAGAAAAATTCCTTTAGAAACTTCCTTTAGCTCTCCCCACCAAGATACATGTTGGCAATTATCGCCCAACCATATGACCCAGCTACATACACCTGGAGGGTCTCATGACTCAGGTTTTATTAGACAGGAACAAATGACCTTTCCCAACAATAGCTAGCCCCCTCAAGGTCCTAGAAAACCATGCTTCCAAAATTCCTTAGAGACTTACCCTATCCTTCACTCCCTCTCAGTTTGAAAGTATATAATGGGCCACTCCTCAGGGCCCCAGGGCAGCTCTTTCTGCCCTCAATTCCCGTCCCTGTGCTTTAATAAAATCACCTTTTCACACCAAAGACGTCTCAAGAATTCTTTTTTGGCTGTCAGCTTCGAACCCTAACGTCTTTCCTACGTCATCATGACATTAGGTCATAAGTCTATCTTAAAAGGTTGCAGGATGAAGCGCAGGATTCTCAGGTAGTGCCCTTCAGGCTAACACTAGGGGAAGGGGAAAAGCTAAAATGGGCGGAGGGGGAAGTCCAAATGAGATGTGGTCCTGAAACAGCCTGGCCTCCCATCGGCTACTCCGAGCTCGAAGGGTCCGAGCTCAAAGGGCTGTCAGAATTGTCCTGAATCTGGCTTTTAGACCCTTGCCTCTGGCAGTTGCTGAATATGGTAAGCACCTCCAACAACTGGAAGGACAAGTTTCCCCTTAAAATCCTTCTGTGCGGGGCTCCATGCATCACACCTAAGAAGCCAGTTTGCTCCCTCCTCATCCCCCAGTCCCTCCCATCTGATCTAGCATGGAAGGTCATTGACAAGTCTTTGCTTTATTAGGACAACTGCTCTGGGGACTCAAGCTTCTATAGGTCTGAAGAGTCACCAGGATAGCCTGCCTGGCTGTCCCTCCCTAGTAGCAAGGTCCTCTAGGTTTCCTGAAGGGCACACCACTTATAGCCCACAGCCACCTAAGCGGCTGTGCTTACCCTGCATCTTCCTGCCACTCTATCACCTGAATGCTTTCTGAGTCTCCTGGAAAAGACCAGAAGAGTGGTTTTCTGAGTGGGTGTAAAGGAATGGACAAGGTGATACAAGAAATAATGACTACCGGGCTCCTGGGTGGCTCAGTTGGTTGAGCAACTGTCTTCGGCTCGGGTCATGATCCTTGAGTTCCGGGATCGAGTCCCACATGGGCTCCCGGCTCCACGGGGAGTCTGCTTCTTCCTCTAATCTTCTCTCCTCTCATGCTCTCTCTCACTTTCTCTGTCTCTCAAATAAATAAATAAAATATTAAAAAAAAAAAGAGGGTGCCTGGGTGGCTCAGATGGTTAAGCATCTGCCTTTGGCTCAGGTCATGATGCCAGGGTCTTGGGATCAAGCCCTGCGTTGGGCTCTCTGCTCAGCAGGGAGCCTGCTCCTTCTGGGGCCCCTGGGTGGCGCAGTTGGTTGAGCGACTGCCTTCAGCTCAGGTCATGATCCCGGAGTCCCCGGATCGAGTCCTACATCAGGCTCCCAGCTCCATGGGGAGTCCGCTTCTCACTCTGACCTTCTCCCTTCTCATGCTCTCTCTCACTCTCTCTCTTTCCTAATAAATAAATAAATAAAATCTTAAAAAAAAAAAAGAAATAATGACTACCAATGACTTGACTGCAAACAGTTTGTCCAAATGACATAATTAAGCGCTGGTTTAATCACTTGCCAGTGACTCTAGAGTACACTGGATGACTAGAGACTCCAGAACCTACCCTGATAGGTTCACTATTACAAATTAAACCAGATAACACGTTTTTTTAAATGTAAGAAGAATGCTGAATAATGGACCAAATTGTTTGCAAATAACATGCTAGTCAAAGATCTATTGAAGTCAAAAATAAGTTTTTAAAAAGTATGGTTGATTGACTGATGACCTATTCGGTTTGACAAGATTATTTCTGCAAATTTGTTTGCCACTCAATAATCTGCTGCAAATCATTCCAGATGCCAGAGATGGGATGGGGCCTGGTTTATCCCAGAGCCCAGCACCAGTAGTCCATGGTTGGTGAGGTACAGGCAAGCTTAAGCTTGCCTTTAACAATGTTTATTTGGGGGGTGTCTGGGTGGCTCAGTGGGTGAAAGCCTGTGCCTTCAGCTCAGGTCATGATCTCAGGGTCCTGGGATCTCAGGGTCCTGGGATCGAGCCCTGCATTGGGCTTTCTGCTCAGCGGGGAGCCTGCTTCCCCCTCTCTCTCTGCCTGCCTCTCTGCCTACTTGTGATCTCTCTCTCTCTCTCTAATAAATAAAATCTTTAAAAAAAATGTTTATTTGGAATTTAGAGTGCTGAACGATCTCTCTCATACACAGGTAAGACTGAGAGACAAATTTCTAGATCACCAGTCTCTACCTACTCATTTACCCATCCTGCTTCATTATGTAAATTATACATCTGGTCCCAGGAGGTTATTTGAGTTTGATTCTCCTGCTATATAGATCATTAATCTTTAGGACCGGTTGATCACGACCACTTAAAATATGAATCACTAAGATTGAATGGATAAACAATCTAAATCAACATGTTAGAGTGCTCTTGGGGGGGCGCCTGGCTGGCTCAGATGCTGGAGCATGGGACTCTTAATCTCAGGGTTGTAAATTCAAGTCCCACATTGGGTGTAGAGATTACTTAAAAAAACAAAATCTTTAATAAATAAAAAGATAAAGTGCTCTTGGCACGTACAGACATATGTCGCTGGAACATGAAATGGGTCATTTTTTTTAATATGACAACTGAAGCTACTGGAAGCGGCTCTAAATACCATCCTGATCTTCCGATCTGGCTAAAACTCAGAATTCCTAAAATTGCTTCTAATGTCTTACATTCTATCCACATTTACAAAGCCAGGGATTTCAATAGTTTAGAGAGAATCACATTTCTTTGGAGTGGGCCTGGAAATATATGCTCTAATAAGATCAAGAAGATGAATAGCAGACATGTTTCTCCTCTGACCCAAATATAACATCACCAAAGTTATAAAGTCATTCATTGGAATGGAAGAATTGGAAACTGGAGTCTTCTAGTCTGGGTGGGTGCATTTGGTCAGGAAGAGGCAAAACTTATCAACACACACAAAAAAAAGTGAAATTGGGTCTTGTTGAAATAATGATGAGGGCCGTGGAGAGGGTATGGAAGGAAGGAGGGAAAAGTATCCTTTGTTTCATTCTTTAAATCCAAATTATAGTAGTTTTTATAGCTTCAGACTTTTTAAATTCAAGTTTGGTGACAATCACTGCCATGTACATTGATTTAGAAATCTCTGGAGAAATATATGTAGAAGAACAAATCTAATTAATTAAACCACCATATTTGTTAAATAAACCTATGCAAATGTGCAGCATATATATACACGATATGCATTTATATGTTTAAGTATACTTAATGAGATATTATATTTTTACAGGACGCACATGTAGACTTCAGGGGGGAAATCACTTTCTAATTAGGATCAAACGTTTTGGAAATTTACATTTCTAACTAATTAGTGTTGATGTTGAGACACCCACATCTAATTATACTGCAATCTGTGGCAGAAGATACATGTTTTGACTCAAATAAATAATACAACAGAAGTACATAAATTATTGTCTTTCCTAAGTTAACAAACAGTGACACTAGCTTAAATTTTTTTGTCTGTAATAATGTTTATTATCATCAATAATTCAGAACCTTGCCAATCTTCACTAACAGATCGACTCACTATTAGCTATCAACAGAAAGCATGAAGTCTTGGTTGTTTTTTGCCAATGAACCTTCTCCCATCTCCAATCCATGTAGAGTAATAGAATTTTAGAAGTTATCCTAGACAGATCTCCTTCCTTTCCTAGTCTGCCTCTCAGAATAAAGGCATGGTAAAAATACAAAGCCAAAAGCAGGACAGAGCCTTCTGGGACACCATGAGGAAAATGAAGGGTGAAAAGTTACAAGCCCTGTATCTCCACAAGCACAGAAAGAGACTAATTACTCTTTCAAATTCACTCAACCTCTACTCCCCAAAGTTTACTCCAGGAATAGATTTTTTTTTTCTCTACTGGTCCTTTCCTAGCATATCCTGCAGTTAATTCTTTCTTTTGTACAGTATATGTTATTTCCAGCTAAGTGTTCAGACACCACTTCACAAGGACAATGAGAAAAGTTGGATGGAGGATTGGGCACAACAGGCTGGGTGGCCATGTTAGTGCTACTATGTGTGGGAAGCAACCTTGACATGTTCTCAAGTCCCTGAAGAGTTTGGCAGACTTCCCTGGGTCAGAATCTAAGATAACCTAGTGAGACACTTCCTCACATAGAACAAATGGAAAAGATGCATCTGGAATTTATTTAGGGGAATTCATCATCGGCTTTAAGAAGTACTTACGTGAGGAAAAACAACTTTGGTGGAATATACAAACAGCTCCCACCATGCCAGTGTGCAAATTATTACTGTTGTTTTCTTTGAAGAGAGACTGGTTCCACTCACTGGATAAGTTAGCTCATTTCTCCTTAAGTCACTGGGAGGGGTTTTGGTCACTTATTGCTAGGTACAATGAATCCGTTGAGCACCACGCCCATCCTCTGTCTTTCAAACACCAATTTTTAAATTTCAAAGTGAAGATCTAGCAGAACCCACCTCCTCCTCTAGAAAGAAAATGAGGAAGGGCTGAAATGAGCATGCCCAGACTATTCATTCCCAATGGATGGATCAGAGTGTAGCCCCACCTCTCCTGTGTTCAGAGAGCCTAGAAATGTTAGACTCCGAAATCTCCCTCCTCATGAAGGGAAATGTCAGGATCAGAGACTTATCACCCACCTCCAAACATGGCACCATGAAATTATCACCCACCTCCCATCATGGCACCATAAAATATTTAACCAAATGTGGCTTCACTATATAACTTACTAAAGCTTTTAATGGAATAAAATCAGAAAGATTTTTTTAAGATCAGTAGATTCTGAGGAGGTTTTTTTCAATCATGATGTTATCAAAGTATATCATCAATGAAAATAATCCACCACTAGCAATATTAGCAGAAACTGTCATCTAAAACATAGCTAACATTTAATTAATAAGACATTGCTACATTATTAATTGTAGATTATCTGTAAGGGAGGTTGGTAATCCTCTTGGAATCTCTTAAAAGCTAATATAATGAGGGCTAAATAATGTTTATATAAAACATATTGTTAATTGACTGGTTAATTAATTGATTGATCAGTATCCATTTCACAACTAAAGAAGAATAACTGAGACAATGCCATCTTGAATCTTTTCATCCACCTCAATTGCAAATACTCTCTAAATGCAACCACACCCCTCAGATTGAGTTTCCAGGGCACCAAAGTACAAATATGATAGAATTTACCCTGATCCATATTTAATTAAAGCATGTGTTTTTCACTTTCACATATATATGAGCTTAGTTATTCAATTTAAATTTTGGTGTACTTAAATGGCAGTTTGTGTGAGTCTGCAGACACAGTTCATCCACTTGTAGAAAGAGATACTTATTTTAGCTCAACTGATATTCGATGTGCCTAAAAGATAGTATATGTGAGCATCTGGTGTGGGGGATGGGTGCTACATTAGTCAATACGGGAAACAATGATGAACAGGACATTCTAACTCTACCTTAAGCCACATCTTAATCTCAACACTATATTGTACCCAAATTCTGGCGAGGAGACATATACAATTAACAATAGCACAATGTAAAATGTAAATAAAAAAGAATTATTAAAAAATACACATAATTTAAAATCATTTCTATCAATGAGTTAAATCATTCAGCTATATTAGGTGAGTCTTTCTTTTTAAGAGGAATGATACAGTGTAGTAGTTAGTACCTACAAATATCACTCTTCTCTGGCTCTAATCCTTGAAAATGTGAGTGAAGATGGATCTTTCTGTTTCTAAAAGGCTACAAAGAAACTAGAGACTAAATATGAGGCTATAAAACTGGAAGCAGAGATGACCAAGGAAAACAGGAATAATGGTATTCAAGTGAAGTGTGTTATTTGTATCTAAGAAACGGACAGTTTTTCATGTTCCCCATAGGGGTCGGGAGAGAAATTCACCAAGAATTAGTTTAGAATGCGATTGTACCCTCCTGACTAATTGGTAAGAAGGAAATAAATATTTATATTTCCAATCGATAAAAAATTTGTAATTTGAAATTTGCAGTTGCTAAAGGGACATATTGAGTCAAAGCATTTAACTGAGCACCTGTTTACCAGAGCTTTGGTAGAGGTGTGTGAAAAATAGTGAAAAGAAGCAGAAGCTCCTGCTCCAGGCAAAGAAAATCTAGCAGAAATTTCTTCTTTAGTGTGAATTGAAGTTCAAAGACATGTTTCCTCAGTACGAAGCAGAATTACTTTGTCTGGTATTCAGATAAATCTAAGCCTTTGTTATATTCTATTAAAAGAGAAAATTAAAAATGCTATTCCTTTCTAAATGAAAAGAGTAAGGCTATACCTACATTTATTTGATCAAAAATTTGCAACCCGATCTTACCTACAGATTCCAAATTATATTTTGAAATCTTTAACAAACCTACAAGGAATGCCTTAACCTATGTACATACATTTCCTTAAATGATCCCTTTAGTAAATCTCCTTTGTGGCTACATATTATTTTTTTCCTAGGGCATCAGCGGAAATTAGTTCAGTTGTAACGTTTAATCGGGTAACTAAAGAAAAAGGAGGGAGAACTAAAGCTCAACTAATTACTGGCCAGAAAACACCTTAGAAATAAGTCTACATTATTTCTGCCCGATCAAACACTTGTTCTAGAAAACATCATATGTGGATACTGATGTCCTTGTAGAATCATTTGGGCATTAAGACTTGTTTTCCTCTCATGATGTTTGATAGAGAAAAGCAAGTGTTTCATTAAGCACTATCCTTTTTCCTACCTGTCTGCCACATCATGACCTTTGGTCTTGGTTAACATAATAATGAATGACATTTATCTCTGTGTACTCACAATACACTCCTGAGACCAATAAAATGGCATATGGCTTAATTGAGTCATCTGTTCAATCATAATTATTATTAGCTAAATATGTTCAGCCCGGTGGAAGTCGACAAGAGTCCACGTTATTCTTTGGACTCAGGGGTTACGATGTGCTGCGCCTTGGTTGAGGTTTAGTAACATTCCGTTTTTCCTATTTTCCTAATAGTATATACTTAAGCAGTTTCTGTAGTACAGTGTCAGAGTTTTTGTTTCTTTATTTGGTTTTTCAAAAAATAACCACAATAGGAATGAAAGTGGGATTAATTCAAAGTGATTTTTTTTTCTTTTATCAATAAAGGAGTATGTTATTGAAAGACTGGACTCTTCCCTACTCTACTAATAAACATTAGCATAACTTTAGCAACAAACCTGGGATCTTCTTTAAAAGAATGTTAACAATTGACATTAAATCTATATAATAAAATACTGTTCTGCATTAATTTGAGAGCTGAGTAGAGCCCAACACTAGGCACCATGACAGTGATTGGTGCAGAAAAAGCAAAGAATGTATACGCATTCACTGCACCTGTGCCAGGCACATACCAGGTTTTTGATAAATACGTACAGAATCAATGAGGAAGGAGAGAATGACAGGCCGTGGCAGAGACAGAAAATCTAGCCAAAATTATGTTCTCAGTCTCTGAGTAGAAAATGCCAGGATGAAATTCAAACAAGTATCAGATCCTGGGCTATGAACTGGAGCCAATAGGAAAAACTCTCAGTGACAAATGGTTCATCAGGAGATGTGATCTCATGAAGAAAGTCTGGGCTGGAGTGACTCAGTGAATTGAGTGACTCAATTCACTGAGGCATATCTGGTTGGCCTCAAGTTATTTTTTGTTTGTTTGCTTGTTTGTTTAAGGGGGGTGGGTAAGCCCATTGCTAATTAAGCGGTAGACACTCATGAAAATGTAATGTGTGGTAAATGTCTTTCATCTGAAAACTCCACCAACAAAGTAATTAAAGTGGTTGTTTCTGTATGCTTGGATTCTACGAGACCAACCTTCCCAGGAAATAAATATGTTCATTCTCATATTGCCTAGTGCTTCTGAAAATCCGAGGGCCGCTAACACAATTACTGACGAAGAGAGTAGACCCACCACAAGACTCTTTAAGTATTGTTTTCTAATGCATCACTTAATCAACACTGACATTTTAAGAACTTGATAATCTTTTTTTTTAAAGATTTTATTTATTTATTTGACAGAGAGAGAGATCGCAAGTAGGCAGAGGAAGCAGGCAGAGAGAGAGGGGGAAGCAGGCTCCCTGCCAAGCAGAGAGCCTCATGCGATGCTTGATCCCAGGACCCTGAGATCATGACCTGAGCTGAAGGCAGTGGCTATAACCCTCCCACTGAGCCACCCAGGCGCCCCAAGAACTTGATAATTTTAAATTAGTTTAACAAATGCTGAGCCTCTCACCTAAGTGTAGAAAAGGAAAAAAGTTTTCCTCAGCCCTCTTAGGAGCCATGACTGTGCATGAAAACTAAACTGACAGATTAATGGGAGAAAAACACCCGAATTTATTTTAAGTTTTACATGACCTGGGAGCCTCCCTGAGGAAATAATGACCTAAAGAAATGGCAACACGCACTTGCTTTTATATTAGGTTGAACAAAGTAAGGCCATTGTGGAACTGTACCTAACTGTGGGGAGGGTAAAAGAAAATAAGAATTATTGAACAAGGTCTGTTTGTAGAGAATTCTCACAGTTCCAACATCTCGTGCTTGAAGATGAGAGTGTCTTTATTCCTCCCAATACAGAAGAGTGCCTTGAACATAAGAATTGTATCTTTTGCTTTCAGGAAAAGTCAGAGCACCTTGGTTGTACCTGCTGTTTCCTAAAGGGCTTTGGTTCAAAATAACCAATATGCCAAAATGGCATATTTGGGGGAGATGTGCTCTGAACTCCTTCAAAAGCAACAAGCTTCTCAAACATTTCCACCAAGTAATCCTAAGACTGGAAGAGCGTGAAAGTTTGATCTCAGAGGAGGGAAGAGGTTTCTGAGAAGAACCTACAAACTATCAGTGTTTTCTCTATTTCCCCTTAACTTCTATGTTCATTTTCTTCAGAACTTATCCACTTGAAAATATAAAAGTAAAAAAAAAAAGAAAGAAAATATAGAAGTAATAAAGGCTTTAGAAAGACACACCGTGTTATTCTCACTTTATATATGATAGTTGCACTTGTGTGTAAAATCAAGGACGTTTATACCTCAGTTTCGGAGAAAGCTATTTCCGATATCATATCATAGCTGATAAAACCACAGGATCAATTATGAGGAAAATGTCCTTGCCATATATTTTGAGAGAAGTATGCCGTTCACCATTTCTCAGGTTTTTCATATTAAATGGCGTCTTGCACAGAAAATACATGGCTGAGGATATGAATAGGGATATGGACACAGGTCAGAGGTTCATGATTTGGATGTGCACTGCGGGGCCAAGAGTTAAAATACTTAGTCAGCAAAGACAAGTAGATCAGTAACCAATGACCACAAACTTAGTGGCTGGAACAACCCAAATTTATTTTCTTCCCTCCTGGGGTTCAGAACTGTGAAATGGGTCTTGGTCATCAAAATTAAGGTGTCTGCAGTTCTTTTTAGAAGCTTGAGGGAAGAATCTGCTTTTTTACCCTTTCCATCTTCTCTGGCTGTCCATATTACTTCATTTAAGGTCCTTTCCTCTATCTCTGAAGCCAGCGATGGACAGTTGGGAGTTTTGCCCAGGCTCCATCCCCCTCATTCTTCTGCCTCCCTCTTCTCCATTTAAGGACCCTGCGATTACATTGTATTCACCCAGATAACCCAGGACAATCTCTTTTTACAATCAGCTGTTAAGAATCCTAGTTCCAAAAAAAAAAAAAAAAGAATCCTAGTTCCACCTGTAAGCTCAATTCCATTTTGCTATATAAAATAACATATTTACAGGTCCTGTGATTAGGACATAGACACCTTTGGGAAGCCATTATTCTCCCTGTCATGCTGACGTTTGAGTCAACATCACCATTAAAACTGAACTCTTGGGCATTAGGAAAAAAAATCTGTAATTTTATAAAAAAAAATAATTATTATTGAGATTTATTTCTAAAAGTCTATTGGTAAAAATTTTAAAGTTTCACATTATAACACCAAAGCGCTCATTTCTTTGTTTAAAAAAATTAACAGATGGGCACTCTTCCGGGAAAGTGTCTTACGTGACCTTAAAGAAATTACATACCGGAAATTCTAAAACAGTCATTAAAAGTTATTTTATCGGCTCTAATGTTAAAATACTTCTCTTAGAATGATGATACCTCACTTGGTTTTTCTCCAACACATTTGTATGTATTGTTACAAGCAGTAATTATCGCAAGCAGGATTTAATACTCTTCAAGATAGGCTTCATGTGGAAGCTTTCTAGAAGTAACAGAATCTTCGGGCCTACCCAACTGATCAGAATCTGAATGTTTACAAGATCCCTGGCTGATTTGTGAGCAGATTAAAGTATGAATAGCACTGCTATAACAGAGTCTCTTACTTAATGTAAACATTTACATCAGCTGCCAGTATGCTTCCCTATTTACTTAACTGTTTAAAAGACCTTCATTAATGTTTTGTGCATAAAATTAACAGCTTTCATAATCATAGTTTTATTTGTACATTAAAAAAATAAACATTTCTACTTCACATCATTCATATAATTTTCAATCTTTAGAGACAGAGGACTAGTACTCTAAGTTACATCTAGAATGCTCACCGATATTTGAAAGTGACTCTCCAGAGGTGGTTACACCAGAGTGTTGAATGGTATGCCTTGTTTTATCACTGAACTGGGTAGACTAATTGGATTTGAAAGTATCCTAAAAAGTCTCAGTGGTTGATGACACACAAATTTTAAATTCTGGGAATTAGGTTGAAACAGGTTTGCTTACTCTGCCTAACAAAGGCCCAGGACAAAGCCAAGGCTACAGTTGACTTTAGCAAAATGCTGAAGCCGAAACTGAGCTGTGGTGTGTGTGCATGTGTGTGTATTCATAGCTTTTCTTGTCCTTTAAATCTGATTTGGAAAGGAAATAAATCAAAATAAACAATAACAAAAAATTAATCAACTTAATGCCCCAGGCACTCTTTGACTGCTTTGTTGAGAACAAATCAAATTCAACAGGAAACTCTACTTGTCCTTACATATCTGAGAGCCTGGGAAATGAAAGAGGAATGAGAAATATATGGCAAAGCCCTCAGGGGTAAAATGGAGACCAATGTGAAGAAGTTATAGGAAGAAGGATTTCATTTGTCTTAAGAAATAATTTTCCAACCATCCAAGAGAGCCGTGCAAGGATGCGATAGGCTGCTTTGGGACCCAATGAATTATCTTCCGGTGAAGGTGTTTAGCTTTAGGCAGAATGACCACTTGAAATGAGCACTGCAGATGGGATTCCAGTTTCATTTGGGTGATTAATAACAATGGCTAACATTTATGGAGCCCTTCCTAAGAGTCTCCCACAAAGCGGATGCAACTTACAACCTCAATTTGCTTACTCATAATCCATTAGATGGGTTAGCCACTGTTTCCCTATTTTAAATGGAGGCCCAGAGAAGTGACAAGACTTCATCTAAACTGTGCAAGTCATGAGTGTCAGGGACAGAATTTGAATCTGAGTCCCTCAGATTACAGATGCTTAGAATGAAGCGGAATAGACTTGGACCCTCATTGTCCCTCAACTAGAACAATGCTTCCTGCTAACTTGTGCCTAAAAATCATAGGATTACTCTAATTTTTAAGAATGACACTTTACATTTTACTGCTTCCACGTTATTTGACATGAGTAAATCATTCAATATTTTTAAATACAATTTGTAGACAGAGGTGTGTATATGTGTATCTATAGATACAGATAATAGATACAAGATAACAGAGATAAGAATGTGGGGGTTGCCAATGTTCATAGCCGCAATGGCCACAATAGCCAAACTGTGGAAAGAACCAAAATGCCCTTCAACAGATGAGTGGATAAGGAAGATGTGGTACATCTATACAATGGAATATTATGCCTTCATCAGAAAGGATGAATATCCAACTTTTGTACCAACATGGACAGGACTAGAAGAGATTATGCAGAGTGAAATAAGTCAAGCGGAGAGAGTCAATTATCTTATGGTCTCACGTGTGGAGTATAAAGAAAATCATGGAGGGCATCGTGAGAAGGAAGGAAAGGGTGAATGGGGGGAAATCGGAGGGGGTGATGAACCAGGAGAGACTGTGGACTCTGAGCAACAAACTGAGGGTTTTGGAGGGGAGGGGGTGAGGGGGTAGGCGAGCCTGGTGGTGGGTATTGAGAAGGGCACGTATTGCATGGAGCACTGGGTGTGGTGCATGAACAATCAATCTTGTAACACTGAAAAATTAAAATAAACATATTTGGGGAGAAAAAAAAAAAAGAATGCGGGGTTGGCCTACCTACTGCACAGTGATTGAGAGGATTAAATGGGTTCATGAAAAACAATTCAAAAGCACATGGTTTAGAATTAATTCATGAAACGTTTGTTGAATGAATGTACAAGTGAATAAGCTTTCCATACTTAACATATCATAAAACAGAATTTGAAAGCAAGGGGGAAAAAAAACATTATTTGGCCCATTATTTTATGTTACATTTATTAAATGCCACAGAAATTTGTGCTGAGTAAAATGAGAAATGTGGGCTGTGTGAGGTTTTGTGACCAATTTGTACTAGAATTAGCCAGCAGTTCCTATCAGCTATAAAGTGCTCCACCTGTTACTTTAAATTACAGTCTTGGTAATGGTTTCCTTAAAGTATACATCATCTGTTCAGTCTGGTAAATGCATTCACCCTATATTATAGTTTAAAAAAAGGCAAAGCAATAATTTCCAGTCTTTAAATTACTCTTACAGATACTGATGGAGTTTTGCCAGATCTAAATCTTCATAGTATAAAAAAAAAAACAAAACCTCAGTTTCATTTAAGTGCAATGAAGTCTCTATATAAAAACAGGTACATTTTGTGTTCCTACATATTAATTATTAAAAGAAGGAAACTGTTAATATTGTAAGATCAAGGGCATTTAAAGTAAAATAAAGGCTTTTCTCAGTTACCGTGGAAAGAAACAGATGGTGAGAAGAGTTCCAAATGGATCCCAATGACTATCTTTTGGGGACTGGCAATTGTGGTTGGATTTTCTGTCTCCCATCTTTCCTCACTCTGCTCCCCCATCCTCTCCAATGCCAAAGTCATATCCTTCCATCACCTGGTTCCAACCTTCCTTTTTAATTTAACTAATTTATTTCATTATTTCCTTTAGCATTTGCAAAAGCAACCTATTCTTGCTATTTCATAGTTAGTCATCCTTTATGTGGCCACGACACCCCAATTTTGCTTTTTTGGAGCTCTGCTCCCCTCCTCTACATGGTACTTTCTCACTTATTCCACGGATGTTCTCATACAAAGCATTCAAGCTTGGCCAGAACATGAGTCTTCTGGCCATTGTTATTGTTTAAGGATAACCATTCTTAAAGGATCTGGAAGAAGGCATCTCTTTCTACTGGTCGTCGACTGGGAGGTATAGATACCCCATGGCTCCTGAGAGATGGCAGAAGTCTAGAGACAGGATCCTAATACAAGATAAACCCTAGCAGTGCATTTACAATGTGGCAGGCACTGTTATGAGCACGACACACATGTAAGATACATCATTTTGTTGGTTGCAACAATCATATTCCTATTTTACAGTCGAGGAAACTGAGGTACAGTTTTTAGGGGTGCCAAAGAACACCCAGTTATCTAGGGCAGAGCCAGGATTTGGACCCGAGAAGGTGGCTCACTTTAACCACTACCTTGTCTGGCCTCTTCAGGTGCCATCATCTGAGCTGAAGCCAGTTGGATAGATGTGGATTTAATTTCATTGAACTAAAAAAATCCCACTGAGACATTTTGACTTGGATTTGCCATCACTGTGAAAATCTACATCCATCTCCTCAGAAACAAAATGTCTCATGAGTATCACTCTTCATATTTGCCAACTTTGGAAATACTCCACTGAATCTATCCTTTCCAGCTGAGTGTTTTCTACTCAGTCCCATTTCGAGCATGAAGCCCTTCCTTGCGCACTCCAGTCTACAGGATTGCTCCCTACTTTGCACTTATAAAACTCCACCAAGGTAAGGCTACTGGTTATCTCCTTCGCACTGTTGAATTTTTTGATCCTTCTCATGTCTCTCTCATTTTTCTCCGTATAAAATATATGTCCTTAAGGTAAAAGCCAAGACCATGTATTATTTTTCTCTGATTCCTCAGGGAAAATCCTCCAAAATTGGTACCTAACAAATATGTGTTTGGTGTAGGGAATATGTATTGGACATTTTAAAATGAAAATGCATTTTATAAGGAGCTATTCTAGCTTTTATTTTGCTTTTGCATTATATACATCTAACGATCTGGTGATATTGCTAATTACTGCATAGTTATTGCTGTATCAAGAATCAATTCTCATGTCCTCAAGTACCTGGTAAATCTTTCCTCCTAGTGGACCACAGCTCATCTCTACGGCATTGCAAGAGTTCTTCATATTTGCATAGCATGCTAGGGTTTACACCTGTGTTATTATTTTGTGGCCAGTAAAGTATCTGTCACATAGTCAGTGTTCAATGAATATGTATTTGTTTGATCGGTTCTTATCGTCCTTCATTCTTCAAGATAGATTTAGTGTGTTAGGTTGAATGCATACTACAAGACACAATGAGATGCTATAACAAATAGACATTTCTACGGTCCTCCGGGAATTCAGCAGGCAGTCTGTACAGAAATGATCTGTATTATAAACACATACGTGTCCTTTTGACTCACCAGAGTTGGTGCAGACCTGAACGCATACCAACCACAACGACAATGAATAGAAACCAAGCTCCCAGTTTGCAAAACAACTTTAAAATTAACAACCTAAGCTTAGAAATCACTCATTGAGTCCCTGCTGGCTGATTTTTATTCTGGAGCATGACAAAGATGAGAACTTGTCTCATTCAGTGCTTCTAAATAGTGATAATTTCAAAGCTTGGAAGATGTAATTTAAAGCATGAGTTCTCTCTCAGAGGAGAGGAGAATCGGTACACTGGGATTTAGAACTGGCTGCATCTAGGTGCTTCCACAAGAATTACAAGCACATATATTAACTGAGTTCTAGGAATCAATAATTCAGCAGCATTCACGACTCATAACTTTAATCGAAGAGGTTTCTTTAAGGGCTAATTCATTCTTATCCTTCTTTTTTTTTTAAACTGGTAAGTAAATGGGGTGCCTGGCTGGCTCAGTCAGTTCAGCATCCGACTCTTGATTTTGTCTCAGGTCATGATCTCAGGGTCGTGAGATCAAACCCCATGTCAGTGCAAAGCCCACTTGAGATTCTCTCTCTCCCTCTCCCTCTGCCCTTCCCCCCTTTCTAAAATAAGTAAATAAATCTTTAAAGAAAATAAGCTGGTAAGTAAAGAATGGGCACATTAATTCAAGTATTTTTTTTTAAGATTTTATTTATTTATTTGACAGAGAGAGATCACAAGTAGGCAGAGAGAGGGAGGGGGAAGCAGGCTCCCCGCTGAGCAGAGAGCCTGATGCGGGGCTTGATCTCAAGACCCTGAGATCAAGACCTGAGCCGAAGGCAGAGGCTTTAACCCACTGAGCCACCCAGGCACCCCCAAGTATTTCATTTAAAGAAAAGTACCCACTTAAATAACCTAGCATCCTTCTCCACCAACTTGTCCCCTGAATATCTTGACTTAAAGACATCTTCCTTTGTTTCCACAATTCCTCTGCTTTCCTTCATCCTCCACCATCAGAGTTATGTCACTGTCTCCTGCTCTTTAACGATTATTGATGACTGTTGCTGGATTGCAGCTCGTGTCCTCAAAAGCAGGAGGTGGTGTGTTAATTGCCTGAAAAGATTCCAACTCCTGCACTTGGCCTGCTGCCTCTCTCTTTTTTGCTTTTCTACCAAAACGCTTTCTTTACTCTGCTTCCACAGAGCTGCACCGGTCACTAACCGGCCAGAGCCGTGTACTGGTACTTTGCCAGCAAAGCTGAAAAGGCCAATCTCAGGTGGCAACAAACTGGGACAGCTTCCCAGGTTCATTTGCTATGCCATCACAAGTTCAGTCTTCCTAAATCCCACTTCGAATGGAATCCTCACCTGAGTTCTTTTTAAACTACAGATCAGACCCAAGAACATCAGGAACATTCGCAGAAATTACATTTGTTTGAACAGCTGTTTGGAACTGCTCTCATTGTATTCAGATTCTTTTATAATCTCTTGGTCAGAGAGCTACAAGTTCAAATGGCTAATATTGAATTAAGCATAAATGATGCAGCGGAATGTAGAAGACATCGATTTTACCATTCCCTGGCCATTTCCAAGTTCCTTCCAGTGTAGCGCTTTGTGTCTCATAGATTTATTGTATTTGATCTTTCAACCTCTTTTATCATCATTTTGTCTGATTCTTTCATCCATTCTGTATTAATTTAAAGAATTGACAGTAGATTTGAGGTTCTAACCTTCCAGTTTGGAATGTACTCAACATTATTCTTATTTATATTTTCTTATTTATAGAATCTCTTAAGGGCTAGCATTTTACCCCAGGTTTAGGGACCGTGATCCAAATTTCTTTTATTCATAGACAATGTATATTGTTTTAATATTGAACTCTCAAGGCCTATGTAATAGAGTTGGCCTTTATTTGATATTGGTATCAAATAAGTTAAGATATTTTAAGACTAACAGGCTTTGTTTTGTTTTTTAAAGATTGATTGATTGATTTTAGGGAGAGACAAAGCACAAGCTGGGGGTGGGGCAGAAGAAGAAGGAGAAAGAGAGAGAAGCAGACTCCCCACTGAGCACAGACCCCCCCCCCCTCCCCCAACTCGGCCTTGATCTCCTGACCCTGAGATCATGACCTGAGCCAAAATCAAGAGTCAGATGCTGTGCGGACTAAGCCACCCAGGTGCCCCCAGCTTAACAGGTTTAATATACAGTTTTATAAATAGAAATTACAGTAGCAAACAAACACGTTTTTAGTCAAACCTGAGGGAGGTTAAATGATCTGTTATGGAAATGAAGGAACAATGGGGTCCAAACTCAGGTGAAAGGAACAGTTCTAACAGGAGGCACCCTGACGGCGTGGCATGCCTCCCCAGATCTATGCTACATGGTCAAGGCTGGACCACAGTCTTCCTGGAGCCTTGGCACATCTCCCTGCAATTTCTTTGTTTTTTTCTTTCTTTCCCAAATATGTTTATTTTATTTTTTAAGTGTTACAAGATTAATTGTTCATGCAACACACACAGTGCTCCATGCAATATGTGCTCTCCTCAATACCCACCACCAGGCTCGCCCAACCCCCCATCCCCTACCCCTCCAACCCTCAATTTGTTGATCAGAGTCCACAGTCTCTCATGGTTCATCTCCCCCTCTGATTCCCCCCATCCACCCCTCCCTTCCTTCCCTGCAATTTCTGCTGCCTCCGGTGGAGGTGAGCAGGCTGGTAAATGGCTGCCTCACCCCCCACATCAGGCTGGAGATGCAGAGTTCCGTGTAAGTCTGCAAAACTGCTTGGCTATGGTTCAGTGTTGGCTTCTCAATGGAAGAGACACTGCTCACTCTGTCTCTCACATGGCCTCTCCAGTTCAGATTCATCCTGTTGGAACAGGGGCCTGGAGTGCAAACACCACACCGATCTCAACTTTGTTGTCTGTGTGTCAGTGATAAACTGTGGGAATCACTGTCTCCTTACCAGCCAAAGTTAACAGCTGTCGCAGCAATCCTAGTGGCCTTGTTAATCATCGGGCTGCTGTGTATGAACTGCTTTACCACTTAGCACGGAAATTTCAATCTCCTTGAAGTATATGCTGTTTTTAATAAATCAATATTACATAATTGGATCTAGCAGTGAATGGCTAACTGCTACACATTGTTTGCATTTGTAGGCACCATAGTATTGGGTCTTCTCATTTCTGGCCCCTCTTTAGTTGTGACTTCCTTCCTCTGTGCTGTGTAACTTCATATTTTCTCTTAAATTAATTGGTAATGTAATTGCTTTTTTTTCCACATCTGTCTACACAGTGTCATTAGTTATTCACACTGCAGAGAATTACTTGTTTCTGTATCCCAGATAATGAATGAATGAAAGAATGAACAAGAGTAGCAGCTAATGAATGAATGAATGAATGAACAAGAGTAGCAGCTAATCTTCATTTCATGCTTCCTAAGTCCCATATATTTTCTAAGTCACTTAATTACTTTTCACAGTAAATATAGAAGTTTGGTACTAGTTTTATAGAGGAGGAAATTTAGACAAAGAAATGTTACTAGCCCAAGATAAGACTGAATGTTATTACTACTAAATAAGTAAATAAAATATTTTATCAAAAAAATACTAGGGAAAAAAATATTAGGGAAATTTTTTAACTTGTATGTATATTTCATATACTTCTTTAATTAAAACACCATATCCTTGGGCGCCTGGGTGGCTCAGTTGGTTGGGCGACTGCCTTTGGCTTAGGTCATGATCCCGGAGTCCCGGGATCGAGTCCCACATCGGGGTCCCAGCTCCGTGGGGAGTCTGCTTCTCCCTCTGACTTTCTCCCCTCTCGTGCTCTCTCTCTCTCTCAAATAAATAAATAAATAAATAAATCTTTAAAAAAAAAAACACCATATCCTTAATATCTCTTTGTAATATTATAACATTTTTAGTCTAATTCATTTTTGTTTTAGTATATTACCAAATTGGGTTGCTCAGATTTTAAGTCTTGTATATATATATATATATATATATTTTAAGTAATCTTAAAATGTATCACAAGTCATATAAATCACCTTTTGGCCATTCACATGTGAACTCAATTAGAACAAATTCTAATATACACATGACTCAGTAGATTAAAGTATATAAATATATGTACACTCAACGTCAGAATGTGGTGAAGTAAGGGAAACACTGTCTTTTCCAGATGGTGCCCTGAAAATTTTGTTATTCTATCTTTCTAAGATCTGCTTACTCGCTTCACAGAAATTCAAACTCAAATTAAGCACCAGAAATATCAGGGAATGAGAGTGACTTTTTTTTTTTTTTTGAAAGAAGGAGAAATGGGGGTAAGGGCAGAAGGAGAGGGAGAGAGAGAGAATCTAAGCAGGTTCCATGCCCAGCAAAGAGCCTGACTCAGGGCTAGTTCCCAGGACCCTGAAATTATGACTGCGCCGAGATCAAGAGTCGGGACACTTAAACGACTGAGCCACCCAGGCACCCTGAGAGTGATTTTATGCTCAATTGATACAATTTTTATTATTCTTTCAAATATTAAAAGAACAAAAATTTTTTTTTAAGATTTTATTTATTTATTTATTTATTTATTTATTAGGAAAGAGAGAGAGTGAGAGAGAGCATGAGAAGGGAGAAGGTCAGAGTGAGAAGCGGACTCCCCATGGAGCTGGGAGCCCGATGTGGGATTCGATCCTGGGACTCCGGGATCGTGACCTGAGCCGAAGGCAGTCGCTCAACCAACTGCGCCACCCAGGGGCCCCAAGAACAAAATTTTGATACCCTTTAGCAATCTGAGGAAGGCAGTATTTTAGCAAAATTGTGTACAGAAAGTAAGTCAACATTCTCTAGCTAGAGTAAGAAACATCTGAATATGTTATGAGTAACCCAAAATTGTTCATGATGTTTGCAACAGAAATGTCAATGACATACCTCTATAACATTTTTTTTGCAAAATACAAGTTTTTTATAAATTACATTGTATGAACATAATTAAAGTACCATGTACTTAACAGGCCAATGACAAAAACCATGGACTATAGCCAGGTCAATAACAAAAAACATGGACTAACTTTTTCATTCCATGTGTTTCGTGCTGGTAAGGGGAGAGAGGAGGAAAATGTTCCAGATTTTCAGTATTTCTTTCTGCAACTTTATGGAAGAAGCAGATGAATAACATAAGCAGTATCGTCTTCTAACATGTTATTATGTATATTATTAACATTTCCAAAGTAGATTGGAAAAATATCAGTTTCTTTTTTTTTTAAGATTTTATTTATTTATTTGACAGAGAGAGACACAGTGAGAGAGGGAACACAAGCAGGGGGAGTGGGAGAGGGAGAAGCGGGCTTCCCGCTGAACAGAGAGCCCGATGGGGGGCTCGATCCCAGGACCCTGAGATCATGACCTGAGCCAAAGGCAGATGCTTAAGGACTGAGCCACCCAGCGGCCCTAATATCAGTGTTTCTAAGATTACTTGTTGTTTCAGTATGGCATTGACATTATAAGTTGGCAACAAAATGATGGAAAATGATACTGTTGCAGTAACTCCTGGCCAGTGATGACTGGAGCCAACTCAGAAATCCACTTTCCCTTCCTCACCACCATAAAAATTCTATAGATCCTTTATTATCAAAACAACAAATCACACCCCTCAAAAAGTTTACTCCAAGTAAACTAATTGAACATGTACTATTCTCTTGATTTTGATTCCTACATCTTACATTGCCATATCCCAAGTGTGTGTGTGTCTGTGTGTGTGTGTATAAAACCAATAAATCAAATAACTCAGGTGTGTATAGGTTTCTATACAAATCTTTTTGGGAAGATTTCACTTTTTAGAACAATTTCCCTCCGTATCACAATTTTATATTCACGTATGTTCACATCACTTTAAAATACCACAGATGGCATGGGACACAGATGGCATGTGTGCTAAGAGAAAGAAATGCTGAACTCAAGGAAGACGTAGTTACCAGTGCACATAATTTAATTCATATTGTTTCTGGTTATGTTGGTAGAGAATTCATTAGACCACACGTGTTGAATTTCTATAGGAAGTGTCTATGCCATTGTGAAGACAGGAAACAAATCTCTCTGGGAATCAGTGGCTTGCACAGTAATTCTTTCTGAGTAGCTAGCTGCCATTTGAATATGTATAGTTTCAGCCTTTTAAAATAATTCCAAGTATGTGAAAAAATTCCTGTGACATGAGCACATGATTATTACTAAGTGTTTCACTCATTCGGTATGGAACTACCCATTGAGATAATCTGAATCCAACCAGTAGCTGCCATCTTGGCTTGGCGCCAGACCATACAAAGGACTGTATAAAACACTTCTTGGGAGCTGATAGCTCACACAAGGCCAATAACGTTTGTTAAAAGTTTGTTAACTCCCTAGAATTGACAATCTGTGAGTATTGTTTTTCAGTCAGAGCCTGTATGTCATAAAGGTACTTTACCAATCCAAAGGGAAAGGAATCAAAACTGTGTGGGACAATTACTGTATAACTATTCCTCAAAAGAAAACTCAAAACTCTATGCATAATATTTGAACATAATTCTAAGAAAAAAATTGTTAGTCTACTGATTACTGGGTCTTTCCCTTACTTTACAGGTAGTTTCTTGCAGGTGTAGTTCTATATTTTTTTTTAACATTTACTTATTTATTTGAAAGCAAGCAAGCGAGAGAGAACTGGCAGAGTGAGAGGGAGAGAATCTCAAGTAGACTCCCCACTAAGCAAGAAAACAGGGCTCAATCCTATAACCCTAAAATCATGACCTGAGCTGAAATCAAGAGTCAGCTGCTTAACTGACTGAGACACCCTGACAGGTGCCCTGATGTGGTTCTATTTTTAATGTGAATATGCTATATTTCCATCTTTTTTTTGCCATGGAATCATATATGTATCAGAACCATCATTTTATACCACATTCAGAAATTTGTTCTGCTCAAGAAGGAAGTGATGTTTAAAGAAATCTGTTTGCACAAACATCAAAGTGACCTTTACTTGGCACTTATCTCTACTCCCAGAGCTGTGTGTCTGGGGTCTTAAAATGCTGCCTGAGAATGCATTAAGAAAGACAGGAAGGGGAAGAACTAATATTTAAGTATGCTTGGCAGATGACTCCATTTTGTTTTTTTCATTTAAGCCTACTACAACTCTGTCAGATTGGGAATTACCTCTGTTTCATAAGTGTAGAAACTAAACCCCCAAAATAAATGATTTGCCCAGGTTCGGTGACAGATGTGTGATTTGTGACCAAGCTTTTCTGTCTCCAAAGAATTTCTAGAGAGTAGCAATGTTGGGATGCTGGTTTGCCAACATGGGCTCTATCAGTTAAGTTAGGGGAATACTAGGAATGCAGAATAAAAACAAAAGATTGGTTTCTTGTACATTTTGTCAGAATACCTAATACGAGAATGCGTATTAAGTATACAAAACACGGGAGAGTATCTGCCATGTTCCCCAACTATAAAATCAGAAAGCTTTTTTAAGTCAGGAGCATCTCCAAAAGACTAGTGCCCCACAGGACACACCTGGGGAAATGCTATCTTTTCTTGGCACATCAGTCAAGTGAATCTCTTTGAGATACTAGACCCATGAAAATTCTTTGATGGAGAAGATATGATACTAAACATCCTAGGTGGGCACTGCCCTTGGGTCAGTATAAACTATCTTATCACTATGTGTCTCTGTAACTCAGTCACTAGCCTATATTCTCCTGCCTGGTGTTCATCTGCCCTACTTTTTAAGCTCATTCCTTTCCTTCTTGGGTTCTGAATTCCTGCATGTTGATTTTTTTACCTTAGCCAGTCTTTATAATTTGTTCCTTGATTCGTGGAACTCCCGTAGGTGTGTGAAACTATCCAGTTTTCTCACTGAAATCACAGTCCTGGTTTTAACATAACTTATTGTCACTCAAATTCCTTTGTTCCAATTATGCCCTTTGATTCCCATTACTTCCTGTTTCCTGATTATTTTTCTAAAATTTATTCTGATGCCTCTTATTATTTGTGTCTTTTGGATTCTTACCTACCTCAAACAATCATCTCGTTTGACCTAGGGTATGAAAGGCTCCCTTTCTCTAATCTCTAGGCCCAAGATGACCTTTGACATACTCTGCCTGGATTTCTGATCACCTCTGATCACCTCCTCTAGGAGCGAATCCTCCTAGCTCCCTGTTCATTTCCTACTCTTTGTTTTAGCCTTAGCTTTATTTTCTGATCCTAGCCCCCTGTCCTGTGCCCCTTAATCCATTATGTCACATATAACTTTCACTAATTGATGTATTTTCATCAGAACTTAGTATTTTATCAGTAAATGGAATATTTAAATCATATATATATATTTTTTAAAGAATTCATATGTATTATAAAACCTATAGTTACTTTTAAATTACCATGTCTGAGAAAAGGCAATTACATCAATATGATTATTAGGATACAGCATTATTTACCTGTGGCAGCTGCTAGAGGTACAGTCCTGGTCTAAGGAAAGAATTAAGTAACTTCTACAAGGATTGCCTTTTACATATAAGCCCGGCCGCTCTGCATGGTGCTAAGCATTCATGTGACATAACATCACCTTTTCCGGAATGACACTGACTTAAGTCTACTCAAAAAAATTATTGTTCCTCTTTTAACGGCCACATTGGGCAGGAACAACCCATTCTCATGCCAATCTGAACAGAGACAAGAAACAGTTCACCGGCAAAGGCACCTTACAGTATATCAAGTCATAAGCCTCAACTACTGACATTTTTAACCTAAACATCACTACAAGAGCCTGGTACATCTCTACATTCCCATAGATTACATTTGTAGGTATTTCAAAGCTGAAATTCCTGGTGAACACACAGCAACCTAGACAGGTTATCATCCCAGAAAAACCTACTCATTGCCCGGACACATGCTCGCAAGGAGGCGTGGTAATGTCTGGTGAATTCCCCATAGTCATGATGCAGGAATCCTCTGTGTCCAACTCTCTCCAATAAGCAAATCCAGCTTTTTGGCTTGAAGCTTAGGCTTCAAGTGACACTCAAGTACTGGGAATGTAGCTGCAATTCAAACTCTTCCTTTGTTATTCCCTATACACTTATGTGCCATGTGTCCACATGGCACACTCCCAGCCTTCCAAGCTCAGCACCTGCTTTGTTTGTGCACAAGGAGTAGGATTTGTTCCTTAATGACAGACTCCAGTTAACCAGGTTCCCATAGACTGATGTATAAAATGATGGAAAATGGGAATCTCCCATTATTTTACACATAAGGAATCTCTTATCTATCAGAAGTGCAATTCACCCAAGCTGAGGGTTCTCAGAATTCTAGGCAAACTTGTCTCTATCCACCAGGAGAAGTAAATCTTTTGGAAAATTGAGGACAGATAAAATCAACCTAGCATGCCTCACAGCTGTTACGCTGAGACACTGCCCCAGATTTGACATTGTCCTCCCCCATAATCTTTTCCCTTCTCTTTTCCAAGCTTTTTGTCTCTTATTCAGCTGGTGTCTTACATCGTGCACCTTGGCCTATTCCACAACTGTCTACTTGGCCTTGTCCTAGCTACTCAACTTTCTTACGGATTGGGAGTCATTCTCCCCCATACGCTGTAATCCATGTTCCACACTGATAAATTCTCTATGCATTAAGAAGTCTTTTCTGAACGTTTCTTATTGTTCCTTAGCTGAAAAGAACAACATCTCTTCTCAGAGGAAGCTGGGTGAGTATTTTTGTTTCATTTCTTTACTGTGAGATTTGAACCCAAACCTTCATGTCCATGAGTCCATATACTTAACCTTACATCAAGTAGTCCAAACTATATTTTGTAGCATTGCCTGAAGTTATCAGCTAAGAATATCATTTTCTCCATGTCTTATTAACTGTTAGGGTCAAATGGAACCTCTTCTTTCATTCCACCTGATGGGCTCCGTGAAGCCAGTATATGGAACCACTATGGAACCGGATGGAACCAAATGGAACCAATAGCCCTCTGTGGGCACAGCGCTGTTTCCAGACATTTAGCCTGTAATCTTCATGTAAGAAGTCACTGGCTTCTTGAGTTTCATGGTATTTGCTTATGTTTTCTCCCTTTTTACTCACTCTTCCACATCAACTGATGTGGCACATGGGTCACTGTATCCTCATCCACTTTGTGTCTTGCCATCATTCTGGTATCTTCAATGTTCAACGGAAACTGACTCTTGTTTTTCATTTCCTTAGTGTCCTCATTTCCAGCAACTTCTTATTTCTGTTTAACTTCAGTGACCCACATCCATGGCTGCAGCTGGCAATTTGTAAAGACCCAGAACTCTCCACCACTGAAATAATAAACCCAGATGCCCTATTCTGTGATCACACTTCCCATCATTTCAGTTCTCTGTTACTCTATTACTCATGTTCCATTTCTTTGCGCTTTAACCTCAGAGAAAATCCAAATTTTAGCCTTTCTACATTTTCTCTAATTATGAGACCATTCCTGGTTTAATGCTCTTCCCTACTTGGCTCAAATTCCACGATCTATCTCTTTAATTATACTCTTTCCCTGTATCTTCAACTTTCTTGTCCCGAGTATATCCTTCAAATCCAACTTACAAAAACCCAACTCATATAGATTGGCCCCCTCCTGATTTGCCCCTTTAGCCTGATCCCAGATTCTGGGCACTGCTAGAAAACCCATTATCCATGGGGAAATTTGTTGACATTACATGTCCATGATTTCCAACCTGATCTCAGGCTTTTAGCCTCTCTTCCCCCTCCTTCCAACACATGGATTCACTCCGACCCACCCACATATCACCTGCCTCTGCTTCTCCAGCATATGCCGCCCAGTACATTTACTTTCAGTCACACTGAACTATTTCGAGTTTCTTAAACCCATTATGCTTGGGAGCTTCTTAACTCATTTCTCTCTTTGTCCTAAAATAGTCTTTTTCCTTGCCTTACCCTGGTTAACTTCTATTCATTATGTAGGTCTTGACTCATTTATTCCTTCCCCTAGAAAGTCTTACCTGATGCTTTAATTCTGGCTTTGGTGTGAAGCCTATGTACTCCCAAAGCACATGCATCCTCTATTAGAACTCCAAAAAAATAAAATGGTCAGCGTTACATAAATGTGTGTTGAGTGAATGAGCAAATGGATGAACAAATCATTTAGATTGTCTTCCCATTTAACCTTTGGTTTTACAATGATATGATTTTAAAGATACCCACCACCTTAAATTCTTCATTCTTTAAAAGAATTTGGAGATAGAGAAAGATATGTGAGTTATTATCAACTAAAACATCTTGATATTTTTATCTCTAGAAATTAAATCAATGCAAAGGCCCATATAAAAGCATCAGACATTTGTCAATGACTTTGCAACACATGTTAAATAGGGTCTTGAATTCCCAGGGCAGAGCTTGTCACTGTAGTGCCATAGCAGAGACAGTGCACTGTGAAGAATAGAAGCACGTGTCTATCTGTAATAAAGCCAGAATCTTTTGTTCCGTGGTGGGCTCTTCAAACCACTGCAATAGCACTGCCTATGTACTCGTGTTTAGTCAATGCATCATTTAACGTGGTGGTTGTCAAATGAAATGCATCTATACCCAATTACGTTCGCTTATCCTCAGTAAAGCTGAGTGTTTAGAACCAACCAACAGAGACTGGGCACAACTATCAGGTACTCAGTACTGGAGGTGGCCTAGCAAAGGGTGTAGGAAGCGTGCACTAAGATGTGGTTGTGAACCTTGCGATTGGAAGCGTATTCAAGATCTAACTAGGTGTGCAAGGCATAGCAAGAAAACAATCACGTGCTAAGTTGCTTATTTCATCTCCATGTGTATGTTCCATAGTAGTTCAGAGAAAGAAAGAAAAAGAAAGAATCACCACCGTTTCATCTGTGGCTATTTGAATTGAAATCTTCATCCCTAAATTAGTTGTAGAGAGACAGCTAGGACTCCGTAGTTGTTAAAAGCAGGCTTTGGAGAAAGACAGGTCTAGATGTAGTGGAATTTCTATTAGCTCCTTGGCGTTGGGCCCCTTACTTAACCTTGCTAAGCCTCATCTGAAAGGTTGATTAAATCCGATGATGTGTACGAAGCACACAGCCCAGCATCTGTGTCAAGTAAGGAAGACCTCATTTAGACTTGCAGATACGTTGACTTGAGTTTATTTAGCAGGGTGGAGAAGTGCCCTTCTTTCCTGAGAGAAGCCCCCCAACTTACCAAATAGCATTATCTTTGTTCTATTTAGCAAGAGGAAGGGGAAAATGTAACAATCGTGATCCACTAGTCCTGTGCTCTGAGAGCGGAGAACCTAACATCCCCAGGTGTTAGGGCCATGTGATGTGATGATGCTTACTAGTAGACAGACACCTGTCTGCCTTTCAGCTTACGCTGACACAAACCTACCCCAAATTACGCCAATACTGGTTTTTTTATGCCCGCTCTTACCTTTAGATGATTAGAACACAAAGGAGCAGGAAATTATTTTGCACCTGTCACATACTGACCTCCATAAACATAAACAACTTTATGATTGCCATTAAGCCATTCTCAGTACCTTTGGGGGTGGACACATGAAAGTTCATGTTCTGGCCCAGCATAGCACCTTTTTAGAAGTCATAGACACTTGGCTTTAAAAGCGAGACACCAAATAACGAGATTATTCTAATTTATATTCCTTGGGTGCAACATAGCTAGCTGAATTCTATTTTCCATTTCATAGCTCAGTTCATCTCTTCCTGTGTAGAGCCATTTTGATAATTCATTAGGGTAGCTTCTGTGGTTACTCAAGCCATCTGTTGCCCCTGTGGGTATCTGTTCCCTATGTCCCAACACCAGACCCCAGCTGAGGGATGGAGGGTCTGACAGGGCAGAAGCTTGGAGAAGGAGAGTCTGGTAAGCAGGAAGAAGATGGCAGGCAAGGCAGATGTAGTGCAGAAAGGGCAAAGAATGCAAACAGAGCTGGCAGAATTTGACCTGAGAACTAAAAATATGGGGAAGGGCACTCTGTCATCTTTCATGTCTATGAAAGCAGACATGCAGAAAGTATGTTACATGTAGAGGCCAACAAGCATTTTTGTCATATTTTTTTGCCTTCTTTCTCTTTCTTTTCTTTCCTTCCTCCCTTCCTCCTTCCCTCCCTTCTTTCTTTCTTCTTTTTTTTCTTTCTTTCTCAATTTGGAAAGAAACAATCAGAGTTAGGCTAGAGAGTTGGGTTTGAGACCAGATTATGGCATATGTTAAGTTAGACATCAAATCACTTTGTCCCCCCACCCCCAAAAAATCATGTTATAGGGTCTTAGCAGATATAATTAGTTAAGATGGGGTAATATTGGAGTCAGATGGCCCCCTAATCCATGAATGGGGTCGTTATCCAAAGGGGAAAACTGGGGGTACCTGGGTGACTCAGTTAAGTATCTGCCTTCAGCTCAGGTCATGATCTCAGGATCCTGGGATTGAGTCCCGAATCGGGTTTCCTGCTCAATAGGGAGTCTACTTCTCCCTCTTCCTCTGTTCATGTTCTCTCTCTCTCTCTCTCTCAAATAAATAAATAAAATCCTAAAAAAAAGAGAGAGAGAGGAAAATTGGACTTAGGCACACACGCAGGGAGAACACCATGTGAAGATAAAGACGGAGATCGGGGTGCTGCTTCTACAGTAAACCCAGCAGAAGCAGGGGAGAGGCCTGGGACAGACAGCTCCCCCTCCCAGCCTCAGAAGGAAGCATCCACGGCAACACTTTGATTTTGAATTTCTGGTCTCCAGCACTGGGGCATCACATTTCTGTTTTTTAAGCTACCCTGTCTGTGGTAGTTCATTACAGCAGCTGAGGAAACTAGTATATTTTGAATGTTGGGCACATAATTGGTTGGTCTTAATTTTATAGCCAAAGGAAAGCACGGAAACTGTCAGGAAAGAAACAATCTGACCAATTAACTTGGTCATCACATGTTAAATTGACTAAATGTGGGGTGTAGGAAGTATAGACAGGGAGTTCAGTGAGAAGTCCACAGCACAATTGCAAATCAGTGCCTGGCACCTAGTAGGTGATCAATAAGTAATGACATCTCATATTTATCAGTACTTAATATCTGGCATATTACCTGTATCACCTCATTGAACTCTCACAACTATCACACTAGAGAGATGTTATCAGCATCTCTCTTTTACAAGTGAGCAAACTGATACTCAAAGGGAGTGAGTGGTAGAGCCAAAAATTACACACAGATCTATTTCCAGCATCCAAGTTCTTTACCACTATGGTATATGGCTCTATAATAATGCTATGGTTAATAACTAAAAGAATGAAAAAAAAATAAATAACTAAAAGAATGAAAAGAATGTGTGTATATGCTTGTGTTCATATGCATGTGCATAACGACTAAGAAATAAAGCCAAGAAGGGTAACTGCTAATATAAATGCGTTTCTTTAACTAACTGAAGTGGATGCTTCTCAGGGAAATTAATTAGTAAAGCAACACCAATGTGTAGAAACTTCTAAGCATTTTAATAATTGGGAATGATGTACAATTTATTCTGCTGACAGAAAACTAAATCAATAGGTAGACTGTAGCTCTGGACATAAGGAGATTTGAGATTTGAGTATTTGGCCAGTAAAATCAAATTAAAAAATTAAGCTCGCTTAACTTCCACTTTGACCGCTAGGCCTGAAGACTTGAACTGATGGATAACACATCATTTGACTCTCAACTGCCTCCACCTTAATTCACTCTCATTTGTATTTATAATACAAGTACAGTTGAGTTTCAATAGACTTATGTTTTCTTATCTCTTTACACAGATCACTTTCACTTTCTTCCTTCCGTAATCCTTGACTGCCATATATTTGGAATGAACTAAAACAATACCTTCGCTCAGTTATGTGTCTGCTTCATTTACTTTCAATGTTTACTTGATTACTGGAGATCTCTGAGGGCACATAACCACTCTCAGGACTGTATCTTCAGAGGAAAAAGTCACCAAAAAAAAAAAAGAGAGAGAGAGAGAGGAAGAAACAAAGAAAAAATATCATGCATATAAAAGGCTACGAAAGAAGTCACAAACCATGGGTCAGGATGCAGCAAGAGCAATATCATGAGATAAAATAGCCTTTTCATATCCTAGAATACTTTTCAGGCTTCCCTCAGAAAGCACTTTGAGCCCATAGTACAAAGGCTCACGAGAACAATAGTGTTCCGCCCAAAGAAGGATCATTCAACATCGACGTCTGGCATAGATAGGCAAGTCTGGTCATATCCGAAGGGTTTCAAGTTGCTTAGTCATACTGGTATCAGTACACACACACACACACACACACACACACACACACACACACGTAGCATTTTGATTTAGAAAACATAATATGTGAAATTATAATATATAGCTCGTATCCATCTATAACAATGGAACCAACCACATATTTCTCAATTATGAAATGACATGATGTGCAGTCTTCAGAGGAGAAAGTTCACAAGGAAAATTTGTCATCAGGAAATAGCAACTGATTTTAATAGAGCACCTCCCTCCAAGTTCATGTTGTACATTCCAGTGCTTATTAGTAATGCAGGTGCAAAGTGAGCAATCAATCAGTATCAGTTGAATGCATGAACATTTTCCAAATAAAGGAGTTGCTTCTCCCATCATGGGAATCTAAAGCATTATTTGTTTCCTCTAAAGCTCTCCTTGTAACTACACAAATACAACACTTGCTAACTCAAAGAACAGCTCCCCTTGCGCCCAAATACTCAAAGTTCTGCTAGAATTTCAAGAAAGAAATAGGTTTATCCCCCTAATTTTTGTGTGGAAGGACCGGTGCTATGGTGGCTATTGGTGGCTCTTGGTGGATACAGAAATTCCTAAGCAGCTTTCAAGCCCCCTACGAAGCTCCTGTTGCAGAGGACAGAGCAGCAGCAGTCCCTAAGGCTACTCAAGCTGTTCCCCACGCCACCCCTTACAGCATCCTGACAGGATCCTCAGCTGCCTTTCTGCAGCATCCTTTATATCGCAGAAGACCTGGCCACATTCTCCTCCCCAGGTCTTCTGGAGGTAGCACAAAGAGGGCTTCTCTTCAATATTCACAAACACCCTCCCTTTCCACTGAGCAGAGAAACTCACAGATGGGTGGATAATAGTCACTCTTTTATTAAAATATTATATTAGCCCATGGTTTGATAATTATAGTGATGCATATTATTCTAACTCATTTTATTTGCAGTCAGTTCTACATCCCATAGAATACAGTTTAATGAAACAGCTGACATTTTATGACTTACACAGTGTGACTGCAACATTTAAAAAAATCATTTATTGAGGACCATTTGAAAAACCATTTGAAGACCATTAAGTTCCTTACTTTGGGGGCTTTCCTAATCAGCTTTTCTGGAAAAAAACTAAAATGTATACACATACTACATCTCATATAACATTTGCTATAAAATTTTTAAATATTTTAAAAATTGCTCTTTGGAAATATTTGACCATACATTTCTTGTGTAATTTATGATTGACCATAATTTTTCAGCAAGTGTGCATATTCTAACGTTTTGGCAGAAGAAGGCAATCTAACGTAAATATTATTTTTAAATAAATGGCTTTTTATGAATACTGAATTAAATATTTAATGATTTTGGTCTAATTAGTGATCATAGATACATTACCAGATATTCATTAAATTATATTTTGTATGTGGTGGGGTTTTTTTTGGTATTTGGGGGCCAATAAGGTTTTTTAAATTTCAAATATTCATTAGGCCTTGAGTAACTTATATGTTCTAAGCACGCTGTACAAAATGCCTACCTTAGAATATGGCTATGGTTGAAACTCCAATATGCGCCATTGATATGTGTCTCTTGTTGAGCTAAAAACTACACTTCCCAGCACGCCTGTAGCTAGGTGTTATTATGGGACTAGGTCATGGGTAATGAGTGAAGTGTACAATTTTGGGTCATGCTTTAAGTAAAGGAATCTGACTACCCTTGTCCCTTTCTGGTGGTTAAAATGCAGATATGGCAAGACAAGATGGAGCAGATGTGGATCTTAGATCACAAGAGAGAATTTGCAAGGAGAAGATAGATGAGCAAACCGCAGAAACATGAAGAAGTCTAGATACAAAACATGGTGGAGATGTCATATGAACCCCAGACTATTTACGCTTGGATTGTCAAAGAGATAGTATGGGAGGGAAATAGTCTTCTGCCTTACTTAAGTCAAGGTTATTTCATTTCTTTGAACTGGTGAAGTAGGATTTTAGAAGAAGCAGGGCTGAATCAGAGCTGGCTCAGCTCTCAAGAAGATGGTCTGGTAGAGAAGAGATAGATAGATAAAGAATCAGATATGGATATAGATATATAGATATAAATATAGAAAATAGATATCTTATCATAGATAGCAAGATGATGTTATCTTTTTCCTATTAACCAAACTTAAATATATATGCATAGCACAGTATAAATATGTATACAAGATCAATGATCAGCCTCTGCAGACAAGACCTTTAAAAACCATTATCATTATAAATTTTATGGCCCTGCAAGCATCTTTGCAGTATGTAGTTTAGCTGGAAACATTGTTTATGATGATCTTACATTAGATTCTTTTTTTTTTATGAACATGACATTTTTCTCACTGATGCAAACTTTTGGTCAACCCTTCCTATATTCAACTCCTCACCCCCTTTCTGTTTTCACTGGAGATTCAACATGGCTCTGCTTCTTAATGCATAAATGCATTTGCAAATGAGTTCCCGGAACATGCTAATGATATTTTGCTCTGGATCATTTCCAAAATGGTAGCAAGCAAACAAGCTCATTTTTAAGAGAGAGAGAGAGCTTAGAGGCAGACAATTATTCAATGGCTGTTAACTAAAAACATTTGCTCATAAACGTGATTACTTAGGAAATAGCATTGGAGTCTGATTGACTGGCATTGGAAATTGAAAATGGACGCCCTTGCAGTTCAAAAGCTTTACCACAAATCACAAGATTCATTAATTACCGCACATAGGATCTTGGGAGTTGTCTGTAAAATCTGTTGCCTTTATATTCTTGAAGCTAAACTAGAGAGGCAGAGTCCCAGCAAGAATTAAAACATAGAATTTTGTTAATTAAGCCAATATGTAAACGAAACTCCGAAAGAATGTCAAGAGTATACAGTTTGCTGGTGGTTTGATTCTTCTATGGCAGTAGCATATGGAGAGCATGTAAGTATGATGTGTTTAATCCAAGTGGGTTAAAGTAGTCTTCTGGGATTTGAAATAATTTTTGAATAAGATCGAGCCCATATTTTCATCACCATTTTCAAGACGTAGAAGTGATACACATCACATGGTCTAAAACTTTGTTTCGTTTTGTTTATTTTATTTTTTTCTACTTAACCCTGTTTTAGTCTTTGGTTTTGGTTTTAACCAAATGAATAAATCACTTTTTACTTAATAAATAACTGATTCTATTAAAATAAGGGCTAAGCAAATAATATCCTTTCATTCAATTGAAGAAGAGAATCTAAATAGTTTGTGCCAATTTCAATCATTTTTGCTATGGGCATTTTTGGGGTTTTTTTTTTGGTCAGTCTTTGGGAAAGTTGCATGTTATTCAATTTCTAAGACACTGATAGGAACATTCGTAAGGTTCTGCACACTGCAAAACATTTTTTTTTTCCAGTCACAGAGATTTCAATACAGAGGATTATTTGGAGAAAATCTAAGATGGTAAATAAATCTTTAACTGTTGTATTCTATATTGAAGATAAGCAAAAGGAAGGAAGAGTAGAGGAGGGAGGAAGGAAGGGAGGAGGGAGAAAAAGAGAGATGAGTGAGCAGATCTAAAGAAGGCAAAAGAATTGCCGGAGTCAGAATAACCCGGAGTTTATCAGTTTATGCTGACACATTTTCTTGGCAAAGGCTGCTGACTGTAGGCAAAGTCACATGGCTGGGAGGCTGGTGTGTGTGTGTCTGCTTAAGAGCCCGTGAAGCTCTTTGCCTTCAGACTAGCATGTGCACCATGTGATGCTGGGGTTGCCATGGTAAGTACATAGTGTGCAATGGAGGGTTTTTTTTTTTTTTTCTTTTCTTTCTGATATGCTGCTCTAGCATAGAGACACCAGAATTCAAATTAATACTATAAGAAAATCACTGGAAGAGGAAGATTTAAGAGGCTTTGGTTAAACATTCAGCACTTACACTAAATTCTGTAAGCAAATGTGCTACCTCATTTATTATTTGTCCTCAAATACAAAGAATTTATCATAAAATGGTCAGTGGATTATCAGCATACAATTCTAAATCATACATTAACCATAGCTCATTGTTTCCTCTTTTCCTACATTGAGGCTTATATTATAGAGGAATCTTTAGCTACTTGATTACGTTCATCTCAAAAGAAAAGGATTCCTTTTGTTGTTCTTCAAAATGTCACAGACATCGCAAGAGATTCCAGGTGTGTTGGAACTTGTGAAAATCTGAAGACACTGTTACAAATTTTATGTAAATCCTGCCCTGAGAACATGGTGATGGCTTTGGAGACTTCATGGTGCCTCTTGAGTGCTCAGAGGTGCTCTTGACTCTCCACAGTATCACTATGTAAAAGGCAAGCTTAACAGTCGGATGATGGATTTAGAATCCAGCTGGCATTGCCCAGGTGAGCTGCAAGACGGGCTCAAGTAGAAGCAATTGGTGGAAGTACCATTTCTCATCTCTGATCCCCCTACCAGGATAATGCATAATTTCTGACCCTCCGTATTCTCTTCTTCTCCAGAATTGTTCTTTGAAGTCAGATACCTGAGCTCTACCCCAATTCTACCACTCACCATGTGATCTTGGGAAATTTCCTAGTCTCTGCAGCCATTTCATCTATAAAATGGAGTAAATGATAGGATCTAACTGATAGGAATACAATCTGGATTAAGTGGACATAGCATGTAAAAACTACAAAGGATCTGGTATGAAATAAGCACTAAATCAATGTCAGCAGCAGCTATTGTCATCTCTTTAAAATTGTTTACATCTTTATTGCTTATGCTAGGCACATTTTTGAAAACTAGAAATTCTAGAATTTCAGAAACTCTCTCGAAGTTCTTTTGAAGTTTTATTCCACATCTGGATCAATAATCCAGCTAGAGAACTTCACAGAGAGTACAGAGAGTACTAATCTCCATTTCTTGAGGTTTTCATATCACATGTTTGGGAAGGGCAGAATACCAGTGAAATTCCTTTCAGAAGAATTGACCTGGAGGGTGACAATCAGATCAACAAAAACCAGTGGACAGAATTGCAAGATTTGAAAAGCTATGGCCCATGAGCCAAATCTGTCCTTCTACCTGTTTTTGTAAATAAAGTTTTATTGGGGGGCCTGGGTGGCTCAGTCAGTTAAACATCCAACTTTTGGTTTCAGCGCAGGTCATGATCACATGGGTTGTGAGATCAAGCCCCATGTCAGACCCCGCACTCAGTGGGGAGTCTGCTTGAGATTCTCTCCCTCTGATCCTCCTCTCCACTCATACTCTCTCTCTCTCTCAAATAAATAAATTTTTAAAAAATAAAGTTTTATTAGAACACTGTAAAGCTCATAGTTTAAATATTGTCAAGTTGCTTTCATGCTATAATAGCAAAGTTGAGCAGTTGCCACCTTGAGTTTATGGTCCACATAACTACCTACAAATGTAAACTAAAGGGTACCTGAGTAGAAAGTACAGGCAAAAGAAGGAAGTTCTTAAGAAGAAACAGAGTTCCCAAATTATATTCAGAACTCCAATTTATTATTCCAAGCTCCATCTTGATACCTATATGGAGAAGGAATCTATCTAACACTGAAGAGAATGGAACAGGCAACTGTGGATGGGACAAAAATGAAGATTTTAAATTATAAATGAAGAAGAATGCTACATCCCAGCCCAGGGACCTGCTCTCTTATGCAGAGTTCAGGTACTGCACAACAACTGAAGGAGGAGAAATCAACCTCTCTTGTTTCCCTGCCAGATCCCCCAAATCCTGAGAGTTAGTCGATCTATGCAATTAAGAGTTTAAAGTCTGGGCGCCTGGGTGGCTCAGTTGGTTGGGCAACTGCCTTCGGCTCAGGTCATGATCCCGGAGTCCCGGGATCGAGTCCCACATCGGGCTCCCAGCTCCATGGGGAGTCCGCTTCTCACTCTGACCTTCTCCCCTCTCATGCTCTCTCTCACTCTCTCTCTTTCCTAATAAATAAATAAATAAAATTAAAAAAAAAAAAAAGAGTTTAAAGTCAGAGAAGAGAGTGGAGAGAGGAGAAACCGAAGTGCATGGTATGGAGCCTATCAACAGTTTATAGGTGAGAAGAACAGTCATTGGTTTCTTGATTGAAACAACCTTTTGGCTATTCTTTGAGACAGTCCAGCAAAGGTCTAGATCACTTTACAAATATTCCAGGTCGTTAGACTTTCCTTTGTCTGAATGCCATTCTGTGTCAGGGTATTTTTTTTTTAATTTGTGACGGGGGAGGGGGAGAGCACACAAGCAGGGGGGTGGGGAGGGAAGGGCAGAGGGAGAGGGAGAAGCAGATTCCCCTCTGAGCAGGGATCCCAACACGGTACTTGATCCCAGGATCCCAGGATCATGACCCCAGCCAGAGATAGTCACTTAACGGACTGAACCACTCACGTGCCCCGGGTATGGCTATTTTTTACTCACTTTTACTTTTACATATGGATATCATTATAGAAGATGCATTAAAGGTTAGAATAGAATTATAGAGTGCTTTAGAGAAAATAAGAGGAAACAATTAATGTCTGTGAAGACAAGAGGTTTCAGAGATGATGCTTGAGCTTAGTCTTGAAACCATCATAGAGACCCACCCAAGACACAAGGTCATAAATGGTGTGAAATACACAAGCCAGAGCAGAGGCAGGACTTGAGGGGAAACCACACATCCTCTATAGTTGAAGAGTAGTGACCCTTCTAGAAATACTGACATTCCATTGAACCCTCACTACCATCTGGCAAGATGGGCATTATGATTGTGACTTTCATGGATGAGGACACTAAGATGCGTTGAGGAAAAATAGATTTGACTAAAATTACACAGTTTGATGGAGTGTCATTATTTGCAGCCCATTAGTATCGTATAAAAAATGATCCATTTGTTAGCAGTTTCCTAGGTGTTAATTACTGAGTGGTGACTATCTGGGCAACACTAAAAATGCAGACAGTCTGGATATTCCTTAACATTCATCTGCCTTTTTTGGAGTATTGTGGAGACAATCTTAGGGATGAAAGGCAATCTTTCTGTTTCAAGATCTTTAATAGATTTTTAAACTTTTTAATCCCAAGATTCCACGTTTTATTGCCCAACTGTTTTCTGTCTAAAATGTAAACTAAATGAAATAATTTAGGCCAGTTATAACAGGAAACTAGTGTTGCTTCTCTTTCTAAATTCAGCAACAATTTGCTATATGACTCCGGGATACCCACTTTCCTGCTGGATGACATTACATATTAACCTAAGTCTGAGAAAAATTGTAAAATAGGGGTTTGCTGCAAGGTTATTCCCACATTCAATTCACATCTCTTTGTTTGTCACTTGGGTATTCCCTTAAAAGGACAGTGCTCACCAACCTTTTATGGGGAATGTATGTAATCAATCATTCAAAGTAAGACAAAATTGACTAATACTAGTATGACTATACTAATGTGTTCTCTCTTCATTTACCTTATAAAGTGAACCAACATGGAAGCCAAAAGAATAATTTTGTAATTTTGAGATTTTTGGTATTGGCTATATCAAAGGAGGTATTTTCACAGGGTAAGAGTTATATTAGCATCCCTCAAATGACATTATATTATTAATTTCTTATTAGTTCATGAGTAAGGTCTCATAATATCAACCAATCATTCAATAAATCATTCAAATATACTTATTGAGCATCTATTGTTCTAGGTGCTAAGAATGCAGTACCAAACAAAGCAAAAAGCCCTTGCCTTGTGTTGTGTATATTTTAGTGAATAAAAGTTAACACTCAGTTAGTGCTTACTGTGAGTTCTCTTTTAAACCCTGCAACATGCCTGTCATTGATTTCAATGATTTCATCATGATTTCATGATGTCATTGATTTCTTTCATAACTCCCTAAGCTATAGGTACTGTTATTATCACTGCCCCTTTATCCTGGAGAGAGCTGCAGCCCAGAGAGTTTGAATAATTTGTCCATGATCACACAGCCAGAAGTTAGGGACAAAATATGGCCTGGAAGGAAGTCTGACACTGTAGATTACACTGTTAACTGCTACACTATACAATCGATTCAGATGAAAATACTAAATTAGTTTAAAAAAAAAGAAAAGAGGTAAGTATAATATAGAATGAATTTTCCAGAACACATTACAAGTTTCTTTTGATTTCAATTATCATGAATTTATTTTTGACAAATTACCTTTTTTCTTTATCTGTATGCTTTCCACTGCAATGAATATAAATTTGAGTTTACACTTCAATATTCCCTCCCTTCCTCTCTCTCTCACACACAAATAATTCCACTTTCTCTTAATCTAGTCATCAAATTGAAAATAAGACATTTATATAATACATATATTGATTTAGTCCAATTTTATTATCAAAAATTGCCTTCATTAAGGTAAAATAGGTTAGAATTCAATTCCTGCTGGTTGTATAAAATCTTAAAAAAAAATCTAAAACCCAAAACTTAGTTCTGCTCCAATTATTCTCTACATAACAGGTAGTCTCCATCCTACAACAGGGCAGAAGATGCAAATTCTTAAATTAGAAAGAACTCTTTTAAAAAGTCCACTTTTAAACAGAAACCTGATGATAGAAACCTTTTTTAATTTTTCCTTCATATTAAGTTTGCCATTCCAACTGTGTGTCAAGAATTTAATTGCAGCATGAAATTAACCAGTTAAAAAATACTGTACTTGTGCCCTTGCCTTCTAAAGCAGAATGCACTAAATAATTTGCTTAATGGCCTCTAACATGAGACCTCAATTTAATAACCAAAGTGCCCTTACTTGTGGGATAAATTCCTGATGAGAAATGCTCTGTGTATAATCCATCAAAACATCAGTAGATGAAGCACATACCTTCACATGCACCATACTCACAGATAATAAAACAACTGAAATAAAAGTAAAAATTCTGATATGCCAAGCTGACTACTTTGAAATAAACCATTGGAGAGACGTTCATTAGTATGAATGCACCTGCTCCCTCCTCCTAATCTGTGTATGGTTGTGTTTCATTCACTGGTAAGGACATGGCCACTCCATTGACATGAACTTGCCAAGCCCCTTGTATGTTTCTGTCTCCTTGTCATGAAAGTTTTTGCCATGAAAAAAATGGACTTCTATTGTCGAAGTTGCCAAAAGTTTGGTTTCTAGAAAAGCAATGTTACTGTAGCAATTAAGTGCCAGTTTAGCCATGCAACATTTTGTATGATGGAAATAGCTTCCAATTGTTTTTGGCTTACTTTATTAAAAACTGCAAGGATTCTTTTAATGATGGACTCTTAAGCATTTTGCTAACTTACGTATAAATTGAGAAACTGAAGAAGAAGGAAAAAATGTCTGGCATTTCAGTGACCTGGCTAAAACTTGGTTGACCTCTATTCTCCCTTTTCATTTTCGTCCTTACTCTGTATCTAATTTATTTCTATCTAATGCTTTGGTTTTAAGAAGACCAAGTCCTGACCTGCCCACATTTAAATATATGCAGTATAAATATCATTAGTGCATTGGTAGTCAATGCAGTAATTTATATTTACCTGTCTAAACTATAAAAGTCAAACCTGAGGGTTTTAGAATTCCCTCAAATTATAGTTTCCTCTTTTTTGCCTCATTTTAAATTTATTCTATGTTTCTAATAAAATACCAGGCAAGTATAACTCTAGGTCTCAAAGGTCATTATTCAAAAATTTTACAACTTCTTATGCTAATTTATCAGCCATGTACAACAGAAGACTCTTCCTACAATCTATATGAGTCCGGGTTCTGTTATTTATGTGGTTATTTGCTTTGCCCAGAAATTATAATTAGGGTTCGAATAATACAAATTGAGGCTGAGAACATTTAGGGAAAGTGTACAAATGGGATGTTTGATTAATCTGAAGTACTTATACTTGAAAAGAAAAATAATTTAATGAAAGCTTTAATTAATTCATTGTCTCCCTATCATTTTTTAATACAAGTAACATTTCCTTAGTTCATTTCTTCAGTCTCTCCTAATGAATTTGAAAAGGGTGAAGGAAACTCTTTTTCTCCAAAGTTTAGACATGAATGCAAACAAAAATGGAACAAAATGATTTTGAGGTCTATCAGGTCTGATCTTAAATGCATTTGACTGTTCAAGGTGTTTAAAGGAGCAGGTGTATCTACTATATACTACTTCCTTATCAGGAACTAACGGGGGTGCCTGAGTGGCTCGGTCTGTTAAGCATCTCACTCTTGGTTTCAGCTCAGGTCAGGATCTCAGGCTGTGAGATCAAGCCCTACCTCTGGCCCGAGCTAGACATGGAATCTACTTGAGGTCCTTGTTTTCCCTCTGCACCCCACCCCTTAGGCATGCTTTCAAAAGGAACTAACAAATCCTGCTAGTTGGCATACGTTAATAGTTTTATTGCATCAGGTTGATCATTTTGAGCCTGCTCATTAAAATGGGGTTTCATCTGTGTGACTGAGGTCATACAACATGCATACATTAGAACATCATTAAAAAATAAACATGCATACATTTGTCTAGGAGAAAATCAGGCCAGCATGTAAGGGTTTATACCAGGCCTCTACACGTTCATCGAGGCCATTTCGGTTTTTTCCCCAGCTTACCTTCTAAGAGCTCACACATGCCCTCAAACCTGAACTGAGTTACTCATTCAACAGGGGTGACAGAGGTCATTCTGTTTTCATGTTAACTAAATGACAGTCTGTTCCAAACCAAGATCGCCAATTGTGTTAAATTAAAGATTGAGGTTCTTACCGGGGAGACTATGGACGCTGACTTCCTTTTAGTCACATTGAAATGGAAAGGCCTGGGCAGATAGGGTCATAGCATTAATGACAAATGCACAAGCGGCCTTCCTTCCTAAAACCCAATATCATCATAATCTTTCATTCCTCCACCTTAACGTAATCATACAACAGCTCAGGCTTAGGATTTCCACTTCGTTTCAAAATGCTCCCTTCCATGCACGGTATCTCCTCAGAGACTTTTAATCTTGTAAGAAGTGGTGGAATGTTTTCCCTTACACTATAGGTTCAGAAGCAGGTGCTTTTCTTTTCAGGCTGTATAAGAAGTCAATGGACTTCTTCAGAATAATTATGCGGTGTCAACTCAAACCAAAGAACCTCAAGAGGACGTATTATACTGTGCCTTTAAAAAGTATCTGTTGATAATAATGAAGGCTTCTGATAGCAAGATATGGAGAAGGATATTAGTCCTGGTAGCTATCAATAAATAGAATTGTTCATGGGTGGAACCCAGACTAAGATGCCGTAATAAAAATATTCATGGTGGTATTTAGTTACTCCACTTTCCCTTCCCTTTTAGCCTCTTTGTCTTGTGCCTATTTTCCCAAGATGGATATCTCTGTTCTACAGTAATGCCTTTATCTGACTTTGCAAGCTCTGTCTTCACGATCCCTTTCCGGTTGTATTTTTAGCTGACACTTTTGGCAATGGGGCTTAGTTGGATTGCTCCCTGCTGGTTTATTTTTGGTAGATGGGTGGGCAGTGTAGTTGTCTATTGCTTCTCTCTCTAGTTGTCTGTCCCTTTTTGCTGTAGGTGGCGGTGTTCATTCAGACAGACATCACTCTTCTCCTTCACCTGTTTAGTCTAGTCTAACCCTGTGAAAAAAATTCATCATGAGTCAGGAGAAATTCAGCATGGCATGTATTATTGGTATTGTGATTTGAGTGGCAGCCGACCAACACTTAGGGAACAATTTATCTACCTGAATTGGACTAGACATCACTAATGCACATGGCAGATTGATTGTACAGCTTTAGTGGACGTATTCTTTATTAATGAGATTCAGCATGATTTGCTAAAAAGGCTTTTACTGGGCAGTCATTTTCTGCCCCTCCCCCACCTCTCCTTATCCCATTTAATCTGTTGAACCACGTACCATGTTTTGAAACTGTGCTTCTCCTCCCTACTTTTATTTGAAATACCTAAGCTTTTTAAATAATGGTGCACAAACTGTACAGAGTACACACACATACACATCTACAAACCAGATCTGAAGTGAAAAGTATTATAAAACACAGGCACCAAAGAAATAAATCTAAATCTTAAGAAGTTACTAAGAAGAAATAAAAGGAAAATTATATGGAAAAAAAGAATCTGAGAATAAAACGGTATTTCAAAGAACTGATTTCTAGAAATGAATGGGTCTGCATTAACTGGGGTTTTAAAGCACATGGAATTTCTTCCTAAATAAGATATGATATTTGTATTGATCTGCTAAAGGTCGAGGGTTGGGAGCTGCTGAGGTTTTGGGATTCAAACAGAGCTTAATAAAAATCCAGAGAAAAGTCACAAGCTACTCATCTCTTAACCCTTTATTTCATTATCCAGAGTCTAGTAGGCAGAAGAGAATAAATTACATTAATTGCAATGAATTTTTTCTAAAACACTTTAGAGGCAAACTAAGGGTAAATTATTTCAGATTCTAGTTTCCCCACAATCAACCTTTGCCTGCTATATAATTTCGTACCAGGTATGGAAGGACGATAAAAAGGGAAGCCATCCCCTTTCTCCTGGGAGAAAACTCTATAGGTTTTATATAAAGATATCTCCCCATCGTTTTTTTTTTTTTTTATCTCCATTACTGCTCATTTTTTTGTTAATCACAAAATGACATCTCTTCCCAAAATAAAATAAAATACCAGCTGCTAGAAAAGCAACATTTCCTGAAAAATGATCTATAAAATAACTTGTTTGACAAGTCATTTTCAGTTGTTTGTCATTTCTCCCCAAAACAAATACTATTTCAGTTGTGTATTAGAACAGGCATTTAAAAAAATTATATGTGACAATATAACAACAAGCATCCTAGGGGGTCAAGAATCTCTGTAGGAAAATTCTTAAAGGCTCAAGTTTCTCCATGCAATTCTGGTTCTCTTCAAAAAGAGCTGGAGAGATCAGAGTTAGAATTACTGCGTCAACCAGCATGAAAGAAGAGATCTTTCTCCACGCATAAGGCAGTTAAGAGCTATCATCGGACTAACCTTCCCCAGAATCCTCAAACCAATAAGAAGCTGAAACCTTTTAGCATGTAAATGCAATGTCGAAAGTAAGATTGTTCTCCAGAGGAGAAATCAAACCGTCTTAAAACAACAACAGCAACAAAAAGAACAAAAAAATATTTTAGAATGTAGCTCTTGTTGACATCAAGTAGTTGTCATTTTATCTTCATGATTCATTATTTCTTTTTCTGTTTACCTTTAAACTAAGTTATGGCAGTTTTACAGAAAGTATGCCTTTTCATGAAAAGAGTAAAAATGTAGTAGCTCCTTTGTCAAGAGGAAAAACTTTTGAGGGTAGTTCCCTGAAAATATCTGGAAATTCACTAGTGAATTTCATTTTTAAAAAAACATACTATGCCAGCTTATTTACAATTCCCTTGGGAAATCCATTGTCAGCACACCAAGTGAGTTCAAAGCAATTTGATTTACAAATGTTTCAAAACCTACTACGCTCAAGGGACAGTTTCTCTGCTCTTAGAAGCCAGTTTAATAATTAAAACTAAAATCACCAGTTATTGCAACCTTTTGAATCTATTTGTATGCCAAAATTCTATCTGCCCTCATATAACTTCCATAATTTTAGGAGAAAGAACAAAAATATGTGCACATCAAGAGATGAAACAGAACGATAAAGTAGGAAATTCACATTTGGGGGCTTGAGTGCACTTGTCATTTGCAAATGCTCAAAGCTAACAATCTTGTTTCTTTCCCAGTGTTGGTTTCTACCCTAAACAGAGGCACAACCTTTTTAGACATGATGTCATATGTCATTATTAATATAACCACATTATGTGATGAAGATGAAGGTGATAATGATGACGGTAAAAGCAGTAATAGTAATAATAATACTATAATCCTAACAACAATATCAATTATCAGTCCTAAGCAGCAACAATGTGTCAGCTACCCCACTAGTTGCTTCATGTGTGTTGTATCTTTATTTCTCTGAACAATGCAAAAAAGTGAACATTGTTATTTCTAATTACCAAATGAATAAACTTAACCTTAAGAATTAAGGGACTTTTTATGGGTCTCATTAAAGCTGGGAAAGACAGTTCCTCATCCCACCTTTGTCTGGGCCTTAGGATTTTTCCACTACTCAGTTATGCTTCCCTGTATCCCACCCCCCAACACAGTGTTATTTCAATTTGTCTTTTTACAATGAGATAATCATTTACTGGTTTGTTGTCATACCCAAGAACAGAAAAAAAGTGCCTAATGTGCATCAATTAAGTTATTTATTTTTTCTCTTTTCAAAATTATCAAGTATTCAGCAGGCCTACACCTCCATGCCCTTTCTCTGGATTCTTAGATTACAGGACTAGGGCTGGTATCTCTGCACTAAACTGGAAAGTGTCTGACAGTGTGGATCCTGTTGGTCTCAGAATCAAGATCACTAACTCCACCAACTCTGCACAATAAAGAGACCTCAAGGCAATTGTTCATTCGCTGTGGTTTATCTGTGGTGCTTGCTCTCCTCTGAATAAACAAACAAATGGAATCTCTCCTCTAACTTAATGCTTGTGTGCCTGTATAACTTTTAGAGTTTTATAAAAGTATTTTGAAATTCTATAAAATTATACCATCTCTCACCCACAGTTCATCAAAAAGGAACCATTAATTCTTACAAAACTCAACAAATCATTGAAAGCCTAATAAACATATCAAAAATAGTACAGCCAAAATCTTTCTCACCAAAACCCTTCCTCTGCCCTCCTTCCACCCTGGTTAATGGGAATGCCATGCTTTTACCTCACTCTCAACCTCACATGGAATCCGTCACCAAGTTCCATCAACTCTGCCTTCACCATGTGTCTCCAATTCCACCACATCTCCCCTTGTCCCTGGACTCTGGTCCGCACCAACGTCTTCCCTTCTAATAATTATTTTTATAGCCTCCCAACGGATGCTCCAGCTTCTGCCCTCGCTTCTCCACATGGCTGCCAACATAACCTTTCTTTTAATTACAGAAGTCAGATAGGGCGTTCTTCCTCTTGAAACACTGATTTCTCATCTCCCCTCACTTGCGTAAAAACCAGAGTCCTGACAGTGACATCCATGTCCTGTCGAGATCCAACCTCCTTCCTTCTGACCTCACTTGCCCCGTTCTAGTCACACTCACCTCCGGTCAGTTCTTCCGAAGTGCCAGAAAGGCTCCCACCTAAGACATCTTCTCTGGGTGTTTCCTCGTCCTGGAACTCAGCTTTTTCCCTCAAATGTGACATGGTCTGTGAGCCTTCTTCCCAGATCTCTGACTTCCAATGCCCTGATTTATTTTTCTTCATAGAAATCATCACATTTTAAGTTACTCTACACTTCACTAGCTTATTGTCCGTCTCATCCTACTGCTGAGGGAACAGAAGGTCAGCTGAGGACAAGGCAGAAGCTGAGACACTGAGACCTCCCCCAACTTCCTACTCCTGGGTGGGACCTGTGTAACTTTCTTTCAGGCATCTTGCAACTATGTTAATGTTAATATCTTGCTAGAGGGGAAAAAACAACCTTAACCTGACAATGGCAAGGCCTCAAGGCCTCTGGTATGTTGTAGGACCTCTTTAGCATATGAAAGTTCTGTTGAAACCTCCCTTTTCCTTACCTCCCCCAACCCCATAGTATATAATCAGCAACCCCTCACAACCCTGGCAGCAGCTCTTTCTGCCCACGGGTCCTGTCCCTGTGCTTTAATAAACCACCATTTTGCACCAAAGATGTCTCAAGAATTCTTTCTTGGTCATTGGCTTCGGACTCCACCCCACTGAATCCCACTTATAGGCCAAAACTTCATCATTACCCCCACAAGATTGTAAATCCACAAAGGCAAACATTTTTACTACTTCGCTGCTTTATCCCAAGCATCCAGAACAATGCCCTGCCATGAAATAGATGTTCAATAAATGCTTACCAAAAAATTCGTGTGGAAACAAAATAGCTAAGCAACCACATAAACATCAGACTAACAGGAAATTAAGATGTCTCCTTGGTAATGCTCTGCATTGCTGAACAACCTCATTTCTTATTCAAGCATCACGTTATGCTGAGTGGTATACTTAGCCTCAAATCAAAGACTAAAATGCAATTTACTAATTAAAATAATGGATTTTAAATGCTGGTCTTTTTATTTTTAAAGCATCTTCTTTGTATATCTTATTGAAAGTGGTTTCTTTAAAAAAAAAAAAAAAAGTCTGCTTTTTTTTTCCCCCCTCTGCTTCCTGGCAGGCTAGTTACATTCATCTTCTAGAATGTACATGAATATTTTGTCATATATTTCTAAGTATGAGTGTTATTGAGAATAACTTTTAACTAGAGATGTGTTTGAGGCAAAGATCCATTTTGAGAGGGGGGCTTGATTTTCCTTCTATCAATTAATGATAAAAATTAATTTCAAGGTGACCTATAGTTCTATAATGAAGATGTTTTCTTCAGGCTAAGTCAAAGTTGGACAGAGCCTTGAAGTTATTTTATTAGCATACTCAATCTCTAGCAGTTTCATTTGCTACATTAGACATGTTCTCTAAGCCATATTGCATTTTTTAGTAGCAAAAAAATCTTCTGACTCATAGCCTTGCTCTGGAATAATTTCTTTCCCTTATCTGGGTTTTTGAACATTTCACAAAGGCCACGTTTAGTTAAAGATTGAGAGTCTCCTCCGGAGAGCCAGAAGAGTATAAAAAACAGCCCTGGGCTGAAAGCTATTGCCTAATTAATCTATACCCATCTCTAAATTTTTAACGCTACTTCTAAAAGAACTATTACCTGAAATTTTCCAAAGGGTGTCTTTTCAATCATTCAGGTGGCCATAGGTTTGGATGTTTCAAAGGTCTACTCTTTGCTGCAATTTCCTCAGCATTAGAAAAGCTTAATCCTCTTGCCGACTGGCCCACGTGGGGTGGGGTTATGTTCTGAAAGCCTCTCCACTTGCCAACATCTGTCCATTTATTTCAGATATGGAACAGATACTGAGATTCTTAAAATCTACAGTCAGTGTTAGGTCCGGAATCTTTTTTTTTTTTTTTAATTTTATTTATTTATTTGACAGAGAGAGAGATCACAAGTAGGCAGAGAGGCAGGCAGAGAGAGAGGAGAAAACAGGCTCCCTGCTGAACAGAGAGCTAAGATGCGTTGTGGGGCTCTGTCCAAGGACCTTGAGATCACGACCTGAGCCAAAGGCAGAGGTTTTAACCCACTGAGCCACCCTGGCACCCTTAGGTCCAGAATCTAATTCAGGTTGAAACAGCCACAAGTATAAATAACTCCCAAGAACGTAGGTGAGGAGGAGAAGGAGCATTATCTTAAATGAGTCATATAAAACCCCTCTTTCTGTGGCTTCTAATCTGTCTCGGCAGGTGACTGAATAAAAAACTTAAAATCGCCTTCATTACAAATACGGATGTAGGGGCGCCTGGGTGGCTCAGTGGGTTAAGCCTCAGGTCATGATTTCAGGGTCCTGGGATCAAGCCCCACATCGGGTTCTCTGCTCAGCAGGGAACCTGCTTCCCCCTCTCCTTCTGCCTGCCTCTTTGCCTACTTGTGAGCTCTCTCTCTCTGTCAAATAAATAAAATCTTTAAAAAAATATATGGATGCAGTGTAAATTGTAAATAGATGAATGCTACTAATGTTTGTATTAATCATATTGGGACTGTGGTGACCCTTCCTGAAAATGGCAGGCTAGAAGAACATATAGCACTTTGATTTGCAAAATGAACAGGCACAAGGGCCAAGATGGACCAATGTGGTGTCCTTAGGCTAAGTGGAGAGAGTTAATATTAATGGGCATAAGTGTTGTCCCTAGATATATGCTCATTAATATTAACTTTCCCCACCAGCACTGAAAAAAAAAAAGGCAAGAAAACCCAAAAACAAAACATGGAACACTTTCAATAAATCAATGTATTTAGGATCAGCCTTGTAGATTTGGCTTCTGGCTCAATAAAAAACAGCCAGAGAGGGAGGGACAAGGTGAATTATTGAATCCTGTCTTCTGACTATACGGTTCTTTGAATAAAAATCTCCCCATACATTTGGTGTTTAACCAAAATTACTCCAATATTTGGATATCTTGTTCATCTTTGAAAAAAAGAAAGAGAAAATCTAGATGCATGATTTTAACATAAAAATAAGCAAAGCAGCTTGAGGTCCCTGAAATGATTAATACAAAAGTGATTGGAATTAATCACAAGCACAAGAGGAAGCTGAAATTAGAGAGGGTTATTAAGATACTGTCTGCTGTTTAATCTCACCCCCTTATCAACACATTAACCTTGTTTTCTCTGCCTGAGCACTGAGTCCTACAGCAAAATTAGGTCAGAAATTCACATCAGATCAAATCAGCTGATGCAGGCCAGCAAGACTCTGACATGCTGCAGATTTGAATTTCATTCTAGATAGGATTATGGCTGAGGGCTTTTCCAGTTTGTTTCCTGGGCTCTAAGCTAGGAACTTTCGCTAATTGTAGAGTACTTCTATACCAGCTATGGAGTATTTCTAAATATTTTAAGACTAGGTGTAGAGTATTTCTAAAAGTTGACACAGTTATGTTTCTAAACACTGGTTCATTTAACTATCTTCAATTCACCTGAGCAATGGTGTTTCAACAACTGTTTTGATATACAAAGAGAGTATTTCATTTTTCTACATGCCTCCAGTTAAAACAAACCCAATGAGATTATCTATTCATGACCAAAGTAGGTATTCATATGGCACTGAATGGATAGATCACTCACAAAAATGGACTTCAGCAAATGCTCTCTATTTCCATATAGTCTTGCCACAAATCATGAGTATGATTTCAGAAGCCATAACTATCTAGAGAAGATTTATGTAACTGTTAATATTTCTCTTATAATAAAAGTTTTCTGTGTAATTATGTCTTGGTTAATCATTTAAAATATTAACCAATTCAAAACCCTGGTATTACAACCATTTGCTTTTTAGGTAGCAATGTTTTAGAAAAAGAAAAGCAAATACTTTCTTTATTTTTATTTTTATTTGTTTTTCCTCCATGGCTTAAAGGATATTTAGTGGTCCTTTGTTTCTCTTCGACTAACAGAAATACTAAAACCTTCAAATATAAATAGCTTCCATGTGCAATTGCATGTATTTTTTTAAAGGAGCTGTAAGTAATCTAATTCCATTTCTTACTGTCACTTTTAAAGAGGAAATATAACCTCATATAGATCCCTTGAGGGCATCCACAGGGAACAGAGATGTTCCTAATCAGCCTAAGTAGTCCTTTGTGACAGAATCACTTTGCTCTAGTGGAGAGCTGTCTTCCAGACTTGCAATGTTTGGGAGAATTTCACTAATGTAACATTTGTTTCATTAGGGAAAAAAAAGAAATCCAACCCAGGCGGATAACAGAAAACATACTCAGAAAAACACGTACTGGGAACATATTTTCTTGTTGCTTTTTATTGAAGGGATGTTGCCTATATTGTTTTCAAAATTCTGTGGCTAAGAGTAAAAGGAGACAGTGTCCAGACGAGTTCCAGGATCCAGAGAGAAAAATTCACTTGAAAGGAAGCCTCAAACCTCAGTGTGGTCTTGGTATACCAGACGCTCTTTTGATCGCCCCTCCTCCTCAGTGAATCCTAAGTAAGGCTTTATCTATAGGCAGTGAACCGAAACTGGCCTTGCGTTCACAGGTGCACACAGGCATTGCCTTTCCAACTTGTCTGTGGCCAGATTCTGTTCTCTTTGGTCAGTTGCCTCCTTCTTAATATCTAGTCCTGGGCTGCATCAACTTCCACATCATCCCTGTTTCTTAAACATCTCTTTTCACCCCCACACATGATAAACTAGGTTTCTGTAACCCACCTCAAGTGAGCTCACTTGTTGGAAGCTGTAGGTTTTGAGTGTTTGTTTTTTTACAGGCTTTTTAATAGAAAGTAAATCTCATTTAACAGTGCCTGCACAAAACCATTAGGATTTAAAATAGCAGAAACGATGAGCTACTGAAATAATTTTTTCATTCTCCATTAACTTTTCTCTTTTCAGTCTTTCTCTCCCATTCTTTCTCATCAAATGTTATTTGGGGCTGTTAAAAAAAAAAAAAGCACTAACAGGATCACTTTTTTTATTTATTTAGAATTTTTCCCACAGCAAGCCTTTTAATAAAATCCCATTTGAGAAACGGAAGTGAAGATACCAGAAAGTTAGGGGTGACAGGCGGCTCAAGTTAGTTTAAAAATAAGGAATTGGACTCAGAAAGCTTAAGTGACTTACAACACTGAGAAAGTGATGAGGATATTCTTTTTCTGAGAGCTCAGTGTTTTAAGCCTCCCAGCTTCAGCACAAAAGGCATTTCGGCACATATGTGATCCAGAAGGTCAATCATATGAAATCCTATTTCCATTTTTTAAGCAATCCTTGGCAGTCTGCACATTTCTGAAATTGCAACTGGCATATTTCACAGAGAATTATCATCAATGCCTTTTCAAGGTCAAACATGCCCCATCTTTAGATTCTCAGCATTTATATCCCACATATTAAATCATAGCATATATTTAAGAAGGCATTCAGCAGACATGTTAAAAGAATTTTAATTGATTAAGCTATGTTCATTAATGTCATACAGAATTTTGTTTACACCTGGATGTAAATTACATGCTAAAATATTAAAATACGTGTTAGATGTGAGTATTCTGCTTCTATTGCCGACCCTGAAACCCCAAAATGCTTGCATAACCAGAATCTCGCTAGGAGGTTTTCAAAAATATTAAAAACATATTTTCTATTAAGAAAATTGAAGTAATTCCAAAAATGTACTATGAGAAGAAAGTAAAAGATGACTGTGTTTTCAATTGTCAGAATCCCCAAATACTGGTCACCATATGAACAAAATAAAGTTGATTTGGATATTACAGTGGACACTGAGAGGGGATAACTTAAGATACCCACAGTCAGCCCTGGCACGGAGTCATGCGAGATCTTTGGGCCCCTCCTTCTGTCTGATCATTGAATTTTTGGCTCTGCTGATGTTTCTCTCTCAAACCCAAGTTCCCAACAATATCCTGAGATCTGTAGGTCCTCATGTTGCACATGGGCCATGCTTTTGGAAAAGAAAGACATCTAGAAGTCTCAATAATTTAGGAGGTTTTGCTAGCATTTTGTACTTTCCAAAGATATTTACACTTTAAATTAAGATTCCAGAAAAATATGTGGAGGAGTAGGCATGGGAAAGAATGTGTAGAGTTACCAATAGAGAGACATATACCACATCTTCAAATCCTATCACATAAAGAGCTACAGAAACAGAAACACAGTGGTGGTTGGAATACTGAACCAGGTTGAGGACCTTGTCCTGAGGGTTAGTCCTTCAGTCTCATTCAGCTATCCACACCTTGGGCCATCTTTTCTCCTACAATGGCTGAGCAGTCTATGCTTTTCCTAAGATGCCTTAGATCCTAACCCTTCCCGCCTCTTCAAGTCCATAATCACAGTAATTTCTCCTTCTTGCTCCTAAGCCATTAGCATTTCCCATTCTATTGTAATCATTCATACCAGCATTTTAAATAAGCTAGTTTTCTCTCTTCTTAAAGGAAAAATATAAAAAGACAAAGTACCAAAGACCCCACTTTCCACTGCAACTACTCTCCATATTTTTGAATTTCTTTAGCTTCAAAGCCCTCAAAATAGTTCTCTATATTTTGCTTCAGTTCCTTTCTTCCCACTCTCTCATGAATACGATCTCATTGGGTTTCATCCCTAGCCCTTCACCAAAATTGTTCTTGTCAATAACACCAATGTGGTAAGAGGCCTCCATTCTCACGTGTCAACATAGCCGATCCATCAGTAAAATCTTTCTTTAATCACTTTTCTCACTTCACTCTGAGATATCCTTCCTCACAGTTTTTCCCCTCTCTCGTGGCTGTGCTTCCTGGATTCTTCTACTGCTCCTATCATGTATGCAGTCAGGTGCCCCAGGGAAGAGTCAGGGGTGCTTCTCCCGACCCTCGCTAGTTTTAGATTCTAAGTATACTCAACTAAACTCATGCCTTGAAATCTATAGACTATGATGACCCTCATATTTATATCTCTAGCTTTGATCTTAACCATAAATCCCAGATCCAACCTTCTGTCTAGATTCTCTACTTGAACATCCAAAAAGGCTCACAAAATTAGAATATCAAAGCTGAGCTTTTATTCCTTCAACAGTTAGCTCAAGCTTCTTCTCTTCTAGTCTTTGCCATTTCATTAAATCAAAACATCATTCTTCTTGTGTTCCAGGCAAAACACAAAGCAAAACACACATGCACACATGCACACAAAGCAACAGCAAAGCAAAGTTGAAAGGCATCTTCATTTTTTTTTCCTCTTACTCAACTCCTCTATCTCATCAATTAGAAAATTCTGATGGTGACCATAATTTGATCATTTTATGTTACCCTTTCTTTTATCACTTTAGTCAGAGCTACCATCATCTCTCACCTGAATTCCTGCAAAGGCTTTCTCTCTGGACTTCCTACTTTTAGCCATGCCCATCCATCTATTCAACACAGAAGCAAGAGTGACCCTGGTCAAAATGTTCAGTTAAAGCAGGTCACCTCTGCTTAAAAATCTTCACTGAATTTGTTTTCTCCTTCAGAATAAAACACAAAGCTTATAAAGTTCTGCATTATCTGGTGGCCTCCTAACAGTCTAGACTTACACCTCCCCATTTCTTGCCTCTGTCACTGTGTGACACCCTGTCCTCTGCTTAGAACACATCAAACTTGCTATTCCCTCTTCCTACCAATAGCCATACACCTCACATTTTTGGCAGCACTTTTCCAATGTCTCGAACATCATTTAAGGAGCCTTCCCTGAGCTCTGTTTTTATCTCATTTACCAAACTTTGTTTTACCACCTGTTATATATGTTTATATACAATTATGTTGAGCGTTGTCTCCTCTTCATGCTTCTCTCAGAATGTAGCTTCCTTATACCAGGAACTTTGTCCTGTTCATTGCTGTCTCGCAAGGTCTTGAACATTGCCTGGCACTTAGCATAATTTGAAGACATATTTCTCCAATCAATTAATACATTTAACAGCAAATGTTTATTGAACAATAAATCTGCTTTAGATCCCATTGCAAGAACTGTGTAGAAAAACGGGATCACTCTGCTCATGAAACTTACACTGTAGTTTAGACGTCAGCGGTCATAGTGCATATTACATGCATTGTTTGCCTCTGGCCTTGAATTGTCTTGACCTCAGATGTGAGGTGCCCTATCTATCTGACCTGGATCAGTGTCATTTCTTATGACCAGGATCAAGTCTATCTGCCTGATCCTTATTTCAGGGAGGAGTCAGAATTCAATTTGAAGATAAGTCCACTGTCTTAATATTTTTGATAGAACCCTTCCAAAGGTTGTTGGTGAAACAAGAAGTTAATAGTAGAGTAATATGCACACTTAAGTACTCTGTAAAATCTAATGAAACTTCTGCAGATAATTCTATATTTAAGGTTAAAGAGAAGAATGAATGATTGAGTTTTAATGCCAAGATCAGGAAAACTTTCATTTTAGAGATGAAGCTGCTTTAGAAGACAATGTGGGTTATCCCTTTTTCTTATGAATTTTAGAAAACTCAGTCTCATAAAAGCAAAATGCTTGCATACATACAGAAGTCCATATGAATTAATTCCCAAGGGGAAAAATTGTCCTGAAGATAGGGCATTTAGTATATGCTAGAAGGGAATCGGTGATACCAACTAAAATTGAGTAGAAATAAAACAAATAACATAGTCCCCAACAACATATTGACTCAAATATATGCAATTATGACTATATTTATCAAGTCTGTAATTTTGCAAACATTTTTATACCTGGTGATGCATAGATTTCCATTTTAATAGTCCAAAATAAAAAGATAACACTCTTTCAAGTAACAGTTCCTTTTTTGGTTTCCAATTCTCTCTCTCTCTCAAACCTCTCATATGAAGTTATTTGCCATTAAACGATTAAAGTAGTGCATCCATATCTAGTTTCATTATAAGAATAGTTTATCATAAAATAATAATTTATTTCCCCCAATATCATATTGTTTATTCACAGAGAGTAAGCAAAGTGTTAATGTCAGATTAGATGAAAAATCCACCAAATATCAAAATAGCTTAACTAATATTATTCAGTATCCAGCTAATTGATATGGATTAATTTTCTAAATTCTGAATCTTCACACTTAGTAAATAGACCTTATTGAAGAAATACGACTTTGTATAACACAATATGCCTCTACCTGTACCCTTTTTGTGCATGCACACACACACACACACACACACACCAGCCGGAAACACTATGACATGCTTTGGGAAATCAAAAAGTGTCTATCCTTCTTTGGGTTTCAGTGCCCCAGGAAATTTAGCTTCAATTTGGAAGCTGTAATCTGGCACTGATTTGCTTGTAGCTGTAGGTTTTGCAGTATAAAAGTCATTTCATTTCAACAAACCTGGGGCACTTGGTACCAGACAAGATATGTGGTAGTCATGAAACTGCACAGAGAGCACATGGTAAGGGTTCGCCCTGCCTTCAGAGGCTCATATATTTCTAATTATCGATGAGTCTTTTTATAATCTAAGAAGATGAACTATTATAAAGTAAAAACTATAAACAAAGACCACTAAATAAGGTGGAGACTTTTGTCAAACATTGACTATGAAAGTGTTTATGTGTTCCCTTGGGCTTCTATCAAGAGGTTGTTTGGTATGAGCTTTCATTAAAGAAAACTGAATTCTTTCCCGGTCCCAGCTGTACCTCCACAGGCACAACACACCAGTAAATAACTTTTGTTAGGTAAGGTGAGAGTCCTGTGAGTCAGATGGATTCTGTTTCTGCTATAGTTGAAGTGCCAATTTCACTTTGTCTCATCAAACCTAATTGTGGTACACACCCTTCCTGACCAGGTAAGAATACCATAGGCTTTGCAGAGCTCACCGATTTCCTTGTGTATGCAAGATTCAGAATACTTTTATTTATATTTACCGTTTTATTGCTTCTTCTTGTCTTCGGCGTTTTTCATTCTTCTCCTTCAAGTAGGCCAGGTTGGTTTCATTTCTCAAGCGGTCATTCTCTCGAGCAATGTCTGATGCATTCTGAATAACCAAGCCGTCATAGGCCTTCATCCCCATATCCTCAATATATTGGAGAAATGTGTCCAAAGGGTCTTCCTCGGGATTGGAGCTCATCATCTTGGAGGGTATCATGTAAAAAGGAACACTTCCTGTAGGATGAGAACACATTTTACCTTTATCAAAGGTGAAGATAAAAAGCAAGGTGCTGTTTATTCACCCTAATATCTTGTCAGCCCAAAGCTCCAATGATTATGGTAGAATCCATTTAGAGAAAATATCTCATTAGAAACTACAAACTATCAAGACTATTTGAAATAAATATTAGAAGAATGTTGCTGGAGTAGCAAATACTCCCCTCAAACCAATAAAATTAGCACATCAAAGGCCAATTCTCTCACACTGAACGGTAATGTGAGCATACAAATACAGTGGTGCCAAAATCAATGATTGGTTTATGTATTTAGTGTCACGATTTTGTTTCTCAGAAATGTATTCTTATATCAATTAGATATATCAGATCCAAGCTTCTTTTATTTTTAATTGCCATAAAGACTTCTCTGCTCAGTTTCAAATAAAATGATATAATTATTTGGAACAAACTTTCTTATTGTGTGTGTTTTCCTTATACTTTTAAATTAAGATCTACAAACCTAAGCCATTTGTGCAAAATATAAACAGTAATCAAGGAAATACACATTTCTAACATAATTTGTTTTGGAAATAATCCCTTTTTGACCCAACATTATTTTCCAAAATGATGCTCCATCATGACTTCCTACTATGAATCAAATATCATAGGTCACCAAGATCACATTAATCCTCACCAGTCTGGTAATTCAAACAGTAACAACTAAAATTATTACCGCTACATGAAGGTTTAAAAACCCAAGCAACAGAACAGATTACTGAAAAAGCAAAGTCAAATCAAAATAACAAAGAATTTCATAAGAACATAAGAATTTCAACCAACACATATTCTGCTCACCTATAAAATGGTGGAAATAATAGCTTCTACCTCGTGCTGATGTAATGATTTAGAGAGGTGATGCTATAGAGAATTTAGCATAGAGTTTAACAATAATAAGCATATGATAATGTTAGTTGATATTATCATAATAAAAGTACAGGCAGAAGATTGGCAGCAATGGTAATGTCAAATGTGTGTGTATGTGGACAGATAGATGGGTGGTGGATAACTAGCAGGCTATGAAAATCAGGGTTCTTGAAGTAGAAGTATCCAATGAATCAGAAATCAATGAAGCCAGGGGATAAAGAAATGATTTTAATCAGTCAAAAATAGAACTGAAGTTCAATTAATTAATTGCATATGACATAAGTATTTTACTCTTCTAGCTTAATAAAGCTTACTATCCTCAATTGCATCTTCACCGTTGTATAGAAAACTGGTATAATTGAGTCAGATTGAAAAATCGAAGGCAAAATCAATTAACAAGAAAAAATGTTGGCCACTTAAAATTATAAATTACATTTTTATCTTTTATTTTCTTTAAAAACCTCAGAAAGACACTTTAAAAATATCAGCCCAACTATCTAAAGTAGATGTCCTAGACTTTCATTTTTGCCATTACAGATCATTTTCATTTTGATTTTTTCAAATCAATTGATTTTTTCAAAGTATAATCATGTTCCATACCTGGATGGTAGCTATGGAAACTTTACTTCTTATCACAATTTATTAGTATTTCAGCTGCCAGTCAATTCATACATTATATGAGTCCCACTCTGAATTTAAAGATTCATTATCCAATCTGTAAGAAATTGTCAAAACTAGAGGATAGGAGTTGTGTCTTGACTCATGATTTCTTTTTTGTTATGTTAAGTTTTATTACGTTCGGTTTGGTTTTAAGCAGTAATGAGTTGGCAAATGAAATGATCTTTTAATTTCGGCTATCTAGCATAATTGAATCGTATTGTAATGCCAGTCCATGAGTTTAGATGCTCAAATGGTGGACATACAGAGAAATAAGAAATTACTGTGAGAAACAACTACGATTTTCTGGGAAAAAAAACATAGGAGTATGACTCTCAGAAGGCTGAAGCATTACCATTACTGAGAATTCATTTCTACTGAAGACTCAGCAATGTGTACCTGGATAAAAAAAAGATCTGTAACTTTTTGGCAATTAATTCTACCATATTAACCAAGTCAAGTCAGTAGTACAAGGATTCCAGAGATAATACCTCAGGGTGGAAGATGAACATTCCCACTTTGCCCTTCAGCAAAACTGTATATATCTCATTATGAAAGATATTACCCCCAAATTTGTGTTTTTTCCCTTGAATTTTCCCCCTGTCCAAATGACACCAGACGTTCTTTATACAGTTTATATATTCCGAAATTAACAAGGTTAATTGGGTATTTGTGAAAATTAATTATTTCTCCAAGTGGTCTTTCAAATTGGCTGGAGTTTAAGTTGTGTTTATTCCAAGACAATTTTAAACAATAATATCATAAAACATTTATAGTATGGAAAGTTGTACTATAAGGGTTTTTTTTAAAGTTGAGGTGAAAATTTAAGGGATAAAAATCAACCGTAAAATCTAGTAAAAGTTCCAGATAATGAAATTGGATGAATGCATGATGTTTGTCATCTAGTTCTAGGGAAGAATTTGATTCTATAATTGTTCATTTACTCAAGTATATTTTTTTAAGATTTTATTTATTTATTTGAGAGGGAGAGAAAGAGCACAAACAGGGGGAGTGGCTGGCAGAAGGAGATGCAGACCCCCCCACTGAGCAGGAAGCCCAATATGGGGCTGGATCCCAGGACTCTGGGATCATGACCTGAGCCAAAGGCAAACGCTTAACTGACTGAGCCACCCAGGAGCCCCTATTCAAATATTTCTTGAGGAGCTATTATGAACAAGGCACTGATAAGGCAAAATTGTGTCCTTCTAGACAATCACATTGTAGTGCATAAGCATGATAAATAAAAAATCACAATGCGGTGCGACAAGGGCACTGATTCAGATGGCAGTTGCAGCTTTCATTGGTTCATCATGATTTAGGGTCACCATTTTTGAGGATGAACAAAGAACATCTTTCAAGAATTATATTTAGCCTTCAAAAATAAACATAAACAATGGGCTTGGACCCTACCACTGTTTAAGCATCGCACTTTTATGGTCTTTTGTCCATGTGTAAAAGGTAGTTTGTAATGGCAAGCGGGGCAGAGGGCAGTTATGCAGTCCTGAAGAGCATAACATAATTGAGAACTGAGCAGTATAGCCTGAAAATCCCAATGAAAGGAGCCCTAGGTCTCTGACTTGTGTAATTTAATGAAACCCTCTAAGCTTTAGTTTCCATGTTTTTGCAGTGATGGTTGGGATGATACTTACATTGTTAGAAGTTCAGTTAGAAAGTTCATATTCAAGAAATGTGAGCATAATCATTAGTCACTACCCTTGCTATTAGATACTTTTCACAGTCCTTAACCATGGCCAAGATTATGTTTAGTAATCACTCCTTGATAAACACTTTTTTTTTTTTTTACTTTGGAACATAAGTGAATAGAACGGTGCAGTTCAATGTTCTTAGTCACAGATGTGCAAATGGAGTCATAAAAGGCATTCATAGACTTGCCCCCTAACCAAATGCATGCAGACAGATCACTTATCCATTTTGGCCCTTTTTCTACGCCTATAAAATAAAGGAATTGGCACATAAGAACCATGAAGATCAAGGACTCAGACTCTATCCTTCCAAACAGGATGTTTCTCAGCCAACTGAACTCTGAATGAACGGATTCATTCTTTCACTCCTCACTAAAGGAAGGTAAGGCCTCACTAAAGAAAAGTGAACTTGATATGAAGTGTCTATCTTATAACACCTGCTGCAATTTCTGTGTAGTGAGAGCCCACAGTCAAATATGATCATAAATCTGTTTGTCTTTCAGAAATTTATAGTTATGGTTAAGATAGATATTGAATAATCTATATCACTAAAAACTTGGCTTCGTTTTGACTGCTGGATATTAAATCAAGTTCATTTCTGGCCCTTGAACGACAATCCTGTATGCGAGTATTTTGTAAAGGCTTGTCTTGAGCACCTAATTCCTAATGTTGGCATTTTAGGAAGACCATAGTTAAGAAACAAAAGAGCGCTTCTCCTCTAGGTAGCATATTTAGCTCTACCATGATAAATAAGAGATTCTTATTAGACCTCAACCTGATTGCATGGTACATTTGTGACAACAAAGTGAGTGAGGCTGAAGGGAGCTTTGGCTTTTTCATTTCTCCAGTTATCCCCTTTATTTGAATTAGTACGCGGCTGCAGCCATTTTTTGCTCCTAACAATTTAGACATTTTAGCCCCCCCTAGGGCATTAGTTGAAAACTGACATATTTGGTCTTCATCTACAAGGTAGATAGGTTTTAATAAGAATGTATGGCATGGACTCAAATAGTGCAAGATTTGTATGTGTGTTCTTTTTCTTGGAAGTTGTGGCTAATATTGAAAATCTGTGTTAGGACTGTCTTGGGAAAGCACTTAAAATGACCCCAAATCAGAATCCCCATACAAATCAAAGAGCTTCACATCTTCGCTTTATGCCTTTCTTCTACTGCTGTATTGTGTATTTATAAAACCCTCCTTTTGTTTGATTTTTGGATTACTGTATTTAAAATCATTGCCATTCTAATAAAAGCTACAGATGTTGGCTTAAACACAACTGGATAGTTAATTGTTCATCTTTATTTTATTCTTTCACTCTTGTAACTTATTTCCTGTAGACCACACCCTTCACAAAGACTATTTTATATAATATTGTGATGCTTCCTAAATTTTTACTCTACTCAGCTAATATGCACCAATTTAAACTGGTGAGATTACCATCCATATTTAAAATACAAGCATTTAACTTTGTATTGAATTAACCATATCTTTATTTTCTTTTGTGTAAAACCATCACTGTACCTTACCCAGGCTGAGCCTAGAGCTGAAAATAACATTACATTTCTTTACAATGTTTCCACTGAAATAAAACTTTTATTACATATACAAAGGTATCCAAATGGAACACATAGAAACATAAAAATCCACTTCCTTTTTTTCTCTTTCTGTCGCCACTACTTGCATTCAAGGAACCCAAGAAGCTGAGACACTACATAACTTTCGATGTTAAAGTAAAAAAAAAAAATTGGAGCACATTTTTGAGAATTAAGTGTTTGCAAAAACTTTAGCTAAGAACATGCATTCATGTAGATTTACCTTGTAAATTAAGGAATCAATTTTTTGTAACCTCAATTTACCAGAAGATATTTAATGTGGTACTGACTGGTGTCAAGTTTGGGTTCTTCATAGTATAGAAGGTATTTTGATTAATTACAGGCTGTTGTTAAAGACAAGACATACAGAGAGGGTCAGATAAAAATTAAGCATGCCATCTTACTATACCTATTAAAGTATTTCTTTTTTCTTAAAATTCAGAACAAATTCCTCTTTTAGTGTGATTTCATGCACTGAGATATCAGTCACTCTGGTTCCACAAAGACTGACTCGGGTGGGTGTGTTCACTGACTTCCCAGGCAGAGCCTTTTGATGGATCATTGGTCACCGTTTACCAAAAGCAGGGTTCTATTCTGTTAGTATCATCAGTGATAGTATCAGTGAATTAACTCACTGGCCCTTGTGGGGGCCTGTTCTTTCTCTTCTTACACTGTTTATTCAGAATTCCTGAAATGGAACTGTTCTCCATCTAAAACTTTGGTTTTCCAAGATTTAAAGTTGTGAAAACTCCATTAATCCAGATATTTTCCATATCTACTGAGATAGAGGAAGAAGAAACAACTATTTGGGAGACAACTGTTCCCCAATTCTTGAGGTTAAGAAGCTTCTTAAATTTTAGGTCACAGTTAATCCTGTAAGTTGATGTTATAGGTAGAATAATGTAATGTTTATCTTGTGTTAGTATTATAATTATGTTTCTTTTGACTGGGAAAAATAAAATACATACAAGGGAATAAATTTCCTGGTAGAAAGACTAGGCATTTTACCTTCATTTCACATTTATGTATTTCATTTCATTTGCATAAGGGAAAGTGTTCCAGGCCCCCCGCCTTAGTTATTTCTGAGGTTTTCACACCACACTTGTCTCAATGCTGTGAGGAAGTTATTAGAATTGGAACTATTAAAATTTGATTTTCCCTCCTACTCCACTCATTGCATCTTCCCCAAGATAGAGAATTCTGTTTTGTCCAGCAGGATCAACTCATCCAGATAAGTTTCCTAAGGCAATTTTAACTATTTTGTTGTTGTTGTTCAAGAGGAGGAAAAGATCTCATATTTTCTGCATGTACTCAGACCAATTTGAAAACACATTGTGAACAATATAAGTATTTAAATAATCAGTCTTCATATACATATGTAAAATATGTATGCAAATTAATTTCTAAAATTTGCTGACTTCACATAGGATCAAATCAACACACAAGATTGCCTGGTTATAATTTGTAACCTGTGCAAACCATGTCAAAATTGTTTTTCTGATAATGTGTCAAAAATAAATAATCATTTCACTTTGATTATGCTTAAAATCCTACCCTCAACCCCACAAATGGTCACACTCATTTTCTGATTCTCACTTTCATCAAAATGCAGCTGTTCTGCCCAAAATGGGAAATGTTAGAGTTAAAACCACGAGAGCTTGTTGAAGTGACTACAAAGACACTGATTGCTTTTTTCTCAGAAAGCAGATTACTTTGTTGAGTTTTTCTCCCCTCTCTCCCTTCCCCAAATGGGTAAAACGGGCATAGATTATGTTAATGGAGTAGCATCATAAATTGGACACTGTCCCCCAACTTCCAGGTTGTCATGGTGCTATTTGTCTATGGTCTAAAGAGATAGCACATTTCCAGTAATATTAGGGACTCACACAAAATGTCAATGGCTGAGGTACTTTTCTGAGCCTTTGGCCAAATGTTTCCAGATGCTTACAAGGCAGTATTTGCAAAGTAGATATAGTCAGTATGATAAATTGCTGACTGGTGCTGCAATGGAAACCATCTAATTGAATTGAGAGGGTATGACTTTTTTTTTTTTTTTTTGGCAACAATAGGCAACCTCCTTGTCTTTAGGATTTCTGCACTTCTCTTTCTAAACTTTGCAAATGCCTCAAGTCCTTGAGCTTCTCAATCGTTGCTTGTGAAGTTATAGTATTTTCTTTCAGGTAGGTATTTACTGATTTCCTAAACTGTCAATGTCCTTCAGGGTCCCCTTCTTTGCTGAGTTGGCAAACATATGTTGCAATTTCCACAGAGAAATAAAAAAATTTTGGTAATTCTGGTTCACATATTCTCATATTAATCTGTTTACCAATTGACTATATAGAAAATAAGTTTGAGCATTATTTAACAAGTGAAGAATTAGGAGAGGAGTTAATTTTCACTCTTGCTCTACAATCATTCTTTCGTAGTACTTGATTATAAATTCTTGCATGTTAAAATGACTAAAACTACATTGTATAACTTCTTATACTGGGTTCCCTTATTTTGGGGCTATGTTTACAAAAAAAAAGATATAGTCCTATGGTGCCAAAACAACTTTAGGTTTTCCTAATGAGAAGGAACAACATTATTTCATGTAATAGTTCTTCCAGCTAGGGAAGACCACATTTCCTATATTTAAAATATCTCTGGTTCTTGGAAAAATGAAAATGGAGACACCCCAACAAAATAAGTGTGTGTCCCAAGTAAAACAAGCCTACTTAAAGTTCTATAGGAAATATTTGTTGTGATGAGACTAAGGAAACCTCCCTGATATTGAGTGATATTAAAATACATGTTTCTCAAAGAGGGTTATGTCTACTCAGTTAGGAAGAAGCAGTTTCAGCTTTGGTGTATGTCCGATAGTTTTATTTTTTGATAGTTTTTTTTTGAAAATGCAAAATTAGACTGACACAAATGTGCTCAGAGGCTGTTGTAAAATATTTATGGTATGGAATAGCAGATAAATAGCTAGCATGCACAACGTGAATGCCAATTAACCCCCTGGAAAATATTTTCAAAGCTTTTAATAATTTAACATGGCTTATTTTACCAATGAAAATCTAGTCTAACCATTTCTGTGGTAATGTAACTAAGTGGGTAAAAGGATACAAAATAACCTGAGGCTTATTAAAGCCTTGGATGCCTTCACTGGCTTTATTTCCGTTCCACCTAATAAGACCTGCGAACTTCAGCATTAAGTATCCCCAGATAAAATCCATTCCATTTCATAACTAGATTGCTCGATCTATTCAGTGCTGGATTCCATTAGCATGCTTAGAGAATCTGAAAAATAAGATACATACCAGAATTTAAGTCTCCAGGGAGAGCTAAGTGCAATAATCAGAAGGTGACTTGTGTCTCTCAGAGCCCTCTCTCGCGGTTGATCTCAGGGCAGTTCTGTAGGAGTAATCCAGCACCATAAGAAATAGACTTGTAGTTCAGCTCAGTTTTTCTTCAATTAAAGTGCATTGTATCTGGATGGGAAAAGTGTCCATTCCCAGATTCTTCATCACTAGAGATCAGAGCATTCTTGATGTTCTTCCTATCAGATAAAATGGCCTTTAAAGTTTGCTAGGAAGATACGGTGGCAGAAGACAGGTGCTTGCTTCCTTAAATCGACATTCAGAGAAAAGAGGGCATAGCTAATGGGTGGGGATGAATACACATCCCCTCTCCTTCCAGGTCCAGCAGGAAAGAAATTGAATGATTTTACCCACTTTGCTACACAGATGATTACAAGACTCAAAGCAATCACCCCGGCTGGCTAAGGTGCCTCATTTGATTATATTCTGTGAAGACAAAAATAAATGAAAACAAAAAATCAGAAGCATCCTCTCTAAATGTCTCCTTTCAGCCAAAAAGATGCTCTTTCTCATTGCCACTTACATACAGAAGGTTTGGAGCAGCCTAGCTTGTGGCATCGTCCCTCCCCCGTGACAACCAGCTCTCTCTCCCATTCTCTCTCTTTCCCCTCCCTCCCTCCCTGCCCCTGACTCCCTCCCTTCCTGCTTCTCTCTCTCTCCTCTCCAGCTGCCTTAGTCTGTTGATGCTGCTGCTGATTAATCAGGGATTCTGAAACAAAGAACCTACCTTCTGAAATAAGCAGTAATCTTTCTTCTCTGTTTCTGCAATCCGTCTGCATTGAACGGCAAAGCTGCCAGCATTCTAGCACCTTGGATAGTTCCTGCTCACTAGGCCCATTGAAAACGGGAGAAGAAGGAACTGAAGAAATGACAAGAAACCCGAAAGCAGCATCGTTCTACTTCGGATTTCGCCTCCCTGGGGCCTCCCATCCTCATTAAAGTCCTCACATCTAGGCAACAGAACCTCTCTCTTTTATCTATCTGAACTGAAGCCTGATTAGTAAATAATAAAACAAAAAGAGGATAAAGAAACCCCTTCATTTATATCCATTACAACACTATTTCAATCTTTATGGAGAAGAAAAATATAAATCCGTCAAAAATAAATGTTCCTACTACAGAGGGTGTTTAAGTGATAAGCTTTTCACCCCTGGCATGGCTAATGAAAATGAGCAACAACTTAAATGGAACATCGGGATCTCAGTTTGATACCCTTATTTGATATCAATTTTGCCTCCACCCTCCCTCTACAGCCGAGCCAGGCACACAATTATTGCTGACGTACTTCGGGCTGCTGCTTGGGGAAAGAGGGGAGGAGCCTTTTAACCTCATCAAAACAGCTTCATGCCACCTGCTCCCATGGCATGAGAACAAAACTAACCTACTTAGAAAGAACATGCACGGCATACACGTATGTCGAATAAAGATTGCAGGCAGAGAGCAGGCTATTTTTTTTAAAACAAAAATAAGATGTGGATTAACTATGGTGTGTGTCTCACTGACTCCTGTAGACACACTGTTGAAATTATTTAAAGTCATCCTATTTTCTACATTTCCTGAGGACTCTCCTTATTCCATTCTTAAAAGCCTGCTGAATATATGGGTATATGCCATGTTATATAACACAACTTATATGAATATATGTATATATGTATACAAAAATACGTGTGTCTATGCATACACACACAAGCTCTAAGTTTTTATCTGACCTATTTTTCCTCAGAGTAAGAAGTATAGTGAAGTATAATATGGATTTTTTAAAAAGATTTTCATTATTTATTTGACAGAGAGGAGAGAGATCACAAGTAGGCAGAGAGGCAGGCAGAGAGAGAGGGGAGAGCAGGCTCCCCGCCAAGCAGGGAGCCCGACGTGGGGCTCAATCCCAGGACCCCAAGATCACGACCTGAGCCAAAGGCAGAGGCTTTAACCCACTGAGCCACCCAGACGCCCCATAATATGGATGTTTTATTGTGTAAATTGGTATTAAAGCAAATGTAACAATAGCAATGACTTTCTGCTTAATTGTGGCTAAAATGAAAATGAGGGGGGAAATAAGCTTTTGAGGGGGGGAAATGAGTTTATTATTCGATAGTAGCCAGTAGATTTTTTTTCACCACATTTTTCCCTGTAACTCTTTTTATTAATTACCTTCACTCACAAACTGATTTTCCCAAGCATTTTCCCAAAAATCTAAATTCATAACTAATTTCTTAGAATTATATATCTGAATGTAATTTTTTTATGCATCAGCAGACCATAAAAAATAATAAACTTAAATTTACCTTCTTGATTCTTAATACTATCTGAAATTGTACTATAGTCTTGCAATTTTTTTTAACTTGGAAGTATCTGAGGAAAAATAAAATTAACATTGTGCTTTGCTGTAAGAGTTTCAGTTTTCATATGTCTGAATGTGCATTCCTTAAACAAATCACATACATCACTTATTTCTACTTTTTGGATAGAACAGAACATCTGTTTCGTATACTGTGGAAGACTAGATAGATGAAAGAAAGAAGGGAAATTTAAGTAGGAAAGAGAAGAGGCCACATCTCTCTCTTTCCCTTTCTTTACAATCCTGCCCCCACTTTCTCTCTTAAAAATTGTGGGGGGAAAAAAGTGCCTCAAGTACCACTTAGAAACTAGTAAGAGTCACCACACCGTCTTCAAGAGATTATTTTTGGTGGTCAAGTGTTCTCATAGAAGTTATCTTCCAGCATGTGCCCAAAACCAGAAAAGATTCCTCATAAAGAAATTCTGTGACAGATACTTTAGGAAGTGGAAATAATTTAATCATGAGCGATAACTCTATCACGTTAGGGGGAACTACATGTTTTAACAATAGAGAGCTTAAAAAACATTGCTATAAAGCCCATTTCGACATAGGAGAAATTAATACGCAGAGAAGCATACTGATGTGCTTCAGGACTCACACTCTTTGGCTCATTGGGATAAGGATGAGAGGTCACTGGGCTGCTGTGCTTTTATCAGCCTTGACAACACAGTGGTTCTCAGTCACCTTGATATGCACCAGGATAATTTCAAACAAAGTAATGCGAGATTGACTTATGGTTGCTAATGATTAAAAAACAAAAACCAAAACAAACCCAAAATAAAACAGAAACAAAACACTGAAAAAACAAAAACACCATCCCCCCCCCCAACAAAAATCTCTAGAGTAAAGGGGAGAAGAGGGAGAGCATAACACATAGACTTTACATTTAATATTTTCATCTTTAGGAAAATTTATGATTATTATGTTTCTTCATAACACCATCCCCCCCCCAACAAAAATCTCTAGAGTAAAGGGGAGAAGAGGGAGAGCATAACACGTAGACTTTACATTTAATATTTTCATCTTTAGGAAAATTTATGATTATTATGTTTCTTCCTGTTTTCATTTCTTACCTTTTTCTCTTCTTTTCACAGAAAAAGAGTTTGGGAGCCATCGCACTGTATCAACCCTATCTTCTCAACCCTATGTACTTCTCATTCTAGGCCACAGTACACATTGATCAGGCAATGTCTTCTCTGGAGATATATTAGTGTCTAGAAGCTTATCGCACCTTTGGGGGCTGGTGTCCACAAGGTCTTCAGAACTAGTTCTTTAGGTCCCACTGAATGAAACAGAAAAGGTCAAATAACTTTAGAACCAAATGTAGAATTCGTCTCTAACCATTTCAGTATTATTCAGAGAAAAAGTTCACAGTACAAAATTAAAGTTGAAAATTTTTATTTTAAGAACAAAGGTACAGAGATACCAGCAAAGCTCAGATCATAATTATGTGTTGGTTTATTTCTTGAACATCTTTATAAAATACACAGGTGTTTCTGATGGCATAGAAACCAGCCATTGAAATGCTTCATGAGTTATTTCTTTCAAAGTTCTGAAGTCAAGATAAAATTGGGCTTTCTGTTGTGCTATACTGACTAACAGAGTTGATGTTCTTGGGGTTAAGTAAGTCCCCTGCCACGAACTCAGATAGAGAAGGGGTGCTGGAGCCTTGTAAGTGCTTCTTAGTCTATAAATCAGCCAGATGGTGGGGAGTGCTTTCTGTATAAAAGTAAGGCAAATGACAGAATGAGAATTGAAATCAAGCAATCTAGTTATCTAAACTTAAGGGGTTTATTCAAATATATCAAGATGTACTCTCTGAAGTCATGTCATAATTTATAATAAAGCCTTTCTACGTTTTTTTTTTTATGATCTGTAATCTTTCTATTATTCTTACCACATTTAGCTTAGGGAGATGACACCTCTGTTATAATGAAATTATTCCACTAGGGAAAAAGCTAATCTTCCCATCCAATCAGGATTTCTAAGCATTCTGGTAACAGCATGAAATGAAAGTCTTGGTAGAATGGGAACCATATGTTCCTCATGATTTTTGCCTGTACAACAATGTAGATGTTGACAGAGTTTTGCATGTCTTAAGGACTGCCAAGCAATGGATAATGATATAGTGCTCCAGGATCCAGAACACTGAGTAACTGGGGAAGGGGAGAGATTTATTATCTAATAATATACACAAAAGCTAAATTTATACTGTCCAGGGAGCAAACTGGCAATAAATGGAATATTTCATGACAGGAAACACATGAATTGACCCAAATATAAGAACTGATCCCTCTTTTCTTTTGTCCAGCAGATATTTCCTAGCAAAGATTTCAGAAATTTTACATTTATAATAAAATTGTATGTCTCTATACTCAAAAGTAATAAAAATATTGTTAAAAAACAATCGTGTGTTCTAGTGAGCCAGATACTAGCACTCCAACAAATCTTCTCCCTTCTTCGAATGGACGATGTCTACTCAAGTTTCAAAAACCAGGAACACCTTACCCTGGTTGTCTCTCCTGAATTACCACCATCAAGCCTGGATATGTATTCTCTGTATTATGAACTACCCCATCAGTAAATCAGCCACTAATAAAGAAAAGTCATGAGAGTTTTTTCATGCTCTTCCTAGCATACCTATTTGATCCTCCAAGTGTGCTAGTGTAAGACCCCTGAAAAAGTGGGATCTTTCCCGTCTATTCCCAGGACCAGAGCATATAGATTGCATCTAGCCAGTGTCAGGGATTTGTTGAAAGAATGCATGACTCCAGATCTCAGCTAATGACACGGCCTGGCCCAGTAGAAAATTCAAAAAGGCTCATATATTTTTAAAAATGAAATTCTAAATCAAGATTAAAAATGCCACCTCAAACTCAAACGTTTGAAGAGGGAAAAACTTTCCAAAAGGACTCCATATTTTCCACCTGAAAAATCCAAAATAATCAGTTTTATACTGAGTAGAAATAATTAGAATACCACAGGAAGACCAATGGAATACACAAATATAGAGACCATGTTTAGAGAAAACAATAAATTTTTTCAGAGACAGTGTTTTGGAGCTCTCACTGAGTTCAAAATACCACTCAAAATACCATGAACTAGGTGGTTTAAAAAACAGACATTTATTTCTCACAGCTGCAGAGCCTGGAAAGTCCAAGATCAAGGTGCTGGCAGATTCAGTTTCCAGTGGAGTTCCTCTCTTGGTTTTTAGTCTTCTTGCTGAGTCCTTATAGGATGGAGAGAGGAAGCTCTGGTCTCTCTACCTCTTCTTCAAAGATCCTACTCTCATCAGGATGATTAAGACCGTCCTGACTTCATCAAAACCTAAGTCCTTCCCAAAGACCCCACTTTCAAATATCATCACATTGGGGGTAGAATTTCAACATACATATTTGGGGGAGACAAACATTCAGTCCATAGCAGAGACATAAAATAAGAGAGGATAAAAAAAAAAAAAAGACAAAAACCTTCTTCTGGAATAGAAAGAATCAATTTTGGAAATGATTCCTTCTTACTAAATTGGCTTCAAAGTGAATGTTTTTTTGATTTAAATAAAATCTGGTGTTTGGTGGAACTTGAAAAGCTATTGATAGATATTGTCTTGCCTAAATATTAAAGCATGTTGCAAAGCTATAGTGATTTTCCAGTAGCATAGGATAGTTGACTGTGAATCAATAGAAGAATTCAGTCCAGGAAAAACGTATATGGGCATTTAGCACATGATAGCTATGCTATCGCATATCAGTAAGTAATACAAGTAAGTATAAATGGATACATACACACATAAAGGATTTTTATAATTCCTTGCATAAAAACAAATCTAGTTGCTTGCTACTCAAACTGTGGTCCAAGAAGCTGCAGCATCAGCATCATCTGGGGTCTTATTTAGTATGGAAAGCTCAGTGCCCCCTCAGACCATCCGAGTAAGGAGCTGCATTTTAGCACCTGCCTCAGCGAGTGGTGTACATAGTAACATTCAAGAAGCACCATCCAGGGGCCCCTGGGTGGCTCAGCTGTTAAGTGGCTGCCTTCAGCTCAGGTCATGATCCCAGGGTCCTGGAATCGAGTTCCGCATCAGGCTCCTTGCTCTGCGGGAAGCCTGCTTCTCCGTCTCCCACTCCCTCTGCTTGTGTTCCCTCTTTCACTGTTCACTGTGTCTCTCCGTCAAATAAATAAGTAAAATCTTAAAAAAAAAAAAGAAACAGCAGCAGCACCATCCAATGAAAATTCATATGATGATGGGAATGGTAAATATCTTCACTGTTGAAAATGATAGTCATTCGGCACACGTGGCTGTTGAGCTCTTGAATTGTGGTCAGTGAAAATAAGGAACTAAATTTTACATTTTAATTAATTTTAATTTAAAATTTACATATACATAGTACTGTCTTATTAGACAACACAGCTCCAGACCTGCCTTTGAAATACTTGCACATAAAAAATCTATTGAAAGAAACTTTACTATGATTTGGGATGGAGATGGCCCATCTACAATAACAACAAAGCTCAAACCAAGTAAGTGATAAACAAGAAAGTTGAATATGTAAAGTGCAAGACATTTAAATGGAAAAAGATTATAAATTGTTACTTAAATGTAAAAGTGAGAAATTATTTGCAACATATGTGAGAGCTAAGCATTTATATAGTCCTATATTATCAATAAAAAGAAAAATTCTTATAAACGAGGAAGAATGAAACACCATAGTACTAAACAAGGACAAGAGATAGGAATGAGTTATTCACAAAATAAGAATTTGAAATGGCAAATCAATATAAAAAAAAAGTTTAACCCCAGTAGTAATAAAATGTAAAGTCACAAATATTCCATTTTTAAAAAATTTCCCATGTTGGCAAATATGTGGAGAAACTGATAGTTACATAGATGTATGCAACCAAAATGAAGGGAAATCTGATAGTGTTTTAATTTTTTTTTAATGAGCACACAATCTTTGAAATAATAGTTCTACTTCAAGGACATGATAAGTGTACTAAACTATATGTTTGAAGCCACTTACAGTTTGCAATAACAGAAATTTGCAAATTTTATTTATATAAATATTCATATTTATAGGATATGAATATTTGACAATAGGAGATTGAAAATAAATTATTATGCAAGTATTAAAATTATGGTATAGATCTATATTCATTTGTGTGAATGAGTACTGCAAGGAGGGCAACAGCACTATTTCTAGAAAGGAATTGTCAGGCTGGTATATTGCTGACCCCTATATCCTAATTGCATGACAATGGGCAAGTTATGTAACTTTTCTCTATCTTGGTTTATTAATCTGAAAAATGACAATAATATTAGAGCAAGTCATAAATTTATTGTGAAGAGTCAAGTAGTTCATGTAAAAGTCTTTGTAAAATAAAAACCTATGTCTAACACTTAGTGTGTACCAACAAATTCTAACTGGCCTTAGAAATAGATGTATTCACAATACAATAAGCAGTACTTGGAAAGATAACCAATATTATGCCTAAAACTAATTCACTCATGTTTTCAAATCCAGTGGCTATTCTCTTCATTATCTCATTTGTAGAATTATTTTATCTTATCTTCCATGACACTGTGTACTTCTGTTTTCCCTCCTACTTTGGGGACTACTCCTTCCTTGTCTCCTTTGCTGGCCCTCCTCTGTTTAGGTTCTAAATATTGGAATGCCCCAGACTTCATATGTTTTTTCCCTGATCCCCCAATTTATAAAAGAAAACCAACCCAGTCACTCATTATCCCATCAATCAGACCAATTTCTCTGCAAATACTTATCACCATTTGATATTATCTTTTTTATCCACAGACGTATACACACGCGTGCATATATTGGATATATTTTTACCACTTTTTTATTTTACCAGTTTTTTCTTACTAAGATACAAGCCTCATGAGAAGGTACCTTCAAAGTGCCTCATCTCTGGGTTGCAGTAAATAGAGAAGTGGCTCATGTATAGGATATACTGAACTAAAACTTATTGAATAGTTATATCACATAGAGAATAACGTAATCCACCATGATACATGCATACTTGTAATAATACTCATGCATAAACATAATACAATAACAGTAATAGTAAACACATATATGATGTTTATTAAGAGCTCAACTTAAATTATCTCAATCATTCAATCACCACACAGATCTTACGAACAAGCAAATTTTCCTCATTTTTTTAAAAGATTTTATTTATTTATTTGACACAGAGAGAGAGATCACAAGTAGGCAGAGAGGCAGGCAGAGAGGGGGAAGCAGGCTCCCTACTGAGCAGAGAGCCCGATGCCATGCGGGGCTTGACCTTAGGACCCTGAGATCATGACCTGAGCCTAAGGCAGAGGCTTTAATCCACTGAGCCACCCAGGTGCCCCAAATTTTCCTCATTTTAAATTAGAATATTGAGGCAGAGTTGAAGGGATTTGTCTAAGGTTATACAACGATTATATTCAGAGGGAAATTTCTAGTACAGAAAAAATAGCATTATTGTGTTTATATCTGGGTAATGATTTTTTTTTTTTTACTCTTTAGAAAGTAGATGTTTGTGTTGCTTAGTTTCCTTGAATAAGCATAGGCTATTTTTATAATAATTTTATATGGTAATTTTGGGGAAAATGTAAAATTCTGTCTCCACAAAATTCCTCCTGAAAGAGAAGCCTTTGGAAACTGTGAGTTTCAATTTATTTTTAAAACGAGAAGCCTGGGTCAGGAGGATTTGTGAAATGGAAATGTGGCCAATACATTACCGAGTTGGCAATATCTGCAACTAGGAGATAAAAATTCAAAAGTAGGTATGAGTAGTGTATCGGCCAGATAGGATTTAGGGAAGGGTTATATTATAAAGCAAGAAGGAATTGCAGGTGGGAATAACCTGTCTAATGAAAATATTTAAAGCAGCGTTTACAAGATTGTGTCCTTCAGGACTGGGGGCCAATTGGTTATCTGTGACTGCTTTAGTTGACACTGAGCCACGCCTTGCCCTCTTTTTCAGCTTCTGCCACTTAAAATGCTATAGTATTTCCTGAATGGAGACATTGTAGTCTTATTTAAGCTCACACAGAGTTAATAAGTATTTGAAAATACCCATCAGTAATTAGAGAGAACAGTGGAAGAAACAAATGAAAGCTGTAGCCTACAATATATTCTCCTCCAAGCCTATTTCCTCACCTCATTTAATTAATCCAAATAAAGTTCTTTGAGGGAATTTTAAGGCAGATGAAGAAGACCAGGGAAATTGATCACTAAAGTAAGGCATGAGGTACCAACATCTCTTTGAAACATAATAATCAATGAGAATGATAAATTCAATGCTCTCAATCCTCAACATTTGATCTTCTAACTCTAGACGGACTATGAATTAAATTTAAGGTGCTTGTGGATGAAGTTTCAACTGGATTGTACTGTAGTTCACTCTCTGTCTGGCCGGTCATTATTCTGAGGTCAAATTTAAATACCGAAACAGGACCTTGTTCACAAACCAGTGTAATCCCTTCATTAAACAGATCAGAAAATTGAAGACAGAATGTTAAGCACCTTGGCTAAGAAAAGAGGCTTCCTCTTTGGGTGTCCAGTACTAGTCAGTTCTCTTTCTGGCCTATAACACTTTATTTCATTCACAGATTTTTTTTTCAGCTCTTTACCCAAGAAGTTAGGAAGAATAAAGTCACATATTTCAAATGTAATCCAGGAGTAAAACAAAGTTTGTAGAATGGTGAAGTAAGACAATGAAATATCCACTGCGATCTGAGAAATAATCCGGCAGGCCCTGGGTACAACTGCAAGGTGGTTTCCTGGTGATCTCAGGAGTCCCTTTCAACACCCCCCCCAACCCCCCCCACCCCGCCATCTCATTCTGTACCCCTAGCCACGTGTCTGCTGCACTCTCCCTGCCTCCTGGAAACTTCCCTCAAGAAAGAACCTGCTCTTAGTTCCAACTGGCATGCATGCTTCACTTACTTAAAAAGCCCTTTCCCAGATACCTGCATGGCCTTTGTTGATACCCCCTCGAACCTCCCCTCTGAATATCCTCTCTCAGTTATTAACATGCCCCTGGTTGGCTTTGGAGCTCCACTTGAGTTAACAGTGCAGCTTTAGTCTTAGTTGTATATCATGAACAGTATTTACCTTCTAGGTGGTTCAACTTTCTCATTGAAAAAAAAATGGTAAAAGTTCTATGTCAAAGAGTTGTGACAATGAAATGAGTTGCTATTTGCAAAATGCAAAACAGTAACTCTGATTGCCCTATTTTATCTCCTTGCATGCATTTTTATTATATCTTATTACCTTACTAATATATTAACTTATTTATTATTTGTCCCTACTGTTGTAAAAAAATTCTGGAATAGGGAACTCAATTTTTTTTTTTTTTTAGGGAACTTAATTTTCTTTTTCATCTCACACCCCAAGGATTTGGAAAGTTTCTTGGAAAACTGAAGGCACTTAATAAATAAACATTTTGTTAGGTAGCAGGTAGTTGTTCATATTTTGAGACTCTTCAGTGTATATCTTTGACCCCCTTTAGTCTCAGGCTTATTTATAACCACTGAATGAAGCTCTGTTCTGACCGAAGGTGTTTCAGGCCCAAGTAAAGAGGGTGGTGAAGGACACAGGGGACCCATGTACAAGTGGCTCCAATTCTGACTCCATGAATCACCTGTGAGCATTGAGAAAAGTCCCTTTTCCAAATGATTTTCACAAGTGAACCACAATTATTTCTGAAATTCTATTCTTTTTTTTTTTTTCACTTAAGCTTTGCCTTTATCTGAAGATCCCCAAATACCCACTCTGAGGAATTTGTGTTCACATACAGGGGAGTTCTAATTTGGGGGATATCACCTCATTTAATATTTTTTTCTCATTGTAAATAAGCCTCCGACAACAAAAAGAAAATTTGTGGTCATAATCCTCTAATTATTTTGGCTAATGCTTATGTAAATAAGCATTACAAAATGATAATCACTGACAAAATGATAGAAATGAAACATGGAGGCAATTCAGTTCATCAATTTGTAGTTATTAAATCTTCATATTTTTACGAATTTCTTTACATTTTAGTTTTCTGCTTTCTTGGGTCAAAGGGAAATGAATGTGGAATAGAATTTCAAATAACAAAAGAACCTACAGAAAATCATGCTTTGGGAAATGAAATATACTAGGTTTAGAAAAAAAAGTGAAGAATTAAAGTAAATCAATTACTTTCCAAGTTTACATCCCATTTGATCTAAGGCTTAAGAGATTAGCAAAAATACTCAAAGGAAGTACAGAGAACCAGGCCAACCACACAAAATCTCCAGAGTTAAGAAAATGTAGATAGCTAAGTTTAGAAGTGAAACAACTTTTGATGACATAGATACCCAAATGCTCCCTAACCTAGGGACTATATTCAACAGGCACCCAATAAACAGTACTTATTGAAAAATGACTATACAGAATAAGCACAATGAACAAGTTCTAACTTGCCCTTCTCTTCCTCCTACTCTTCCTCTTCCTCCTTCTTCTTCTCCCCTACCCCTTCCTCCTCCTCCTCTTCCTCCTTCTTTATCACTGTTGTTATTATTATATTTCCCATGGCTACCAAGCATGGTTGTAAGTATACGAACACTTACAATTAATAAGCAAACAATTAATTAAAACAAATGTTTGTGAATGAATTCTACTTGAGGAGCTAGTGAAGAACTTTTGAGATAGGGAGGGGAAAGAATGTAGAAGTCAGAAAGCAATAACAGCATGGTCTATTTATTTAAGAGTTTAAATTAGAGTCTGGTATAGTCCAGAGATCTCTATTAAATTTTCACTTATATGCTTATGTATAGATGAGTCATTTCAATAAACTGTTTTTGTTCCTTGATAATAAAATAAGATTTATAACTACTTTGTCTATAAAACAAAATACAACCATATCAAAATTATAGGAATGATATTATAAGAAAACCATATTAAATTAGACCACAATGCATAAAATAGTTAGATAAAATTCATTTTTTCCAAAACCTTTATTTAATAAATGAAGAACACACAGCCATAAAAATGTATGATTTGTGCAATGTCCATCAATGATAAATCTGTGGTACAATCTAATGTTCTGGTATAATCATTACGGAAAATATCAAGTTTCCTCATAAATTAAAAATAGATCTACCATATGACTCAACAATCCCACTTCTGGGTATATATCTAAAGAAAATGAAATCAGGATCTCAAAGATACATCTTCACTTCCATGTTCATTGCAGCATTATTCAGAATAGCCAAGAAAGATATGGAAACCACCAAAGTGTCCATCAATGAATAAAAGGATAAAGACAATGTTCTATCTACGTGTGCGTGAGAAGAAGAGGAAATGGGAGACTTTGGTCAAAGGATGCAAACTTTGTTACAAGAGGAGTAAGTTCTGAGTATCTAATGCATCGCAAGATGATGATAGTTAACAATAAAGTATCGTGTGCTTGAAATTTTCTGAAAGTAGATCATGATTATTCTTACCACAACAAAAAATATGTGAAGGGATGGATGTATTAATTAACGTTATTGTGGTAATCATTTCACATTGTACCCATATATTTAACCATAACATTGTATACCTTAAAAATTTACAGCCTAAATGTATGCAATTTTTTGTCAGTCATACTTCAATATGGCTGCAAAAATTAGTAAAAACATAATTAATAAAAATAAACTAATATTTTATCTCCCAGTTCAGTGCTCTTTCCCCAAGAGAGAAAACCTAGATGGAGAGTCTGGAATAAATGTGACCAGACTTGTAATTCTTCATCTAGGAAATAATATTTTGTGCTCAGGTGTACTGCTCAGGGGAATGCACCTGGGAAACCATGTAGTGAGCTTTGCACAGTGGCAGTATCATAGTCAATGAGGTTTATCCAGGCGCGATTATTGCTAATTGAAAATCATGTAGTGAGCAGCTCACTGCAAAGTGTATGTAACTGATATGAGGGAAAATAAATTTTGTGGCACTTTTGTTCCCTTGAATTTCTGCTTCTTGACATAGCATCATGATTTTTTCAACATTTTGACCTTGTTAAAAGCAATAGAAGAAAATCAAAAGTCAGAAGAATATCAAAATGTGTCTTGGAAAGATCCAATTTTAGTAAACCTTTAAGTACAATGTGTAAATATTTATGTATATACCATATATATTCAGTACCTCAGGTTTTGGTTTTGCTTTACTATAGCACCCCTTCAGTTGCATATTTTCTCTTACCATGAATAGAAAATTTAATCATTATAGAAAATGCCCTGAATATTTTAAGTGAGATAAGAGTCTCCATTCAAAATAAACATGCTACTAAAAATCACTGGTAATTACCCTAGACTTTTACTAACTATTAATGGTGTAGCCAGACTCAACTATTTCTCCTACTCTAATTCTATTTAATTAAATGAAATTTAGCACATCTACAAAAAACTAATTAATGTCAAATCCTTTACCTTGTTGTAATTATTGAAGTTTTACAATAACATTCAAATAGTTAGAATTTAAATTATGGCAGTACATTGACTTTAAGAAATACATATATGAGATTTCATATATATTTCATATTTGTAAATCATATATTTCATATATATGACATTTTGAATATATATGGTATATACATAAATATATACACATTGTACTTAGAGGTTTACTAAAATTGGATCTTTCCAAGACACATTTTGATTTTCTTCTGACTTTTGATTTTCTTCTATTGCTTTTAACAAGGTCAAAATGACCTGTTTGTTTTGAGGGACAACATTGTTTCCTTGATAACGCCTACATTTCTGAAAGCTTCTGACGAGGGGATTAAAAATAATGTGCTGGATCCTGCCAGGTGAGTAACTACTCACTAGGTGAAAAGTAGGACGTTAGAAACATGGAGTAATTTTCTCCAACAAACGGTAAATGGCGCTCCACCGACTGCTTGCTCTGTTCGAAGGCGCGTTATTTCAGACCCGGGAAAAGCTGATTCACTCAGTGGAGTCTGACCCCATGCACTTTTCAATTGCTCCTCTCATTCCATACAAAAAGCCAAAAGGATCAAACGTTTTCCAGGTACCCAAATCAGAGAGACCCCCCAACATAGCTCAGCCTAGGAACATCCCTGACGTGTTGCCCAAGATATTCTCTGCGGAGATGTTTCTATTATGTCCACCTAAATATCGTTCACTTTTTAAATCTGATGTGTAATCCTCCGTATCACCTCCTGCCAAAATAGCTATTGTGTATTTTAACTGGAAGAGGATGGCTGCCACATAGCTAAATTGGAAGCAAGGGTATTTTTAGTGCATGGTGAAAGGACTTACATAAAGAGCCCCTCTATTCACCCTATCGGGATCCTCTTATGTAAAAGGGCTGGCACGAGTGTAAGGTATTATTATGACTATAAAAGCTCCTCACTCTGTAATCATAGGAAAGGCAGTATTATGGAGAAATACCACGCAGTTGCATGGCAACTGAATCCTAGTGGAGTTCGTTACCACACAGAGGAGTTATTACGAATGCTTCAAAAGCAGCCCAACCAAGCCAGCACCTAGACCACAAGCAGGTAAACACCCACCTGTTGCCTCAGGACATTTTCTCCTGCGTGGGGGAATTGAATGGAATTCACAATGAAGATGCGGTTTTTGCTTCCCTGCACAGAGCCTCACTACAAGTTAAGGGTGCTTTGTTTGACAATGTCTACCCCTTTTTTCATTGTGAAAGGATGAAAAAAGCACGATGGCACTTCAGGAAATGGCAGCAACAATGGGAAATCCACAGCAGCAGCTGGTGCCAACCCCAGATGATTCTAGAAATGTAAATGGATTTAACTAATCTCTAGAATGGGCCCATGAGCTCAGGGTCTTCTCTTGCTAAAAAAGAAAAATGTACATACTTTTCACCAGGTAGATGTTATGCTTTGCTTGCCAGAACCCCTTCTCTTTTATTAATGATCTATGCAATTGTATCTTCTTTTGAGAAACTATGTTGTCCTCACTCTAATCCAGGTGGTTCAGATGGGGCTAAATCCAAACTGTTGCTAAAATGGACAGGTGACCCAGAACTAGTCAATTGTCCTATTTCATTTCCCTGAGATTGGCTCAGCATTAGGCATAGACAGGATGATGAGATTAATTCTGGGTCTTCTTTTGAAATGTTTGGGAAAGAGCAACTTGCTCTCTCTCCTGGGTTGTCTTAGTCTGCTGGGGGTCCACTGGAGGTGGTTGGTGGCCACCTTGCCTCCTGCGGACATAAGTTCCTCGGAGAGAAGCCAGCACAGAGGGATACGGAGCCAAAAGACACAAGACAGATTGCCAACTGCATCATTTGAACAACTGGGTCCAGCTGGAACAGATACACTATCTCCAAACTTTAGATCATTTTTTTGTGTGTTTTAAATTTAAATTAGTTTGAATTGGGTTTCTGCCATTTGGAATGAGAAGTCTCCCCCACCAATGTTCAGCACAAGCATGAGTTTTGGAATTTGCATCTGCTCTCTGCCACAAATTAGCTGTGTGGCAGAGGGCAAGTTACACACCTTCTCTGAGTTTCAGTTTCTTTATTTTCAAAATGAACATAGTAATGGTACCTTAATTCACAGTTTTGTTAGCATTATGTGAGGCAGTGCATGTCTTTTCCGAGTGCTTGGAATAAGAGATAAGCTTAATACATGGTATTTGTTATTTGCTCAAGATTTGTAAAGCTCTCTCTCTAAAATAACTGGAGTATTCAAGTATACAGACAATAGGGATAGTTCAATCACTCATATACTACTGTCCTGAGCTATTATTTCTTGAGTTTCACTTTATCCAAGAAACACTAGTTGGCTTTTAATAGATTCAGAAAGATTACTCACTCTCATACTGACCTCCCTGGAGCACTACACGAGGGAAGTATAGGCCATTTTATTCAAGGGACCAGTAGATTTCTATCTTTGTTCTATGACTGGGGCTATCTTCCCCACACCTTGTCCCTCAAAGCACACAGCTCTCTGTTCTGTCAGAGGAAGCTGGTATAATAAGCTTGGACCTTCAAAGCCATGCAGGGAAGTCCTCTGCAGAAAAGCTTCCTGTTTTGCTATGCAGTTTCCCCAGAGTAATAAAACACCAGGTGTGGGATACATTCTCAGAAACGGAATGCCATAAGAAGAAAAAATACAGGAGGTACGAAACACAAATTAATATCTCAATACATTGTCCCTTCGAGAAAGCTAGTAGTCACTCAGTTGTCAAAACATTCACTGTGCAAAGCAAAAGCCCCCCACTTTCTCACTTGTGGAGTCTTTCAGTAACTTTTTCATGGCCCCTACAGGCCAAAACCAAAACCAAAACCAAAAAACCCCTAACAGTTCCATTTATTAAATAGTTAGGTCTGAACATCTAAATATTTACATTGTAACAACTTTGCCGTAATTTGGAAAGTCGATACATACACTGAACAAAAGATAGTATTTTTACTCCATTCTAAAATATCCACAGTTATTTACCAACGGGTCACATGCAACTATTGGGCAGCATGTAATTTCTCAACACTTAAAACTGGTTTCAGAATCTCCACTCTCCTTTTTGGTTCCACATGGATTTCTGCATGAGAGCTGCTTTTTGTCATAATCACCATCGAACCCCTCTTTGCAAAGATATGAAATCATCAAAAGTAATGAAATGCAACCTGATGTGGAAACCAGGAAGCCAGCAGTTTGTGTGATGATGTTCATTTTCTCTTGAAAACTCAAAAATCTCCCTTTGGAGTTGGCAACAGTCAGGTCACCTCAGTGCCCAATTCGGAGAGCCACAAACACTCGGCTATTTTCAAGTGTTTCCTCATGTCATCTATATGGGTTCTATGAAGATAGGCACTTAATTAATCAAGTTTTAAAGATGAAGAAAATAGACTTTTAGGTTTTATAACTTGTTTAAAGTTTTTACTAGAGCAGGGATTTGAATCAGGCATTCCCCAGGCCCTGCTCCCTATCTCGGGTCCCCGGGGAGAAAACTGGAAAAAAAATTTATAGATCACATTATTTTGTTAATTCCACTTCTTAATTTATTCAATGAAACCTGGAATGCTTAATGACCACTAACACGGTGCTCACTACTGCACTGGAGGCTGGGAATCCGTGGTGAGCTTGACCTCAGAAAGTTGACAGGGACAAAGAAAAGCAGTTAAAATTTGGAAGGGTGCTGTCACAAAATTCCCTTAGGGGATAACAGAGGCCACATGACCAGATAAGAAGATCTAAAGCTTCAAGAGAGAACTTAGCTGCTAAAGAGGTATCATGGTACCATCATGGTGACGGTTCCTAAAATGTCATCTCACAACACAGCTGACAGTGAATATGGAGAAGCAAAACCAGGAGAGATGCTAGCTTGTTTGGGGAAGGGGCAGCCCAGGAAGTCAGGGAAGAAAGAAGAGTGAGTCATATCTAGATATGTGGTTGAAGAAGGAGGGAGGACTTAGATTACCAGCACTGTCTGGGAATATACCCAGGAACTCAGTGTTTCCCAAAGAGTGCATTGATCCTGTAAAGATGGGAGGTGGGTGAGGGATGGTTGAAATAGACACAGGAGATTTGAAAAAAAAGGAACAAAAACAAAAAAACAAGCTTCTTAATAAATGGATCATGGGCACAAATGCATACAAGCATTAAAAAAGTTTTGAGGGGCGCCTGGGTGGCTCAGTGGGTTAAAGCCTCTGCCTTTGGCTCAGGTCATGATCTCAGAGTCCTGGGATCGAGCCCCGCATCCGGCTCTCTGTTGAGGGGGAGCCCCTGCCGCTCTGCCTGCCTCTCTGCCTACTTGTGATCTCCTTCTCTGTGTATCAAATAAATAAATAACAAAAAAATCTTTAAAAGTTTTGAGAACATCTGCTGAAAAAAAAAAGAAAGTTTAGGTATGATGAGCACTGGGTATTATATGCAACCAATGAATAACTGAAATCTACATCTGAAATTATTGATGTACTATATGTTAGCTAATTGAATTTAAATAATAATGCTAATGAAAAAGAAAGTTTAGGTACAAAAATGAGTTTGCAGCCCGCGCAGCTCTGACTCAGGATACTAAACAGAAGCCTACGTGACTTCTATTACACACTCTATCAAAGACAGCAGAGCCCTTGTAGACAGAGCGGAGTTGAAATAAATATGCTTGCCAAAATCACCTTCAAGGGGAAAGCAAGGTTGTCTGTACTCGAGGGTGGAATTGGCTCCGTTACAATTCAAACATACCACAAAAATGCTTAATGATGCATTTTCACGAGCCTGGCCTGTCAAAATTCTCACGTGTCCAATCTTACAATTGCAATGCTAATGAATCGGAGTTTGGGGAGAGATTTATTACCAAATTAATAGGGGAAGTGGCCATCTACCAATAATGATTATAATACATCGAGCATTTATAATGTGCCAAGACTTGTGTGAAATATTTTATGTGCATCTGCTCAAATCTCAAACAACTCTGATGAGTAGCTATGAGCCATCCCAAATGTACAGACAAGGAGCTCAGTGATCCAGTGCCGCACCATTATGTAAATGGTGAGAAGCGGCGTGGGAATCCAGAAACAAATAAGCTTAAGTTCATGTCTTGACCACTTTTATTGTTTTAAAACAAATAGTTTGCAATAAAACGATTTCCAAAAACGCATGTGCTTTGGTTCATTTGTGACATGAAACCAAGAGATGTCGGCTTTCAGACTCCTAGGAAACTTTGCAAAGCTATATTTCAAGCATCCGAGATTCCCTACCTCAGCAGCCAGCACACTCGGAGAGAAGGAAGCCAGACTGATCCTTCCCACATGGTTTTCTGACAACCCCCAGGGCTGAATCAGCAATGGTGGGTATGATTGGGAGCTCGGCATATCAACAAGTCTTTCATTAAGCTTTACTGAAATGTTCTCCTAAAATCATGTGTGAAAGATCCCTGACCTGTTCTGAGTGGTGGAAGAATAGTTAGCAAGCAGCCCTAATCTGTATTTTTTTTCATCTTTAAAATTCTTATTATAAATGCACCAAGATATCTTAGAATAAAAAGGAAAAGAGGTATTCTTCACCAAAGGAAGGGTATACATTTTAAGGCTTTGGTTACCACTTTGGAAAGAGCAGTAGGAGAAAAAAAAAAAAAAAGGAGATTTTCAAGTCCCTTCTGACTATATTTGTCTATCAGTACAATTCTGAAGCTGTCATAACCATGTCAACGATTTGGAGTACCGATTTACCTTTAAAATTAAAAAAGAAAATTTTAAAAAGCACTTTGTTACACCATTCATAAGCAGGACTATAGTTAACAGTCTATCAGTGTTTCATTAGCCTTTTTCCTTAGCACCCATTGACAGCTACATTCCTCCTAATTAAGATAAAACAACATTTCTAGGGGCGCCTGGGTGGCTCAGTGGGTTAAAGCCTCTGCCTTCAGTTCAGGTCATGATCTCAGGGTCCCGGGATCGAGCCCCGCATCCGGCTCTCCGCTCAGCGGGGAGCCTGCTTCCCCCTCTCTCCCTGCCTCTTTGCCTACCTGATCTCTCTCTCTCTCTGTCAAATAAATAAATAAAATATCTTTAAAAACCCTCCCCCCAAAAAAACAGCATTCCGATGAATCTGTGGTGTACAACAAAATTTTCCTCAGGAAGCTGAAAACAGAGAGCCACCAGACTAACGAGTGAGGCATGCCATAGTGAATTCATAAAAATGGCAAGATAGAGATAAGACATGTGAAGCAGGTATAAACACAAATAAATATAACTGTATTTAATAACTGCATTTCATCATTAAATATGGGGGCATTGGGTTCTGAATGGTCTGCATCTCTCAGACCGGCTAATTGTTCAGCTATTCAGTCCCCAGTCTTCCATTGAGGTGGCGTGCCTCCCGTCCCAGGGACTTTCTTTTGGTGCTTTGTGACCTATTTGACCTTCGGATAGTGAACAGATGTGATGATAGCAGACCTTTTAAATAAGAACGTGCAATTTGGCTTGTTTTTGTGCGCTCTCCGGAAGGACATGAGTAAAACAGACCCCAGATAACCACTGCCTCTTCTCTCGTGTGGGAGAACCAACTGGAAAAAGTCCAGCTGATATGCGGACCCTTTCCAGGTGACCCACAGAACTGTGGGTGGGTGTTGCTGCATCTGGGTGGGGTTTATTCGCCAGAATTATTACAGCCTAACACCTCACCTCCAAGTGTGTTAATGACAGTTTACTCTAGACCACTCTGGCAAATTCTGTACAACTGAATAGTCAGGGCGCTCTAATGATGTTACTGTCTCTCCAGCACCTGGGCACTTCCTCCCGATTGGCAAAGATCTCCTGTCCCTATTCCTCTGGTCCAGCTTGTAATGAAACATAACCTGCACAGGACCCTCTTCTAGCCAGAAAAGGAGGGACTGACTATCTTCTTGTGCGATTGTCTGTCTCAGGGCCTGCGTTTGGTTCTGCATAGCTCTTCTTTGCCCGCATCCACTATTAGAGTCCTCATGATGGTCTCTGATGTTGGCCAGTCTAGCTACTCCTGTCGTAATGTGGCTCTCTCAAATTATATCTGATGTTTGCTACTTCTGTATTTTGACAGATTGGAGGGTCTTGGGTGCCCAAATAGGCTTCTCCAAAGAGTGTGGCTGAGATTGGGAAGCCTGGCCGCTTCCCCTAAATCTAACTCACAGCCTCTGTGGGGGGCAGGGGTCCCCATCATCAGCTTCTTTGGGAGGATGACAAAATATAAAATATTCCCCAGTCACATCTATGGTCTACCTGCAAGCCCATGGGGAAACTGGAAATACCCCCAGAGACTGGATAGCAGTCTTCACCCTCTCCTACCTAAGCAGGCCACTCACACACCTAATACCAAGATAGAGCCCATAAGAGATTCTCAACCTCAACCCTCTGCCAGATCTTAGATTGACCCAGAGTTCTGGTGGCTCTCTGCCATCAAAGGCAGGAATTATAGCCAGTCTGGTTACTGCAGGGGAAGAATAATTTCTTCCCTGCCAAGGCAAAACTCAAAAAATCAAGTCTCTTCCTTTGTAACTTGGTGTGAATCTGGGGAGTCAGGTAGATAGTATAAATTTAGGGGTGAGAAAAGAAGATTTAGAGAATTTTAGAGAACTGAGTGTTTACGTTTTCAGGTTTTCTTTTTCTTTGTCAGGTAGTCCAAGAAGTAGAGGAAAGAAAACATATCAATATCTCATATGTCAAGTTATTACCATGGTGTTTCATTCACCAAGTCATGAAGGTGATTTTTATTTTAAGTGACTGCATCAAAAGAATAAACGTGATTGATATTTTGGATTTGAGTTGTGGGATGTTCATCTTCAGAAGGTAAGCTCTGTGAGAACTGGGCCTTCATTGTTTTTTTCACTGCAGAGAACTGAAGAGCATCATTTGCTTAAAAAAAAAAACCAGCTTAGTTGAGTGAATTGATATAATCAGCTCAAAGTTTTGTCCCCCCAATTTGATTTTGATATAGAAATATCTGACGAAGTCAGAATCAACTTAAGGAAAATAAACTAGGTATTACTTTTATTTGCCCCATTCCATTTTTTTTATCCAGCCATAAGATCTTCTCCTTATAAAGAGAAATGTAAACCGTAAGACAAATATGTCCAGCTCTTTGTCATTCAAATGTTCACATTCTTTTCATTAAACTTAGGTGTGAGCATCATTAAAAATTAATATATTCATTATATGTAACAGTTTTTATTCATTAAAAGTAAATAACCCATTTTCGGTAACAAAACCCACAAGGTCTTTTTTTCTCAGTCAAAAAAAAAAACCCACAGAACTATTTTGAATAATGTAGCTGTAATTCTCATAAAATATTTTCCTAGGATAATCAGATGATATTGATTTCATAGCTACGATCCCTTAACAACTTATTTAACAACATAACGTTCACACAGGAATTAGGTTGTTCAAAGCTTTGGTTAATTTCCTATGGATATATAAGAAATCAAACTCTTAAGAGAAAACAATTTGAAAAGACAACTTTATGGCTATAAATACTACTGATTATAGACGCTTTGGGAGACAAAAACTCACTTTAGCAATTGAATTAGAAACACAGAATCTACCATGTTTTCCTCTGATCTCATTTTGATCTCCATTCCTCAAACTCTGAAGATCACACATGGACATCAACTCCCTTTCCCTCTTTCTTTATTCTCTTTTCACATATTAACCGAAGGTTTGATTTGAGAAGAGAAATGCTGAGTTTCAGCTAGCAGTCAGCATAAGATCTGTGAGTTAGATACATTCCTGAGACCCCTCACAGGACACAAAAATGTCTGGCTTTACTGTTTCAGAGTAAGCTATGTAGATGTCATTCACACATCACACTTGGTACGTTTGGAATACGCACTCTAAGTATATTCATCCCCACGATATTGATCTGTGGACCCTTCTTCTATACAATAGTAAGGATGATTTTGGTAGCTCTCCTGTAGCAGAAAATATCAACCCAAATTAGCCTAAACAATTCGAGGCCTTATTATTGTTTATTGAAAGATAATTCTTTTTTTTTAAAGATTTTTTATTTATTTATTAGAGAGAGAGACTGAGAATGAGAGGGGAGAAGGTCAGAGGGAGAAGCAGACCTCCGGCAGAGCTGGGAGTCCCATATGGGACTCGATCCCGGGACTCCGGGATCATGACCCGAGCCGAAGGCAGTCGCCCAACCAACTGAGCCACCCAGGCGCCCTTGAAAGATAATTCTTAATGGTTATCCTCTGTTTCTGCACATTTTGTGAGCAGAGGCACTGCCTCTCTTTCTTTCAGTCTACCTTTTCAAAGGTGTTTGCATGGTGAAAAGCCTTGGAGGATAGACATTGTCTCTCTCCAAAGTCAATAACAGGCCTGTTTAAGGTATAGTGCCAGGAAAGTAATGTCTCCTTCATGAGCAAAGAGCAGGCTTGCTTACTGTCCAAAGAGTCAGGTTCCCTAAGTTTAGAGTTTCTCTCCTATAACACAACCTACTGTGAGAACAGGTATCTTCTGGCCCTCTTCACACCTTCTTATGGGATTTGGGGACTCAGAGAACCAGCACCCATGTTGATACCCTGGCTGCCACTATTGTTTTAAGAACCAAATAATCCTTTGCTCCTTACTCAAGAGTTTCATGCCTTCTGCCAACGTCCATGGAACTGGCAGCACAACTTGTTGACTTGCAAGAGGAGTAAATTTTCAGATGCTTCTCAGATCCTGACAATCATATAACAGGAAACAAGAGGGTTGGGGTGCCTGGGTAGCTCCATCCGTTAAAACTCCCACTTGGTTTTCTGCTCAGGTCATGAGCTCAGGGTCCTGAGATTCAGCCCTGCATCCAGCTCCATGCTTAGTGGGGAGTCTGCTTGAAGAATCCCTCCCTTTGTCCCTCCCTCTACTTGCATGTACACCCTTTCTCTCTAAATAAATAAATAAATAAATAAATAAATAAATAAATAAATAAAGACTCGTGATAGGGTAGACTTCAGGCATGCCCCAGGATCCTAGCCCTGCTCTGTGATCCATTTTGTATTGCTGTCTTCTGTATTGGCTCCAATCTCAGTCTGGTAGTGAGATGGGTGCAGAAGTGTTGCTCGGCAGCCTGGCCCCACACACCGAGGGGAAGAAGAGATGAAAGAAAGAGGCAGGTCGCTCCAGGTTAGGAGGCAGCAGTTTTAATTAGCAAGGGAACATTCAGACAAGGCTTGTCTTGAGCAGCTGCAGGGCTAGTAGAATTCCATAACTGCCTGCCAGAATCTTCAAAGTTTATACATATACACAGGCCTTAACTGGGCGAGGCACATACACTGTCCAGATGGTCTCAACAACACTTAATTCCCTCAAGACTGTGTCTTTGAGAATGGTTCTCACTGTGGGAACAGTGAACAGAATGTACATTGCAAGGGCAGGGAAGGGGACAAGAAGCCTCCCATTTCCTGGGTCTAGCTTTTGAGTCAAATGGCACTCACATGCTCTTGATGACTTCCTCCAACAAGTTCTAGAAGAGGCATAACAATATAACAATCCTAGCAAAAAGGCAGGATGATGCATTTCTCTGTAATTTTAAAAAGCAAGAAAACTTCCCAGAAGGCTCTCCTCACAATCTGTTGACTAGTCCCCGGGTAAATGCCCATCCGTAGACAAACAAAGAAATTAGTGGAGAGACATCTGACTGGCCACCACTGGTGGTCACATGCTCTCTCCCATAGACCATGTCGAAGGCAGAGGGAGAACAAAGGAGTCGGCTGGTCCTGAAGAGGGTCTGTGTGGCTGGACTTTGGGAATGGGTAAGACAGTTTTATAAGAAGCAACTGCATTGATGTGGATGTTGATCTTGTTAGAGATGGACAAAGTGGATTTTTAAGATAGTTTGCCATGAATTAATAATGAATCTCTCTCTCAAAAAAAAAAAAAAAATGAAACTCTCTCCACACACACACTTAATGGTTTTGAGACACCAACTGTAAATTGCTGTCACCCTTAATGACTAATATATATATATATATTTTTTTTTTAAACTACCATTTCCCATGCAGAGACAGGACTGTATGGAATATTACAGGTCATGTTTAATTGATGCCGTGCGGAAATGGGAAAGTGGATGAAATAAGTCTTCCAGGAAAGTACATAATTGTAAATAATATATCTCTGGGAAAATATTTTGTTTCTGAGTGGTGCAAATGTATAAGGGTTTAGCCAGTTTTTCCAGGTCAACAAAATAGGGGGTGGAAAGGGGAAGGGTTAATAAAGTAAGAAACGAAAAGACCAGAAAAGTTGAATGATGAGAAAGCATAATCTGACCTGTGTGTAATCTCTCTAACCTCCTTTCCATTTATAGAATCAGGAAGTGGCAAATACATTTTAACTTGTTGCCATGCCTATTGCCTCAGTTTCCCAAAATAAGCTGTTTCTGTCAGGTTAAATTAGAAATATTCTGTGGTGGATAATTTTGTGTTCACTTGACTGAGCTGCAGGGTGTAACATCATTTTAGTTTGGCTAAACATTATTCTGGGAACATATATGAGAGGGTTCTCCTGGAGGAGATTAACATTCGAATCAATGAAATGAGTAAAGCAAATTGCCCTTTCTAACGTGCGTGGGCCTCATGCACTCACTTGAAGACCTGAAAAGAACATAAACACTGAGTCATTCTTTCTGCCTGACTGTTGAACTAGAACATAGGTCTTTCCCAGCTTTCAGACTCCCACTGAAACATCAGCTCTTCCTGGGTCTCCAATCAGCTGGTCTTTAGACTAGAATTCACACCATCAGCTTTCCTGAGCCTTTGGACTCAGGCTGGAACTACACACCAGCACTTCTGAGTCTCTAGCTTGCTGACCTCAGATCTTGGGACTTCTCAGCCTCCATATTTGTGTGAGGCTATTCTTTATGATAAATACTTTCATCTACATCTTATTGGTTCTGTTTTTCTGGAGAATCCAACTAACACATACTCCTAAAACAGTTTTAGTTGGTCATTTGGATGGAGGGCTGCTTGAGGCATATCTAATTTCGTTCACTCCCAATAACATCATCAAATTCTAACTAATATGGTAGTCATAACCAGGTGTGGCTAATTAAATTTATATAGAATTCATTAAAATTAAATTCATTAATGGAAAATGGAAATTAATCCCTCAATCACAGTAGCCACATTTTAAGCACTCAATAGACATATGGCTAGGAGTTATCACAATGAACAGCACGAACACAGAACATTGCCTTAATCAAGAATACTTTACAGGACAGCACTGGGCTATCCAATAATGGATTCTTACATCATTGACCCATAACCAAGGATCCTCTTGTATCTCTTCATTTCAATTGAAAGTTCCCTATACAGTAAAAACATAAGGAACAGATGGTATAAAGCCAAAAATTACCCTTGAAAGTCTATCAGAACATGGACATTTTGTGCATATAACATTATACAAATATATAAAAAGATATACAGTTTTATTTAAATTCATATATCTGAAAAATACATATGTATAAATATATAATGTATTTAAATGTTTCAATTATCCTGTAATACTCTCTCTGACAAGGAGAACATTTTTTAAAAGATTCATTTATTTGAGAGAGAGAAAGAGAAAGAGCAGGGAGAGGGGCCAAGGGAGAGACAGAGAGGGAGAGTCTTAAGCAGACTCCATGTTGCATATGGAGTCCAACGCAGGGCTCGATCTCAGCATCCTGAGAGCATGACCTGAGTGGAAACCCAGAGGTGGACTCTTAACCGACTGGGAACCCAGGTTTCTCTTATTTATTTATTTTAAAGAGAAAGAATGAGAGAGGGCAAGTGAGGGGAGAAGCAGAGAGAGAATCCTCAAGCAGACTTCCCACTTAGCAGGGAGCCAGGTAAGGGACTCAATCCCAGGATCCTGAGATCATGACCTGAGCCAAAATAAAAAATCAGCTGTTAACTGACTGAGCCACCCAGGTGTCCCTCTGGCAAGAAGAACATTTTTAAGTTCACATCAGCCAACAGGTGAAACTCTTCTACCGCTGCCCAGTTTCCAGGTTTACAAAGGCTCTCTTTTTTCGCATGAGACCTCCCCAAGCCTGGCTGAAGAAAGCCCATTCCTGACTGTGCCCATTCCACTGTAGTCACAGGGCCTCTGAACAGAAACTGGTTCATTGGTTGTCATTACCACAGCAGGTACCCCGCTGATGAGGACCGGGTGCCCCCCTAAACCTGCATGTGTTCGTGGACGAGGACCCGGGAAGGAACTCATCTGGGAGACAGAACAGTGCAGAAGGAGAGATTCATCATCAGTTTACACAGGATCAGAGAGGTAGGCCTTGAAAGGAAAAGAATAATATAACCATGTGACCCAAAGAAATAGGTAAAACTTTCACTTGGGGAAAAAAATGACGTGATCTAAAGCAAAAAGGTGGAAATTGTCACAGTGCACACTCTCTCTTTTTCTATTTATTTGAGAGAGAGAGAGAGAGTGAGCAAGAGAGCGAGCACAGCCAGGAGTGGGGCGGAAGGAGAGGGAGAAGCAGACTTCCTGCTTAACATGGAGCCCAACTCAAGGCTCAGTCTCAGCATCCAGAGCTCATGACCTGAGCTGAAACCAAGAGTTGGACTCTTAACAGACTGAGCCACCCAGGTGCCCCTAGCACAGCTCTTTTTGAGAGAGACCAGACCCGTCCAACTCCTTCTGTGGGCCCATTGTCCACCCTAGGCTTCCGAACGCCTGCACTACCCCATCCCTCACCACACCACTCTCATGACATCTTCTCTTTCCTGATCTTTTCATCTGTTGTCTGCGGTCCCTACCACATCCTGAAAATCCTTCTTCACCAGGGTTATCCTATTCTCACCTCTCAATCACATTCACCTCTGCGAAGCCTGTCTGACTCTTCTGGGCACAGACACGCTTTCTTGTATGCTCTCAGAGTACCTTGTTTTCCTCTCTCTCCTTTCCTAATTACATGTTTATATTTCTGTTTCCTCACTAGATTTTGAACGGCAGGAGGGCAAAGTCGTGTCTTATCAAACTATGTTTTCAGGGACCCAAAACATAATATGTGATTACCTGGTTTCTATAAAAAATAAATTGATGGGTTAATTATTAAAAAAAAAAAAAAAGGATTAAGAAATGCATGAGCAAGAGAAAGAATGACACTGGCTCAAGCCCGTGAATCACTGAAGTCCGGGCAGACACGGTGGAAATGCTCCTGAGTATATCACAAACCTCTCAAACTTTCGTCAATATTTCCCAATTACTCAGAAGTATTTGGATTGCAAGTGACAAAAACCCAACTCAAAGCAGCATGAGCAAAGGAAGGGTATTTTGGCTTCTGTAGATATTTGAGAGAGAGAGAAAGAGATAGAGAGAGAGAGTGTGTGTGTGTGAGCACAATCAGGGGGAGAGGCAGGGGAGAGGCTGACACTCCACAGAGCAGGGAACCCAATGCGGGGCTGGATCCCAGGGCCCCAGGATCACTTGGCCTGAGCCAAAGGCAGACGCTTAACCAACTGAGCCACCACTCACCCGCTCCATGTTCACCTCGGTTCTGGACAGTCCCCTCAATGTGGTGACCTAGCAGCTGCAGCATGACTGGGGCTCGCTGTCCCTGGTTGTCGTCTCACCCACCCCCATGGAGAGAGATGGATCCCCTTTTCCGGATTGTGCCAGCAGAAGTCCAGGTGAGCCCATCTTCGTGCCAGCGCACACGACTCTGGTGCGGGGTGTGTGATGGGGAGTGCCCGTGTGTGATGCTCTGGTCGTCCAGGTTTAGTCCTGGGCCCAGGACTGGGGTGAGCCCTGCCTGTTCCACGTGGACTGAGCGTTGAGCAGTGACACCCCAAAGGAAATGGGGATGTCCTTACTTGAAGAGGAAGAACAGACCTTGATAAAGAAGTCCCCTGTACATTTGGGAAGACCAAAACAAGTATGTCCTCAATGGCCGCTTTTCAATGTCAGGATCTTCCTGATATAATGTGAACAAACTGTGATTCATTGTATGTCTTTCTTTTCTCTGTGTTAGAAACTATGATGCCGTGGCTTACTTCATTGCTGTCTTCAAAACTGCAAGCGGCTATTTCAAATAAGAGAGTGAAAGCAAGCGCTGTACTTATTGACATGTTCTTTTAATCCTCCTAAGAGGCATTAGAGTTTATTACAATCAACCACATCCCACGGCTAATCTGCTATTGCTTGCCTATTAGCCGTGTGACTCAGGTCCAGGTTTGTTAACTCATTTATTTTATTTCTTTCTCTCCAGCAGAGGAATGTGCCAATCATCACCTTTTGTCCTCTTCTTTCTGACAACACTCAAGGGATTCCACCTAATCAGGGCTTTTCCACTACTGGTAGTGTTAGGTGCATCTCCGTGGGCCTAAACAGTATTCTCTACATGCCCTTCTTATGAAGTGGCCGAGAGAATCTGAATTTGGACCCAGTATATGTTTCTAACGTTCACTTTTTACGAAGGAGAGCTCGCTTTACTCAGAGACTTTAGGGCACCAGGACCTAACTAATAGTCCATAATATTTTTGTGGTCTCCTTATTTTCAACTATATGTGCCAATTTATGGTAGCTTCAACTTAAAGAAGTACTTAAGATATGATTTATGTACATTTATATAAATAAACCAGCCAATTTTTGCTTGATATTTTGCTAAAATATCAAGTGCATAGAGGTACGGATGCTATGTTGTAATGCAAAAGTCAGTAATATAATTCATATGCTTATAGGCCTGAAAAGGCTAGCAGGCTAACACATGACTCTGTTTAGTGTTTTCACAAAGGGCTGCTTTTGTTTATGTAAGTTGAGGTCTACTCACAAATTTTTTTGTTTTATTAATTGTTAGAGATTATGCTCCCATCCACAGTACATAAGGAATACCGCATGACCTGATACTTTCTGAAGGGGAATTGTAATACACATTGTATTTGATTTAATGAACAGGCAGTTGTGATCTTTTAAGAGTTGCTGGTTTTATGTCAATTTCTACAATGCAAGGAGAAAGCCTCATGCCAAGGATCCTTCATGTCAGTGGGGTAAGGAGACAAAATCACATTTGGCTAGTTCCAAAATAATACCTTGATCAACCTCTGAGGTGCTACATCAGATATACCTAGGGAATGGTACATTTGCCATTGGTTAAGTCTGTCACAGGGTTATTGATGAACCATAGTTTAGGGACAAGGGACATCCTCCTCTCCTTCCTCCTGAGTGAAAGGCAAACTGATACAAGGAGTTCCTTCGAATTCAAACAACTTCAGTAAAAACCGCCTCACTTGGGAATGTCATAAAACAGAATAACATAGGAAGCACACATTTTCCTAAACAAAATAAAATGATTTAAGCAAATGGAAAAGAGCTGATAGTTACCTATTGTGCTTTTTCACAAGATTTCAGTCCCGTTTTTGTTCCCCTAAGAATAGGGAATAAGTGCAGTTGAACCCAAGAAAAGAAGTGCTTGTGCCACAAACTAAGTTTGTTCTTCCTTGAGTGCACGAACATGCCTATTAGCTTCAAATGGGACACAGAAAATAGACTTCATAATGAAAGTTCCCGGCAAATTGGCTTACTCTCATTAAAGAAGACATTCGTTTTCTTATTGCCCTTAATTTCCCTGGTAGCCTAAAGAAGTAAAAGTTAAAGACTAATAATGAAGATAGCTGTAGTAATTGTCACATGGAAGTTAAAAAAAAAAAAAAAACAATAGAGAGGAAGTAAAGGGAGGCCATATTTCTCCCAGTTTGGGGCATTGTTTATTAGCAAATATTCCCTTTGAAACATTAGCTGAAACAGGCCAATTACTCCTACTGCTTCATTCTGGCTTCTAATAGCATCTATTCTAGCTTGAGGTGCAATATTATGAAGTTTCAAAATTCAGGCAAGTCTTGTGGAATTAATACATTCTAGCTTGCAAAGTGTTTAAACATGAATTGTTCTGTGTAAAATTACTTCAGAATGCTGCAAAATATAGGCTACATGTTGAAAAAGCAAAGGATATAGTTTCCATTAAGCATGCAAGGTTATAGGAGGCATTCTATAAATAATAGTAACATCTGAAGAAAGAAGCCTGTTTCAAATTTCCATTGGACTGGACGGATTTACAAAATGAACATAGCATTCTTGGTGTAAAGTGATTAAAAGCACATCTTGTAAATCTTTGTGAGTTATAGCTGCATCTCAGGAAAAGCCAAATAAATCAGACCCTTTTTAAAATGTACTCAAATATTGTCAATTTAAAGAAGCTCCATGACAATAAATTAAAAAATGGAGAAATACGAAGAAATAAAGCAGATATGAAAAATAATGTCTTAGCAGATATGAAAAATAATGTAAATCTTAAAAAATATATATTTTATTTATTTATTTGACAGAGAGAGAGATTGAGATCACAAGTAGGCAGAGAGGCAGGCAGAGAGAGGGGGAAAGCAGGCTCCCTGTTGAGTAGGGAGCCTGATGTGGGGCTTGATCCCAAGACCCTGAGATCATGACCTGAGCCGAAGGCAGAGGCTTAACCCACTGAGCCACCCAGGTGCCCCATAATAGTTACTGTTCTAAGTAAAATAGATGGGCATCTGGGGAAATTTTAAATTATCAAAATTGACATCTGTGCCAATGGTAGGAAAAAATTAAAGAGATTTATATCCTTAGATTCATTTTTTAATTTTATAAAGGATTGCTTTCAATTGAAAATTGGGAAGCAGATGTATTTTCAGGTGAAATTTCATAAACTCTTAAAAGAAACTATATTTTCTGTATCATAAACCTGGATCAGAACATAATAAATAAGGGATTCCTGGATGGTCCAGTCAGTTAAGCATCTGTCTTTGGCTCAGGTCATGATCCTGGGGTCTTGGGATTGAGTCCAGCATCAGGCTCCTTGCTCAGTGGAGAGAGCCTGCTTCTCCCTCTGCCTGCTGCTCCCCCTGCTTGTACTCTCTCTCACTCTCTCACTCTCTCTCTGACAAAAAAATAAGTCTTTAAAAAATACAATAAAAAACTCAAAGTTTCCTGCTTCATATAATGAGGATATCAGAGACCTGATATTTTAACCTGAAAACTATGCGATAAAAATGGCATTAGGGTTTTCTTGCCAATGTAGTTTGATGCCTGAATACCAAAGTGAAAAAAAAAATGTCAAAACTTACATATATCTGCATATTGCCAAAAAAATTACACTGGGCAGAATTAAACAAGCAGAGAAGACTTTATTCAAGACTATTGCAACAGCAGAGGGAGAGAGCGAGAGTGGACTCCATTGAAACAAAAGGTGGGAGAGTTTAAACGCTGGGATGAGCTAGTGAAAAGGTGCTGGAGGTCATGTGGGGCAGAGGCAAGCATAGGCCAATGTGATCAGGTCATCAGGTTATCTGCATTTGGTAATTAGCACTTATCAAAGTTAGGTTCCTGCTCTCCTCCAGAGATTAGGAGGCTGGAGCATTATCTCGCTTGATGACTGTAGTTCAAAGAGATGGTTCACAAGGCCTTGAGGAAGATGGTCTTGAGTTGCAAATCTGGCAAGAAAAAGGGTAGAGAAAAATTTGTAATTGCAACTTTTCTAATGCCAGTGCTTTAAGAACAAGGTGGTTAGGGACCCACAGTCAGGAAAAAAAAAAAAAAAACTGTTTAAATTTAGTCAAGCTAAGACAAAAATTAAGGCCATCTTAGCCAACACACACACACACATCTGTAATGTGTGCATACAGATATACCTTGTATGTGTGAAGGATGATACACTCTACATAAATAGGTTTTATTCCAGAAATTCAATGGTTGTTGATGATTTGAAAACATTAACATACAAATACGATCCCAAATTGTTTGATAAATGTCCCAAAATTCTTGAAAAAATGAAATGCCCATTCTTGATTTTATAATAGAAATCAAAACAAATAGAAAAAACACTGAGTAAAATAGAAGTAGAATACAGTACTTCTTCCCACATTTAAAAACATCTCTTAGATTAACAGTCAACATTCTCTTAAGCTTTAACAAGAGATAATGTCAATAAAGTCAAATACAAGATAAGAATACCCACAGTCTCTTCTATTTAATTGTCTCTTCAGAGTTTTAGACCAGTGATTCCTCAAGATGTGTTCCCTGAACCAGCGGTATCAGCATCTCCTGAGAACTTCTTAGAAATGCAAATAATTGAGAGGGTGGGTGGGGGCAGCACTTTGTGTGTTAAGAAACCCTGCAGGTGATTCTAAAGCATATTTGTATTTTTTTATGTTGTTTCTTTCTTTATTTGAGAGGGAGAGGGAAAGGCCAGGAGTGGAGGGGCAGAGAGGGAATGATGGGAGACAGACTCCACACAGACTTTGGAGCCTGACTTGGGGCTCGATCCCACGACCCCGAGATAATGACCAGAGCCAAAATCAAGAGTCAGCCACTTAACTGAGCCACCCAGGAGCCCCTCTAATGCATATTTGAAGTTAGTTCTAGATAATAGTCCAGAGAAGGGATAGGCAAAGTCTATGCAGGCATGTGGTCTATATCACTGTTGCGGAAAACTGAAGCGACCAAGGAAACTCAAGGGGCACACAGAGCACAGGGAGAACACAGCTTTATTGACACAGTGGGCTCAGTGGGATAACTCCCAAAAGACTGAGCAACCGACAGGGTTAGGGGCGAGTTTTTATGGCCACAGGTGATGGGAGATGGTATGGGGACATTTTTTCTCAGTCTTTCAGACTGAGAAAAATTGGCCCCCCTTTACATGAGAGTATAATCTCAGGAGAGTGCTGAATCTCAGGAGTGTGCTAAATCATCCTGGGGGACTTGTTTCTTTGCTTAATCAAACAGGGTGTCCTGTTTGATCTTTTCTTCCATTAAGGCAAAAGGAGCACAGAGGACAGGAAGGGACCGAGGGCCGGGGGTGGGGGTGGGGTAGGGTGGGGTGGGGTGGGGGGAGTCTCTATCTGCCTCTTCACAACCATTCAACTCTGTCAATGTAGCACTAAATAGACACATAATTTTTAAATAATGGGTGTGACCATATTCCAATAAAACATTTTATGAAAACGGGTCCAAGACTGGATATGGCCCTAGACAATCGTTTGCCAACTTTTTTTTTAAAGTCTAGAATTTAGACAGTAACCAAAGACAAGAGACGTAAAAATAAATATACTCATCAGAGCAGAGAAGTAAAAGTATTATTTCCAGATGACAGAATAATTTGAATTGTTAGAGAATAAATGGAACTACAGTTAGATAAAAGCAACCAGTAACACAGCCAGAAACAAAGTACATTTAAATGAATGAATATATTTTTAGATTAACTGTCATAATATAATAAAGACCCTATTCTTAATAGTAATAAAAATATCTAAGAATATAATGTTAAGGTGTCGGTACAAAAATAGATAGATTTCATAAGAGTCGAAAGGACCTGAAACAGTGGACAATGGTCCAGAGGTTGTACCCTACCACTAGCTCTTGCTGGTAAGACTCATTACCTCCTGACAAACCAGACCTATTAGCTACTTACTGGTTTATTTTCAGTATCTTCCAACAAGACTGAGGTCTGTGATTGCTGGGATTTTTATCTGTATTGCTTACTGTTGGAGAGAAGGCTCAGGGAGCAGTGCATGGCACATAGTAGGAATTCAGTCAATATCCAGTGACTGACTGATATGTATACTCATGTTTTCCAGTTAACTGCTAGGGCTAATGCAATTCCCAGTTGGAAATGATTTGAGACTTAAGAAAATAAACCTCAATTGCATCTAAATGGGTGAAAACAGCACAAGGTGTTGGGAAAAAAAAAAAGCAGGGGGACAATCTGGCTTCACTGATTACTAACTGTAATTATCAAAATATTGATAAATTAAAAATCTAGTCAATGTGCTCTGGATTTAGTGAAAAAAAATGTCGTGGCAATTTAAAGAGAAAAGCAGTATTAAATCTATGGTATTCTTAATAAGTGAGTAAGCAAGATTATCATATCAGCTAAAAACCAGGCAAAAAACTTGAAAGAATTGAAAGAGAAATCTCCATGTTGTAGCATTATAGCATGGTTAAGAACATGGACTTTTGATTTTGGATCAAACTCAGATTCTTTCATTTACTAGTAGTATGACCTTGGGCAAGTTATTTATCTTCTAAAAGCTCCTTAAACCTTCTCTGCACATTAGGACTTGTACTTACATCATAAATTATTTTGGCGACTTAATAAAATAATGTATATATTTACATATTATATACATTTATATATAATATATAATTTATATATATAACTTAATATCACATTTATCTCATAGTAAGTGCTTAATAGATGCTAATTTTTATTACATCAAAATTGCCCACAAAAAATCATCTGAATGATGATTTAAAAAAAAAAAGAATCGACTGATTTAATTATGATACCTTCAAGGAGCTCACTATTCCAAAATTAAACTCATACCTTTGAATGATATTTAAGGACATAAAAAAAAAAAGACAAATGTTGGAGTAAAACAACATGAAAATTATATAAAAAAGGTAGTACCAATTTTATTAAGATAGAGGGAGAAATAGAAATAGATACATGGGGCGCCTGGGTGGCTCAGTTGGTTGGGCGACTGCCTTCGGCTCAGGTCATGATCCTGGAGTCCCGGGATCGAGTCCCACATCGGGCTCCCAGCTCCATGGGGAGTCTGCTTCTCACTCTGACCTTCTCCCTTCTCATGCTCTCTCTCACTCTCTCTCTTCCCTAATAAATAAATAAATAAAATCTTAAAAAAAAAAAAAGAAATAGATACATGGATAGATGCACTGGAATAAATACCAGATGTGAAGTACACCAAATGATGAACGGAAGCCCTCCCTGGGTGGTAGGCTTATCAGTGATTTCCTAATATGAACATGTGTTACATCTTTAGTAACAGAACACATGAAATAAGATAAAAGAATTCTTTTCTAATTTTTATATATTTTTAACTTATTTTTAAGTTTTTATTTAAATTCTACTTAACATGCAGTGTAACATTAGTTTTAGGTGTTCTTAAGAAAATAGAATAACGATTTTCAAATAAAGATGTATCTAGCATACCTATTTCAATAATCACTAAAGTAAATTCTTAACAAAGTTTTATGTTGAAATTTTAAGAAAATAAAGGTAACACAGGGTTTCTTCCCTTGAGATTTGTGTCTATACTGTCTAAAACTCTCGTTTTTTTCATGTTTATTTCTTTTCAAAAGCATCCAGATAGAAGACAGAGTTCCAATCTGGTATTTTTAGGGGGTGAGTACAGGGGAAAGGTAATTCTAAAGGTCATGAGGAAAGGCAAAACTGGCACTCTTAATATGTCCTTGGAGAATCAACTTTACAACTTAAATTGGTTTCTGAGGAGACTGGTATCAAATTGTTTAATAAGAAGGTCCTTATTTCCAGGATTCTATTCTCCTCTTGTCTAAAAATACCTTGGAATGCAATAGTCTTAAAATCCCTTTGAGACTTGGCTTTACTGAATGGCATTTCAAAATAAATTCAGTTGCTTTGTTGTGGAAGATTTGGTTAGCCTTTTATTTCACACGTTATTTTGGACGCTGACAACGAATCCAGGAATTCAAAACATAAGCGAATAATCCAAAATTACCCATGAAAAGCTACAAATGAGGCAGTATTCATAAAGAAAGGAATATTGGACTGGAACACAACAACGTTGTATTTCTGGATTTTTCACCAATGTCTGTGGCAATTCATTCTGATTCATTGGGGTTCAGTTCTCTGATCTGAAAACTGAAGAGTCTGGATGTGATGTTTTTGAAGTTCCTTTTCAAATTTAAAGAGAAGTCTGTGAAACGTTATGAATTAAATGCTCTTGATATTTCTAGGATATGTGAATTCAGTGACCATTGAAGTGTATTAAAATCAGTACATTTCAGCTATCTTTCAGTGAGGAGAGATAAATTGAAAATATTAAATTCAACCCTGAAATTCTTATTATAGAGCATTTCATTAGTGCAGCAATTACCAAAGGAAATTTTTGAATCCCCAAAAAATCAAACAGCAGATTTCCTGAGTTATCTTAGCAAAGTGCCAATGACCAGAATGGCTATGTATATGCTTAAAAAAAACTTGGTCAACCATAATTTATTGATGGCCCACTAAGGCAAAATAAAAATCTAGTAATATAAATCCTCCCCTCAGGGCTCATTCCTCAACTAAGGCCAATTTTAGTCCTTGGTATTTTTTTTCTAAGATTTTATTTATTTGTTTGACAGAGAGAGACACCGCGAGAGAGGGAACACAAGCAGAGGGAGTGGGAGCTGGGATGGCAGAAGCAGGCTTCCCCCCCCCACAAAGAGCCCCATGTGGGGCTAGATCCCAGGATGGTGGGACCATGACCCCAGGGCTCTGGGACCATGACTTGAGCCAAAGGCAGCTGCTTAGCTTAAGGACTGAGCCACCCAGGCACCCCTAGTCCTTGGTATTATCTGGATAATAATTTCAATGTCTTTTCCTTTTCAATGTCCCTATCTCTGATGAAGGAACAACCCACATCTAACGAAGGAAAACAGTCTATATTTTTTCTTTTTTTTCCCCAAATATGTTTATTTTATTTTTTCAGTGTTACAAGAATGATTGTTCTTGCATCACACCCAGTGCTCCGTGCGATATGTGCCCTCCTCAATACCTATCACCAGGCTCGCCCACCCCCCTCCAAAACCCTCAATTTGTTGCTCAGAGTCCACAGTCTATATTTTTAAAAAATCTTTTTGGTTCTGCCCGAATACTGATAAAATCTTTAATATAATCTACTTGGAAATTGGAGAAGTGGTTGATTCTGGCTTCCTAAGATATCCAGGTACTAAAATTTCTGATAAATCTCTGCTGACAATTTCCCAGACAAAATATAATGTCTGGGAAGTCTAAATGTAAAAGACAATGGGTATCCATATTTTGTTACTATACTCATAATGCTGTCCTTAACACATCGCATAATAATTATGTTTACATGAAAGCATCTCCCTCTGGGTGGTGAGCTCCACTGGTGCAAGTAGCGGGTCTCAGGATAAATCCCCAGGGCTCTTGAGGTAGTGGCTGCTCAATGCATTTCTTTTTTTTTAATTAATTTAATTTTATTTTTTTCAGTGTTCCAAGATTCATTGTTCATGCCCCACACCCAGGGCACCATGCAATCCGTGCCCTCCTCAATACCCACCACCAGGATCGCCCAACCCCCTGCTCCCCTCCAATACCCTCAGTTTGTTTCTCAGGGTCCACAGTCTCTCATGTTTCGTCTCCCCCTCCGATTTCCCCCAATTCACCCTTCCTTTTGCTCAATGCATTTCTGAACAATTAATGCTGAATGAATGAAGATCCGAGAATACATCCTGAATGTAAAGCCTCTTAATTTGAGGTTTGGGGGTTTGTTTCTTTTTATTTAAGTACATTATCCTTCCCTGGTGCTTTGATCTGATAAGTTAAACCAGGTGATTATAATATCACATATATTTTTTGATGATGAAATAACATTTGTGAAGTGTTTTTTTTTTTTTTTATTAAAGATCAATTCAAAAAGGTTTTTATTATCCTTGCCAGTATGGTGCAATATTAAAAGTGAAAGAAGGCCACAAACTTAGCAAAGCAGTATAGAAATCCACTGAAAGATTCAAAGCCTTTTATTCTTCCTTAAAGGCAAGACTGAAACACAAATAGTGTTGTGACAGCAGTGGCGTGACATAATTATACACAAATGGCTAGCCTCAGGTTTTTTCAGAGCTGGATGGAGGAAAGGAGAAGACTAGGATAGAAAAAGGGGACCTGAAGTCCTATAAAGAAGAGTAATAGTCAGGTTTCCCCAAGCTGGCCCTCAGGATGTGAAGGCCCTGAATTCTTTGCCCGGAGAGAGTTTTAAAGAATTTTTAAATGTTCCAATTTTTAAATAATATCATTTGCAAGTTTCTCCTATTCTAGAATAAATATGGTGACAAACTTAGCAGAAGGACTGAAGATACAGGGGCGCCTGGGTGGCTCAGTCATTGGGCCTCTGCCTTCAGCTCAGGTCATGATCCCAGGATCCTGGGATTGGGCCCTGCATCAGGCTCCCTGCTCCGCGGGAGGCCCGCTTCTCCCTCTCCCACTCCCCCGGCTTGTGTTCCCCCTCTCGCTATTTCTCCCGCTGTCAAATAAAGAAATAAAATCTTAAAAAAAAAAAAAAAGGTACAGAACATATAACAAGGTATTCTGGTTGTTTGCAATCTTGACTCCAGCAATGACTAGCTGAGTGACCCTGGAAAGGTCACCACTCAGGACCCGTTTCCTCAGCTGTAAAACTGGCAAGGTATTGCTGAGGGTCTAGGTGTGATTTAATGTTCATTTTCTACCCTCCACACCCACCTTCCTTGAATAGGAGAATTACCTGAGCTGTATGGTCTTGCTATTAGCCTTGCATGACAATATGAATAAAATTCTAAGCACGTGCAAGGAAATACTGGAAACTCTTATTCTGAGGGGTGCATAGTAGGGTCCCCAGTCTCAGAAGCACTGGCTTCTTTAACAAAGCCCCCCATGGGATGCCAGTTTATACCACATTCAGAGGGATGAGTTCTTGCTTATGCTGTACTTGGAAGAAGGTAACTTAGGCACAGAGAAATTAATATCCTTATATCACAAAGACATTCTTTCCTTCTAATGGCATACCATTGCTTGTGAATCTTTACCCCGCAGACAGAGGTATGTGCGTGTGAGTCCCTAGAGAGATACAAAGAATCAATATGCTCAAGGGTGTTGTTATAACTGTTGGCAAAACATATAAAAAGGGAGTTTGGTTTGTTGAATTTGCAAAATCTCTTATTTTATTAATAAAGCTTTTATTTCCTGTGAACTCACATTGTAATACTTGTTAATAGTACTCCTGCAAATAGCTACTATAAATATACCATCACACTCCTAAGGAAGTAAAGGGAAAGTTTTAATTGAGAAAAGCATCTGAAAAAACATTGGTAATATTAAAAGCATAAAGTACAGGAACTAAGTAGTCTCTTCAAATAATTCATTGTGAAACCATGGGTGTAACTATTAGGCTAAATGTTCTGCATAATAGGTTAGATAGGCATAAGTTCAACTACCTTTGTGTCAGTAATAGGACAAATTGGAACTCATTAGACTTTTACTAGCTGCGCTATGCAGTTATGGACATCTAAGAAATCTCAATATTGAGCATCTCCTACTGCTTCCCCTCGAACATGTGTTCCAACCAGGCTACTTCTTTCTATGCTTTGCACTTTGTTCTACTTGGGATCCTGCGGACGCAACCCTTCAGAATGCCCTGCCCACAGATCTTGACCCTCTCACTTCATATATCATCTCTTCAGGGAGGCTTCCCATAATTTAGTGGTTCTCTTTTTAACCTGAAATTCTGTTTTATTTTTGCAACGTGGGCCCATTGCATCCTCGACGTCCAGAATAGTGCCTGGCTCTTAGAGAGCATCATCGGTTGAATGAATGAGTGAATGAATGAATGGTTAATTTCTCTTATTTCCACCTCATGGCGTGGATTATCTCAAAACCAAGACGTGACATAGATGCTCACAGCCCATATTTTAAAATAGTTGCTTTGAAATTCTGGGTCTCACCTCATAAAAACAAAACAAGCCAAAAACACTCCTGGAGAAAAGGCAAGAAATAATATAATCAATAGTGGAGAGATTTGTCCTGCTCCAAATATGCCAGAGTAGGTTGGCCATCATTTATGCCTTACTGGCTCCCTCATTGGTGGTGTAAAGGAAGAAAGACAAGGTAGGCTAGGGTGGAAGGATGTGGGTAGAAGGACTCACCCATCACAGGGAGGCTCTCTCAAGCTCTGCCTGTTGCCCCACCATATAAAGACAGGGGGAGTTTTATAATATTTTTAAACACAATTGGCAGCCAAAATAAGCACCTGGAATTTCATTATATTCTGCCTCAAATTCTGGCCCTAGTATCATCAATCAAACCGCCCTAATGTTTTCTTGAAGTAAGAAAATTAAAAAAAAAAAGGAAATAAAAGTACTTCCCCTAGCTACTTAAAAATTCTTGCATGTAGAAAAGGATATCATGATAAATAAAGCAAAGAAAGGAAAATAGAGCAGAACCATTGTGTGAGATAATTACAGAGAAAAATGTTTTTTCCCCCTTGGTATCCTACACATCCATAGGGGAAGAATAGCATAATAATTTACATTTGCCCATATGTAAAATGATATATATATTAATATATATATTAATTCCTCATTATTTCAATGTATACATACTGAGTATTTGGTACGTACCAGCTCTGTGCTAGTCACTGGAAATACAGTAATGAACAAGTGCCTGAGCACTCTAGTTTTGTAAGAATTACATTCTGTTTTAATTGAGGTAAGCAAAAACAAATGAATAAATCAACAATCCCAGTAGAGGTTGTGATAGGCATTATGGGAAAAATAGAGTATCATGAAATGTCTAATAGAGATAATGGGAGGATAATGGTGTGCTCTAACTTGTGAAATCAGGAAAGATGAAGGTAGCACTCTCATGGTCTCTAGAAAATTCTAGAAATAGAAAATTATTGTCTATGACTAAATCTAATCTCCTTCTGTCTAACACATAGGATATTTTCCTTTTGGAAATTCTACAAACTCTGGAAGATTTCACAGGAAGAATGTTGCTCTCTTCTTTCCATTATACCTCTCTTGCTTGGACACATCCTGAAGGCCTCTGGACTGAGCTTCCTGAATGGCTCAGTTTCATCTGTTTTACTAAATTCTCAGCTGTTTCTCTACTCAAAGGACTCTGCTTCATTACATGTCCCTTCCTCTTGAAGAAGAATCTAGTTCCTTCCTACTTTCCCATTTTAGCTATGCTCATGGCCAAACTCTTTCCTATCTCCTCTTTGGCTTGGTTTGTTCCGGGAGCATATTCCATGGTATCAGTTGGCTTAGGTGCATTTCCCATACGCTATTCCCAGAGGCCAGTTGTATACAAGGCAGATGTATGTGTATGTGAGGTAACTCAGACCCACATTTCTCTTTACTTATATCCCATTGCATTTAAGCATTTCTGAATAGTCCAGTGACTTTAAATAGTATGTAGTGACAGGGTGCTGTTCCCTCACCAGGAGCGACCAGCGCTTTTTATGAATAAGGACATGATATAGTTTCTAATGCCAATACCTCAAACCCAGCCTTCCCTTTAATTCCTTTGTCTCCATGAAATGAATTGCCAGTTTAGGAATGTCCAGCAACAAGTTGGAAGGACTAGATTAAGCTATAGTGATGCTAAATTTTAATTAGATCTTAGACAAAGATATCCCTAATATCTAAATATAATGCCAGGTGAATGGAAGAAGTAAACCAGGCAGGCAAATGTGCAATTGCAATTAGTGGATATATTTAAACTCAATCTTAGTAATTATCTGTTAAGAATAGGAGTCAATAGCTCTTCCAGTGACCTTGAACAAATTGCATAGTTCTTTAAAAGTTTTCCCAGTCCATAAACCAGGGTTAATACCATTTTCTATTTACTACCTCAAACAATGATGTCTCTGTATACATTATGTATTCTGAGATCTGCCTATAAAAAATCCTGCATTAATAGAAAACATCATTACTTTGTTGAAAATTAATGTCTTGATATTTACATAGTACCTCAAAGAGTTACAAACTTATCCTCCATTTTTACCAACACAGAACAACTGAGTTTCTGCTTATTTTGCCCCACAGATATTAGTTTTTATGTTTTCATGGTTTTTTTTTCTTTTCTGGCCACATTTCTAACCTTTTTAGATCATATTATTTTATCTTTTCACCTTCACTTGTGAATTCAAAACCATCCAAGTTAGCATCATAAGGGAGTTTAATTAACATATTTCTTTCAGACACTTAATAATTATGTTAAACAAAAACACTGTGTTACTGTAATGTCATCAAAGTCAATCCTCTTTTTGAAACAACTGGCCATGCAGGAGAACAGATATGGCGGTCTCTGCCATAAAAGGTCAATTGGGAGTAGAAGGTAGCAGTATTGGGAAAACATGAGATAGGACATTCTTGCTATTATATTCCAGGTGAAAACCAAAAAATTTAGTCAGAATATCAGAAGCAATGGGGTGAGAAAAATATTTTTTAAAAATTCCTTGAGGTCAGTCTTAGGAATGTGACTATCATATTTGATAGTTGAGGAGCACAGTTGAGGAGCACAGTTGAGGAGCACTCTCTGAGCTCCTTCCACCTTGGAATTGCTAGATGGTTAAAAGATAATAATTATCATATCTAGTAGGGACTGAAGAACTAATGGGCACTGTGCTTGGCACTGGAGTATCTGCAAAACTTCTACGACATTAACCCTGATTTTAGTGAGTCCACGTTGTATTAGAGACACCGAAGTCCCATCTACTTTAGACCAAAACAAGAAATGTCAGGTGAGCTAAGCAGCATAGACGAGAGAGTGAACTAGGTGGTATGGAAGGAACTCAGAGAAGAAATGACATTTTAATTGAGTTTTTCAGTAAGAATTTGAGAAATGGAGCATGGGAAGAAGCTAGTCAAAGGGACCCATGTATGCGCACAAGGAAATTTGGAGTGAGGCACTTTCTAAGGTTGGGGAATTGGCTCCTGTGATCAGAGTAAATGAGGACAAGTGGGAATGGCAGAAGAGAGAAAACTAAAAATCAAGATTGGATCAGGAATATCTTGTGAAGGGTTTCAAGTCTACTCTCTAGGCAATTGGGTAGAGTTGGAAACAGCCTAGAATTTCAAGTTGGGAATTAACATGATCAGTTTATGTCAATATTGATCACTGGACTGATATCCTGAGGAAATGGCAATCCAGTTTCAATATTTATGCCTTTCAAGCCATTCCAATAGGACTTACCTTCTTCAGTTGTATAGGGCCGGTATGCAAGCAGAAATCCCACAAAATACAGACAGGTATCTGAGTTCTGCTATTGATTTCTCCTCCATCCCTGGGAAGTTTATTGTCATTAGATAAAGTTCACTCTTCTCTAAAATGAGTTAATATAAAATGTATTATATGGTAAAAACAGGAGTGGCTAAAATGTTCAAGATAATATCTATTTTTCTCTAATTTTTTTAGTTATGTTATACTTAACTTTTTTAAAGTCTTGCTAATTAACACATGTCTAGTTATATATTTATAATTATCTAATATATTTACCTGGTTTTCTAGCGATTTTAGAATCACTAATAGTCTTTGTTAGAATTCTAAGCTATGCTATTAAAAAAGCATTTCTAACTCATTTAGATATACTTTCCTGCCTTAGTAAATATAATTAACATGATAATTACCACGATGACACACAGTTTTGCAGTTAATTAAAGTTAAAACCTGAGAAACAGTTCTCTTTTTTATATATTAGCAAACATCTGAACACAGATGGATTAAAAAAGGAGTTAAACTCACCTCAAGAAAGTATTTTAAAAACTTTAAAGCTTTTTTTTTAACTTAATATATAAGAACATGTTTTGTTGCTTTACTCCTGAGAAGAAAGTAAAAAAGTTAATAAGGCTTACACTAATAGGCTGAGCTCAACGCCATCAATATATTAAATTTTGGAGGTGTGTTTGCCCAGTGAATGAATGGATCTTCAGTTGAATCACTTGTAATGTAAATTGATTAAATATATGACCATTATCCATTTTACTGACAGCTGTTCACCATTCCCCTGAGGCTTACAACTTGCTGTTGTCAATTTTTATTGAGCATTCACAAAGATTTAGGCACTGAACACACCCAGACTATTAAATCTCCCTGCCTCAAAGAGGTTTACCTTCTGGTAGGACATCACCTGGCTTCTCCATACATTAAGCCTGTCACAGCCAAATAGAAAGGCAGTCCCACTCCTGTGTTCCTTGAGCCCATAATCTGTGTACCCGGCACTATGCTAGGTGCCTGATATTTATGAAGGCCAGATAAATAAGGCCAATGTGTTCTCTGCCTTTGTGGAATTTATAGCCTATCATGTTCTATCAGGCAAGGGTGGCATTAAACAGATCATTACGAATATCATAACTGCTAAGAAAATTAGAAAAATAAAAGTGCAGTGGAATTCCATAGTTTGGGTCCTAGGTTAATTTGGGGAGTAAAAAGTCTCATTACTTATAGTTTCTTTCGGTTTGCCCTAGATTCTTTTTTTTTTTTTTTTTTTTTTTGGTTTTGTGTTGACATGCATGCACTCTTGTGTTCATTTTACAAAAGTTAATCAGTTTTACCATCTAGTCTTATCCCTGTAAAACCTTGGAATGCTATGGCAAGTAATATAAAGGTTAGGGCTACTGGACGGGACAGATTTAAGTGAGGAGCTTGCATGCTTCTGCCCTCCAGAAAACCTTAGAATTATAATTTATAAATTTCCAGCTTTGATGTGCAATAAAAGTTACAATGATGGGAAATGAGAGGCTAGTTCAAGAATATCAGAGCTAATAAAATTAAGAGTAATATACGTGAGGAAATGAAAGGAGACCTTGCAAGATGGCATCAGATCCTTCGGCGAATGCTCTAAATTGTTTTTACAATTGGCATTGCTATTAACATAATTGTAAAATAAGGGGTGATGTGGCATTTTTTATTAAAACTCTATAATCAAGAAATTATAGAAAAGCCTTATTTCTAAAAGAAAGGAGCTAAAAAAAAATCTGAACCATCTTTTTTTATTACATTTTCCAGGTTTAATTTGTGTTAACTTCTCCACACAGAAATTTTTATCCAGTATTTTGGCAATCAAACCATTTCATTTTAGAAATGAAATGCATGATGTCCCGTTATGTTCATAGAAATCTAAGAAACCATGTTCATGTGGCTCCTTTATCAATCAGAATTTTGATCACCATTGTACCAAATACCAAATATGGTATGAGAGGTGAATTTTCTGTCCATGCGCAAATAGTAATAAAAAAGTGAAAGTGACATGATTACTTCTTATCTGCTAAGCTTCATTATTCATGCCTTCTGCCATTTCCCAACCATATTATCAGTTCCCCCTTCCTTGGGTATTTCTGATACTTAACAATGGTTTAATTACAGTTACTCAAAATAATATAGAGAACAAAATGATTATACACTACAAAGGATATTTAATTTCCCAGTGTTGGCCACAAAACAAGTTTCAGCTAAATGATTCTATTAATTATGACTACAAGTCTAGTCCCAGATCTATCTCTACTAATGGGTGACAGTTTGTCTCTTCCGTTGGCACTCTCCATTGATTGATTTAATCTGTTGGATAAAACATGACCAAGAAGATAACAGTCATGAAGAATATATAGAATCCTTGGACCTTCCTCACTTTCTCAAAACATGGAAGTCTCCTGTTTCTCTTTCCTATTGTGATCCATGACTAATTTATAGCAGCTGAAAGCTGACCTCAAAGAAAACACTTTCCTTCTCTATCCTTTGATCACTGTGACAGCTACAAACTGAAACACTTTGCAAATCTCTCCGTCTGGGCATCCAGGGGAAGGCTGTCAGTCAGCCAGTAACCTTTATCGAGCCCCAGTGTGCGTGCAGAGCAGTGCTCCGGAGACTTCGGAATATTATAAAGGTACTGAAGTTCCTCCAGAAGCCCTGACCATCAGGGGCTCTCAGAGTAAAAGACAGTAATCAATTCCAAGATGAATCTATTACTACATAAAGGAGATCTATTCCTGCTTGAAATTTTCTAGTGAACTTTACTCTTGCACCTCTGAGCTGGCACTGAGGTGCCGATAGAATTGCCCATGTCGTCATTATATAATTCAGCTGCTGGTTCAGTCCTGCCCAGAGCAGTGAATAATTCTAGGGGGAGAACAATGAAAACAACTCCTTTTGAAATAAAAAAAAAAATCACCGGATACGCAAAAGAAATAGTATACCATTCTTTTGACATGAGCACCTGCATTTCGGCTAAAATTATATTTAGGACTTTTTCTTCTTCTTTATTATGTAACTTGGAGTGCTTTGTAGGAGAAATATTCATTATTTGTTGTATGGCATTCCCACGTGGGACAAGATAGACGTGGGTTAAGGGGGGATAATGACTAAGGAGCACGGATAGGGTTTCTTTTTGAGGTGACAAAAACATTCTAAAACTGATTGTAGAGATACAACTCTATGGCTATACCCAAGAAAGAGCCGTTTAAATGGGTGAATTGTATTACATGTGAATTATATCTGGGTAAGGCTGATAAAAAATAATTCCCTGTCCATACCTGTGGATTTCATATCAAATAATGGCCACAACCAGCATTCTCACTCCACTCTTGATTGATCATTGATCAGTTGACTTTACAAAACTCAGTTAACTTATTTCCCCTAGCCAACATAAAGAAAAAAAAAAGGTTTTGAAAGCTAAGCTTTTAAGAGTCTGAATCAAATATTACCTAACACACATGCTTTATTGAGATAGAACTTTTTGAAATACCCAGCTGCATACAATTACCCAAAATGCAGACAAAACATATAGTTGTTGCCATCATTCTCTGTCTTGGAGGAGTGTCTCTTTGTTATGTGTTAGCTCTAATCTGTGCAGGAGGGCTATAAACAGTATTCCTTTCCCCTTCACTTTGCCTCAAAGTAGTTGTCAGTTATGCTGCTAGATGAGTGTTAGGCTTGGAGAGAGTGACTGAGTTGTTTTCAAAGAACCACTGTTCCACAGTGCCTTTTTCTTTTAGTCCATTATAAGTACATAAAAGCTACTTTAAAATGTATTATATTATTCCTAAGTAAGTCATAGAAAATGTACGTGTTTTATGATTTGCTTGCTTTCATCCCTTCCTAAATGACAAAAAAATATATATTAGGTTGTAAAAGAGGTATATGTAAAATCGTAACAAAGCAAAAACCAGCCAAATAACTTCAAATTATATGATAATTCTAGAGAAAGAAATAAAGGATCAGAGGAGAGGAAAAAACAGAAAGATGCAAAGGACATACAGCTACTTGGCTACCACAATTTTAGGTTCTAAAATTAATCCAGATTACACCTTAAGGGTTCAGTACAGAAAATTAGGTCATCCAAAGGATACCTAAACTAGACCTTCAAAATTGGGACTAGCCTTTAGGACTAATCTTTATCTGAAACCAGAAGGGATTGTGTGTGTGTGTGTGTGTGTTTGTCTAATTAAAGTATAATTTAGATATAACTTTATATCAATTTTAAGTGTACAACATAATGATTTGCTATTTGTATATATTGCAAAGCACACATCACAATGTCTACTTAGCATCTAGCACCACTCACGGTAACAAAAAATGTTTTCCTTGTGATAAGAACTCTTAAGATGGACTCTCTTAACAACTTTGAAGAAAGAAATACAGTATAATTAAGTGTAGTCAGCAGGGATTCCTAAAAATTGTTAAAACTTCACTCATCATTTATTTCCTGGTAATTGGTTATATAGTGGCCTATTATTGGTAACTGCCTAAATCATCAAATCTCCTCCTCCCTCTTCTAGTCGATCTTTCTCCTCCTCTCTTCCTCATGTGTGCATCTAATGCCTTTATGAAGAATACAAATCCTCATCTCCAATGCAGTTCTTCCACTCAAGTGTCAAGAATTCAAAATGCCAATCAGGTCCTTGTATTTAGATTCCTTAAAAGCATCATGTCCACAACTGAACCCTCTGCACATGTTGATCCCCCAAACTTCCCCGCCTAAACTGCTGTGCTGTGTCAGATGCTGTTACCATGTTCTCAATTTCCTGAGCTATAAATGCCAGTGTTGTTTCGAATCATGATTTTCCTTCATTTCCTGTATCCCTCCAGTTACTAAGGCTGATTGATTTTTCCTTTAAGTTGTTGCATATTCACATAATCCTTTATATGTACACAGCAAATTTCAAAGTACAACACCTTAATACTCTTTCCCCTGGATTATTCTAAGTCTCCTGGCTGACTTCCCCCTTCTCCCCAATTTTAGAGTGGGCCTCTTTGAATTAACAGCAGGTGTAATTCCTATGTGATCTTCCTTAATCATTGTTTAGCCATAATAGTCCTGGGTTCAAAAGACTTGCTTGCTTACACTATTCATGATCATTTGTCTGACACCTCTGTGTATCTGCAAATCAAGTATTTTATTTGGGGGTCAATTTAAAAAGTCTAATTTCTTCATAGAATCTCCTCTAGCTGATTAAAATTTCTACAAACTTCCATTCCTCTGAATTACTACAGAACATGGAGTTTACATAGCCTAAATTATCGATTAATTGTATAAGGCTTTGTTTTGTCAGTATTTTTTCTTGAGTGCCAGTTGAGGTTCTCGGGCACAGGGATTAAGTCCTTTGTAGTTTAATGAGAGTGATAATGGTGGTTTAATGATGATGACAAGTCACTCACAGTAATATGGAAATGCTCTGTTGGAAAAAGCTGATCACTCCTAAAAGGAAAGAAAGAGTGAACCAAGTCTTATGGGATTTTTGGGGTGGGGGTGGAGAAAGGTTAGGGAAAAATGTCTTCCAAGGACAGGACAATATCCAAAATTTAAAGATAAGGTATTTAGCAAATGCAGGGTTATGAGAGGGGGTGAAGAGCAGAAAAGGGACTTCTAGAAAGTGGGTTCTATCCAAATTAAAAATCAAGGAAGTTCCTTCTGGCCAATTTGCCAGATTCCAGAGGTGGAACAGAAGTTGGAGAAAAGGGAACAAAGGGGATGAAGATTTGTAACCTATGAGACGGGAGTTTGGGATTTCGTCTTAGTAGACATGGGAGTAAGATCAAGGACTCGAAGTGTTGCAAATCAGGAAAACTACTCAGCTCTTGAGGTAAAACTAGGTATCACAGCCTGGTGGGAGAAACTCAACTCTTCCTATGAAAAGGACAATTTTGGGGGGAAAGAGATTTTTCTGTATATAAATGCTAGGTTCTTTCTTCCTCCTTCCCCTTTGTCAAAGAATGAAATGAGAAAGTCTTTTGGTGGGTGTTAACCCCTTGGCCCATGTTTTTCAACTGAGAGAACTCATCTAAGAAAAAAAATCCAGGGATGCCTGGGTGGCTCAGTTGGTTGGGCGGCTGCCTTCAGCTCGGGTCATGATCCCAGCGTCCTGGGATCAAGTCCCACATCGGGCTCCTTGCTCGTCAGGGAGCCTTCTCCTCTCTCTGCCTCTGCCTGCCTCTCTGCCTGCTTGTGTTCTCTCTCTGTTAAAATAAATAAAATAAAATCTTTTAAAAAAAAATCCATAAATATCAGTAAACTGGTATCTTTTTCTCTCTCTTTTCCTTCTGAGGCCAGTACCAGCTGATTACCTGGGCAAGTAACCAACACTCCATCACCAGTAATGATGCGGACAGACATCAAGGGCCTCTTGATTCGATACACTGAGAATCACCCTTGTGGTATTGTAGGGGGAGAAAATGCATTGCTTGAATCCAATCATGAAGAAACATCAGAGAAACTTAAATTGAGGTACACTCTACAAAACAAGGGACCTGAAATGGAAGGACTGCATTTACCATCTCACAAAGGAACAGTTAAGAACCTTATGCCAGTTATTTTTCAGTATGAAATATTAGATCCAACAATTTTTCTGTGTGAGCAACTCCTTAACCATTTTAATATATTAACATCAAAAATTCTTTTTGTTTTGATCAAAACTGTATTTGAAATTCTTTCAGGACTCCACCATGAAACAAATTTAGTAAACAAGTGTCATAGGGAAGACTTCCCAGGTTAACATCTACTCTCAAGATATAGGTTATTGGAGACCTAATTATTCATTTCCTCATTTTAGTTTTATTTATTTATTTTTTTATTTATTTATTAGGAAAGAGAGAGAGTGAGAGAGAGCATGAGAAGGGAGAAGGTCAGAGCTAGAAGCAGACTCCCCATGGAGCTGGGAGCCCGATGTGGGACTCAATCCCGGGACTCCAGGATCATGACCTGAGCCGCAGGCAGTCGCTCAACCAACTGCGCCACCCAGGCGCCCTCCTCATTTTAGTTTTAAAGGAAGAGTGAAAAACATATATAGCATTGACTCATTTACTTATGTCAGCAATCAGTTCTCATTGAGCAACTGACATTGTCACCTTTTTTGGTTCATTGATGTCATCAGCACTGAAGTAGAAAAATAGAAATACATATAGGTATATTTTTTTATATAGGTAGCATTTTTAATTGCTTCTCATTAATTTCTTTCCTCAAGAAATTTTATTTACATATTTATTTATTTATTTTAAAGAATTTATTCGAGAGAAAGAGCGTAAGTGGGGGGAGTGGCAGAAGAAGGAAAGAGACAAGCAGATTCCCTGCTGAGCAGGTTGCCCAACTGGGGGGACTTGATCCCAGGACCCCAAGATCATGACCTGAGCCAGAGGCAGACACTTAACTGACTGAGCCACCCAGGTCCACCTCTTCAAGAAATTTTAAAATAGTTCCCTTCCCCTCCACCCCCCAGTTATATGTCTTAAAAATGGTGGTGTGCTGCTCCTTAAAGTAAAATTTTTATCATATAAAAATTATAGTCTCCAAACTCTAGTGAAGTAAATATATAGAAGTTTGTATTTTATTATTTCCACTTTAATTTTTAAGAAAATTTAACTTCTTGAGGCACGTGGGTGGCTCAGTCATTGAGCATCTGTCTTCGGTTTGGGTCATGATCCCAGGGTCCTGGGATCAAGCCCCACATCAGGCTCCCTGCTCGGCGGGAAGCCTGCTTCTCCCTCTCCTGCTCCCCCTGCTTGTGTTCCTTCTCTTACTGTGTCTCTGTCAAATAAATAAATAAAATCTTAAATAAAGAAAAAAGAAAATTTAACTTCTTTTACTTGAGTCAGAATACTGCAAGAGAATAACTAAAAGCCAGAACAAAAATTACCCATTGCTCCATCAGTAATGAAATCAGTGTCTTTATTCATGGTGCCCCATGAAATTTTCCACATGCAATTTCTATTTTTATATGTAAGCAGCAATACTCTAGATAGAATGCTCTTCTGTGTATAACTCCATGCATGCATTGCTATTTTGCCACAGTATTGCTTTTTTTGGGGCGGTCTCCTTTCTGTTCTTTTCTTTTTCATTCTTTAGCCTTCCACCCACGGCGTCCAATAGTAACAGATTGACATATATTGCCTCAGATCTTCTTGAATGGTTAACAGTATGTATAAACATACATTATCAAAGATATCTTATCTCATTAATCAGAATTGTTAGATGCTCAGTAAATGGAAAGCATAATCAGAATTGTTAGATGCTCAGTAAATGGAAAGCATAAAACTGATTTATGCATAACTTGAATATTTTATTAATTTAATTATATACTTTTAAACACATTATATATGTTTTTAAGTGTGTGGAGCTAGTTGATTTTAAATTTTCTTGCATAAATCACACCCCAACTTCCAGTTTGGTTTTCTCTAAAGTGGATCAAGCTATTGAAGATACTTGCTAAGCAATTTAGTGTGTGATCTTTTATATTTTTATAATTTTCTTCTCTGCTCTTTTCACAGTGGTCTTGTCCACACTTAAATTCTCAATATATATTTTCAACAGCTTTCACTGATGGAGTCTTTTCAAAGTTTTAAGTTTGTCTTCATGAAGCAACAACTTCTTTTTTTTTAGTTTTTTTGTGTTATGTTAGTCACCATGAAATACATCATTAGTTTTTTTTTTTTAAGATTTTATTTATTTATTTGATAGAGGGAGAGAGATCACCAAGTAGGCAGAAAGGCAGGCAGAGAGAGAGGGGGGAAGGCTCACTCATCCCCTAACCCCTCCCCTCTAAAACCCTCAGTTTGTTTCTTGGAGTCCACAGTCTCTCATGGTTATTCTTTGCCTCCTACACACCCTCCCCCACCGCTGCTTCACTTTTCCCTTCCATCTCCTAATGTCCTCCCTGCGTTTCCTTTATTCCTTATGTTCCACAAGTAAGGGAAACCATATAATAACTGATTTTCTTTGCTTGATTTAGTTCACTCGGCATAATCTCTTCCAGTCTCATCTATGTTGATACAAAAGTTGGGTATTCATCCTTTCTGATGGCTGAGTAATATTCCATTGTATATGTCAACCACATCTTCTTTATCCGTTCATCTGTTAGAGGTCATCTTGGCTCTTTCCACAGTTTGGTGATTGCGGCCCTTGATGCTATGAACATTGGGGTACATGTGGCTCTTCTTTTCACTACATCTGTATCTTTGGGGTAATACTAGGTCATAGCGTAGCTCCATTTTTAATTTTTTGAGGAATCTCCACACTTTTTCCAGAGTGGCTGAACCAACTTCCATTCCCACAACAGTGTAAGAGGGTTCTGCTTTCTCTACATCCTCTCCAACATTTGTTGTAACAACTTTTTTATGACACTTATTTTTTAATTTATTTTAAAAGATTTTTTTATTAGAGAGAGAGAGAGAGCAAAAGAGAGAAAGGCAGAGATAACACAAGAAGAGGAGAGGGGCAAGGGAAGAGGGAGAAGCAGACTGCCCACTGGGTCCTCAGGATCCAGGTGGGACTGGATCCCTGGACTCTAGGATTGTGACCTGAGCTGAAGGCAGACACTTAACTGACTGAGTGACCCAGGTGCCCCTTTTATGACATATTCATAAACACCTTATGTAACATTTTATTAAATGTCAAAATTGCAGTAGGAATAACACATGGTACAAAGGAGTTTAGTAAACAAACACAACTGCAAGTGAATGTTTAAAGGTAGGAACAGAATGGTATGGATAAAATCATAGGAATCAACTTTCTGGAAGCAATCCATGTGCTTTTTGCTTATTTTATGGAGGGAATGGATATGCTTTGTGTATGCTTTTTGTCATTCACTTTATATAAATAAAATTATCCAATATATATTTATAAGCTACTTGCTTGTCTTAATGACATATAATTGCTTTTTTTCCAGAACAATAGCTTAGTTCTAACTCATTCTTTTCAATAGGTGATTGATGTTTCATCAAATGGATGTGTTAAAAATCCTGTCAACTATTACTTATTGAGGGGCACCTAGGTGGCTCAGGGGGTTGGGGCCTCTGCCTTCGGCTCAGGTCATGATCTCAGGGTCCTGGGATCAAGCCCTGAATCTGGCTCTCTGCTCAGCAGGGAGCCTGCTTCCCCCCCTCTCTCTGCCTGCCTCTCTGCCTACTTGTGATCTCTCTCTCTGTCGAATAAATAAATTTTAAAAATCTTAAAAAAAAACCTGTTCCTTATTGATAAGGATTTAGATTATTTCCAGGTTTGGTCACTTCAAACAGTGTTTTAATGGAGCTTTTTATACATATTTTCTTAGATACTGCTGCATTTATTCCTATTGGATAAATTATTTAGATTTTGTTCTTCTTTCAGTGTCTACTTTCAATATCCTTAACTTCAAGTATAATTATACAAAATCTTAAAACAAGGCTGGGGCTCAAAAGAGATCACTGTAATTCCCGTTTATACTTGGTAGGGTTTTGACCAGTTTGAAAAATTTAACCAATCTGGAATCCAGTGATAAATTCTGAATCCACTGGGATTCAGAAGCCCATCGTCCATTTGTTGGCTTGAGTAATTTCATAAGTAAATTTCTGTGTTGCAGAACCTGGACTAGATACTGCAGAAGAACCAAGCGGCACTCGGAGACTTTGGAGGTTCAGAGGTTTACGTAACCCAGTGGGCTCAGACTCTTTTCTCCAGAGGTTTGAGTCCTAAGCACAAGCAGGGAGGGTAATTTATAACTTCCTACTTCCGCATATTTGGTATTTTGGCGCGCTCAGGAAACGGGGTAGGAGAGAAGAACCTAGAAGGGCTTTGAGACTGGAGTTCCCTTGCCGGTTTGGTTGGTCAGCTTAGAGTACAGTTTTTTCCTTATCATTTGTGGTCCCTATACCTCTTGCATTTGAAGAATGCTACATCTAGGACAGCTTTGATTTATTCCTATGATTTCTTCTACTGCAAAGTTTGTCACAGAGTCCAAAGTAAAACTCTGTCTGTATTGAGATGGCATAGGGAAATATGAAGAATTTATCTATCATCTATCTATCTATCATCTATCTATCTTTCTATTTAAGATTTTATTTATTTGACAGAGAGAGACATGGCGAGAGAGGTAACACAAGGTGGGGGAATGGGAGAGGGAGAAGCAGGCTTCTCACCAAGCAGGGATCCTGATGTGGGGCTTGATCCCAGGACCCTGAAATCATGACCCGAGCTTAAGGCAGATCCTCAACGACTGAGCCACCCAGGTGCCCCAGGAAATACGAATAATTTAAACACATAAAATGTTAATACAATATATAAATCCAAGCACATGATTTCCATTTCTTACAAATCAGAACAAGGGTGTAAATAACATAAAAGTTAAGCCTGTTTTTACTTTCCCATGAAAATGTGAATTATTTTGAATTTTATGGTTATTGCAGTCCAGTGGACTATAACATACCAGCATGTGATGTATTCTCTTTAAATTGTGACCAGCATTAACGAGCTGCTTTAAGCAGATTCAAGGCTCACAAATATCCAGGAAAGTATCAGGGCCACCAGGTTACATGATTCTTCCATGTAATGTCTCTAATCATATACTGCATCTTTGAAATCAGGTGTTGTGCATAACGTGTAATCACATCCAATTTCTCATTCTGCAAGATGCACTTTTTTATGTGCTTCAGCATAGAGGTGACTTGATATATTACTATAATAGTTGTTCTCTGGATTATCAATATCTTCATCTGTGGAAGTTTTGTAATAACCAAAAGTATGGAAGTTGGGCTTTATTGTAAGTTTTCCTTTTAAAGACTATTTATTTATTTGGGAGAGAGAGAGAGCACTGAGTACAGGGGTGGGGGTGGGGGCAAAAGGAGGGGACAAGCAGATTCTCCCCTGAGTAGGGAGCTTGACACGGGGCTTGATCCCAGGACCCTGAAACTATGACCTGAGCCAAAGGCAGACGCTTAATGGACTAAGCTATCCAGGCGCCCCTATTGTAAGTTTTTAGATATCCCTAGTATATATAAGCCAGAGATGCTGGAGACAATAGAAGACTGAGATTATAAAAACATATAAAATATGTTTTTATAAATGTTTACATTATAATGATATAATAAATGCATTATATCACTTATTATGAAAATAAGTATGTCTTTCCTGTCTGACTCTTCTAGACTAAGGTAAGGCAGAGATTTTTAGGGAAATTGTAGGATTCTGTTTAATGAAGTAGATTTATACATTAACCATTCAGATCAAGGATGCATATCTCCATATCCATTTTGCCTCCTGCCTTTACAAACCTGTTTTTGGCAAGCACGATGATAAAGTCAATCTTAAGGTTTTCATTAATGCTTGACAGGTACAAATTAGCTACTGTGGGTTTATGTTACTCTTGTAATTTATACATACAAAGTGGCTCCATAGGTAAAAACTAAATACATGGATGACTGCGTGTCCTTGTCTGATCTGCCACATTCTGCTAAAGTCTTGATCATAAAATTTTTTTTAAAGATTTTATTTACTTATTTGACAGAGAAAGAGATCACAAGTAGGCAGAGAGGCAGGTAGAGGGAGAAGCACGCTCTCTGCTGAGCAGAGAGCCCAATGTGGGGCTCGATCCCAGGACTCTGAGATCATGACCTGAGCCGAAGGTAGAGGCTTAACCTACTGAGCCACCCAGGCGCCCCTCTTGATCATAAAGTTAACATGAGCCTTCACCCCCTCAATTCCTGGACTAACAGTAATAAATTTTTGTGTCTGTCTCCATTTGTCACACCATTTGCTAAAAGAGACCTAGTAATAATTTTTATGATTCAACATTTCCTGACTGTTGTCTTTCTTTACATTATTTTCCACTCAGGATTTCTGCCAAAACCACTGGAGGTCTCATTTTTGGTAGACAGAGTAAAGAAGCGCAATAGAAAAGTAGATCTGTTGCTTGTAGGAAGAGTTTCTCCATGTCTTCAAAGTCACTAATATGCTCTTATTAATGCTTAAAAGTCAGATATGAAAAGTGGAGGTGCTCATATCTGTAGCATTTGCAGATTTCCATGGTGTAATTGTTCTCATTGTGGATGATTTCCAGCCACCAATGCAATGTCACTAAATGAAGATTTGGGCAGAGATTTTAACCATTAGTTCTTCCAAAACAATACAGATTCCTTGCAACACACTAATTTAAAAATGTGTTAACCTCCATCATCTTGGCATATCTAACCAAGTGAAATTGAGTAAGGAAGGGGAGGTAGAATTATAGAGGTTAAGAGAAAAGTTGTATTTCTGATTCACAGTTGTAATTGAGAAAAATTTGCTATGGAAAATCAAAGAAAGGATGCTAAATTCTAAAACATTTGATGAGATATATTGATTTGTCATTCCCGGGAAGTCCAGAGATAAGTGGTGGAACCAACCTTGGCTCATAATTGGTACCCAATATTTTTTTTTGTTTTGGTCCATGATCAGGATTTGAAATAAGTTATACTATGCGTAACAATGCTAGTTATTTTAGATAAATCTGAAACTATTCAACATGATGTAATGTTCCCATATAACTAAGATAAGACATTTACTTTTGAGGTGATATAGCTTCTATATTCATGTATGTGTACATTTATTTTATCCCTTGATCTTTCATGAGACTTTGTGGGAACTCATACAACCTATTCAGCACCTCAGAGTTTACTTCTCAAACAAGGATATTATTTTACACTCATCTTTTTAGAAGATTATGACTAAGTAATATAAGCATTAAGAATGCTTTGAATTGTAAGTGGGCACCAGTACCATCCCAAACTATAGAACATGATGATCAAATGGAATTTTCTACACTGATAGAAATGCTCTATATCTACATTGTCCAATTAAACATTCAGTTTCTTAATTGAATTAGCCACTTTTCCAGTGCTCAGTTGCCACTTAATTAAACCAAATCTAAATTTAAATAGCAATATGGCACTAGTGGTTCCCATGTTGAAAGTGCCACTCTAAAAGACGAACCACCAATGTTTATTTCTTCTTCATCAGCAAAATCAATAGTTGGCCAACAATTCTGTCACATGAAGTGACAAATATGGCATTTTGAAAAAAAAAACTGTTCATGAATTTTTAAAAACTGTTTTATCACTAATAGTGGCAAAAATGGAAAGAAACTGTATATGCTTACAAGAAACTTATAAGTTCACAATTTCAAAGCTTTTTGAAGAATCTAATTTTCTTTCACAATAGGAATTTCAAACATGGATGAAGACTTAGCTAGAGGAAGAGAATAAATATTAGAAATGAATACAATTATGGTGGTCAGTAAATGAGTATTTGAATGATGCCTTACCTCTTTGATATTCATAAAAATATCCAATATCACTGCTGATTTTTCTATCACTAGTTTAAAAATATATGTTGCTGACTTCATAAATTTGTAAAGAGTTAGTTAAAACTTAGTCATCTTATAAAGCGGAAGTGGATAGTTAGTTGAAAACCAATTTAACCAATTTGCCATAATATTCTAAATATTCTAAAATTTAATTTCACTCAAAAAAAATGTCTGTAAGCCTGTGGTTATCCTAAATTTGGCAAAATAGCTTATCCAACTGTTTCCTAAAATACTTTTGGACCTGAGTTAAAACAAAACAAAAATAAAACAAAACAGTCACAAAAATATCTGTAATTCAAAATGGTTAACTGAAGTTTATATAGCTCTTTTTTTTTTAATTGTTATCTGATCTTCCATTATGCAGCACTGATCTCTTGGCAAAACGCTTTAAGCTATCCAAATCTTATACCCAGGAAACAATATGCATTTTGTTTACCTGTTCTAGAAGAGCTTTGAAAAAAACTTCCCTAGTTCCTCCAATTAAAATGTGAAAGGCAGGCACAAAACAGTTTGGCCGGTTCACTCAGTGATAAGGAAACACAAGCTTAGTTTAATTCATTCTTCTAAAGTGCCAACTGACAAGCTTACATTGAATTCAGTCCAGGCTCAAAAGTATAATTGATGTCAGCTCAAATTCTCAGCCAAAGACAAACACTGAATCTGTTGCTATTGGCTTTGTTTGGGTTTCAGGTGCAGGGCCCCTGCCATATGGTATCCTTGGGGCAGGTTTTTTGTTATGGTGTGTGTGATGTATGTGTGTGTGCTTGTTAATATTGCAAACATCCTTCAGTTGCAAAGCAAACAAGGGAAAGGCAATCCACTCGTTGCCTAAAACCACTATAGACCACCAACTGCTGAGTACTATTAAAGTTACATAGAGCATTAGACAAATAGAAGTTCCTGTCCAAGATACTACTTTACCAATGAATTCTTTATTTGCCCTTAACATCCTGTTTTCCTTTCACCAACAAATGGCTCTGCATTTATAATTAATGAATTGACACTGTATTATTAATATAAACTTCAAGATATTTTACAACAGACCAAGGTTTGTATCCAGAGTTTTCATTAAATCATCATTGACTGTGACAGGAGAGCTCTTTTTTATATATGTAAAAAATATTTTATTTGAAAATGGCAAATCATTTGGACCAAATGAATACTTTATATAAGAAACTATTGAATAATTAAAAATATAGATAGCCCTAGCATGATCTATATATTTAGTACTATAGTCAATGGATTTGAAAAATTTCAGTTTTCTTTCTTGTTGATATAATTACAACATTTATGACTCAATCAAGTTATTATCAAGGCCCTGTCAAGTTTGGGCATTGCATGAGGCCTTATGGGGAAAAAGATATAAAACAAAATCCCTACTCAAGAAGCAAAAAGTTTTCATGTCTAAAAGGAATACATATGAAACTACAGCGGATATTATAGGCAGAATATAATCATTAAATACAAGTAGCAGGGGATTAAAAGCCGAAAGATATAAATAAATCCTGGGAGGTTCCATAAAGGAGATAGGACTTAATACAACTTTGAAGAATGAATAGATTTTACATAGAAAGACTTGGTTATGGAATATTATTTTAAATAAGAATAATAGCATGAAAAAAGGGGCCTGGAAGAAACATATTGGGTTATCTGTAATTATGGATACCAGTATGAGTAGTCTGAAGGAGAAGAGGGAATATTGTCATGTAACCAAAATGGGAGGATTTTTTAGAAGGTAATTGCAAGGCATTTGGACTTGATACAGTAGGAAAGTGTTTTCAGTGAGGTATAGGACTGTAAATCTATGCATAGAAGGGCCCTGGATTGGATGCCTGGATGGCTCAGTCAGTTAAGTGTCTGCCTTGGGCTCCTGGGTGGCTCAGTTCATTAAGCAACTGCCTTTGGCTCAGGTCATGATCCTGGAGTCCTGATCGAGTCCCACATCTCCCCCTGCTGAGTGGGGACCCCACTTCTCCCACTGACCTCTCCCATCTCATGTTCTCTCTCTCTCTCAAATAAATAAATAAATAAATAAATAAAATATTTAAAAAAAAAAAAAGGTGTCTGCCTTTGACTCAGGTTATGATCCCAGAGTCCTGGAATCGAGTTCCACAACAGGCTTCTTGCTCAGCAGGGAGCCTGCCCTCTCCTCTGCTGGCCATTCCCTCTGATGAGGGAACAGAAGCCTGGCTGAGGATGAAGCAAAAGCTGACACCCTGCAACCTTCCCCCGCCCCCACTCTTGGGTGGGAAGGTCTTCCAGGAATCTCCCATTTTATGTTAAATACCTTGCTAGAGGGGAAAAACAACCTTAACCTGACAATGGCAAGCCTCAAGGCCTCAAGGATCTTGAAGGTCCTCTTTAGCATATGAAAGTTCTTTTGAAATCTCCCTTTTTCCTTACCTCCCCCAAATCCAAAGTACACAACCTGCCACCCCTCACAACCCCCCAGCCAGCAGCTCTTTCTGCCCAAGGGTCCTGTCTCCTTGCTTTAATAAGCCATTTTGCACCAAAGATGTCTCAAGAATTCTTTCTTGGTCGTTGGCTCCAGATCCCACTCCCACTAAACTTGGCTTATATTCTAAAACTTCATCACTTTTGCTTGCGCTCTCTCTCTCTGTCTCAAGTAAAAAAAAAAAGAAAAAGAAGAAGGAGGAGGAGGAGGAGGAGGAGGTGGAGGGCCCTGGAGGTGTCTGGTTAGACCAGGAAAGTGGGGTTTCTATGAAAGCCCATGCTAGTTTATTCTATACATGAGAAGACTTTGAAGTCTGTGTTAAGTAAATTGTGGATTATTTAATTTTTTAAAAGGTTCCATAAACAAAAGCAATCTTTTAACTCTTTAAAGCAATCACAGGATAAACTCAGCCCCCTATAAATATATGCAATGCATTTAGAGTGCAATGATTCTATTTTTTTTGACATGGTTATAGTTCTGAGTATTAACAAGTTATTAACAGAGGACAAAAATTTAGAGATCTTGACTTTATACCTACACTTTTGCTATAATTGATACTGTAAGTGCAATACAAATAAACAAACAACAATTAAATAAGGTGACCCCATGGAGGAAATACAGTACAGAAAATTAGGTGTTAAGTTGCTTCTGCGCAGCATCTTTTTTTTTTTAAAGATTTTATTTACTTGACGGAGAGAGAGAGATCACAAGTAGGCAGAGAGGCAGGCAGAGAGAGAGGGGAAAGCAGGCTCTCCGCCAAGCAGAGAGCCCAATGTGGGGCTCGATCCCAGGACCCCAAGATCATGACCTGAGCCAAAGGCAGAGGCTTTAACCCACTGAGCCACCCAGTTACCCCTCTGCGCAGCATCTTAAAAGGACAAATTTATCAAGATAATTTCAGGTGGAAGAGTTTCCTCCTATCATTCCTGCATTCTATAAGAATTCAAAGACTAATTAAAATGATTTTTTCACATATGTTAGCTTCATTCAACACCCAGCCCATGAGAGAGTCTTGGTTAGGTTCATCTAAGTCATTCTGTTTTGAAAATTATATAAAAAGTCAGCTCCTTCTAAATACTATGGCTTCTTAATAGGTCCACTTCTGAGCACTTCTTGGTAACTTCTTCAGCAGTTACCAAGATCTATGTTTCAAGTATTCTAACTTATAAATTAGAAAGGCTCATTGCTTAGCACCCTGACTCGAAAGCACTGTTTAAGTGGAAGTTCTAGACCAAGGATTTCAACCGACTTTTTAAATGTTGCTTTATTAATATGGAGACTACCTCTGCAGTCTATTTGCTTAAATGCTCTTCTGAAAGGCCAGGGCAGGCCAATTTGTCCCTTTGGGTATTAAATCTGACCTTTGGGTTGTTCTCTCCCTCTCACTAATCCTGCCTCTTAGACATACAGTTAGCATTCATTTAAAAGGAACATGGTGGCCATGCTGTTAATCTTTAGGAAAGGATTTGTTGCAGATTTATGAATGTCTTGGATGCCTAAAGAGGTGTTTTTGGTATATGAATAACCAGTGAACACCTCATCTGCAGCTTTTTCTTACTCTACATCCATCTTTTTAAAGCAATTGTTCTC
>CM052810.1:162635702-162813440 GCA_028533885.1 Nasua narica | reverse complement strand
CTCAAACCATTAAAGTCACCTGGGGAGCTTTGCTATAACTCAATGCCCAAGCCATTCCTCAGACTAGTTAGACCAGAATCTCCGGTTTTCTCTCTCTAGAAGTTGAATTGGAACATTATCATATGCTTCCAGTTTTCAGGGCATTTTATGATATTGTGGTCCATCCAGTATTTCCTCAAATCATCTTAACTCTATTTTGAACCCTAGAGAGTAAGATAGAGGAAGCGTTAGCTTGTGAATGGGATGTCACTATATTTTCTGTTGCAAGTGATAGAAACCCAATAGAAACTAAACTAAGGCAAAGAGCAAACTTCCTGAGTCATGTAACCGAAATATTCTGGAGCTAAGGCTAGGTCAATGGGTGGCTTAATGATGTCACCAGGACTTGGTTTCTCTTCATCTCCTGGCTCTATCTTCTGTTGTGCTGGCTTCATTCTCAGATCCCATTATTTGGGACCTTTTCAATTCCAGGCTAACATTATCCCAAGTATAATAGCAGAATAATTCTCTTTAGACAGGTCATGTTTTAGCTCTAGCAGTCATTCTAGTTGGCTAATTTGGACCCTGTAGTCTTAAACCCCTTCTGAAACAATAGTAAAAGATAGGGGTATTTAGGACTCATAATTAGGCCTGTGTTTCATGTCCCTTTCTGGAGTCTGGGATGGAATCCTATCCAAAACATATTATTGGAAATTGGCGGCAGGTCATTTTTACCAAAAATTTTGGTCATTTTTCAGGTCATTTTTCTCTCTACCTAAAGAGGGAAAACCAATGCTGGCCTTCTAAAAAAGAGGCAAATGTCCACTATAGGGTAACTAGACCATTGGGTTAAGTGTTCCAGGGGATATGAAACAAAAGTGAGTCTCTGTCATGGATGAGTGAATGAGTGGTAAGTGACATACAGAAGGCTCTCTCAGTACACATTAGCCATGGCTGGCTCTTTATTAGCCTTAAGGCACAAAGGATCCTTTATAATGACTCAGAGATGCAAAATATTGTAGGAAAAGCAGGAATCAGTATAGAATCAGTCAGTATCACCATGACTTGCTTAATGAAGTACGGATCGTAAAAAGATCTCTTTAAAAAAGGAGGGATGGAATGACATGTTAGAAAGCAAAGTGAGGGCTCCTGGGTGGCTCAGCTGGTTGAGCAACTGCCTTCGGCTTAGGTCATGTTCCCGGAGTCCCAGGATTGAGTCCCACATCGGGCCCCCAGCTCCACGGGGAGTCCACTTCTCACTCTGACCCGCTCTCTCTCACTCTCTCTCTGTTTCCTAATAAATAAATAAATAAATAAATAAATAAATAATCTTTAAAAAAAAAAAAAAAAGAAAGCAAAGTGAAAGGAAGCCAACAGTTTTTCTAAAAAAAAAACTTTCCTATTTCCTCAAAAAAGGAAGAAAGAAAGAAAGAGAAAGAAAGAAAAGAAGAGAAAGGAAAAGAAAAAAGATTTCTAGGATAAGAACCATGCTTTATTCAGTCTGCATATGATAGCCTATAAATACTTGATGAGATTATCTTATAACCATAAAATATAATGACAGACTGTCTCCTTCACCATCACCATGATGAAGTTATAGCTTAAAGATTACATGGTTCTAGAATCGGTTGCTTGTGATCCAGTTCAAATTTCGTATGACCTTTGGAGAGACTTTTCATATCTCAAAGTCTGAGCTGTCTCATTTCTAAAATAAGAATGACAATAATTCTTACACATAGTGTTGTGAAGTGAGGTAAACCATGAAATCATAAATACAATGTTGGTATATAGTAAATGTGAGTAATTATATATCCACTCCTCATTCACATCCTCCTCCCCCTCTCTTCTTTCTCTTCATATTCTTGATTGTTAATAAATGGCATGTAAGGTTATGCAATCACTGAAAAATGTTCTTATTTGCCTTTTGATTGGTTGATTTGGTCTCAATATATTTCCATTCTGTTTATATTCCAGAAGTGATAAGAATTATTAGGAAAACAAAATTAGAGGTAAAGGAGGGGGAACTGTCATCCAGAATTCTATCATTCAAATTGAATTGCTATTAAATGCTATTAGTATTTTAGTGTTTTTTCCCTTCATTTTCTTCTGTGTACATTTTGCATACTTATTTTTTATGTTTTTGGTTTTTTTTTTTTTTTTTAAATAAAGTGCTCTTGGGGGACCTGGGTGACTCAGTGGGTTAAAGCCTTTGCCTTTGGCTCAGGTCATGATCTCAAAGTCCTGGGACTGAGCCCCACATCGGGCTCTCTGTTCAGCAGGGAGCCTGCTTCCCTCTCTCTCTCTGCCTGCTTCTCTGTCTACTTGTGATGCCTCTCCTCTCTGTCAAATAAATACATAAAATCTTAAAGCAAACAAACAAACAAATAAAAAGTGCTCTTTATTTTTTTCAGGTTTCCCTACACTTACTTTTTTTTTTTTTTTACATTGTACATATGGATAGTATAGTATTTCTCATAATTTCAAAAATCTAAAAAGTTACCCAAATTCCTATTCTTAGGTTAATTCTTTAGTTAGCTAACTAGCTAGATAGTTAGACATTTGTCAGAGTTTCCTTTTTTGAGTTTTTATATTTGAGAATCAGGAAACATATTTAAAATTGCTGCAGACTAAAAGTAGCATTGAATATCTCAGTCTGGAAAAAAAATTATAATCACATGCAGATTTCACTGTCTAAACCAATTAATGAAGATTCCAAGTAGAGTATGTCACTTCTGTGTCCTCATAATTAAACAGGTTAAAAAATGTATTTATAAATTATCCTGAACTCTAAGTTATTGTTAAGATCCAGTTTTTAAACTAACACATATGCAACTCATTCAATTACAAACCATTTGGCAAACATCTTTTTCAAAATGTCAAGACAAAATGTAAGTATGTGAAGAACCATATGCACAGTTCTCCCCTTTGGAGGGCACCAGCTCTTCACTATCTCTGACAAATTCCTAAAAAAACAACTGTTTCATCTCTGCAGCAAGCAGACAATTACTCGTCAGCAGCGGCAATAGCTAGTGCCCCTGCACCATTGAAGCTCAGCCTCTCCCAACCTCCACTGGAGTGGGCCAGGAAATTAGTAAGCAGAGGTCAGGAGACTGAAAATAGGACATGAGACATGCTCAAACCCTCTCAGTCATGCACTCCTTTTCCTCTTTCCTCCTCATTCTATTCTATCCCTGTGAGAACTGCAGGCCCGGGAAAAGCCAAGAAGAGCTCTGATTGTTTTTCCAAATGTCATGAAAAATACTTCAGGACAAAATAATCTCAGTAGGATAGTGATTTCAATAACAAAAACAGGGAAGTTCTTGTATTACCATAAACCCTGTCCCCTACTGTCCTTCCCAAATGCCTATTAGTCTTACTTCTCTGCCTCTTCCATCTTCAACTGGTCACAGCCCTATCAGTTTACCCACCAGACAAGATTTCCAAATCTCCTTTCATTTCCTCCCACTTCCTTTCCATTGCCTTATTGACTGATTCTAATTCTTTCCTCACTAAATTTTCTTGGGAACCTTCAGTTGGTCTCCCTGGTTTCATCCTCTCATTTCTATTTATTCTGCACACTGCTGCCAAGATGATTTCCTAAGTCTTTAAACTTGCCTGTCTAATTGTTTTGCTTTAAAAAAAATTAAACAAAATCTCCATTGTTTCCTTGTGCCAATGGGATAGATACAAACTCCTTAGGATGGCATTAAGATCTTTGCATGACTTATTTCCAGTTTAAGGTAAGGATGCTTTTCCAACCAAACTCTCTTGTGTCTCATCTTCTCCCCTACCACACCTACCTTGTTTTGCACCAACACAGACCTTCTCACCATTCCCTTAATACACTATTTTTCTTCTAGACCATATAAGTGTGCCTATCACATTCTCCCAGCACAGGAAAGAATATCAGAATTAGCACTTGTAAAGCACACTCAGTTTTCCCAGCACATAATCTGCACAACATTATGAAGATGTAAGAATTACCGTTTCTATTTTGTAGGCTAAACAAGAAGGAAATTGTCCAGGCACATGCCATGCTTAATGATGTTGCTTGGTTTAAAATCTATGTCATTTATCCTCGGTGGAATGCTCTACACCCAATTCTTTGCCTGAAAAATTCCTCATTGGACTGCTCGATCTCACTTTAAGTTTAGCTCTTCTCCAGAGGAAATGAACTAGCCTTCTCTAGTATCACAATACCTGCTGGGATGATCCCAGAGTTTTTGTATGGCAGGCTAAGGGAAACAATCCACCTGAAAGGAAAAGACAGTGGGGATAGGCAAGGAAAATTACCTTGAAGCTTTATTTACATAAAGAGTACACTGTTTTTACCTTATGTTTTATGCTGATGAAGATGATGGGGATACCAGTGTCCCCAGCTGACCTATGTGCTGCCATTGCAATATATCCTCTCCTATGATAGATACAATTCTATTCTGATTTCTCCACTAATATGCTTACTTTCCAGACTGAAAAAGTGATCCTGAAGATTTTGCACAACATCTCATTCATCTTTCAATTCCTTGCCCTTGTAAGGGACCTGGCTTTACCTGGGTGCTTAGTAAGTGTGGGAAGAATGGGAGCAGGAGTGGATGAAATGGTCATTTCCTGCCATAACAACTTCAGAATATTTTTGTAAAGTTTTATTTATTTATATAAGAGAGAGAGTGGGGGAGGAGCAGAGGGAGAGGGAGAGAGAGAATCCTCAAGCAGACTCCCCACAGAGTACAGGGCTTGATCCTAGGACCCTGAGATCATGTCCTGAGCTGAAATCAAGAGTTAGCCACTTAACGGACTGAATCACCCAGGGACCCATGGAATATTTTCATTGAACTTCATCAGAAACCAGTTTGGAAGTTTGGTGTTTTCAATTATCAAGGACTCATGCTCTAACTATCTATTAATGCCATGCATGGTTATTTTAGTAATTGGGTTTTAACACATTTAAACAAATAGGTCACTTTAATACCCAAAGTCAATGATCCGTTCATCCAAGTAAGTACCATAATTTGCTTCTGAAAAGATAGCTTCACAGTTAATTCACTTCAGTCTTAGTAATGGCTATATTTCTATTATTACAATTGAATTGAAATTAAGCAAATCTTTCAAAAAAAGTTAAGCTTGGAACTTGGATACTTGGATGAAAATAGTAATTGTAAATTGTGAAAGTACTAAGGAAACATGTTTTTTATAATTTTATACATCAAAGTGGGAACTTCTCAAGAACAGGGCTGTAATTCTAGAGGGATGCCTAAGAGTCAAGACCCTGATATGTTGTTTGTATCAGATTTTGAGGGAATAAGTTGACAGGGGCCCCATGCAGCTCATTGTTTCTTCATATACTCAGTGAAATAAGACAGGAGGAGACAATCATAGTATTTTAATTCTCTCACTAGTGTTATGATGACCACCATAACTGTTGAATCTCTGAGGCAAACACTGGATTCTTGGCATGAATCGTCCCATCTAATTCTCACAAATATACTCTAAGGTACATAATGCTCTCCTGTCTCTACCGATGAGGACACAAAAGTATGGAATTTATACAATTGCCCAAAGTAAACAAGAGAATAAGATTTGAGGCCACAATTTGACATGTGTCTTCCGTAACTTATCTGATATCACCTTGTTCTTATAAATTCTGCTTAGTTATTTCAGTCATATTTAATTCTTTAAGTTAGTAGTGTCATTTGGAATCATAAGGCCTTTTTAGAATTTGATTTAATCTTGTAATGCCTCAATTTACTTCATAAAATTATCTTGAGGATTAAATAATAGAATTAATGTAAAACACTCAGCCTGGTCCAGGGCTTAAAATAAGCACACAAAAAACTTTAAATGGTGATGATCGTGGCGGTAGTGGCAGTGGTAATGATTAAGTCTAACCTACTTATTTTCTTTCTTTCTTTCTTTCTTTCTTTCTTTCTTTCTTTCTTTCTTTCTTTCTTTCTTTCTTTCTTTCTTCTTTCTTTCTTTCTTCTTTCTTCCTTTTTTTTTTTTAAAGATTTTATTTATTTATTTGACAGAGAGAGAGAGATCACAAGTAGGCAGAGAGGCAGGCAGAGAGAGGGGGGAAGCAGGCTCCCTGCCGAGCAGAGAGCCTGATGTGGGGCTCTATCCCAGGACCCCAAGACCATGACCTGAGCTGAAGGCAGAGGTTTTAATCCACTTAGCCACCCAGGTGCCCCAAACTTACTCATTTTCAATGATTTAGTAAGAAACTGGCTCACAGATCCCTGAGAAATGGTGGCAAAGCCCAATTCTCATTTCTCTAGAAGGCACTGCTTACCTAGAGATTGCTTGATGATATATTATGGAAAAGGTCTCTCTGTATATCCTGGAGGCAGAAGACAAGCCAACAAAAGAGAGGCAATCGATAGGTTCAGTGTGGTATATCATCTTGCTATTCAAAGTTTGCTCAGGCAGTATCAGCACCACCTGGGAGCTGGTTAGAAATGCAGACTTTCAGGGGCGCCTGGGTGGCTCAGTCATGAAGTGTCTGCCTTTGGCTCAGGTCATGATCCTGGGGTCCTGAAATTGATCCCCACATGGAGCCCTGCATTGTGCTCCTTGCTCAGAGGAAAGCCTGTTTCTCTCTCTCCCACTCTCCCCGCTTGTGTTCCCTCTCTCGCTGTGTCTCTGTAAAATAAACAAATAAAATCATAAAAAAAAATAAGTGAGAAAAAAAAACTTAAAAAAAAAAAAAGAATGCAGACTCTCAGCCCCACCCCAGATTTCCTGAACTGGAATCTTCATTTTAACAAAGTTCTCAGTGATTCATAATCCCATTAAATTTAGAGCAGCACTGCTATAACCTATCTCAGCATGGAAGCAAAATAAAGATTAGCAAATGGGCCGTGAAATGACAAGGACCTGGGTTCCAGCCCCATCTCCTCCACTTGCTAGCTGTGAGACCTTGGCAAGTTCTCAGAGGGATTACATGATATAGTATATTTAAAGCAACCACTGCATATGATAATTCTAACTATTATAGTAATTAAGATAGACCAAAGTAAACCCAGATAACAATAATAAAAAGCATACTTTAAATGATAAATGGGAAGATTTGGGCCTGGGTCCAAGACTTCCATCTTCCAAATGACAATAAAAGTGATTTACAGGGAAAATATTTTAAGGGTAATTATGACATATCTAAGTTTGGTTACTATGTCTGCATACACACACACACACACACGCATGTATATGTATACATACAGATACAATTTCCCAGCTATATACAAAACATTACCATTTTCAGATAGTTTTATATTAATGTAGGAAAAACAAACCTGACTCAAGAGTAGATTAGGATTCTGTCCACTAGCCATGGCTAGATTTTAATTGACCACCATCTTATACCATAATCGGATTGTGTTGAAATGTACATTTTTCATTTGTTGAGTAGAGAAAGATGATAAGATGACTGCTTTCCTAATGGTTTGGAAAAGCCCGGCCAAGCAAAAATGAAGTAAAGCTCAATGGACTCGATATGGCCCGTATCACAGCAAAAGGTAACAGCCAGAAAATATGATGGGATACCCACATATTTTAGGAGCAGTGAACTTTTCTTCAGCAAAAATGAAGTCCTTTTACTAGTAGAACTTTGTAAATACCTTTAAACTTGTGGAATATCATTTTCTATGTTTGTAAAATAATGATATTATTATTATTATTATTTAAGATTTTATTTATTTATTAGGAAAGAGAGAGAGTGAGAGAGAGCATGAGAAGGGAGAAGGTCAGAGAGAGAAGCAGACTCCCCATGGAGCTGGGAGCCCGATGTGGGACTCGATCCCGGGACTCCGAGATCATGACCTGAGCCAAAGGCAGTTGCTCAACCAACTGAGCCACCCAGGCGCCCTAAAATAATGATATTATGATGGCCAGCAATGAAATGGTATTTTGAAGCAACTTTTTAGATTCCAGAGCATATTCTATCACTCTTAATGTCATATGATTAATTTGATTGTGGACCAAATGTGCAGCCTTAAGTAGAGAACTATGAAGTAGCCACTTTATAAATGAAGGCAGAGGCCCTTCCTCTACCAGCCGTGTCTGGCAACACTGGTAAATCTGTTCTCTATCATAAGGCCAAAATAAGTGTTCTTTAAATTTGTTTTAGCTAGTTTTTTTTTAAATTTTATAAAGATTTTATATATTTATTTGAAAGAGAGAAAGAGTGCATGAGCCAAGGGGAAGGGCAGAGGCAGAGGGAGAAGCAGGTGCACTGCTGAGCAGAGAGCCCAAGGCAGGGCTTGATCTCAGAGCCCAGAGATCGTGACTGAGCCAAAGGCAGATGCTCAACCAACTGAGCCACCAAGGCACCCCTGTTTTAACTAGCTTTATATATGAAACATGCGTGGCCTTAAGCCTATGTCATCATCACATCGGCTTAGCATAGATTGGATAGTGAGGTAACAGTATTACGATTTTTCCATAGCATATTTTTCTCCCTACATGGATAATCATATATTCCTTATATAACTAAATTTTCTAAAAATAATAAGTAAATTATAAGATGGCAGCTGTGACTGTCAGATTCTCATCTGTATTTTTCACCATCTAGTGTTGGTCTTCAAGCATTCTATATACAATTGGGTCACTAAGGTTAATGCCTAGTTTGGAACGCCTAATCCTAGGTTCTATGCTGAAAAATCTAAAGCCATATTAGACAGATTGATTCCTGTGCTTTAAAATTAATTTGACCTTTTCTTTTAAGTTACAAAGAAGCCAGGGTTGCGACAAAGATCTAGTGACCCATTTCTCAACAAATTGCTCACCAATAAAGCTTAGGACTTAAGTTTTAGTCATTACAGTAACCTCTCCTTCCATTTATTATCAGTTCGCACCATGGACCTTTAGGGGAGTGCTTGTCAGCACTGATTTTTTGTCACTCTAGAGATCCTTGAAATATTATATTTGATAACATCCTAAGACCTGATTAAATTGCATGAGATAAGAGCCTTTTTTCTCACAACTCAGCCAGATAGATAAGTCTACTACAGCAGTTAAGAGCCAGGCAGAATGACTTCCATCATCCTTCCATAATCAAGGCCTGCATATATCTCCTCTTTCTTATTTTTCGAGGTTAATATGCATCAAATTTCCCCCTGTCACTATAGTGATGTCACACAAGTATCTGGAAACAACCCTTTCAGTCCTTTGTAATATTGCATTCTTCTTTCCGTAAAGGCTTTTAATTGAAGCTATTCTTAAAAATATTCAAAAAGGTCACTGGCCTTAAAACTGCTATTGGAATATGGAGTCAAATCATATGGAATCAAAACAGCTTCGTTGTTGTGCACAGCTTTTACAAATTTAAAAATATATCATGAAAACAGTTTATTTTCCAGTTCAACGTCTATCACAAGTTTTAGAAGGTGCTTTAAACAAGACTCTGTGTGTCGTGTGCTGACCTCCCCTCTAACTGCCGTGCACCTCAAGTATTACAACAGAGTCCAATTTGCTCTACTTTCTCTTTTCCATACATTCTTTTAATCCATTAGATTCATTTATTAATGCTATTTTCTGGTACTCATTACATGCCCTTTGCTAGTTTCTATAACTATTATAGAAGGCTGAAAGATATATAATTTCTGTCTTCAATAGTCTCATGAGCACGTTGATGGAAGGGAATCAATCAATGGACATGCACACAGAAAATGTAAAATTGCTAACTGATTAGTGCCAGTCAGGAGAATCTATGCAGTTTAAATGAGGATCAGGGCGGGAATGGAGATGCTTTAATGGGGGCTTCAACCTGGCCCTGCAGATCCCAGGAAACCCCTCTGAGAAGTACTGTTTGACTAAGAGTCAAATAGGCAGGGAGTAGGGGAGCAGGGGAGCATCCCAGACAGAGGGCACAGATATGCAATGGTCTTGTAGGCGGGGGCCGCAGGCAAGGAGAGGACCTGTGTGTCCTAATTACCTGGCCCAGGGGAGATGGAGGGGAGAGTAGAGAATATTATGAGCAAGCAGGACCTTTTGAGCCAAGAGGAAGAGTTCTGCCCTCCCCCAAACTTCGGAAGAAGATACTTCTTCCTCTTCACCATTTTTCCTAAGTCTTACCTTTTCTTCAAGGTCTAACCCTAGTACAAATCCCAGCTCCTTCATGTTTTTTAGAACACTTTATTCTTCTTGGTCGATCATCCTCCTATTTCAAATTCATGTGCATCACAACATTTTATTTTTTTTCATTTTTCATTTATTTATTGGAGAAAGAGAGAGAGCGCATGGGCAGGGGAAGGGGCAGAGGGAGAGGGAGAAGCAGACTCCCTGCTGAGCTTGATCCCAGGACCCTGAGATCACAACCTGAACTGAAGTCAGATGCTTAACTGACTGAGCCACCCAGGCTCTCCCTTAGCATTTTCATTCATGTTTTTGCACAAATAGTTAAGCTTTTAAACTGAACTATATACCATCCAAGACCAATTTCTGCCTTATAACTTCTTAAACTCCCCGAGAGCATCACAGTGTAGAAATGGACCTGAAGTCACAGCTTCATAAAGGTCAGCTTCAGCCCCATCTAAACCATACACAGAGGGAGTTCCAAAGAAAAGAAATGTTGCATTATTGAAAAATGGAGTGAAGTGAAAAGAATAGAAATGAACAAAGCAGAATGGAACAGATGGTCTCCATACCTAATAATTCACCTATTCATTAGGAACCCTTTGTGACAGAGCTACCATATAATCCGCTTACCATTCTAACAAAGTAAATCACTAGATTGTGTGGAGAAGACAATTGAGAAATAAAACATGAAGTATGTGCTTCCAGCAAGTCATTAACAATTAAACATAAACTGGAATTTGAATTGGAGAAATTAGGTTAATAAAAGCAAGAGTGCTTATTTGCCTTGTAAACATTTACTTTGGGTATTTAGAAACCATTTAAAGGTAAATGGCAGCAAAATAAGTGCACAGAATTGACTCCCAAACAAGGGAGCAGCTAGATACTGAAGATGATTTCTAACCTATTCCTGCTTGGAGCAAAGGAAGTGTTATCGTCTCTTTTCAAGACTCACCTTCTATCCTGCATCTTCCCCTGGGCTGGCCACAGGCTTCTCATGTTTGTGGAGAGCGAGTCCTTTCCTCTGACCATACGTTGATCCTGAGCAGCTGTGTCCCCCTACTTTTGCCTGTTAGTCAGTAGACTTGGCTCCCTCCACCGCCAACCTTTCAAGAAGCAGCTTCTTCCACTGATAAGTAGGGCAATAGAGTAGATGACAGAGAAGAAACACCAGGAGTAGAGAGAGGCCACAGCACCCTCTGCATCCTGTCTCTCCTCCAAGTGAGAGGAGGGCATTCACCCAGAGTGCCTCCTACTGGTCCTCTGATGGCCCCTCTCATCCAGCTCCCCCATCTCCTTCTTAAGCTCTCTGGGACTCATCATTTCACCCTCACCCTACCTTTGCACCTGTAACCTAGGCATCGTCTCCCTTTTGTGCCCTTTGTCATGTGATGCCCTGTGGGCCCCTTCTTCACTCCTTTTTTCTTAATTTTAATGATTCACCTATTTCATCTTCTAATGCATCTTGTCATTTGTTTTGTTTTGCTAGGTTTTACATATTTTCAGTGTGATCTGATACTGTGTTCTCATTTGTAATTCCATCATACTGCATTTTAGCTCTTCTCTCCATTCATTCCTTACTTTTTTCTCCTTTAGTATTTGTTTGTATGTATGTATGCATGTATGTATGTACATACTTATATATGTATGTATTTATTTATAGGGCACAAGTCAGAGGAGGAATAGAGGGAGAGGGACAAGCAGATTCCACACTGAATGCAGAGCCCAACTTGGGACTTGATCTCATGACCCTGAGATCAAGACATGAGCCAAAATCAAGAGTTTGACACTTAACCGACTGTGCCACCTAGGCACCCCTCTTTTAACTGAATTTTTAAATGATTAAAAAAAATGATGACAACAAGGAAAAGTACATAAAAGGGGAAAAGACTAATGATGTTCATATTCAATATTTGACACTTCATAGAACATTCTAGTTCTCGATTTCTCCACTTTCCTGGATATCTTCCTCTCTGTATTCCACCATCCCCCAAGGCATGGACAACCAACCAATAAGGTGATATGGTGGAAGCCGCTGGCACTGGGTGCAGTGGCCCACACAATGTTAAAAGCTGGTAGGGAGACATAACGGATGAACCTAGCCTCACTGCAGAGGCAGCTCTAGCCCCAGGGAGGAGATGAGGAGGATGGGACTCTGGCAGCTCTGTCAGTTGGGTTCAACACTGGGGAAGACGGTGGGGTCCTTTGTAGCAAAGACTGAACATGTCCATAGCAGTGATAAGGTGTACTGGGTTCTCCTGCTTGACCTTTCCCCATGGGGTAAAAATCCCTGCAAGGGGATCTCACTTGGCACCACGCTGCTCTGGACAGGGGATGGGGGGTGCAGGTAACACACTCCCTACACTTTTCTCTGGGAACATCTCAATTTTTGAGCTTCTTAAAGTTTTTGCTGTTTCTTTCTTGTTGTCCAGAGATTTCCCAAAGCTAATCATGCTGGTTCAAAGTTGTTTATTTATTGTTTTTTGTTGTTGTTGTTTTTATTGGGGAGATGAGCATGGGAACCTCCTGGCCAGTCATCTTGCTGATGTCACCCTCCATTAATGGTATAACGTCTTACCCACTCAATAAACAGCTCTGTTTAGACAAATTATAAATAAAATAAGAGTAGCAGAGAACTCCTAACTATGAGCCAGAGTTCTAGAGTTAACCAGAGTGGTTCAAATCTAGCCTCCATCAGTTATCAGCTGTGTGACCCTGAGTAAGTTACTTAACCTTTCTGTTATTCCATGTCCTCATCTGCAAAATAAAGATTATATAAATGCTCACCTCTAGGATTGCTTTAAAGGTTAAATTAAATCATTAATACTAAGTACCAAGAAGCTAGTCATAAATGCTAAATTTTAGTTATTGTTATTATAAGTACGTTCTTATCTAAAATAATGGACTATGCATTAAAATTATGTCTGATAAAGCTTAAATTTCAATTTTCTACCTCCAGTTAGACAGCATGCATATCTTTTAATAAGTTAAATCATTATCATAATGGATATAACATTTTTATGTCCTTCTTCTCCTTCCTAATTTCTCAGACATTATCTAAATCCACTATTTCTTAATTTCTCAGACATTATCTAAATCCACTATTTCTTACGCTCATCTTGTTTGTTGTAATGACTCTCCAGTGAGGCCTTCTGTGACACCCTTCTCTTTCCAATTCATTCTACGTGAATTTGCCTGGATCCTCTTTATTAAGTTGAGCTTAGCGTCCTTCCTGCCTCCAGAAGGAGGTTGGAACTCTTTAGCAAAGTCCCCTCAGCCAAGGCAAACACATCTCCTTGACTTTACCTTCCTCTACTTCCGCTTCCACATTGTACACATTGCCCACTCTGCTCCTGGATATTTCTCTTTTTTGAATAGGAAACATCTTTCTCCTCCTTTTAGCATCTGTTGAACTCAAAGCTCAGTGCTTTATACTTCTTTCATAAACACTGTTAGTGTACTTCTTTCATAAACACTGCTTTGATTTCCTCAGATAAGAAAAAAAAATACTACCTTCTCTAGGTTTCTATTTCATACTTCCTTCCCTTTGATATCTCTTCATCTTCTTCCATTCGTGTCCCAGTTATTTGTGTGTATCGCTGAGTATTTATATTGTTCAGGGAGGGATTGTAACATTCACACCCACCCGGGAATCTAGCTCAAAGTGGCTAATGCTAGATTGAGTGACTGTAGACCTTACTCAAAAGAAAGTAAGGTATGGTATTGGGACAGAAATAGAACAAATAAACCAGAGAGGTTTGCAAGCCAAATCAAAATGGCTAAGTTCTATTGCAGATGTATTAAAAGGTAAGGGAAATTTCTCATTGTTTTTCTTTCCCCTACCCCCACGTATGTTTGAATGACTTCTCCTAATAAGATATGTTCAGTACTAGAAACCATGTGCAAAAAGCTGTGCCTCCACGGTTGGGAGTCCTGTTGCTGTTTCCTGCTTTTTAGCCTCTTGTTCTGGAACTACCTCAAATTCTGGTTTTGACGCACAAAATTAATTTTAACATGCTGTTTTAACATGTTTCTAAACATCCTTTTCCAATGTTTTTGAATTGTTTTTTTTTAAAGATTTTATTTATTTATTTGAGAGGGAACATGCATGAATTGAGGGGAGATAGAGGACAAGCAGACCCTCTCTGAGTAGGGAGTCATCCCAGGACCCCGAGATCATGGCCTGAACTGAAGGCAGATGCTTAACTGACTGAGCCACCTATGTGGCTCCTTCAACGTGTGACCTGGTCCACAAAGCATTGCAAATTTTCTTAAATCTATCTTATTACAGAAATTACTTCTTTGAGTTTTCTTAATTATATCATCTTACAGAAAGAAATCATCCCCCTCTTTTTGGTCAAGAGAAGAAGAGAAAAGGGGAATATGTACAAGCAATAAGGGCGAGGGTTCTTAGAAACCCAAAACAAAATCAGGAACCTTTGTATATGCTTTATTCGTTCCCAGTGAAATTTCATTATACATGCAAGGATTTTGGTTTTCCCTAAGTTTCTTTTTTAAGATTTTATTTATTCATTTGAGAGAGAGAAAAAGAGTATGAGCGGGGCAGGGAGGGAGTGGCAGCGGGAGAGGGAGAAGCAAACTCCCCACTAAGCAGAAAGCCTGATGCAGGACTCAATCCCAGGACCTGAGATCATGACTTGAGCCAAAAGCAGACACTTAACTGACTGAGCCACTCAGACACTCCTTGTTTTTCCCTACATTTTAAAAGAAGGTGCCACCAACTGGATTTACAAAGGTGACCTATTTCTTTTTTTTTTTTTTTTAAAGATTTTTATTTATTTATTTGAGAGACAGAGAAAGCGAGAGAGAGCATGAGAGGAGAGAAGGTTAGAGGAAGAAGCAGACTCCCCGTGGAGCTGGGAGCCCGATGTGGGACTCGATCCCTGAACCCAAGGATCATGACCTGAGCCGAAGGCAGTTGCTCAACCAACTGAGCCACCCAGGTGCCCCAAGGTGACCTATTTCTATATTTATAAATATATTACTATACCAGTTGTATTATTTTCCTATCATTGCGGTAACAACTTACTACACACTTGGGGGCTCAAAATAACAAAATTTCATTATCTTCCATTTCTGAAAGCCAGAAGTCCAAGATCAGTTTCCTTGGGTTAAAGTTGAGGTGTCAGCAGTCTTCTTTCCTTCTAGAGGCGTCCAGAGAGACTCTTCATCTTTTCTGTCTTCTAGAGGCTGACAGCACTCCTATTTGGCATCACTCTAAACCCTTGCTTCCACCATATCATCTCCGTCCCTCTCCTCTGTAGTCAAGTCTCCCTCTTACAAGAACACTTGTGATCCCATTTAGGACTCACCTGGATGATGTGGAATAATCCCCCATCTCAAGGTCTTTGATGTTATCACATCTGCAAAGTCCCTTTTGCTCTAAAAGTCAACATCCACAGGTTCTAGGGATTAGGACATGGATATCTTTGGAAGCCCTTAATCAGGTGAGCATACCAGTCTTATTTCATAAGGAGAAATTTCTTATTATGTTCATTGTGTCCATTCATTTAAAAATTATGGAGTACGTTTTATAAATATATTTGAGGTGGGGCACCTGGGTGGCTCAGTCGATTAAGCCTCTGCCTTTAGCTCAGGTTATGATCCCAGGGTCCTGGGATCGAGTCCCACATTGGGCTCCCTGCTCAGTGGGGAGCCTACTTCTCCCTCTGTTATGCCCAGATTTTGAGATCCCCAAATACCACCAGGGAGCCGAGTCTGATGCAAAAGCAAAAGAGCCCTTTATTCAAGCTAGCTTGAGCTCTGTCTCTCACACTCACCGATGCAGCGGCGTGGTGTAGAGAAAGAGAGCCAGTTTCAAAAAGCACAACAGTTTTAGAGGGGCCAGTGGCCAATGAGATTGTAACACACATCAAGTTACTTAGTAAGTGTTTGAACTAGCCTATCACCCTGGCCAGAATTGGTGCGCAAATTTGGCGGGCAAAAGGCGGGGTTTATATTCTTTCCCGGGCAGGGGTTCCACGTTCCTATTGGCTAACCCAAACCCAACCATAGGCCGTCTGGGCTAATTAGCTCAAGGGAGGGCTGAGCCACACTCTGACCCTCCCTGAGACAGGTCCTGCAGGGGGGCCACACACAAGAAGGCGGGTGTAAGCAAAAGGAGCCAGCCCTGCTCTGCTCCTTCACCTCTCCCTCTGCTTCTCCCCCTGCTTGTGCTCTCTCACTCTCTCTGCCAAATAAGCAAATAAACGTTTTAAATAAATAAAAATAAATAATTTTGAAGCAAAACACTCTACAGTGGCATGATAACTTAACTATTGTTTTGCAAACTCAGGATTTCCCTGGGTGAAATCTGACACCGGCCCCCAAACAATGAGAGCCAGAAGAGATCAAAGAAAAAGTCAGGCTACTCCAGGGTCAAGGGGGGTGACAGGTTTAACAAGCAAGGGAACTTCCATATGAGACTTGTCTTGAGTGGCTACAACACAAAAAGATCTCCAAACCCATCGTCAGAGTCCTAGGAGTTTCTACAGAGGTCATACTGGGGTTCAGTCACATATACCATCAAGATGGTCTCAGTGCTTTATTCCCTCAAGGCTATGTCCTCGAAAATGGCTCCTACTGTGGAAACAGTGGATGGGATGTATACTGCAAGGACAGGGGAGTGGGTGAAGAGCCTTCCGTTGCTGCACTCCCACTCACAGGTCAACCACCAGTCGCATCTTCTCAATGACCTCCTCTAACAATAATAAATTTTCTTTGTGAGGGCTCGACAGTAATACATGTGACTATTCTTTAGAATTACTTTGGGGGCACCTGGGGGGCTCAGTTAGTTAAGCGTCTGCCTTTGGCTCAGATCATGATCCCGGGGTCCTGGGATCAAGCCTGCATTGGCTCCCTGCCCTGTGCGGAAGCCTGCTCTCCCTCCCCCACTCCCTCTGCTTGTGTTCCCTCTCTTGCTGTGTCTCTCTCTGTCAAAAAAATAAACAAAACTTTTAGAATTGCTTTGAATTTTTCTGAGCTTCTGGTAAATTCTGCATAGTGTCTTATTTACCCTATAACATGACCTGAATGATGTTACAAACTGGCTTTACACTTCTCCAAGCCTAAATTACTCCAGAATGCACACCCTGCCCTACACCCTGAGCCTTGGTTCTGGTTGGTTTGGCTGATTACTTCGAGGATCTTATTTTTAGCCACTTGTAAATGCAGCCTTTGAACAACATCATTGAAACCATCAGTTGACATAAAACTAGAGACAACGATGACTTTGCTTTGTTGCTCCATCTCATCCTTACACAAGTATTAGGTGCAACTTCAACATCATATCCATTCTGTGGGTCCATAACATCCAGAGAGTTACATCACTTAGGATAAAAGATAAAAATTTAAATCCAGAATTTTATGATCCAAATCATCATTCATTATTAATATTATTGTTATAAATAGCAAAAACCAATTTAATATATGGAGCATAAAACAGGAATCTGAAATGTAAACATAATTCTGATACTGAGCCATTAATTCATCTTTACACATTAAATTCTTGCACTCTCCACAAAGCTCCCATGATGCTGCTTTATTTCTCATAGACAATTATTATACGGTGAAATGAAGAGGGATGGCTGAGGAAGCACTGGTGGAAACAGAGAATTCTGGCTCCTGGACTTAGCTTGATGAAGATAAAATTATTTTAAGAGTGTCTTCTAATTAAAGTAGTCTGGAAATAGGAAGAAGCAAGATGCCGAGAGCACTCGACATGCTAGGGTGGTAGAAAATTGTCCCAAATGTTTTCTTAAAACCTTTGAGTAAGGCAGAACAGTTAAGTAAATAACATGTTTAGGGTTAGGCAGAAAAATTGAGAAAAAAATCATATTTTGAATTCATTGCATCCTAGTCGTAATCTCTCTCTCTCTTTTTTTAAGATTTTATTTATTTATTTGACAGAGAGCTCACAAGTAGGCAGAGAGGCAGGCAGAGAGAGGGGGGGAGGCAGGCTCCCTGCTGAGCAGAGAGCCCGATGTGGGGCTCGATCACAGGACCCTGAGATCATGACCTGAGCTGAAGGCAGAGGCTCTAACCCACTGAGCCACCCAGGTGCCCCCATAAGTCTCTTTACTAGGTCAGACATAAATATATGCTTCCTCCTTCCCATAAAAAACCCCAATTCTTCTGCTGCTCTACTAATTGGGTTTATCTTTTTGACACTTTTTTTTTCTTTTGACTGTTATCATTCATTTAACATCTTAAATACAATGTTCCAGGTGTGGATAGACCAGAATCAAGTAGGCGAGCAAGGATAATTAACTTTGTGAAATATGGCATACTTTTCCCTGTATTGTTAGTTCAAAAAAGTATATCCAATTCCTTTTATTTTATAAGCCCTAAGCTAGGAAGTGTTGACATATTTTTATCCTCCATTATTCTATTACTCATAGGTATCTTACCATATCAGACTGCATTTGATTATTTGTTTTTGGGTTTTATTGTGGGTTTTTTTGTTTGTTTATTTGTTTGTTTAGTTTTCCCTGGAAAGATCTACATTCAGTGTGAAGAACTTGGAAAGCAGGAGATGCTGTTAGTGATGCAAAGGCCAGATGGGAAGAGCAGATTAGTTATCAGTCTGTGATATGTTTCAGGGGAACGCCAGGCCAACATGGTTGGAAGCTGCATACTGAGTGATGCATTTCATACACTAAGTTCATTAGTAAAAGATCATTTCTTCATGTTGAACTCAAAATAAGAATCTTATTTAGGATGGACTGGAGGTTAATATGATGTCCTTGTTGAAGTGAAATAAGAATAATAAAAGTATGAAAGAACTTGAGGAAACAACACATCTCTAGAAATGTCTGATTATTTATAGAAGCCAATATGGATGGTTATTACACCTCAAATGCCTAACACCTGCTAGCTGGGGCCTTTCTCTGTGGAGATGCAGCCCCTTTCTTTGGCAGGCTTGATTTTTTCAGTGTTCTGGAACTTATGTATGAATGGAGGCTGAGGGATAGTAAAAACAAAGAGCCATGCCACACAAAACACAGTATATCTATATAATCACACTTCATGGAATTTTACCAGTTGTACATGCCAATCAGACACATCCTATGCAATGTATCAGATCTGAGCCATAGCTGTCACCATGGCTCTTGGCCATTTACTTCTACTCAGTCTGTTCAGAAAGCAGGTTAGTTTGGGTACCACTGGAGAACATCTTTCCTTCCACCTGTGCCCTGGACATGTTTGAGTCCACTGATGAGTCTTCCCTTGTGCAGTTGAGGCAGGAGACCTGTGAGGCCTTCTCAGTGGGATTTAATGGACTGTAGGATGAACCATTGACCAATGAGATAAAGAATCCAGAAGACACAATCATATTTCCTCTCCATGGACGTACTAGTCTGAGATGAAGGTATTCCAATGGCTTCTCTATAAATGTCCTGTGAGATCAAGTCACCAGTTGCGTGTCATAACTAGCAGTGACCAGAGGGCTAAAATACTGCTTCATAGTTGCTTTTCTACCTTTCCTGCCTCACCTCCCTTCCCTTTACTTTTGATTCCCTGGGACTGTTCTTCTCAATTTAGGAGTATCAGCATATAAGCCTTGGCCTCATGTTTTGTCTTTTGAGGACCTTGGTTTAAGATATGCAGTTGCGGGCAAAAAAGTACCTGGGTGGATTTATCTCTTAATTCAACCCCTGACAGAAGTTTTGAATGACTCCAAAGATCCTTTTCTCATTTTACATGAACTCTAGGTGGTCTCTTGTTTGTGCATTTGGTCACTTCGGATAAGTTCTCCTATATTTTTCCTGGTCTTTTGGAAACTGGATACAATATTATTTCAAATAATGTGCTGATATATTCAGCTGCTAATTGTACCCCTATAATAGTTTTTTTTTTTAACAGAATGAGAAAATCATGATGTGGGTTCTGTCATTTTGATAGGGCTAATAAATATAACATATGAGGTAAAAACCGAGTGATTGGCTCCTCAGTTGAATAGAAGAAACACTTACTGCTCAGTCTTACCTAACAAAGGAGATGAAATTCTTCATCTCTGACTCAGAAGCCCTAAGATAAGCTGTGTAAATTGGACTCCATTAAAAATCTGAGCAATCTGGTAGAAACTCTCTGGAGATAAGAAGAATGGACACAGGTGAGACTTGAGCACTGCAAATATCCATGCTTCTGATGCTTGGCCAGTACTTCCATCAGCTAGCTGATGGAGTCTAAGTTTTGGGTGTGTAATTCCATGTAACTTATAGCTTAATTTCAGTGAATCTACTGAGACCAAGCCAGGCATGGAGTCTTTTCGTCTATAAGCCTCCAGGGTAGCAGTTCTTAAATTTGTTTGTCTTAAGAACTTTTGCACTCATAACAATTACTGAAAACTCCAAAGAGCTTTTGTTTTTTTGGATTACAACTATTAATAATTGCTTTATTAGAAGTTAAAATTGAGAAATTATAAAATATTTATGCATTAATTCATTTAAAACGATAATAAACATATGCCATGCTGACAGAGGTAATACACTTTTAGGAAAAAAATATATTTCTAAAACAAAAAAACACTGAGAAAAGTGACATTCATGTACATTTCTGCAGTATCTTTAATGTCTTGCTTAATAGAGACAGCTGTAGTCTCATATCTGTTCTGCATTAAATGAAATCCATTTGATCTATTTTGCACTTTGAATGCATCATACCCATACATTATTTTATAAAACATGCATAGGTTAACTGGAAAATATTGGTTGGTTGACTTATGAGGATCTTCCAGATGTTGACATATTTTAATATACAATATCAAAAATATCATATTTGTCAATATTAACCACAAGTCTGATTTTAAAAGTATTCAAATTTTGAGAATTGGTCAAGTTCCAAATGACAGATACATCTTTTCCATATTCTGATTATTGCATGAAAGCCTGAATTTTATCACTGATAATAAATACTGTTAATTATTTGCTATGAATTGACAGGCTCACTTCATTCATTTTTGAGAAAATGTCTGCTACATACCCAAATCTGCTAGCCACAATTTGGCTGTTAGCTTTTTCAAATAAAATTGGAAAAAAAAATCTGAATAAAGAATGGCATAAATGAAAAAAAAAACGAATAAAGAATGGCATAAATAAAAATATCTGAATAAAGAATGGCATAAATAAAAAATCTGAATAAAGAATGGCATAAATAAAAAAATATTGGGCAAAAAAAGGTCACAACAAAACAATGACTCTACTCCCTTTCCTCAAGACAACATCAAATTCCAGTATCCAGCAAAAGCTATACTTTCCCTCTCATCACAGAGATTAGCAAATTAAAATAGTATGTATTCAATGTGAAGATTTAATTAAAGTAATACCTTATACTGCTTTATCAAGGATATTCTCAAATGAAATAATGAAATTTCCGCCCCGTCCCTTTTTTTTTGCTAGTATGTGATGGTGAAGAATTCAATTATTGCTACAGTTTGGTACCATTGTCTTCATTTGTACAAAGGCAACATTGCTTTTGCACCATCAGTATAAATACTAACACAGTAGAAAAGACAAGTAACATCGTAAAGTTATGAAAATAGGTTTGACCCCTTGAGAACCCCCACAGTCTCTTCAACTAGTAGGGGTCCACAGACTACACTTTCAGAACCTCTGTTCCAGGATATTTTGGGAATGGAAGAGGATCCAAGAAAGTACCTCTATAAGTCTGAGGTTTGCGCAGAGGAAGAAAGGGAGAATCTCTACTCCAGTCTTGGAAGCCACTAGAATCAAAATACACATGAATCAAGGGACAAGGTAAAAGTGAGTTCTCCCCAGAAGTCTCCTTGAATGTCTTGCTGAGTCAAAAACGGAGACTCAAATGAGAGGTCACAAACCTTAGTACCAAGTTTAGATTATCCAATAAGGAGAAAAGTATTGATTATGATGTCAGAGAGAGAGGCTTGGGTGAATATTGGGAAAAGACAGTACTCTACAGCTATTTGTCTTGAGTTGTCCATGATGAAAAGAGGAGGGTTGGCTTTGTTTAAAAAGTCAGTGACCATGTGGCCTCAAGGGTCCTTCCAGCTTGATTTCTGGATACCTTGATGAATCATAAGCGTATTCAGATGTACACTGTTTTAAGGATATAGCAACATGCACAAAATACCAAATAGATAAACCAGGGGGCACCTGTGTACATTATGAAATGGATATTCAACATTTCGAAGGGTTCTACACATTGTTCCCTCCAACACTAACCCAGGACTTCGTCAATGCCCATAAAATAGGAGGTGGGTCACAGAACTTTGGACTTAGGGAGAAAAGCACTGACATGAGTGGGTTTCCTCTGGGAAAGTAGAGGAATGACAACATTTCTGATCAACACAGCTTCTTAAATGGAATACAGTGACATTAATTAGGTTCTGTAGCAGGAGAAAATATTCAAAAAAACAATACAATAATGTGCTACAATCAAATTCAGTAGTTCAGTAATTGTAGAAAAATTGAAACCACAAATCCCAAGGGACAAAGCTGTAAATAACACATCTTAAAGATCTTAACAGTAAATAATCTTGAACACTAAGATTTATGGCATTATGCTTTGTTACCATCCTCCAAACACTCTAAGCCATCTTTTATGAGTTTTTTTTTAAATTTAAGTTTACTATGATAAAATCTACAAAGAGTAAAATGTATGCTTTTCAGTAACATATATGTTGGCAAATATGTACAACCATGTAATCACCACCACCACAATCAAAACAGAATATTCCCATTACCTCCAAGAATTTTCTCTTGCTCCTTGATATTCAATTCTTACTCCCCAGTGCCAGTGGGGGCAACCTGTCATTTTATCTCTGTCCTCATGGTTTTAATTTTTCTGAAATGCCATATAAATGGAGTCATACAGCATGAGCCTTTTGTACCTGGCTTCTTTCACCTAGCATCATGTTTTTGAAATTTATTCATATCAGTTCATCCAGCAGCAGTCTACTTCTCTTTGTCAATGAGTAGTATTCTATTGTTTATCCATTCAACAACTGATGGACATTTAGGCTGCTTCCAGTTCTGGCTCTCATAAAAAAAGTTGTTGAAATCACTTTCAGGTATTGGTATAGACATGGGTTTTCATTTCTCTTAGGGAAAAATCTAGGAGTAGGATTGCTAGGTTAGATGTTAAGTGTATTTCTAACATTATAAGAAACTGTCCAACCATTTTCCGAAGTGGCTTTATTATTTTTCATTCCGAATAGCAGTGTATGAAAGTCCTACTTGGTCTGCAATCTCACCTGTGCTTGTTTTGTTTTTAGTTTTAGTCCTTATCTTGGATGTGTGTTAATACGAAATATCGTTTTGATAGGCCTAATGTTGCACATTTCTCCATGTGCTTACTTGCCAGCCATATCTCCTCTTTGGATGCATCTATTCAAATTATTGCCCATTATGGAGGTAAAAGATGGGTCATATGGAAACGATCCATACAGACTGAAATTGTTCTTATATCCAGAAATGAACATACCTCTGCTGCTATCAGGCAGTTCGTATGGGAGGGGACTCCATTTACTCAGTAATTGCATTGTTTGCTGTTTTCATTGACTTCATTTATCAGCGCACCAGAAACTTCAAATTACTCCAGCTGTGGCCTCCAAAGTGGCAAAAACACTTTGCATTTTCTGTGGAGCCTGGGCAACAGTTTCCTCAGTGTTCTTCCTTCAGGTTTAAGCATTCTTGTTCACTTGTGTCAAAGATAGGAGTTGCTTTTCCATCTTACTGCTCCTTACGCGCATTGCAGTCTTTGGTTAAATGGATATCAAAAGGCCAGTCCAGAGATAAGACACAGACACATAAATCCCACTTCCCAATGGGGAAACTGTCAAGAATTTGTGCACATTTTAAACCAGATACAGTAAATGTTACTTTGCACTCAGTGGCAAAACCAGAATTTGAACACTGATCTCTCTTCTGACCTAATTTTTTTTAATACTATGTCTACTTCCTTTATGAATATTTAGTGTTATGAATTATGCCCTTCCATATTAGAAGCTCAAAATTTGAAAGGGTTTAGAGAGTGCTACCTTAATCTCACAACAACATTCCTTTCTAATTACTTGATTTTGGTAACATTATGTCTACATGTATTCAAATGAAAGCAATGCAAGATCATTAACAATATTATTCCATTGAAAATATTGTATAATCTTACTCTCCTATACTGTTATACTGTTATCCTCAAGAGATTTATAAAAACTTTTCTAAAAAAAACCACTTTTCTAATTGTCACAAGTAATGAGCTATCTTTGGATTCATGTATTGTCTCTCTCGGTTCTTGTATTGCTTTCATTTGAAAGTTGAAAGTTATTTTGCACACTCTTTAAAAGTTAGCCTGGTCACCAACAAATAACTTCTGGTCAGTTTTAGTAAAAAAGACAAGGAAGGACCCACCCCAACATGAAGACTATAAACATTCTTACATGGTAATTAAAAGATGGAACTCAAAGACCACTGATTGGAGTTCAATGTGAATGTTTAAATTAAAGATAAACCTCTGCCTTCCTCTAGAAAGATAAATTCTGTTGAGATGTTCTATCACTGTGGACAAAAAATCCTTGCAAAATGCAGTTGTAAAAAGTTGTACAAAACCAAAGGCAAAGTTACTTATGTGTCATTAAGACTGTTTATATGGTCTTTTTACAGCAAAGATGGGACTGGACTTGTGTTGTCATAACTTGCTATAGAAATCCAAGTGATTAAAATATCCATTACCTCTCTTAGATTACTACTTTTCAATCCAAAGAACTCAAAACCACTCTTGCCATTATACCCAATGATCTGAAACATATAAAAATTTCAGTAGCTGAATGGGTTATTGTGCAACTTACTCTACCATTACTAACCTATTATACAAAGGATTATAATGTACTTTAGTGGAGGTTTTTGTTGGTTTCCTGAGAATTGTGAAAAATATGCTCATTGCCCAAATCTCTGGGCATTCTGGTTGCAATACACTGAGCCACTAACTTCTCATGCTTTCTGTTTCACAGCTGATACCATTTTAATGTGAATTCACAGCCAATTGAGATTAAGAAGTAAATACAACAAAAACCAAAACTGACCAAGAGAAAATCAGAAGTCGATGTCTAGACAAAAATTGAACCCAAACAAATATTGGCAGGAATGAAAGTAGATTAATTGCCTTTTCTAAGAGTAGTTACATGGCTTTCCTGTAAGAAGAATTTCAGTTTTCTTTGGACAAAAGGGTATTAGTATGTGGATATTTCCCATCTACAGAAAAAAATAAAAATATCTAGACAGAAGAGAAACATTGGCCAATTTATTAATGTTTCTTTTTATTTATGTTCACTTTGTTTCCATTGCACCCTACATTCTTTTCAAAGTGATTTGTCTACATAATTTCACCAAAAAAAGAAGGAAGAAGGAAGGAAAGAAAGAAAGGAAGGAAGAAAAGGAAGGAAGAAGGGTTGCAGGTAGGGGAGTTTTCAGGAAGAGAAGGAGAGAGGGAGGGAAAAAGAGAGAGAGAAATCAAATCCTGGCATTGTTCTACTTAGAGACATATGTGTTAGAGTATGAATACATAGTTTACAAAATAAGGTAGATTGGTGAATACTAGTAATTATTTTTATTGCTTTGGTTTTATTGCTTTGGTTTCAAAATATGATTCCATTTGATCATATTTTGTGGTCCATTTCTCGTGTTGCTCTTCTCTATTTTGTGCCGCAATTTAGTACTGAATCTGTAATATTAGTAAATCCTTTTTTATGTTATTCAAATCTTTGAGCAGTGTACCAATGTGAACCTGAGAAAAAGTGTTCAGGAAGGGCACTAAGTGGGTTTTCAGCATCACCTATTTTAACAAGTCCCACGCCCAACAGCGTCAGCTTTCACATGGAAAGAAGTTTCTGCATGAAAAACTTTTATACATCTGAATATAGAACAAATCTCCAAATTATGGAAAATCTAATTAAAATAATATCAAGAGTAAGATTTTCCCCAAATGTCTTCAATAGAGGACTGGACTTAATATAGAAAATTAATATGTGCCGACAGACAAGGGGAAAATGACATCATAACAGCTGGATTATTCTGAGGTTAGGGAAACAAGATAGCTCAGACCTCAAGTTATTTTTAATCTTCTCTATGTAAGCTTTGAAGTAGTTTAGGATGCCATGCTTTTAAGTTGGCTTGGTTCATTGACATATGTGTAGGGTGAACAAATGGGTTTCAAGGAGAAATGTAGGGTTTTAAAAATCTTCTTCAGTTGAGTAATAAACATATTGGTTCGTTGAAATTCCTACTCTCTAGAGCTTCCAACCTTTTTTTTTTTCCCCTGCAAACTGACACCAGGTGGCTTTGTGAGACAATGCTGTAAGCAATATAGCCATTGTAACTGAATCCTATTTATGTAAAATAGCACTTGGCTCTCTTTTCTTAAATCTCTGGTAATCCCTGATTTATAACACATTAAGTCACTTCCTTTAATTGACATGTTGAATTTTACTCATGCAGTGGGCTTCTGAATTTAATTCTCTAGGACTTGCTGTTCAAATTTTAGCATTTTAGAATCACCTGGAGAATTGTCTAGAATATAGTTGGACCCCATGTGTCAAGGGTGGTCAAGGGTGGCACTGTGCACCTGCATTTCTAACAAGAAATCTTAGATGTCAACTGAGGCCAAAGCTTCAAAGCCCAGGGACTGCTTTGAGTATCAAAGCTCTACACTAGCTAAAGAAAATGTTCAGTTTTCAGTAAAGACATTGAGTCTGATTATATCCCAGATATAACTATATAATGGTAACAGCTACTATCCGTTTCATTGGGAAGAAATACATGCATGCATTTTCATATTTTTTACATAAAAATTAAAAAAAAACTAAAAAAACTCTTACCTGCTTAAGTATAAATCTGCATAGAAGTTTTCTGAAATACTGGCTGATTTACATTTTACTGGCTGTATATTACATTTTGTATATACATTAAGATATAGGTGTTCATACATAACCATGGCAAATTAACTTCAGCTCTCGGAAAACTGAATAAACTTGCTCTACGAGCAACATACTCGGAAAACTGAATAAACTTGCTCTACGAGCAACATACTGTTAAACAAAATGCAACTGACGTCTACATTGACGTCAACTAATAAAACACAGAAAATAAAACACAGCTGAATTAATAGTTTTACAACTCGTGGCTTCAGATATTTGCTCTAGGCTTTGACATGTCTCACAGACTATGTTGTCCTTCTTCATTTTTTTTTAATCTGAAAGTCTTTATGAAGCACTTACTATGTACTAGATTCTCCTTAAAGTTTTTAGAGATTAAAAACTCTGACAGATTCTCAGGGAGATGCCCATTCAGGATGATAAAGCACCTTTATCCATGACTGCATCTGAAGCTGGGATAAGTGCAGACAGTCTGGCATAGGAATTTAAAGAAGTAATAATATTTCAACCTAGAAAAAAAATTAAAGCACTGTATTGGAGCACTTGAAACAGAACCAGGGACATAGGAGATGGTCATTAAGCCACTGTTAAATGGAAATGCCATAAGGCTTGGGTTTTTAAGGACGCATGCAGGATCCGGACACAAAGAAGAGGAGCAGTTAGCTTTCCAAGAATACGGAAGAGAATGATGGAAGAAGACCACTAAAAAGCAGACTTTTCTGGAGGAGTTAGCTTTATGGCAATATAATGCACATGAACCAACGATAGAGCTGGAAACTAGTTGATATTAAATTGAGGGGGGATGTCAGTTCTGCTTTAAGGATATTGGCCTTCATTTGGTAGAAAGTTGGAAACTCTTGACTGTTATGAATGGGTGATTTTCATGAAAATTAGCCTAGTAGCATGCCTAAAGAACTTTAGCAAAGAGAAAGAATAGAATCTGGAGATAAAAGGCTGTGATAATAGCAGACTGCCTGATAGGGTAGGTGTGGGAAGGGTGGGATGGAATTAACTAGTGAAAGTATATGTAGGATCCACATTATACAACGCTGATATTGATGTGTGACTAATGAATGACCTAACGATCACTGTCAGGCTTCAAGCCTCTCTCACCAAGAGTTTTGAGCCTGGTGTGATGGTGGTGAGTTAACCTGGGGGACATAAATACTTGGAAGAATGATTTAGTAGTCAAATTTATTCACTGCTTTTCTTATGAATGAAAAAGTCTCCTCTAATGGTTTTCTTTCCTGTCTCTACCCAAATAAGGTTTCAAACATATGTATCTATCACCTGCAACTTTCTTTGACCAAGACAGAATGAAAAGCAATCATATTCATTAATGTTCACATTTACTGGCCCTAAAATTGCTAGAATGAAATTCCTGGCAAGCCCGTGCATTTGCAGGAATAAACAAGCACCCTCTACTCCGTACTCATTGCCGACGCCGTGGTGAGCTGCAACGGCACGCTAGTCAGATTGTGCCCTGACAATCTGTTCATTTGGTACACTCCAGAATCAGTGGCGTGGAATCACTCATATGGTGCTTGTCACTGAACATGAGAATGACAGAAGTCAGCACATTGGCAAAGCCATCATCCATTCATTTTCCTTTTAGAGAAGTCCCTCATTTGGCTTCTGTACCTTTTTTTTTCCTTGATTCATTTTTTTCTACTTTATTATTCAAATCAAGGAGAGAGCTCAAGTACATCTAAAAGTAATAGACACATTTACTTGATCATTGTGTATTTTGATTTCAAGAAATTAAGTGATATAGTCCAGGGTTTCTTAAGGATCAATAATTTGGTTGCGATTAAGGCGTGGGATTTGTGTCTTTGATGGGTATGACTAACTTCGGAAATCAACTTGTGGACACTCAAAGGTAATTTTTAAGACTTCGATATTTCAATTCTCCAAGTCAGACTATAAGATTGCATTAAAATTTATGTTTTCTTTGCAGTGGAGAAAAAACATTTTATATAAGAATTATAAACTTATTGAAAATTCTAAGCATCTTTAGGGAAGGAGCAATTTTACATCCTCACCTCTAAGATAGTGTGGATACCATAGAAAGAAGAGGACAAGGTGAGCTGGGAAACACTTTCAATATAATGAAGCTGTCACTGATTATACCTTTTGTCTATGGATCATAAAGCACTGAACATAACAGTATTCCTTCTCAGTCCTCATGAGGTAGGAATGCATTACCTGTATTTTACAGTTGGATAAACAGGAGTTCAATCAAGTTTAAAATCACATGGTGGGAGAGCTGGGAAAAGAGCCCAGAAGATCAGATTCCCAGTGAGTGTCCAGAATCATTAGTGTTGCTCTAAATACACTCTTCTCCTTGGCTTGTCAGTGAACTGTGACCCCAGAAAATGGAGAGAGAAGGAGAAAAAGGAAGGGATGAAGAGAGAGGGAAGAAAGAAAGCAGAAATGAAGAATGATTATAGACTCACTTAATTTTGTACAAGTACTCAATGTGGAAAACATAGGTCTGTGAACCTATCTGCAAATGCCCACAGACAGCATGAACCATTAGCATCATTCATGCATTCATTCATACACACACACGCACCACACTCTAGCGTAAAATAATAATAAAAAAACACAGCACCATAGAGCCATGTCTGCTTATGTTTATTATCTTATTCTGATACTTTATGGTGTGATCTTAGACATAGTACTCAAGCATTGTGTATCTCAGTTTGCTTATCTATAAAAACCAGATGGTATTTCATACATCATAAAATTGTGCTAAAAAAAGTTCCTCATATGTATAGAACATGGGTTTTAATGCTGTCCAGTTTTATCCAAGCACATATGCCCCGGATTTCTCTCACCCTACCACTGCTGCCTTTCTAGATTTCGGACACTCCACCTTCCATTTTAGAACTGCTGCCAAGATTTTAAAAATGGCCATGCCCTTGCTGAAAAGTTTGGATGGAAAGTTTGGAAAAGCCCAGATCACAGCTGGGCATCACTTCTGCTGATGGATCCACAGGAGATATTTAGAAAGCTGTTCATGGGAGATCTTAAAGGGATCCTGAGGAAAGCAAATGTAAGGATAGGCAAAGGGAAGGGTTCTCCTAGCCCTCCTGGGATGTTCCCACTGCTGAGCTCCAGCAAGGTGGCTCTGCTAGGGGAGGGGTGACGGGGTATCAATGCTGATCTGAACTTCCCTCTGTGGGTCTCCTCGGTTTCTAGCTCGTTAACCTCCACCAATGTCCTGCCCCAGCCCAGTTAATTCCCATTTGGTCTTCGTGACAGTGAGCCAGGCTGGGCCCTCTTATATCCTCGTTCTAATCTATTGTGAGGTAAACTCACTGCCTTGTTTTCTTCGGGGCTGGTATCAAAAAATGTTTTTCTTTGCTTAAAGAAAAATCGATTTATTTCAAATGGGAAACTTTGTTCTTCAGGATGTTATTCCCATTATGGCACCTAAGACCCTGTTCTGGACCTTTCAACAATCGAATTTCTTCTTTCATTTTTCCCTTCATAATAATGCTAAGTCTCCTCAAGGCAAAACGGATGTCACTGACCCAACTAGAGGAAAAGTTAAGTACCAAGAAATGCTAAAAAGTAAAGTACAAAGATTAATATTTCAGAGCATTATTTTGCTTCATATGTGAAGCACCTAATGCAATGTCAGCCACATATTAAAAATTTAGGGATACCTGGGTGGCTCAGTCAGTTAAGCCACTTATTTCAGCTCAGGTCATGATCTCAGGGTCTTGGGATCGAGTCCCATATCGGGCTCCTTGCTAAATTGGGAGCCTACTTCTCCCGCTGCCTGCTCTGCCTGCCATTCCCCCTGCTTGTCCTCTCTCTCTCTCTCTCTCTCTCTGACAAATAAATAAATAAAATCTTCAAAAAAAACTTAGTAAAGACTTGGCCCTATTCCTCTAAGGTCTGTTGCAGTCTGATGTGAGTGAGCCTGATAAAGGTTTTTGCACATCTTTATGGTTCCTTACATCATCTACAAACATTTTATTTTCTACCAACAATTTCTCTGTGGGCCAGCTGCTGCTGGGGAGTATTAAGATATATGCTATGGCCCCATCTTTCCAGGAGATCATAATTGAGTGGCAGAGGCAGTCAAGCTGACATGAACGTTGCTCAACAGAATAGATTAAAGAGGGGTAATAGGAGATTTTGGGAAGTCCAGGAAAGGAAATAATGGTGAACAATGGAAGATGTCAGATTTGGCAGAGGAGGTTGGTTGAGTTCCATGCTTGATGGAGCTCCATGAGCTCCATGCTTCAAGCTCATGCTTGAGCTTGGTTTTGAGAGAGAGAGGTTTTCCAAATGGAGATGGATGAGAAGGTCACATTCTGGCACAGGAGTCAGCATGAGCAAATGTATGGAGGTTCTAAAGCCATAAAACTACAAAAAATTAGTAAGTCCAATTAAGAATATAACAGAAAGAGAGGTGGGAGTTGTTGGAAGCCAAGAATTTGAGACTGTGAGAGTCCTGATCTGTCGGAAGGGACAGTGGATTATCTCATCCCCTGGGCACATGGGTACCAATTCAAATGATTCTTTCACTAATCATCCCTGCCCCTTGACAAAATATTTCACCAAAAGCTGTCAATGTCAAATACTCATCATTTTCTCCCAATGTTTAAAAAGAATGTTAATAAAGATCACAAGAGTCATAGTAAAGATGATTTTTTTTGCCATAAGTTTTAAAAAATCTTTGCTGATAAAGGTAAAAAAATGTATTTTTTAAAGTTTCATGAAAGGATGATCCTGCCTATGTGAGCATAGGCATGTTAAGTCCACCGTTTTGAACTTCTCAGGTAGAAAAAATGAAAGCTGAATGATGGTTTTCTCCGTGGTGAATTGTGGTTACTACAAGTCGAGCTTCCTCATTTTCGGTACTCAGTTTTAAAGGGTGTCAGTTCCTTGAGGATTATGGGTGGCTCTTTCTGTGTTCTTCACTTCTTTGTGATGTCTGGCCCAGAAGCTGTGTCCTAGATGTTAGCACAATTAGTCACTGCACCACCATTGATCCATGAGATTGATTCTCTTGGTTTTATGTTATCCTTGCTTCCAAATAACTTCAGAAGTGGGGTTCTTGGACTCAGAAGACACAGAAAAAGGCAGAAAGTAGGAATGCCTGCGGGTTGAATGGTACCATCAGTCCTGTACTGATGAGTAAAGATCACGCACAGACTCTGCTAGTCTGCCATGGCTTTTTGTTGAGAAAACCATTCAGAAAAACAGAATTCCTATTCATGTACATGCCTATGGTAATTCTTGAGAACTAACAGCACTGCCTTTAGATAATCCTTTTGGAATTATACATGCGTTTCTTTTCTTATGGTGGATTTGAAAACACTGTTAAAAGAGTTCTGTAATTGCCATTAGAAGCTACAATGTGATTATGAATTTTTCCTTTTTTCATTTTTCCTTTTGGCCATTTATGAGCACAACTAGATTAAGTAGTACACTGTTCAAGTAATTGAAAAAAATCAATATAATCTTTTAGACTGACAAGCACAACTTTTCCTCACTTGATTGTTGAGTATGGTCACTGTAGCGGAGGCTGCCCATGTCCTAGGAAACTCCCATCTCCGGGCCCGAAGACTGCTTACTGCAAATGCCCTTGACTCTGTCTGATAACATATTTTCTTCTGACCAAGGGAAAAAAATCATCTAGTACACAAGATAATTTTCTATACAAATTGTACATTCAGATTCAGATATGGATGAAAGATAAAGATACAGACAAATGCATAGTAGACATATATAATGAATATAAGTTATGATATATAGGATGATATCAGATATGAGGATATTAGATAAAAGATGATATTAAACACAGATATAGATTTATTATTAGTATTGTATTTTATCTAAAATATTTATGGGGTACAGCAGAAACCAGCTGAGTAAGCCAAGTTATGAGAGATACCTGCCAATTTTATACCATCTTTATTTTCCTCTTTTATCCCCACTATAATAAGAGAACTTAATGTTATAATTGTTCATTTTGAAGTTACTGATTCATACTTTCCAGCTAAGCATTATTTTTGTAGAATTATTTTTTTATTTACTATCCAATCTCAAAATCAAGCATTCAACTTCTATTTCTTCCTGAGAAAAATTAGAAATATATTTGGTAATTTCTAAAAAGTACAAATAATATGATGTAATCTATCTCTTCCGGCTATTGTAAGGAATGAATGGGTTGGCATATCATATAAAAAACTTAGACCATGGCTAGCACATGGACATGTGTTATTGATAGTGTGGTTGTTGTTACCAATGGAATGGAAGGTGGGTTAAAGGAAAAATTCCTATAGGTCAAATAACATAGGTTATTACTGTATTTTTTTAAATTCTGCCTGGAGTACTATATAAGTATATAAGTACTATATAAGGAAGAATCTTCATATAGGTGCACTAAGTTTAGTGAAAAGAGCACCATATGTGGACGCCAAAGCCTTCAGGTAATTACCAGTAGGAACAAGGATTTGAACCCAGCTCTGTCAGACTCTACAGCCCAAGACTTTAATGGCCACATTGTTTCTCTTCCTCACAGAGAGAAATGGGCCTTGGGAGATCAGATTTCACTGTCATCAGCTTCTGTATTTTGTAGATGCTAAGATAGTCTCTTTGGGTAACCAACCACTGTCAAATCAGTATTTCTTCCTGGAAAGAAACTATAGACAACAGCTGGTAGACTACTGCATCATTAAGTTCCATTTCTCTGAAATCTCCATCCTTTTATTTTTATTGTGTTGTTTAGAAAATTTGAAGCATGCTAATTTAGCTTGAGATAAGATAGAGGGGTTATATATTACATAGAATTTAAAGTTGTATTATTTGCTATTTTTCTTACTGTCTTTTTCTTCAGGTAATAAGAGTAGAAGGAGATCCAGATGATATATTTCAGGGAATGGTTTTAATCTTCTTAACAAAATATGATGTGGTACTGAATATTCCCTGATTGAAAGTAAACCTCACTTTTAAAAATGACCAGAGACTCAACTGACTCTAGAAAAAGGTATATTTATACACAACTGAGGACTTGCTAATTCTTATTTTTTCTTCTCATTCTTTTTTCTTTTTATGTTAGATTTATAGTTTGTACCTATGTGACCTTATTAGTAGAGATTCTAGTTCCTCAAAACTTTAGATAAATGTTCTAGCCCCAACAGTATACATTCAGTGAAATGCAAATATAGTTAAGTGCTGAATAGATGGATTTATGTATAGGAATAAAAAATAAAGAGCAAAATACCTTACAAATAGAAATAAGGTAGAAGTTATTATCATTAAAAAATACATGAGAAAAAACCCCAGAAAATGTGTGAAATGCTATTAGACAATTCAAAGGTATTCATGAGTCTGGGAATCAACCTTTAAAACACTAGCATATGAAATATTTGAGATTAACCAGAAACCAAAGGAGAATATAAATAAGAATTTGAAGTGCAACAAACTCAGTGAAAGACAAGTATCATATGATCTCACTGATACGAGGCATTTAAGAAACAAGACAGAGGATCATGGGGGAAGGGAGGGAAAAATAAGACAAGACAAAACCAGAGAGGGAGACAAACCATAAAAGACTCTTAATCTCAGGAAACAAACTGAGGGTTGTTGGAGGGGAGGAGAATAGGAGGGAGGGGGTGGCTGGGTTACGGACATTGGGGAGGGTATGTGCTATGGTGAGCGCTGTAAGACTGATGATCACAGACCTGTACCCTTGAAACAAATAATACAGTATATGTTAATAAAAAAAAGAATCTGAAGTGCAACAAACTCAATGTCTATTTTATTTGAAGAACAAATTATTCTTCTTAATGGAGATTAAAACCAAAATTCAACATCGATTTCTTAAAACAGTGTTGAAGTTCCCTTCTGGCTACTCTCAAGTATCAGCCATGACCCAGGTTAAAATTCAAGATGGACTCATCTACATATCCTATGTTCACACCTCAAAATCTGGATGGAAGTTATGGACTTGGTACCATGAGATCAGAACCATACCTACACTGGTAACATAAGTACTCACTTACATCTAGAAGCTAGATAGCTCAAATGCAATTTACATTCAGCTCTTTCCCAGCCCTGCTATCCCTGACTATTGGATTGACTCATTTTATCATCTGGGTGCATGTCTACATATGGGTTTTCTCCACAACATCGTTCTTTGAGGGCAAGGAGAGCATCTTCTTTCATTATGACCTCTTGCACAGTTCCTCCCAATAATATCAGCTGCCATTTATAAATACCTCCTATGTGGCGTCTGATTTCTTGACATGTGTTATTTCCAGTCCTTGCTTCTCTGCAAGTCTTTCATCCCCATATTTGCCAGTGATATTCAGTAAGACACCCTGATAAAACAAATTTTTGTGATGATCTCATCCAGTATGAGACATTTTTCCATTTCTCACTTGGATTTCCAAGTGGTCTTTCTTGGATGGAGGCCATTCTGTCCCCTCCAAGAGGTGTTCAGAAATGTATGCAGTTGATTTGTATGCTAACTACAGTATGATCTTGGTGTTTAATGAATGGGTCTTTCTGGAAAGAATAGTTTTTACCCCAAATGTCAACTAGACCAAAGTAAAATAGTGGCAGAAGTTCCTTTATTCATTCCTCATTTTTGGTAGGGAAATATTTTAAAAGAACTGCATCCAGCTTCATTTAGGCCACACAGTATAGTGTCAACTAACAAAGCAAAACAAAGCAAAAAAGCCCCTAGGAGAAACCAAAGAAAAGGAGAGAGAATAGTTTCATCTGGATTTTTGCTTCCTGTCTTCAACATCATATCTTCCTAGAGAAATTATTTTCAATCATTTAAATGGCTTTCCCCTCCATTGACCCTATTAGTTAACTGATAATGCAAAAGATGTTAAATGTAATATGACTTCTCCTTGACACTTACCAACTGTGAACAAATTAAGAGAGTTCTTTTTACACCATTGTTTACTATGGGAGTAATAAGCTTAGGAGCTCAAAATGCATTTTTATGTACTCTATGGAAGAAATCATTCACAAGTGATATTATGCCCAGATCTGTCTCCTCTGACAACTGAGTTGTTTGCAGTGCTGCAGACTGGAAATGACACTGAAAGCATGCAGTGATTTAAGAGGCTGGCTGACTCCTGCACTAGCAATGGCAGAACTGATGGTGGGGCAGGGAGGGGTCGAGACATGGGAGATGAATGAGAGCTTGGAATATCTGCATATTTCCATTGCTCTGTGAAGATTAAGCAGAAAGGATTTAAAAGAAACTTTTGTGCATCCATTCATCCTTGACTTTATAATACGCTTAATAAACAGTTAACCCATGGGTCTTTAGCTTTATCTTACCATTGAAAATCCAACCTCTTATTTATTTGTTTTGTTTTTTTTCTCTTTTCCTTGTTTTGACAGCAGCAAACTTGCCATGGGTTGCATGGATATTTGGTGGTAAGAGGGCAAACAGTGCAACTGATAGTAGAAATCCCCCCAGAGACAGCAAAGCGTGGAGAGACAGAAGGTGATTGGGAAAGGAAACGGTTTCCTAAATTCCTGCGAACTTGCCAACCAACTCCTATGCTCTATCCCGCCCTCTGCTGGCTGATGGGAGAAACAGCTTCGGATCTTGATCCCCGACTCCCTTCCATCAATAGCCGCAAGTCACTGCTTAGAGAATATGGTATCCAACCAGACAGTTGTGAGACCATCCTTGGGCAAAATGGTGTTAGCATGACCTCTAGGCATTCTTCTCTCATCTTCTCTGTCACGTTCACCTTGTTCTTGATCCTTACTTCACTAGAATTTCCAGTTTAAGGAGAAAATCAATTAGAAAGCTCATTACTTACTGCTCTTTGCCTTCTTCCTCCCATTCTTCCTTCATTTCTTTTTGATGTATTAGAAGTCACAGGAATAATGATTTTACTCATCATATTTATAAACTACAACATTCATCAAGCATTCTGCACTGGTGCTGGAGAGAGAATTTAGGGATGTTTATCACATTTCTGTGGTCTGATGTCAAGTACAACCAACATTTACTGAGAGCAAATGTGTGCCACGTTCTATTAGACATGCTTCATCATTAATATGACATCCTTTTGCTACGTAAGAGTTTAATTCTATAAAGCAGACAGACAAGTAAAGAAGTTTGAAACAGCAGAAGGAGTGGCATAGTAGGGACATATAGACTGTACCGAGGAAGCCCGGAGGAACCCATGGGGAATGGAGTATCCAGCCAGGCTTTCCGGAGAAGTTTTCTGTTTGAATGGTGGTGTAAGGGAGTTAACCAGATAACAAAAAGTAAAGGACTCCAGGTAAAGGGGATAGTTTGCATACATGCAAAGGTAAAATAAGTAGGGTGTGAATGGGTCTTGTGTGAAGTTCAAGGTGGCTAGCACACTGTTTTTTGAGATAAGTATAGCAGGGGAAAAGAAACAGAGACACATCAGAATTAGTCTTTTGGCTTTTTACCTGAATAGATATTGGTTCCATCAAATGTGATGGGTAATATAGGAAGGCAAAGAGATTTAGGGAGAAAGATGATGAATTCAGCTTTGATCATTTAGAGTGGAGAGCCTCACATGATATTCATGTGAAAGTGAAAAAGATGAAGGTGGAGATACGTATTTAGGTATCACTCTCATTGAAAAATAGATAATTAAAACCGTGTATGTGGAAAATATTTCCCAGAAGAATGTTATGATGAAGAGAGAGGTATTTGCTAATATAACCATATTTGAAAAATGGATAAATGGATAGAGGAAAGGAACCACAGAAGAAGGAAAGAAGGTAAGTAATGCTTCATAGAAATCATAGAAGCTGAAAATTTTGAGAAAGAAATGACTCAAATAGAATGACTCTATTCTATCTATGTATCTAAAAGTATAATTATATAATTATTATAAATGTTTAATTTCGGACACCACTGGTGCTTTGGGTGAGAACAAAGTGGGTGAGTGTGGAGGAAGGACGGGTAAAACAACCTAAGAAATGAATGGAAAATGAGGAATGGGAAAAAGTCAAATGAACTAGAAAAGATTCTGCTGTGTGCAGATGACTCTAGAATCCTGCAGGAAAGCTACAACAACAGCAAAAAAAAAGATGTCAACTTGCAAGAGGTTTTGTTTTTTGTTTTCTGTTTGTTTTTTTGTTTGTTTGTTAGAATTGGAAGTGACCAGAAAATGTTTAGCACTGAAAGAAGAGACTCAATCTAAAGGAATAGCTATGACCACAGACAGAGTTTCACTGATGAAGGAAGTTTCCAGAAAGATGAGAGTGCTCGGTACCTGAGTAAAAACAAAGGAGTTGGCTTCAAACAGGGTGGAAAATGCCTCATGCAATTGGAGATTAAGAATTAAAATGGAGGTGAGTGAAGAAGAAATTTGGGAAAGGTCAGAACATACTATTGATTCATTTTCTCAAAGGCCTCATTTTCTTGCCAATACCAATGCCCAGGTTTTCAATGCTTGAGATGGTGATGTGATAAGAGTGGGCATAAGGAGATCATCTGAAGTTTTCAAAGACAGTTAAGTGAAGAGTCAACAGAGCTGAAGCCAGACTGCTCTTCAGCAGCATTGAGGACCCAACAGCAAAGAGAATCTATCCATTTCTAGAGACACCAATTTAACCAGTTGAGTCCTTGTTCACAGAGCACTCTGAATTTCAGATTTAAGTCAAAGAGTAGATGGCCACATTGATTCCAGACTTGAACTATTGAAATAAGTATAATGTTGCTGATAGATTTTCTAAGAGAGTAAATGTTATGGCAACAGACAAGAAGTTCAAAGAGAAGATAGATGAGAAAAGCAACAGATAGAGTTCTGCAGGAGAGAAAATGGCGGGATTAGCACAGTGGCAGGCTAGAACCCAGGACCTAGCAAGAATTGATTGTGCACCTCTCCTTTCTACTCTGTTTCAATGACCTTATGTTCGTAGTTTGAAACAATTTTTGCTGGAAGTATTTATGCCACAGAAATTGGCAAGCACTGCAAACTGGGTGCCAGTTTACCAGCAAGTCCCTTGGATTAAAGGAAGGGAACATGAGCATTAGCAATTTAGAAGGATAAGAGACCATCGTCAGAGTGTATAATATTGACAATATCCATAACAAAGGAGGTAATGAAAAGCCAGGTTGTTCTTCTTTTGTTAGTTGATTTCGTTTGTTTATTTTATAGTAGCTATAAGCAGAAGTAAAAAAAAAAAAAACCAATATGTAAGTGGAGTTCAAGGCTAGTGTAGTAGATGGTTCATAAACATGATTGTTAACATTTCCCAGGCAAAGGGAAGAAGTTTATTCAGGCTTCCATGTCGTCCATTAATTAGATGGGACAACCAGGGATTATGTAAATGTCATCTATGAGGAAAAGGATGGAAAATGACAATAGAAACCACGGGCACTATTTTTAGGCAAGGTGTTTCCTCCTGCTGTTGTAACAAACTACCACAAACCTTCTGGCTTAAAACAACACAAATTTATTATCTTACAGTTCTGGAGGCCAGAAATCCAAAACAGATCTCACTGGGTTAAAGCCAAGGTGTCAGAGAGGTATGTTCCCTTCTAGAGGTTTTAGGGGAGAATCTGTTCTCCTGTCTTTCCACTTTCTAGAAACTGCCTGCATTGCTTGGCTCATGTTGAAAACCAACAGTGTCCTGTTGAGTCTTTCTCATGGAGCTGGCTCTTTGCTTCTGATTCTTCTGCCTCACCATAACCCATGTAAGGGCCTTTGTGATTACAGTGGGCTCACCTGAATAACCCAGGATACTCTCTCCAGGTCAAACTCAGTTGACTAGCAATCTTAATCCTTTCTGCAACCATAATCTCCCCTTGCCTTATAAGATAACATATTCACACTTTCCAGGAATTATGACTTGGACATCTTTGGGGAAGGGAAGCATTATTCTGTCTACCCCATTAGAGAAGAAGAGTGCTATTTCTGCTAGCTTTTCCTAGATTTGATATATTTAATAAGATTCAATTTAACAGGCATTTACTATTCACAATATTGTGTTAGATATTAGGATGAGAAGGAGCACTTGATAATGACTAATTTAAACCTTTATTGGGGATGTTACTTTACTTCACTTTTAAAACATTTAAAATGAAAGGCTTCGTGGCAAAAGGAAGATGCTTTTTCTTAAAATTTGGTTCTCTGCAAATGCTGGAGAGGATGTGGAGAAAGGGGAACCCTCCTCCACTGTTGGTGGGAATGTAAGTTGGTGCAGCTACTTTGGAAAACAGTGTGGAGATTCCTCAAGAAATTAAAAATAGAGCTACTCTGTGACCCTGCAATTGCACTACTCGGTATTTACTCCAAAGAAGCAGATGCGGTACAAAGAAGGGCCATATGTACCCCAATGTTCATGGCAGCAATGGCCACAATCACCAAACTGTGGAAAGAACCAAAATGCGCTTCAACAGATGAGTGGATAAGGAAGATGCGGTACCTCTATACAATGGAATATCAGAAATATCATCAGAAAGGATGAATATCCAACTTTCGTATCAACATGGACGGGACTAGAAGAGATTATGCGGAGTGAAATAAGTCAAGTGGAGAGAGTCAATTATCTTATGGTCTCACTTAGTGTGGAGCATAAGGAAAATCATGGAGGGCATTGTGAGAAAAAAGAAAAGGGTGAATGGGGGGAAATCGGAGGGGGCGATGAACCATGAAAGACTGTGGACTCCGAGCAACAAACTGAGGGGTTTGGAGGGGATGGGGTTGGGCGAGCCTGGTGGTGGGTATTGAGAAGGGCACGTATTGCATGGAGCACTGGGTGTGGTGCATGAACAATCAATCTTGTAACACTGAAAAATTAAAATAAACATATTTGGGGAAAAAATAAAATAAAATTTGGTTCTTTGGACCCCACTGGTGAAAACTTGTTCTTTTGAAGGTTGCTAAGGAATTGCTAAGAGATATTGTATAGAGAAATCTAAGTTTTGCATTACCTGTGATGATCACTGATGAAAGGAAAAAAGACATTTCTTTTTTCAAAGAGGGTTAAACACTCACAGACCATTCCCAGCAGAGCGCTTGGTACCTACCAGATGTCTAATAAACATTTATTGAATCAAATTGAATGTCACTTAATGTCCTTCTCATTGAAAGATTTATTTTAACCAGGCTTTATTAATTTTTATTAATTAGATTTACTTCTTACTTTATTGTGATGCTATTATCTTGCCTGTGACTACTCTCTATTTACTTTTCTGTGGATAGATAGAAAAGCAGGACAACTGAGCAGAGAAGAGAAAGGGAGATAGCTTCTCTTGGCTTAGGAAGAAAACTATAAATGCCTCCTCCAATGACAACACACAAACCATTATTTTATTATATCTAGTTAGAGAGCTGCCCTCAGACCAGAGGTTCTTAATCTGTTTCGGAATGTGCATTAATCTAATGACACAATGAATATGCTTTATCTAACTCCCAGTAAAAAGTGATTACACATGGGAGAGTATAGAAAAAACTCCTTCCCATTTATTAGATACCCTTAATTTCATCCATTTGCCTTTGCTACCTCAGGACTTCTCATAACCCCTATACCCAAGTCCATTCCCCTTCTCTCTCTTTTTTGTTAAGATTTTATTTATTTGACAGAGAGGAGAGAGATCCCAAGTAGGCAGAGAGGAGGCAGAGAGAGAAGGGGAAGCAGGCTCCCTGCTGAGCAGAGAGCCTGGTGTGGGATCCGATCCCAGGACCCTAAGATCATGACCTGAGCTGAAGGCAGAGGCTTTAACCCACTGAGCCACCGAGGCGCCCCAATTCCCCTTCTCTTGAAGCCACTTGAAGGTACTGTTCCACATCACTTTTGGTGTCTTCGTATTAACACACTGTCTTCCCCGTGGCAAATTCTGTCCCTCAAAGCAGCAGCCCTTCTAGGTGCTAACGCACAGGAGTTCCCACTGCCAAGTGCCAACCAGACGTGGGATGTCACAGACTCCCCCTCCCCGCCACTCTCGTTAACATGCTGTCACTAACAGCCAAAATGTATCTGGCTGTGGGCCCTTGCCTCACAGTTATCCAGTGAAACAGTTCCTTTGATGTCTGTCTTCACTTCTCTTCAGAGTACCAAAGACCGACCAATATCTAAGACAAACATCATTCTACCTCCTACCCCATCTCTTCCCAAAGCATCTCCAAAGACATTAAGATCTCTTACTTAAAGACCCCAAAGATTCCATTCATTATGAAATTGAATATGAATATGACATTTTCATACGGAAAGTATGAAATGTGACATGGAAAACTTCAAGGAGAAAATTTTACTAATGTCTTAAAGAAAGATATGCTTCTATAGGAATGAAAAGCATAAACTGAAAAGCTTGGAGTGTCACACAAATTAGTGTGAACAATGTCAGGCAAAATCTCAATGATACTTAGGAAAATCATTCTGAATTTTACCTAGATCTTTAGGCACTGATAGAAGTTAACAACTGCGGGGAAAGTTATGATGAGAGAGGACTTATACCTAAACATTTTAAAATGCCAAAGCTAAAACCTATCTCAAAAACAATGTAGAATTAATATATTATTATAAAATGGTTTGGCATAGTTATCTGAGTCTTTTGAAAATAACAAGAGACAACTTTACCTCCACCGTATGAATTCCAGATGAATCATCGATGAGGAAAATAATAAATTATTTTGTAATAGATCCTGCTGGTGCCTTATCTTATCCTCTCAACTAACATAATTTGAATACAATCTGAACATTTTCCAAAGGTCAGCTCCTCATCAAGGACTTTCTCTCTTTCACCTGGTAATGGATGGAAATTCCAAGGAATAAAATTCAGTTCCCCCAGTAGCTATTAGGCAGTGTGTAATAGGAGTTTGTAATTATTCCAGCTCTCAAGTCTTGTGGAGGGGTTAACTCTGAATGTTTCAGTTTCATAATGAGATTAAGCTCCACGTAACTATTCTAGTAACCTATCCCCAAATCCGCATATTTGAGGCTTTCTTTTCTTCCCATCTCACTTCTCCACTCTCCTACCATTGTTTTCCAGGATCACCAACCAAATCAATGACTCAGTCTCATATTCTATTTCATGGCAGTTTCCGGGGAGCCCAAGTTAAGACACATTCCCTCCCTACAAAAAGAGTATGAAAACGTACGTCATAAAGAAAGAAAATCTATCAACACGAAAATGTTTGCCTCGCAGTTATCAAGGAAATGATCATTATAGGAAAAGCTAATTTTTTCTAGTTTTCAGATTGTCCATGATTAAGAAACAATCTTCAGCATTACATGCTGATGAGAACACAAACTGATAAAACCAGGGAAGATTTGGCAAAATATAGAGTTTTAAAATGTTTGTATCCTTTAGCTCATTGGGTCCACTATGATTGCTTCTTTATTAATTTATTCACTGAATTAAATTAATTCAATTAAACCGTAACTTGAGGGGCACCTGGGTGGCTCAGTTTGTTAAGCGTCTGCCTTTGGCTCAGGTCATGATCCCAGGGTCCTGGGATCAATCCTGGCATTGGGCTCCCTGCTCAGCTAGGAGTCTCCTTGTCCCTCTCCCTCTGCCCTGTGCATGCTGTCTCTCTCTGTCTCTCTCTGTTTGTCTCTCTCTCTCCCTGTTTGTCTCTCTCTCTCAAATAAGTAAGTAAAATCTTAAAAAAAGTAAAGTGTAACTTGCTTGATAGCATAATTTATGCTACATTAAAATAAGAGAGGAGGGGCATCCATTGACAGGCTCTCAGAGTGTTCATTTTCGTACAGGAAACTGCCAAGAGTGAAGGAAGTAGGATGGAGGAAAGAATAGACAGAGGCTCCCTGCATCCTCTTACCCTTCTCCGTCACCCAGGCCTCTTGGCTCTGATGCTGCCCGGGCCTCCAGGTCCTGGCTCCAAAGCTCACAATTGCTGAAGTCTTGGAACCTCCTTCCCTTGGCCAGTTCCTGAGGCCAAGTCAATATCTTGACTCTTCCTGAGCTAAGATATTGAATTTCTGGCATTAGCCTACTTACTCTTTCCTTAACATTAGACTTGGACCTCATCTGGTTCTATCACTCCTTTCACATTTCAGTGGTCGCCCATTCAATTTTGTGACTCATTATCACCCAGACTATTGCTCCATTTTTAAGAATGCACTACCTTGTTCCATGTCTAAATATCATGTGCCAGGTGCACTATTTGTAACCCCTGTTCTCAATGGTAATGAAAGATACAACTAAAGGACTTTATACATGTATATTCCAGAGTCTAAGAATTAGCTTTTCTTAAATACTAGGTGTCAGTTTCACTTTTCTGCAAAAATTGATTCTAAACCATGAAAATCACCAATACATGATAGGAGCCCATGATTCATTTATTTGTCTTTTACTCAAAAACTCTTTGTTTCTCATAAATGCACCTTTGTGTTTGAGTTTTTTTTATATACAACAAATGATAGCAATAAAAATATAATGCTTTCTGTCATTTTCAGAAATTAATTCTAAGAACTTGTAAAGATACTTCAAAACATTTCTAGGTTTCTTATATAGGAAAATGAAATTTTACTGAGTCCTAAGTTTTGAAATGATGGACTCACTTGTGATAGCCACATACATATCCCAGCAATTCACTAGTGCTTAATCAAATGATCACCTGCCAAGATGTTCTAGAATCTACAGGAAGGTTCAGAAATGTCACCAAACCAGATTTATAAATATAATTTCAGTTGATAATCAGAGTTGCTGCTGAAGTTCCAGTCAAAGAAATGCCAGACAGTTGGGCTTCAAGCTTCGACTCACATGTTAATGAACAGAAATTTCTATATCCATCTGAAAGGTTATTAATTCCATGAAGGTAAAAGAAGAAATAAGTCCTTTGTGAAAGTAAAGGTTTTTTAAAAAAATTTATAACTAGCTATTAAAAATGAAGTTTACTTTATTGATTGATTGATTGATTATATGTAAAAAAAATCTGTTGTTTTTAGCAGTACATAAACTGTACAGTCAAATATACTGATATTACAGGTACAAATATAGTTAAATGATCTCTTTGAATTAATGACGTATTTTGTGGGACCAAATTTCCATTTCAAAAGTGTGTCATTCTGACTTAAATCAACATGATCAAAAACCTCAACATGTCTAATGACTGCATTTGACTTCATGCTTCAGTATATAATGCTCAATGTCTGTGCATTTAGATCTTTCCCATTATACCTATGATAAGACTATATGGTTTAAGTGGCTCTCATAGATTGAAAATGCTTTGAGAGATTTTAAAGTTATTTGTCAGAGAAAGTAATTTTTTTAAACTACTAGAAATAAAAAGGTATGAATAACTTATGTTTACATGCATTTCATGCTTTCTAGGTATTTCCATTGAGCCATTTGCACTTTATTCTTTACAATATATGTATAAAGCAAAAGGAGACAGAAAATCCACAATTTCACTTTCCAAAGGGAACAGAGCAGAGTCAGGAATTTGTTAGAGGTAAAACAAAACAAAACAAAAAACATAAACTTTGTGGCTCAGTAGAGACTTGAATAAGTGTATCTTGGCTCCCTCTTCTTTTTGCTTTTGAATGCAGGTGACCTTGAAAGAGGTAATCTCCTACTGACAAAATTTTGTGGTTAATATGAATAATGAATATTTATTGGTTTTCCAGATAGTATTTTAGCAAATCAGCTCTGAGTGAGACAGTTATTTACTTTACAGTGGAGATAACCTCTGCATGTGATTTATCATGACTTATAATTATAGTTTGCATGTAATGAGTTCATTTTCACCATGTACCATTGAATTGTTTATTCATAATACTGTTTTAGCGCAGCAATTCAATTACCTATACATATCACTGGTGATTTCTAATGATTCTCCATTTTTAAAAATGAAAAACAGTGGTTCTTTGTATATTTTAATATATTAGCAGATCCAAAAAGGTTTGCTAAATGACATTAGCCTATTTCATGCAAGACAGCAAGAAGGGAATCAAATGCATTTATGATTAGTTGAATAAAAATAAGCAAAGGGTCTACCCTTTGACCAGCATTATGAAAAGTTGTTCAGCTTCTCTCTAGAAAATAGAATCACCACATTGAACTCTATACTGTATAAAATATAACAATACATCTACAGATATACTGATTCAAAATTTGCAGAACACTTTTGCTTGCTTAAGTTCACTGAATCTTCACAAGAGTGGAGTAGTAGTCAATGGAGGATGAGGGGCAGTCTGCCCCGATACAGTCAATAAGAACTCCTCCATTTATCGGTGTTTTTCTCAATTTAGAGTGAATTTCTGCAGAAATATGAAGCCAATATCCAGTGCTTTAAAAATATCTGCTTCTTACCTTCTGGAAAATGCATGCATAAAGTCCTCACCATCTATAGTCATAAACCCTTAACCCACTCCAGTATCATTTACAGCACTGATTGTAAACTATTGGAATGATACATGATATTTAAACACGGAACATGGTAGTGCATTCTTAAAAATGAAGCAATAGTCTAGGTGATAATGAGTCACAAAATTGAATGGGTGACCATTGAAGTGTGAAAGGAGTGACATTGAAAACTGGATGAGGTCCACGTGAGACATTTGTGAAAGAAAAGGTAGGTCAGTGCCAGAAATTCAATATCATAGCTCAGGAAGAGTCAAGATACAGAAACAGGCCAAGAGAAGGAGGTACCAAGACTTCAACAATGGTGAGCTTTGGAGCAAGGACCTGGAGGTCCAAGCAGCATCAGAGCCAAGAGGCCTGGGTGACGGAGAAGGGTAAGAGGATGCAGGGAGCCTCTGTCTATTCTTTCCTCCACCCCACCCCCTTCACCCTTGGCAGTTTCCTGTAAGAAAATGAACACTCTGAGAGCCATACTTGGATGCCCTTCCTGTCTCAATGTATACTTAGTGCAAAGGATGTAATTAATCAAGGTATTTTCTAATTACTAGATACCATTTTTAATAGATCAATAAAGAATGAATAGAAGTAATTACACTGAATTGAATGACAGAATGTTTTTGAAAGTATATGCATACATATATTTTTTCCAAATCTCCTTAGCCAGAGGACTGTTCAAAACAATGTTACAGCATGGTAGATTCAAACCAAGCTTGGGAGCACAGAGAGGGGAGTGTTGGGTTTTGTGATTTGTGTATTCACTTTTTAAAATTATTGTGGAAGTATGTCTTGTCTTTGGTTCTCCTCAGAACTCTTCCTGAAAGTGGTAGTTGAGTGGAAATAGTGCGTTTTATTGGCAATCCTGGGAAATCCTGGTCTGAGGGAAAGACAATGTGACAGACAAGTGAAGGGAGCTGATAAAGGGTAGGTGGCATGGCAAATTATCCTTCCTATGGAGAGGGAGCTGGGATATTTCCACAAGTCCTGGCAGTCTCTGGTTAGGGGTCCCGGGGTCTAGGGGTTTCACTCCCTGGCACTTCCAGCCTTTCCTGGGTGCAATGCCTAGGTGAGGAGAAACAAGTACAGGCTTCACTCCGACACTGTCAGCCAAGCAGAGTGGGGCAAAGCCTCAATAGTGTCTGTACCAGATGGCTTGCTGTTTTTGAGATTGCATAAAAATCTTTTCATTTTTGACGACTATTAATTCTTCATCATTTTCATACCAACTAATTTTCTTAATTTCTATTTCTTTTTTATTTTTATGGAACTTTCCACTGTACAATTTTGAAATAATGTCATCCTTTTCTCTTCATTTTCTCTGTTGCTTTCATACTTGTGTCTTTTCCTATTAAAGGATCCAACAAATAGTCACCAATATTTAAAATTCATTTTTTAAATTTAATATTCAAAATACCGGAGGAAAACACAGCATAAGGCATGTACAGTATTCTCTCTATAAACATTGATTATATACTAATATGTTAGGTGTTTGTTGGTTGCATAATTTATAAATGCTTTCCACCTTTTCCCTTTCTAACAGAATTTGCCTTGTTAGCTATTTTGGTAAAGCAATGCTCTCTCCACAGGGATGGAAATGAGGAAGCCATTAACTATTCTTGTTCCTTATATCCATCTTGCAGTAAAGCGCGCAACACAAAAAAGAGAACCACACCAAAAGAATTGCACATGAATGGACCCCAGAGCCAGGGGTTGTGACTGTCACATTTTTTTTCAACAGCATCATCCGAGAGTTCCCCCTCATTGTTTGCAGCACTTTCGTTAATTGAGTCTTAACTCACATATAGCATTATATTAGTTTCAAGTATATAATGCGATGATTCTGTTTGGAGCAATTTATATTTAGTCTGTTTCTACTATCGACATAGATTAAACTGAATATATGTGTTTTCTGTTAAGATCAGATGAGATCCATTTTTAGTTGGAAAGGAAAATCCCTAGTTAGCTCTTTTTCCTTGCATGCTACTTGACTCAAAGATATTCAGTAGGAATTATATGAAGAAAAGTTTGAAAACAGCGATAGAAACACAGGATTTGGGGAAGTCTGTGACACACACACTTTGGTCTGGCAAAGAGTTTTATTTAATGGTACCATTGTGTAACCAGATGTATTCCATCCCTCCCCATTTTTCAGTGGTCAGCTCCTGTGGGCTTTCTATTGCTATATAACAAATTACTACAAATTTAGCAACTTAGAACACCACCCTTAAGGTTCTGTAGGTCAGAGGTCTGACACAGTGAGACAGAGGTCTGACATAGGATTCTCTGCTCGGCGTGTCACAGGCTGAAATCAAGGGCCAACTGGAGCTGAGTGTTCCTCTGGAAGTTCCTAAGAGAAATCTGCTCCCCAGCGCATTGAGGTTGTCGGTAGAATCTGGTCCTTCTTTTAGTAGAGCCAAGTCTCACACTTCCTTGCTGGCTGCCAGTCAGGGTCCCTCTTAGCTGGAGATGACTCAAACTCCTTACCAGCCTTGATCTTCAAGCCAATAGTAGTGCATCAAACCCCCTCATGCTTTAAGTTTTTCTGACTTTCTCTTCTGCTACCAGCCAGAGAAAATTGCCTGTATTAAGGGCCCTCATAGCTCATAAGGGAGAAGCCCACCTGCACAGCATCCCCAGTAAACTCGCCTGGATAATCTCCCAGAGCCATCATCACAGGCTGCGGGGATTAGGACAGGCAAGTTACTTCCAGTGGAGACTCAGAAAGTGTTGGGTCTGTCTTGCTCCCCTCTGAGAGGTTCTTTTCAAGGTCTCCTGTCATCTGCACAACAGTCAGGTGTTCTGCTACTATCCTGCTTATCTTAGTGCCCCAGTGGCCTCCTCCTGCTGTGCACTTGGCTGCCCCCTCAGAACTCCTGGCCACAAAGCCTGGCTCCCAAGTCCACAAAAGCTGGTTGAATGCGAACAAAGGCCACACTTCTCTGGACTCCCATATTCCTTCAGTCTTCCCCAACACCATCCAAGTGTCCATGGCTATGTTAGCATTTACTGAAGGATCATTTCACTTAAGGATGAGGACCACTAAGAAGGGAATACCTCACAGCATAGGATTTTCAAATACAGGTCTGGACGAAGGTGAGACAAGGGAGGTGCTGAGGTTGCAGAATTAAAGACCCTCACCCTCGGATCAGTGCGCCAATTCTGCACTTGCACAAACCTGAGTGCCTTCTGAAACCTTACACCCCTGGCATGTCACCCTCCAGGAAACAGTCACTCTAGTTTATCCAACACAGACCTAGTCCCAGCCCTGTTCAAACCCTTAGCACAGGATACATGGCATTACCAAGGAAACCAAGTATGTTAAAATATTAAAAAAGCAATAAAAGAAATATAAAATATGTGTTATTGTAACAGATGTGCTTTATTATGAAATAAAAATATCAATAAAAATATCTCCTAGCAAACCCAATGATTTTTCAAATATTAATGAACATTCCAAAATATCCACAAAAATTTTATATAATTTGAGAATATGTGTGATTTTTATTAGTGGCAAATGTTTAGAAACACTGCTCATTTTACTGTGTGTGGGGAAGGGTTTGTATTTACAATAGAAGGAAACGCTAACTTCTAATTAAAATTAAGTCATGAGAAAGGAATGATATTTTTCACCCGAGTTCACAGATCCCTTAAATTCTATCTAGTGATGCCAGTGAAGAACTTCTGTCCCAAACTCAAACCTAACATTCTGAATATTTAGAGTGGTTGAGCAGGGGGACAAAAGGAGGAGAAAGAAATTGTGTGTCCCCACGAAAGAACAGATTTCAATTTAATTTGTAGAGGTTTCCTGAATAGCTACTATATGCAGGACATTTATCAAGAAACATGGTCAAGGAAAACACTTTACTTAAAAAAAATTAAACTCCAAACAATTTCCTACCCAGTCATATTGTGAGCTTTGCAACAGGATTTCATCTGCTCCCAGAAGGAGCCCAGTTTCAATTATTAAGACTTACGTTTGATCTAGTTTCCTTAACCTACTTTCAGTGGGCCTGGGGTTGGAAGGAAGGGAGAGATGCAAAGATAAGATCTTTCTATAGGGCACTTTTGTGATAATTCAAAACGCATAACCAATTCATCAAAGATTACCAAAATGCAAGATACCTAAGCGGTAGTAAATATTTAAAGCTCTGATGGAAACGGAATTAGAAGCAGGAATTAAGTCGTCTAATCCTTTCACCTGCTCTGATGCGATGGGAAGGCTTAATAAGACAAACCCTTGGATATTTGCTGATGGTGCACTTGTGCATTTCCCTTTCATTACTGAACACATGGAGAGAGTAATTTTTCAAATTGACATTCACTTTTGAAAATGCTTTAATGTGTTAAAATAAATCCAATGAATGCAAAGAACCCATTATTTTAAGGGAGATGAACAGCAATAAGCTGATTCATGCCATGAGAATAATTTTATCTTAGCAAATGTCTTCTGCATATCATCTGCAAAGCTTTTGCTAAAAATAAACTTTTGAGGAATTAACCCAAACTGCTTTTCTTTTTCCAACATGTAGAAATCTTCCAAATACTAAAACTAAAAAGGAAACTTGACCAGAGTACTGGTCACTATATTCTTTTGCAAGTTGAGTTGCCATTAATTTGACAAACTGTTTCACAATTTATAGAAGTAAGACACAAGGTGGATGCATTCGGCAGAAACTGGCAATTCAGGATTAATAACTCACTAATGTGGCTCATCTTTTGTGTCTTCATTAACAGGAAGATAGTTAGATGCTGACTCTCCAGCCCTATTTCCAACACTGACCACCAGGATGCATCTCAACTATGGTGCCAGGCAGTGGCACTGGCAGGGTCAGAAGAACTGAATCTGACTCTTCCTTTTATGGGCTGGATGACTTTGAGTAAGGGCCTTATCCTCACTAAAGTCTATGCATCTGCAATGTGGAGCTAATAGCCTTACTTCAAGGGCTACCCAAAGAGTATCAATGAAATAATCTATTTGAAAGGACTAATAAACCTTACATTGTAAAGTTTTGTTTTGTTTTTAGATTTTAATTATTTATTTGACAGAGAGAGATAGAGAGAGCACTCAAGCAGGAAGAATGGCAGGCAGAGGGAGAGGAAGAAGCAGGCTCCCTGCTAAGCAAGGAGTCAGATATGGGGCTCAATCCCAGGACCCTATCATGACCTGAAATTAAGGCAGACACAGCCGACTAAGCCACCCAAGTACTCCTTTATATTTTACAATTAAGAGGTTGATTGCTATTTACCAAGTTATTTCACCTCACCTCAGGTTTCATTTTTTCTCCCCAACTTTTCAAGTAAGTGATTCAGGAAAAACAAATCTAAAAGCTTAAAAAGGACAGATATTTCTCAAGTATTGTATATTATACCTAAAGACATCATTCAAGTATGGTATATTATACATCTATAGAACTCTGTATACATGCTTCCAAAGACAAAGAAACTCATTTGAAAAGAAGTGAGACAGTAGGCTAATGACAAAGAGTTGGCTCATCCAAGTAAGAGTCCTAAGGCTCAGGAGTGGTTGTACTTATGTCACATTGAAACAATCCAGCTACAAACACATGTATCTGATGAAGAACTGGTGTCCAAGATAAATAAAGAGCTCCTAGAACTCAGTAATAAGAAGACACACACCAAATTTAAAATGGACAGGAGATTCAAACCAACCCATCACCAAAGAAGATATACAAACCAAAAGCACAAGAAAAAATACTCCATATCCTTAGTCATCATGAACATGAAAAAATATGTGAAATAATACTACACACTCATGTAAATGGCTAAAAGTCAAATTTACCCACAACACCAAACTCTGGCAAGAATATGAAGCCACCAGAACTCTCATACATTTTAGGAAAGACATGAAATCATAGCCTTTCCACAACTGGCCTTTCAACTTGCAACCAGCATTTCTAAAACTTGAAAGAACCCAGGTATCATCAATGGAAGATGGGATAAATTGCAGAAGGAGGTATGAGGAAGCTTTCTGAGGTGATGACGGTGTACGAGTTATATAGACAAATGCATTTGTCAAAACTCAGCCAATGTACACTTAAAATTTGTGCATTACGCTGTGTCTAAATTTTACATCAAAATTAAAAACTGGAAATGATATGAAACTCATTAACATTTGCACACTGAAATAGTTAAGGAAAAGCAGACTATCTGTAATTTATAAAATGCATCAAAGATAAGATAGATTGGTGGATAGTGAGACAGATGGACAGAGGGGAGATGAAACAAGGATCGTAAAATGTAGAGTCTTGAAGTTTGCTATACCAGTGTTCACTGTGATTTGTTTCCTAAATTTTGCTATTATATATTTGAAATTTCTCATGATAAAATTTTTGGGAAAAAAAAAGTAAAACACACACAGCTCTGCTATCATTTGTGAATACTCTCCTACGAAACCCAAGGTCCTTATTTGCAGGATATGGTATATTTTCTACCTCTATAGCCTGAAACAAAGCCAGACACCAAACAGTAGGGAAGAGTGTCTCTTACATTCAGTTATGACCCACTTTAATATCTCAACTGCCCTCTAATTGAATATTCTTGCCTGAAGAAGTTAAAAGTCATGGAAACGGCAGTTCACTAGGAGCCATGATAATTTTCACTTAAAATGAAAGCTGAGATTACCATCCAATGCTTCTTGGGATCAAGTGTGGAGTAGAGCGATGTCGGTTGAGCAAGACTGAGCCTTCCATTATGGGGATATGAGTGCTACCAAAGAGTGCAACCTCTCGTGATTTTCTACAACATACTTTGTATCCAGCGGTGAAAGTTAACAAAAGCTATAACAATCTTAAATAGATAAGACAGCCTACCAGTGAACAGAGGTTCAAGTGTGGGTGAGCCCTGGGCTTAGATCCCTGGTCAAGGTAAAAAAAAATAGGGCGCCTGGGTGGCTCAGTTGGTTGAGCAACTGCCTTCGGCTCAGGTCATGATCCCAGAGTCCCGGGATCGAGTCCCATATCGGCCTCCCGGCTCTGTGGGAGGTCTGCTTCTCCCTCTGACCTTCTCCCCTCTCATTCTCAGTCTCTCGCTCTCTAATAAATAAATAAAAATCTTTAAAATATATATATATATAGGGAATGAACAGAGAGGAAGGAAGATAAGGCAGCATCTCCCCTGGCCTTATGATCACTTGGAGAAATAATGTCATACACTCCCGCTGCATTTTAGCTTTCTTTTCCAGCCTTCTTCTGGACATTCAGTATGGCGGTTCACAATGACAGCCAGTGGGCTGAATCCAACAGAAGATGGTCCACAGTGTCTGGTTTCATTTGAAAATCTTAATTTAAATGTCTTTCACTAGAACACCCACTCTCCTGTTCAAACAGGCTGCATTTCTCACATTTGTCTTACACCTGTCCAGATTTACGCATTTATATTACCTGTATAGCCTCCACACAAAGTTGAATTTACTGTTGCTTCTTTGAGAAATATTTCCTCACCTTTTTCCCTTTATTTTTTTCCCTCACTTCACAATAACAGTTGATCTAGTTGTTGTCAGCTTAAAATTATGTTTTGTTGTTGTTCAGTTATTGGTGGGCTTACACATACTGTCCACATCTTAGATATACTGTCGACACCAACTGCAGAACCCACACATTGTGAGCACCATGGGCAACTTAGGGTACTTCTGCAATATCTCCTCTAGCACCAGCATTTGGGGGGGGGGTGTTATGTGGTTGCCATCCTGTCAGAGCAGAAGAAGTGTGTTGGTGATTGAACACATCCTTCTTGGAATATGCAGGGGCTGGGTGGGTATTTTTGTGTTTTAATAAACAGGATGACCCCCTCCCAAAGGCAAGACATGCAGTTCTTAAGTCCCTAGGCTAAGTTCTAGCCCCAAACATGCTCAATACTTGTATTTACTCTTGGATGGTGATAAATCAATCCAATCCAATTATATTTCCCTTGAAAAATATAAGTAAGTAACCAAAGATCCAAAGGTAGATCTTTGGAGCTCAGATTTATCTTTAAAACTGCTGGGCTTTCCTCTAAGAAGCTTTCTACATATCCCAGTCTTAGAAAAATTGGGACCAAGAGTGAGTCCTTGATTATTGAGACAAAGGTCCTTGCCCCCTTATTTATTATGTCCATGCACTAAAAAGCGAAGATAATCTACATGTACCTTTTCTGTGACGTTTGAACAAGATTCACTAAATGGGTACCTTAAGAACCCATTTATGGGTATCAGTTTAGTATTATGTCAAAATGTGTGACACTGTATCCCAGGAGCTTGCCAAGTGCCTGATAAACTACAGGTGCCCCTGAAATCAGCAAATATTTATGAAAGGCTCTGGCAAGACCCTGGCCTGGGTTCTGGAGACACCGATACTATCGAGCTTTCCATTTAGGTCCCATTTCAATGTTATCCTGGACTTTCTACTTTACTTTGTAAACTTTTCAAAAACCCTAGGGGTAAATAATTAGAATTAAGGAACGACATACTTTTAGGAGAGAAATAGTCAAGTGTATGGAGATCATTCACTCCAAACTCCTGACTTTATAAATGGCAATTACCCTTTAAAGGCAAAATTGCCCAGAACAAGTATTTTACAACTTTAGGGAAGCTAAGTCACCAATTCTGTCAGAATGAAAACATTTTTCAGGCATAGAGAGTAATTCACATGTTTCTTTAATTTAGACAGAGGGGACGGGATTGGAATCTGTTATAGAAAAAATTCTTCATAAATGTTTTCCAAAATCTAATATTATGTGAGCAGGGTGTTATCTTGCTCATTATCAAGCCAGGAAAAGGTTGCTGCTTAACAATTCAATTCAAAATAATTAGCCTCCAAGAGGCTGTGATTTAGAAATGCTGCTCCATAACTCCCATTAACTTTAATTGAGTTTATAGCTCATATAAGAAAAAGGGGAAAAAATAGGTCTGCCTTTTAAAATCAAATTTAGGGTGAATTCAAGAATTATAGTCTCTTGTTGACCTGCTTCTTCTGCAATCATTCCCACAATTTATGCCATTTTCACATCATTAACTTTTTATAATTTTATTTATTTATTTATTTTACCACAGCCTGTTTATCCTTTCAGGGTTCCTAACTGGTAGACTTCTAAAATTATCTTTAAATGGCTAATTAGTTCCCAGTTGCCCTATTCCATCCTAAGTCTGTCTTTGTCATTACCGTTATGTCGCTGTTCCTTCCAGTTCTTTCTCCTCCTAGAGTTTTCACCATTGGTACTCCCACTTCCTGGTTTTTTCCCAAATGAGACCCTTGCTTCATATTAATATGAAAGTATAATTTTGAGTATAATTATCTATTGCCTCATTCTAGTTTTTTTCCAAAGAGAGAGTTGCTTGGTTTTTTTTTTTTTCACATAAAATATATGCTGTATTAAGTGTCACAGAAGAAAAGCTAAATTGAAATCTGGACCTTAACTTGAGGGAATTATCAAGTAAAACAATTCTGGGAAGATAAGATGCTAATATAAGATGGAGGTCAAACAAGTGGGCATGTTAAGGAGAGAGTTTATTGTTCCTTTTCATAATACATACTCTCTTCACTGAAATCCTATAGTCCTCTTGGGTTCTCCACATTTCCCCTTAATGCTAAAACTTCCACTTCCTTAAAATCACAAAAAAACCTCTAGTACATAGAAAAGCATAGAAAACAAAATCTGTTCCATTGCCAGTTTATCCAATTTTAACATTTTTCCATTACTACCTGTATTCATTTTCCAGTACTGGGTAACAAATTACCACAAACTCAGTGGCTGAAAACAGCAGAAATGTATTATCTCACAGCTTCTCTAGGTTAGAAGTCTGGTGCAGTGTGACTAGGTTCTCTGCTCAGATATCTCCAGGCTGAAATCAAGGCGAGGGCTAGGCCAAATCTTCATCTAGACAATATAGGCAAAATAAAAATCTATTTCCACGCTCATTCTTGTTCTTGAAAGACTTCTGTTCCTTGTGCTTCTAAGACTTGAGGTTCCCCTTCTTGCTGTCTGTCAACCAAGAGCTGCTCTTAGCTCCCAGACTCTGTTGCACTTATTACCATGAGTCCATCCTCTTTGAACCAGCAATGGCACATTGCACCTTCTTGTGCTTTCAGTCTCTGGCTTCCTCTATTTCTGACCTCTAGACCCAGATTTATGTATGTATGTATGTATGTATGTATGTATGTATTATTAACATATATTGTATTATTTGCCCCAGGGTATATGTCTATGAATCATTAGGCTTACACATTTCACAGCACTTACCATAGCATGTACCCTCCCCAATGTCCATAACCCAGACACCCTATCCCTACCTCCTCTACTCCCCAGAAACCCTCAGTTTGTTTCCTGAGTTTAAGAGTCTCTTATAGTTTGTCTCCCTCCTCATCCCATCTTGTTTCATTTCCCCCCAACCCCCCAAGACCTTGCCTCTCAAATTCTTCATATCAGAGAGATCATATAATTGTCTTTCTCTGACTGACTTATTTTGCTTAGCATAATACCCTCTAGTTCCATCCATGTCATTGCAAATGGCAAGATTTCATTTCTCTTGATGGCTGGATAGTATTCCATTGTAGATAGATAGATAGATAGATAGATAGATAGATAGATAGATAGATACCACATCTTCTTTATCCATTCATCTGTTGATGGACATATAGGCTCTTTCCATAGCTTGGCTATTGTAGATATTGCTGCTATAAACATTCGGGTGAATGTGCCCCTTCAGATCACTACAATTGTATCTTTAAGGTAAATACCCAGTAGTGCGCTTGCTGGGTTGTAGGGTAGCTCTATTTTCAACTTTTTGAGGACCCTCCATACTGTTTTCCAGAGTGGCTGCACCAGCTTGCATTCCCCTTTCTCTGCATCCTCACCAACATCTGTCATTTCCTGACTGGTTAATTTTAGCCATTCTGACTGGTGTGAGGTGGTATCTCACTGTGGTTTTGATTTGTATTTCCCTGATGCCCAGTGATGTTGAGCACTTTTTCATGGGTCTGTTGGCCATTTGGATGTCCTCTTTGCAGAAATTAGACCCAGATTTAAGGAGTTCATATGATTAACTCAGCCCCCACCCCCACCAGATAATTTCCTTTTTTTAAAAGTCAAGCTGTGCTGTTTAAGCTAATTTAATCATGGGCATGATCCATCATATTCATAGACTTGGAGATTATGTAAAACACAAATAGGGATCAGGGGTCTTGGGGATCATCTTAGAATTCTGCCTACCATATGACTCTAGCAATTTCTCATTGGGTCCCAACCTTGGGAGTTTCCCAGATGGAATCTGATACTGGCTTCTGTACACGGAGGGTAGGGAGAGACTGAAGAAAGAGGTAGCCCACTCTAAATTGGTAGGTGGCAGTCAACAAGCATTATTACTGACAAGGCTTGTCTTGGGCATCATATGACAAGTAGATCCCCTCACCCACTTGCCAGAATCTCAGAAATTATATAGGAGCCTTAAGTCATGTTTACCATCCAAATGGCCTCAGAAACTCTTCCTCTGTCAAGGTTATATCTTTAGAAATGACTTTCACTGTGACAATGGTGGACAGAAAGTACATCCCAAGGACAGGGGAGTAAGGAAGAGCCTCCAATTGCCCAAGTACACCTTGCAGGTCAGCCCGTGGTTATGTCCTCTCGATGACCTCCTTCAACATTTCTTAGTTAATACACTACAAACCTACAAAAGCATACTACAAAATGGTTAAAACCACTAGTGAAGTTCTATATGGATCAACATAGGTAAATCACACAAAAAATTAAATGGAAAAAGCAAGTTCAAGAGAGTATGAACAGAATATCACCATTCACGTAAATTTTATAAATGTTATAAAACATGCACGAACAATAAATGAACCAAGTTGAGGATATTGGTTAAATCTGGGGAAGAGAGAAAGAGGGAACAGGGCCTGCTTGCACTTGGTATTTAAGAGTTGCTGAATGCAGTTTCTCTGTCACACTTTCCAGTACAGTGTCCAGAGCTCCCAGTAACTGTTGAATCTAAGTGAACCCTACTCTCATACAATTCTTTTCTATGACCACGACTTCTAGAAAAAAGTTGCCAAACTAACTCAGGGTGGTCAAGACACAGGAGGCCCAGTTATGTTAGATCCCAATTATCCTGCTCTTGGGTAGAGGGCTTTTCAGCAAACCCTTCCATTAATGTGCTTTTTATTCCATTTCATTTTTATTTGGCAATGAGTTGATGCTATCTTTTTCATATAGATCTCATCTAGTTTCCTCCTGGATTTGTTGTCACCTCCCTACTCCCTATTAATGAAGCGGAAGCTTCACCCTTTTGGGTACCTCATCCCCTCATTGTGGCTCATTCAGAAGAGAGACTCCCTCCTCTCTCACTGCTTTTTATTCAAGAGATAGTTTTGAGGGCGCCTGGGTGTCTCAGCTGGTTGAGCAACTGCCTTCGGCTCAGGTCATGATCCCGGAGTCCCGGGATCAAGTCCCATATCGGACTCCCGGCTCTGCGGGAAGTCTGCTTCTCCCTCTGACCTTCTCCCTTCTCATTCTCAGTCTCTCTCTCTCTAATAAAAATAAATAAAAATCTTTAAAAAAAAAAAGGAGATAGTTTTGAACCACGATTATCTGCCAAACTATTCACCATTCTTTTCTTTTTAAAAGTTTTTTATTTTTCTTTATTCTGTTTTTTTTTTCCACACAATTAGTAAATTGGTACTTTTACCCTTGTCCCAGACAATTCAAGAGCACTAGAATATTTTATTATTTTTATTTAAAGATTTATTTATTTATTTGAGGGGTGTGTGTGTGTGTGTGTGTGTGTGTGTGTGTGTTTGTGTGTGGCGAGCTAGTGGAGGAGGGGCAAAGGGAGAGAAAGACAGAAAGAATCCTTACACAGACTCCCTGCTGAGCAGGGAGCACAACAAGGGACTCCATCTCACAACCTTGAGATCATGACCTGAGCTGAAATCAAGAGTCAGACGCTTAACCAACTGAGCCACCCAGGTGGCCCTAGAACATTATAAATGTCTCTTTTAGCACTTCTTCCTCATATGCCTCAGTTGTCGTCTATTCAAATTCTCTATATTTGAAACCTAGGAGACATTACTACTATTATTTACAAGGTCAAAATTCATTTAGACTTACCCACATATTTAGCATTTTGGTTGTTCTTCACTTCATGCATAGTATGAACTCCTAGTATATGAAAAAGAAAAGGAAAAGTCTTTATATTTGCCATTGTGTTTGAATGTTAATTAGGTTGAATATAGACCAAATTTTATTTTCCTTCAGAAACTGAAGATATTGTTTTATTATATTTTAACATTCACTATTACAAATTAGAGATCTAATGATAATCTGATTTTTCTCTTTTCTTTTTTGGGAGATTTTGGGAATTTCTCATTTTATTTCAAGGTCTAAGATGTGTCTAGGTCTATTGACCATTCTTTAAAGGCTTGAGAATTCTGCATTTTATATTTATCTATGAAGCATATGTAAAATCAATGTAAGTAAATATGTTAGATGGAAAAAATAGAAATTAGGAATAGAGTATGCATGTTGGGTGGTGGGTAAACTCTAGTATTCTCTATTACTATTACACCATTTTTACTGAAAAGAAAATATTTTTTCCTCTATTCTCATTTTTTAATTTGAACTTATGCTCTTACACCCTTACACTAGAGTCTTACACTAACTCCACAAATATTTATAGAGTTTTCACTTTGTACTACATGGTAAGGAATACAGTAGTGAATAGATACACAGGCACTCTGTACTTTCAGAGCCTAAAATTTTGAACGGAATGCTGGCATAAGCAGACAATCCCAAAAATTATAAGTAGACATTCACAAAAAAGATCATTGCATAGATAGGAGATCTGGATTCTTAAGGCATTCTCACCAGTGTCTCTTGTTATCCTTTCTCACTTCGTCATGAAAATGGACTTGGCCTTCAGGTTTGGCCTTCTTGTAATGCACACTCAGAGTATCTTGATATCTGAGCTACATGTGGTCTGAAATACACTGGATTATTTTGAGTCCCCTTGTCATTTGTCACATAGTGAAGACTCAAAAAATAAAACAGAGCATTGCATTGGTTATAGCTTCTTAAGACAATAACTCTAGCCTCATTTTACCTAATTATCATTGTTGTACTGCCATTTTTTTCCCTATTGAATTAAAATAGTAACCATCTCACTATCACTGGCATGTTCTTTCAATGAAAGAAAAGTAAATTTTGACAATGCTCATTAAATGCTGTTGGTAACTGAAAAGTAGAGCAATTCTGGGGACCAACCCCTTGGCCAGAAAAATCTGAATTATTTTGTATTTCCCTTGTCTTGCTCAGTTATCTATTAATACATATAGCACTACAAAAATTTTGAATGATCATTTTTCATCTGAAATATGAAACACAATTGTGTACACATTTGCTATAAGTAAATTATTCACTATTGCTCCTGGGTGCCTGGGTGGGACCTGGCATAGTAGAGGCACCTAATAAGTTGATTGAATTATTAACATATTTTTTTCAATGATTTACTTGCTTTCATATATTTTTTAAAGATTTTATTTATTTGACAGAGAGAGAGAGAGAGAGATCACAAGTAGGCAGAGAGGCAGGCAGAGAGAGAGGCAGAAGCAGGCTCCCTGCTGAGCAGAGAGCCCGATGTGGGGCTCGATCCCAGGACCCTGAGATCATGACCTGAGTTGAAGGCAGAGGCTTTAACCCACTGAGCCACTTAGGCGTCCATTTTCTTTCGTATTTTTGAAGGTAAGACAAGTATCATTAAATATTTTTCCATCAAATAAATAATAGAAAAATTATGCTTTCTAAAGTTGCTATTAGGTACTGTATATGTATTATATGAACAAGATAATATATGTATATATAATACATTGCTTAACATTTCATAGGTCCTCAGTAAATATTAGTTCTTTTTTTCACCTACTTGGAAATATTTAATATGTCAAGAACATAAGTTCTCTCATTTTACATTTTACTCCATTTTCCTTTAATTAAAATGATTCCTTTTCCTCTATGGGTTATAGTTTTCCTATTTTCTTTTATTTTTAAATCCCTTATATGTTTTCCAAAGCAAAGTCATCAAACTATAATAACCCATTTGCAAAACAGGGTAATTAACTTGGTTTATGTTTTCAAAATGATTTCTGGTATTCATGTCAATTTGCTTGTCTTATTCAAATTGAATCAGCTTTTATTCACAAAATGGCTATACAGAGGATTAGATTAAAGTTTCAGTTACTAGTAGTGGTAGGAGTAGCCAAAATAGCTATGATTAAAGAACACAGTAAAATTAAAAAGACATCATTTTGTGACTGAAGAGTGTTGTGTGGTTATTGGTAACTTCACTTACAATTAGGGAACAAATCATTTTATTCAAGTATACTCAGCAGGAATATCTGAGGATTTTTACATCATGCAAAAAATCATGGCATTTATGGGAAATCTTGTTTCTCTGCGCACTCATACAACTGATCAATCTAATAAGCAGTGGGAATAACTACCAAATTGGAAGAAATGTACTTCTTGGTTACAACGTGGTGCTCCTGTTATATTTATTCCAAGGCATCATCATTCATGTTCTTTCCTTCTGATATTCAGCATTTCCATTTTAAGATCCCATTCAGCCACTAATACTCCATTATGAAGAGTCCTATTGGCTAAAATTGGTATTTATATAGGCAATAAGCTTAGCAGCATATTTTCTAAGTGATGATCAAATTTAGTCTGTTTGAATGATACCCTTTAATGGCTCTATTCTGCTTATTTTGCTATGGATTCTTCCTCTTATGCATGATTACATCGGCAAGCAAATGCAAACACATTTCCAAGTCTCTTAATAACTGTACTTATTAATGAGGATTGTTGCCATGTTCCCTCTCACAAACTTAGGCATATTTACTGTCGTGTACCTTAACTCACTATCTTACTTGTCATCTCTTTTACTTGTAAAGACATCGTTCATTATCTGATATAAAAAACAGTGACCCACTTTCAGTGCTAAGTTTCCAGAACGCCAAATCGATTGCTTCAGATAAATTTCTATCACCAGAATACGACTGGAGAGATGAGGACAAAAAGAAGAAAAGACAACAACATAAGGACTCATGAGGCATCTTTATCCATTGTCCATAGCTTACCTACCCTGGGTAACCGTCACATGCAGCATGGGGGAAGAGTGATTTGAGATGCATCTCACATGTGATTTTCTACAGGGTTGGAGGTGGTAAGATTATCTATGGAAAAAAAAGGGGAAATAACAGGAAAGTTTTCAGTTGAAAAAAAAAACAGAAGTGAAATTCAGTAACTATACTGACTTAATAATCAATTACTAATAATTTAGTCATTTTTAGTAGGTTGATACTAAAGCATTATAAGTCATTCATGTGATAGATACTTTCTAAAAACTACTGTATCTACGAATTGCATGAAACACTAGACATAAAATTATGATTAACCACCACTACTACCACAATAATAATAATAACAACAGCAATATAATGTCATATATTAGACCCTTCATAATTGTCAAATATTCTGCCAAAACCTTTTCAAGACTTCTCAATCATCTAGAGCTAACTGCATCTTCCAAAAGAGGGAACCAAGTCTTAGGTGTATGATCCCATCTTTTCCTTAGTTTGCTCATCTGTGAGATGGAAATAATAATAATTAGTAAAAATAATAATAATAATATTGCCAAATTCACTGGACTGTCAAATGATTGAACAAACAAATAAATAAGGAGAGTGCTTAGAACAATGCCAAGCATAAAGTAAGCACTATGTTAGGGTTTAAGTGGTATGATGCTGTCATATAAAGTGAGCAGGTCATAGAATCAAATATAAACATAAATTAATATTATAAATTGTTTTACCTGCACACACATTCATAGCAAAAAGCTTATGTCCTAAGTTGTTAATATTAGTAATCTCCAGATGGGGAGGTAAGGATTGAGTACAAGTTATAGTCTATTTCTTCTTAATGTTTTTGCACTTAGTACTTAATGTATTTTCCACTTTTTATAAAATAAACACGAGCCCTTTTACTATCAAAAATGGAAATTTTGGGGGTGTCTAGGTGACTCAGTCAGTTAAGTGTCTGCCTTCAGCTCAGACCCTGATCCCAGATTCCTGGGATCCTGCCCCATATCTGGTTCCTGCTCAGCAGGGGAGCCTGCTTCTCCCTCTCCCTCTGCCCGTCCTACCTCCCTCTGCCTCTCCTGCTCTTGTGCTTTCTTTCTCAAATAAATAAATTAAATCTTTTAAGAAATGGAAATTTTTAATAAAATAAACAAATTAGCAGTAATTTACTTTTTTTCCTTGAATCTAGAAATAAGCAAAGTTATTTTAAAAGACTATCCTTAGACATGAAGTAGGATTTTGGGTTTTGTTTTTTTTTTTATGAAGCAGTTTTATAACAAGTTTTTCAAATCATCTACTCTCCCATTTGCCTGAGTTTATTTTTCTAACGTAATATGTGAAAGGGTATTTTCCACATTATCAGATATATTGTTGAATGAAATAATATGCATTTCCAAAATAAAAGTTTTCCTTATGAAATTAATTTTGAAAATAAATATATGCTCTTCATTACAAGTCATTTCCCCTTTGGTAATGCAAAGATGAAGAAAGTTCTATTATTTCATGTCTGCAAGATTAATATCTCAGCAATGACGGATATTCCAAGAATAACTGTAATAAACCAAAATGAAAAAGTGAGGTTGATAGCATCTTTAGTTCACCTCTGAAGTGCATGCCAAGGCACAAGTTCATATCCAAGGTATCTTCTCTACTGAACACATTGGAGCTCTCAAGCAACAAAGTGAACCTAAATTTAATAAATACATTTTAACAGTCTGACTAAATGTAAGGATCAATTTTCTCAATCCATCTCACACTTCAAGGCACTGTTTCGTACTCTACGGAATCCGATAACTCAGATTCCCCTTCCATAAACCTATAGTCAATTTGGAGCAGTAGGATTCAAATATATGATAGACCCAGTAAAGAGAGGCAGTAAGTATGTGGTCACTTGCCACGAAAAGGAAATGAATTTGAAAATTCATAAAAGTAGCCTGGTAATCTATCCAAAAGTAGAACAATTCCATGAACTGGGTGTAGCTTCTTGCCAATACATTATTCTTTTGTGTATGTTGTGCATATATGGCTGTTCTATTCTCCCATCCTCCTTCAAGAATTAGGATACCATTCTTTTATAAAATACATGATCTGTGGCTGGAGTAACTATGTGGAGAGTTAGTGAATGATCACTTACTTGAGCAATTTCTCTTTTATAATGCTTCCTCAACACTTACTTTAATAGATTAATTTTGGGTACATAGGTTCAATTCTCTCAACTCAAAAAGATGGGGCAGTATAAATTTTTCATATGAAATTTTTTATTGGAGTTGGCAGTACATAAACTGGGCAGGCAGTTTAGAACATTTTTATTTGGCAACGCTCTCCAAATTTATAATAATATAGCACAGTTTGATTAGGAATTTAGAATGCAGGATGCAAGTCTACTCACAGTAACTCACTTGGCTCACACGTTAGCTGTGTGGAATGAGTATTATCCTGTTACCTTCAGTTTACGGATGAAGAAGAGGTGGTTCTAGGAGATTACCAGACTTGCTCATGCTTTCAGATTAAGACACAAATTTAATTATTAGGGATCCAGTTATGATCACTGGGAAAGAAACTAAAAGCTTACATTAACTGGCATAATAGGAATTCAACTTTTTAAAAGAAAAAAAATAAGTCTACTATTACCCAAAATGTGTTTTGAAGCACAGATTGTAATGGCAAAGCCACTAATTGTTGAGACACTATTGTTTTATAATTCCCCCAAATTTTCCTCAAACTAAAAGACTTAACTACAGAGAGCAAACTAAGGGAAACTGGAGGGGAGGTGGATGGGGGATGGGCTAAATGGGTGATGGCCCTTAAGGAATATACTTGTTGTGAAGAGCACTGAAAAAAAAAATACAAAACAAAACAAAACTAATCCTGCTTTGCCTCTTTACCAAGAAATTCTGCAAATACAATGTCAGATCTTGTACTTTACAAATACGATTATTTGGAAAGCATTAGAAAACTCCAGGAACTAAAGAAATCCCTAAGTCAGAATGGTACACTTGATACACCCTTAATGACAGAAAATTGTTGTCAAATATTGCCAGAACACTGAGGCTTAGCTGTTGATCATCTTAAAAGTAAGTCACATGTTGCAAAGATTCTGCCCTCATTATGAACAATAAACATCTAAGTATTGACCCTGATTATGGCCAACATGTAAATGCCTTATTCAGAGTGCTATTGGAGTCTCTTTGATGCCTTTTAATGTTCCCTTACCTGCTTTGACATCAACGGAATGGCTACTATCACCTAGAGTCCATTAAATAGGCCATGCTATTTGAAGGTTCATAACCTTGGCATAAGCCCTCCCCTACCTGCACATTCTTCCTCCTAGTGCAATTAATAAACTCCCTATTCTTAAAACTTCAGTTCACACTTGTCTTTCTTAGAGCAAATCCTCTCCATTGTTGCCTGGATTACTGCTGCCCTTGTATATTCTTACTCAACCCTATACTTTTTTCTTCTTTATTCCTCATGACTTCATCCATTTTTTTTTTTTTTTAAGATTTTAGCTATTTATTTGAGAGAGAGAAAGAGAGACCATGAGAGAGGGGAAGGCCAGAGGGAGAAACAGAGTCCCTACTGAGTAGGGACCTGAGGCAGGGCTCAATCCTAGGACCTTTAGATCATGACCTGAGCCTAAGGCAGACACTTAATGGACTAAGCCACCCAGGTGGCCCACTTCATTCATTCATTCATTCATTCATTCATTCAGTATTTACTTGCATGTTTTCTCCATGCCAGTGGCTGTCCCAAACACAGAAGATATGACAGAGAGCAAAAAAAGAAGGTCATGTCCTCATAAAACTTATAGTGTAGAGAAGACCTCAAATATATAAAATAATACATAACATCATTAAAATTGCGATAACTATGAAAAGGGAAATTAAGAGTAATGATGGTATTTGTGGCAGGATACAGTGGATGAGGGATTATATGAATGGTGCTTTTAGGAAAAACTGTTCGAGAATAAATTTGAACTAAGAGATGTAAAGGATGAGATCCAGTCAGATATTGAAAAACTGGGCTAGGAGCAGTCCACTCAGAGTGGTCTTCAGACAAGAATGAACTTGGCATGGCTGAGGACCCAAAGAGCACCTGGATGGCTGAGGCTCAGTGAATAAGTGGGCCTTGGTATGAAATGAGTCTGGGGTTCATGTAGTAGCTGGAATGTACAAAGACCTATCGGATGTTTAATTTCATTCTAAAAAATGGGAAGACATTAATAGTTTTCAAGAGAGTTTTTGTTTAAAAAATATTATTGAAAGGGCTTCCAGTTCAATTTTCCATAAGTCAAATGTATCAGAATATCAATCAGCTCCTGTTCCTTTCCTATGTACTTACTGCTCAGAGCCCCTCCTCCTCCAGTTCCATCCTCCATTTGGGGCCTCAAGGTTTAGTGTCTGTTTTTCACCCTCTTCACTCTCATCTTGGAAACTGACTTGATTCTCTCTTCTATTAAATATGGCTATCACATTTTTATTTTCAGGATCTATTTCCCAGATTCCTGGGTTATGCTCTCTGTGGCACATTGTATAATTAGTCCACAGCTGTTTATTCTTTCTCTACCCTCACCATACTTCACTGCAGGAAAATTGTGTTCCCCCATTCCACTGATCTGGGATGATTTTGGCCAGTGGAATGTGAGCAGACATTATACCAGGTCCAAGCAGAAGTCTGAAATGCACTTACATGGTTTGGCGCTCTTCAGCTCTAGAATGTTTTTCTTGTATTACTTCTTTGCTAGTTTCTTCCTCTCCCCTTTTTGGTTCTCCTCTTATTAGTAGGATCCTTGATCTGCATTGATTCCCTGGTTATCTTAACTCTTCTTTTTCTTAAACCATTATTCTAGTTTTTTTGTTTATTTGTTTTGTTTTGTTTTGTTTTTTTTGTTTTGTTGTTGTTGTTGTTTTGTTTTACTTTCTGAGAATCTACTTTTTTGTAGATTTGTAGCCATAGTTTGTATGGCTACCCTTTTATTGACTTTAGATCTTGCTATGAAAAACTGGGTAGAATGTGATGTTATTTACTCAGATTCTTAGGACTGAATGAGGATATTTTTGTGAGGGGAAGTGGTAAGAGTTCTAGTTCAGGTATTAAATTTAGCTACTTTTAGAGAGTGTCATGGATGCAAGAGTCTGGACTCAGATTCAAGATTTTGACAAAAAATATTAATTTGACTTTCATGAACATATTCATGGCAGCTAAAGCCAAAGGGATGAATGAGATCACTGAAGGAGAGAATGTGACTGAAAAGAACTTCTACAACCATGCCGATACGGAATGAAAATACTACCATTTATTGGGCAGCTCTCGAGGTCAGGCCTAGTGCTGCGTGAATTTTAAATCTTTACTTCCTTTAATCCTTAGGAGGCAAGAATGCTTCCCCTCAAGAACACACAGCAGCTAGTCCAATGGAGAAGAGCCTTTATGGTTCTCTACAAACAGAAGCTCAACGGTGATGAAGCGAGCCCACTGCCTGCCCTTGGATGTCGCAGGCCCCAGGTGGAAATAAGGGGATGTTAGGTACCTTCAGTCAGGTGCAAAGTAACCAATGGCAAGGGCGGGCGGGGGAGGGAGTCCAAGTGTGTGGTTAGTACCTCGAGGTCCAGTCCAGGAGGTCAGTCTTTTTGATAGTTTATGACTTTGAAACCCTTCCTGCAGTCCTCCAGCAGAGGGAGCACCAAGGAAGTATGTGGGAGAATGCAAGAGTACCTACCCCCAGATGGTAATGAACGTGAGTGTCCCCAGGTGGGGTTGATCTGGGAATTTTTTTTTTATGCAACAAATTTTATTTAGTGTAGTCAGTCCCAACATTCAGCACAAAAAGTTTACAGAAGATAGAAAGTGCATTAATAAAAGCCAGTCTTTACCAAAAGAAAACAGAAAATATATTATTGATTCAAAATATTTTACACTTGAATGATAAACTGCAATAACTTATTCTGGGCACCTACTGGTAAGAGAAAGAAAGAGAAGAAAAGAATGCTTTAAGAAGAGATCTTTATTTGCAACAATTGCAGCATGGGTGGAAAATTAGAGATAATCAGAAAATGAGGAGTTCAGAGCAAGCTAAAAATGAATGTTGTGGAGACCAAGAGATGAATAATAAATCAGAGATTGTATGGTGACTACATAACACAATAAAAAAATAAATAAGTCAGAGATTAATCTTTCACATGAGACAGGTAGATGTCAGTGAACCCTTGACACAAGCAGTTTCAGTGAAGTAGTTGATAAGGAAGCAAGATTTAACAGGTTGTGAAACGTAAGACAACTTCTTAGAGATAGTTTTGTGAGAGCAAAAAAACCAAAATGTGGCTCCCAAAGACTTAAATGTCAGTGGAGATTTTAGCCTAAATTTGATGGCTGCTGTTGTTACTAGCAAAGGAAGGGACACAGAAAGACTGAGAAAGAAGAGGGTCCTCTGAAGACAGAAGCAGTTACAGTCATGCAGCCACAAATCAAGGAAAGCTAGGAGCCACTGGAAGAGGCCAGAAAAGATCCTCTCCTGGGGCCTCCAAGGGAGCATGGCCCTGCTGCACCTTCATCTCTGACTTGGGGCCTCCAGACTGTGAGAAAACACATTTTTGTTGTTTCAAGTCATCCAGTTGTTGGTAATTAGTTACGGCGGCCATGGTGAAATAACACTGCGACATATACGAAATTTGAAACTTTTGAAAAACCAAAAATTGCTCTGTTTTTTTTTTTGTTGTTGTTGCTTTATTTTCCTTCAGTTCTACGTAAAATTAATCAGACATCATTTTCTAAATACTTTACTATGAAATCTTTTGGATTTATATCTTCTATGTTCACTGTGCTTCCTTTTCTTTCCTTCCTTCCTTCTGCCCTCCCTCCCTCCCTCCTTCCCTACCTCTTCCTCCCTCTTCTTTCCTTCCTTTCTTCCTTTCTTTCTTCCTTCCTTTCTTCCTTTCTTTCTTCCTTCCTTCCTTCCTTCCTTCCTTCCTTCCTTCCTTCCTTCCTTCCTTTCTTCCTTCCTTCCATACCCAGAGAATTCATTATCTCTGGCCTGGAATTGCAATACCTTCCCTGTCTTCATTCTCTCTAGCAATTGCCATTTCAAGCAAAGCACCCTCCCCCACCTCACCAATTATATATGATTAGGCTGTCCTTTTCCCAGTAGTTGAGAAGCCATTGAGTTTAGTATATCTCAAGGCAAAGCTAATGGAATGATGCTTTGTATTCCATAACTGTAGGTTTCTTTCAGCATAACCAACCACAAGGTTATCAGCCAATTACCCTAAAATTAGAGTTCAAAATATGCATACATAGCCTGCCCTCATTGTTTCTTCTTTCAGTACCTCCCAAATAACAGGAAAAGAAGGAAGATGTGTGGGGTGTATTGGTTTTCTAGGGCTGCTGTAACAAATTATAGCGAGCTCCATGGCTTCAAACAACAGAAGTTCATTCACTCATGACTGTGGTGAGGAGATATTCTGGGGCGTGGAGTCAGGCAGACCTGTCTCTGGGACACTAAGCAGTGCACCAAGTTCCCTCATCTCCTCATCTGTGAAGTAGGAGTAATACATTCCTAATCCATAAATTGATTAAGAAGATTAAAGGGGATAATCCAGGTAAAGACTGTAGCTCAACAGATTGTAAACATTCTGTGAATACTAGTTATTGGTAATATTTAGCACAGAAAGTGTTCCATGAATATTAGCTATGACAATATTTTTTGTGATAGAGCAGTCATCAGTTCGGACAGAGCTTGGAGAGCCTTCTAAATGAGAGTGCAAACCCTAGAATCAGACAGAGCTAAGTTGAATCTCAGCTCAACCAGTACTGCCTTGGACTAATTCCTTAACTTTTTGTAAGTACTGGTATCCTCATATCTAAAATGGGATTATTAGTGGCACTCATAGAATGACTATGAATATCAAAAGAAAGAAGTCAGTAAAGGACTTCATATAGACCTTACACCTAAGAAGCAATTACAAAATTATAATTATTAAAATAATACCACCATTTACTCAGTTTCTACTAAGGATCAGACCCTATACCAAGTCTTTTTGTGCATTATTTCCTTGAAGTCTCCAAACAATTTGATGAGTTAAAGACTGTCATAGTTAAGAAAACAAAACTCTTTAGTAACTTGTCCAAAGTCGCAGAGTTACTAAGTAAAGGATGGAACTCAAGGTCAAGCCCACAGGGTTTAGCACACCAGAGCTTAACCTCTTAAACATTCAACCAACCATATATAAAGCATTTAATAGACTATAGTAGAATAGGCTGTCTGCCCCTGAGCACATTCACTGGAGAACTATTTCAGACACTCAAGTCTTTATGCCAAATGAAGGGTCAGTAATCCAAAGAAAGGACATCTTAGTGAGAGGTTAGAACTTGCATCTGATATTTTGAGGCTTTGCAGAGATTGAGGATGAGGCAAAACTGCTTTGAGCTACAAACCAACAAACTAGACATCCAGAAAGAAAGAAAGAAAAAAAACAAGGACTCCGTGTCCCCAAAAGAAAGAAACCTGGGTCCAAACAAAGATCAATTAGTGTAAAAAGCTGCAATTTATGTGAATCCTATTTTACTTCTCCAAATGCATCAAATGATCTCTCCCTTCAAAGATATTTATGCACCATGTTATCTTTATTTTTATAAAAATTAAAATAATACATAGTGGATCTATACATAAAACATCAACAAGAGAAGTTTTGGAGTATTACAGTATCTTTGATTACAGATTTCAAAGATTATTATTTATATATCTGCAGGCTAAAGGAGATAAAAGATAAATCAAGTGTTTCTAGTTTTGAGTTTTTCTTAATAAAAGCCAATCAAATGTAATTTCTTGGATATTAAATGAACAAAGGCAAGCTTATTATCACATACATCAAAATATAAATCGGGCGCCTGGGTGGCTCAGTCAGTTACGCGACTGCCTTCAGCTCAGGTCATGATCCTGGAGTCCCAGGATAGAGTCCAGCATCAGGCTTCTAGCTCCGCGGGGAGTTTGCTTCTTCCTCTGACCTTCTCCCCTCTCATGCTCTCTCTCTCTCTCTCTCTCTCTCAAATAAATAAACAAAATTTTTTAAAAATATATATAGTTTGGCAATTGTGGCCATTGCTGCTATGAATATTGGGGTACATGTGGCCCTTCTTTGCACTACATGTGTATCTTCGGGGTAAATACCCAGTAGTACAATTGCAGTGTCATAGGGTAGCTCTATTTTTAATTTCTTAAGGAATCTCCACACTGTTTTCCAAAGTGGCTGCACCACCTTGCATTCCCACCAACAGTGGAAGAGGGTTCCCCTTTCTCCACATCCTCTCCAACATTTGTTGTTTACTGTCTTGTTGATTTTGGCCATTCTAACTGGCATAAGATGGTATCTCATTGTGGTTTTGATTTGAATCTCCCTGATGGCTAATGATGATGAACATTTTTTCATGTGTCTGTTAGCCATTTGTATGTCTTCTTTGGAGAAGTGTCTGTTCATGTCTTCTGCCCATTTTTTGAAGTGATTATCTTTTTTTTTGAGTGTTGAGTTTGAGGAGTTCTTTATAGATCTTAGATATCAGACCTTTGTCTATAGTGTCATTTGTGAATATCTTCTCCCATGGGTTGCCTGTTTGTTTTGTTGACTGTTTCCTTTGCTGTGCAGAAGGTTTTTATCTTGATGAAGTCCCACAAGTTCATTTTCGTTTTTGTTTCCTTTGCCTTTAGAGACATGTCCTGAAAGAAGTTGCTGTGGCTGATGTTGAAGGTTACTGCTTATTTTCTCCTCTAGGATTTTGATAGATTCCTGCCTCATGTTGAGGTCTTTTATCCATTTCAAGTTTATCTTTGTGTATGGTGTAATGGAATGGCCAAGTTTCATTCTTCTACATATAGCTGTCCAATTTTCCCAGCACCATTTATTGAAGAGACTGTCTGTTTTCCACTGGATACTTTTTTCCTGCTTTGTCAAAGATTATTTGACCATAGAGTTGCGGGTCCATATCTGGGATCTCTACTCTGTTCCACTGGTCCATGTGTCTGTTTTTGTGCCAGTACCATGCTGTCTTGGTGATCACAGCTTTGTAGTAAAGCTTGAAATCAGACAACATGATGTCCCCAGCTTTGTTTTTCTTTTTCAACATTTCCTTATCAATTCGGGGTCTTTTCTGGTTCCATACAAATTTTAGGATTGTTTGTTCCAGCCCTTTGAAAAATGCCAGTAGAATTTTGATTGAGATGGCATTGAAAGTATAGATTGCTCCGGGAAGTAAGACATTTTAGCACAATCGCCAAACCATAGAAAGAGCCAAGATGCCCTTCAACAGATGAATGGATAAAGAACATATGGTCCATATAAACAATGGAACATTATGCCTCCATCAGAAAGGATGAATACCCAACTTTTGTATCAACGTGGACAGGACTGGAAGAGATTATGCGGAGTGAAATAAGTCAAGCAGAGTCAGTTATCATATGGTTTCACTTACGTGTGGAGCATAAGGAAAAACATGGAGGACATTGGGAGAAGGAAAGGAAGGGTGAATTGGGGGATATCAGAGGGGGAGATGAATCATGAGAGACTGTGGGCTCTGAGAAACAAACTGAGGGTTTTAGAGGGGAGGGAATGGGGGCTTGGGTGAGCCTGGTGGTGGTGGGTATTGAGGAGGGCACGTATTGCATGGAGCACTGGGTGTGGTTCATGAGCAATAAATCTTGGAACACTGAAAAAATAAAGTAAAAATATATATATATATTTATATATATGTATATATCTCAATCATATAAATTTTTCCTTGCTGCTTTTTCTAATCCATGTATTCCCATTTTGAATTATATATTTGCAATAGAAAGACCAGCTCCTAGTTATTCACAAATGCATTTTCTTTCATCAAATTTCAAACTTTTATCACCATTATACTATGTAAGAAGCCCTGAGAATATTCCCTTTGTTAATTCCCTATTTCTAAAGACTAGACTAAGGTTCCCGATACTATTTGGCACCAGCTGAGTCATCTCCAAGTACTTTCAGGCAGTCGATTCTAGAGCCTTCTATTCATGAAAGTCACCAAAGACATCAAGCAGCTGTACTCTGGGAAGTTGCCATGGCAACGTGTGAGCATGACCCTGCAGATGCAGATGCAAGTTTGGTCACATCCCCACAGTCAACAAAAAGGCAGCATACAACACTCAGCTGCCAGAGTATAGACTCAGCATGTGAGCCTGGAAGGAACAGCAAAGGTGATCAATATACATACTTCACGAACTGTGGATTCCAGTGGCCTGGGATTATCATGAATCCCCTTTTTTCTGTACCTCAAAATTTCAATTATCTCAATATCCACATATAGGCAATTTCCATATATAATTACATATTTACTCACACATAAAATATATGTCCTCCTATATTTCTTTCTCCATGTCCACCACCTTGGACCAAACCATTGTGACCTTTCACCCAGATGCAATATCTCGGGTCAATTACCTGCTCTCCTGCAACATTCTCACCCCTCACAGAGCTCCAAAGATGAGCTTCTTCATCTGGATGTTGATTTCAGAACACTACTCTCCATGACAGGAATCAAGTTTGGGCAGGGAAAACACAGTGAACCTGAGACATTTGTGCTAAAAATTAAGGAAGTGTTCAAAAACTGATGGGGACATGTTGAAAGGCAAATAGGCCAGCTAGAAAGAGCTCCCACTGACCAAACATGGGATAATTTGAGTTTCAAAATGAGTAACAACACAAATTATAAACCATTGATAAAACCAGAATCCATGAGTTCATGCTGAGAATAAATCAGTAAATATACATAAACATTTTTTGTAAAAGTATGAAATAAGCATTGGTATTAATGTAAAATGTATAAAAGAATTATAAAAACCAACCACTATAATAATAATTGATTTAGATAATTGACATTAATGCTAAATATTACTGAGTACAAGTTTATTAGAAAATAGGATATTTATGGATTCTTAAAGCATCTCCCAGGAAAGAGAAAAATAACTTTTCAGTAGAGAAATCCAGCAGCTATCACCTTAACCAAATAGTCAAAGTTAGCATCACTAATTAATTAGACCAAGTGACATCGTAGATCTGCTTTTGTGCTGCAGTGAGAAGGTCATAATTTCTGTATTATTCCTGTGAAAGGACATCATTTCTGTGGGTTTCCTGCCAAAAATGCATTACCTGAATCTAATCATGCCAAAGTATCAGACAATCCCAAATTGAAGGATCTTGAGTTTGCATCTCAACTGCCAGTACTTTTCAAAACATCCATGTCATGAGGACAGAGACTGAGAGATCTGTTTCAGACCAAGAGAGACTAAGGATATATGGCAACTAAATGCAGTATTGGCCCTAGAAGGTATCCTGAATCTGAAACTACAATTAACTGCTATCAAAAACATTAGAGAGAACATTGGAGAGTTAAAATATGCCATGTGTGTTAGGTAATAGTAGTGCATGAATGTTACATTCACTGAATTTGGTAATTTCATTTGGTTATCTAAGAGTGTTTTTCTTTGGAGATATGGAACTATCTAGTGGTAAAACATTAGGCAGTTTATGACATTCAGATGATTCCGTAGTAATAGCAATAATAATAGTTACTTACAATTACAATTACAGTTACAATTATGGTCAATCACAAAGCTAGGACAAGCATATAAAGAAATTCATTGTACCATCCTTGCTTTTTTTTTTTCAAAATTAAAAGTCAAAAAATTAAAAACCAATCTTATTAAAACATAAATCTTTCTGGTTGCTTCTTTTAAACTCAATAGCTTTCCATTTCTATTTAAACAAAATTAATTTCCTAAAAGGTTCTGACTACCACTCCAGCCTCATCCAAGAGAAAATCTTGCTATCACACCGGCTTTCTTTTATTTTCAAGAAAATGTTAAGGTCTTTTATTCCTCACAGATGCTCTTTTCTGTATTTACAGAGCTAGTTTCCTTCCCATCTATGTTATCATCTATCTCTATGACCCCTTTTCCTTTCTTTTCTTTTACCTATTTTATAAAACTCTCATGTTAATGAACATCAGCTCCTTGGAGAAGTTTTCACTGACCAATCTACTCCCATCCCCAGTTTTGACTATCAGAGTCCGTCTCCTATTGCCTTGGTATTCAGCACCTTACCTATATCCTTAGCACCACGGTACTTTCAAAAGTGGCAATTATTCTATTCAGTCCTCTCTTTATATTGGTTTGTCATTGTGGTCATTTGAATTTATCCTTACGCTTGAAAAGATCAAGTACCATGACCACCTTATTCTCTTCCTTATTCTTACCCCAGTGTCTTCAACAGATCAAGAACACCTGAAAGAATGGGTGTGTTTAGATTTCTGTTTGCCAACTGCTGGCACAGGAATGTGGAAGGTGAATATGTATGGCCTTTCACTCATTCCTTTCTGTTCCATCTCTTTAAGAGCTCAGTAGTTGCAATGGAGCTTTTCTTTCCAATCGTTTCTCCCTGGATCCTTAGACTAATGGTCCCCAGAAGGTTATTCAGAGAGTTTCCTGCTCTGCCTTATAGATTAGCTTGAGGAATACAGCTCTAATGAGGTCACTCTTTAATGCTTGAATTTTCTACATGTAAAGTGATTTTTCAGTCTCTGACATTTGAAACGAACTCAACCTGGCATGGTCCATTCCACTTCTAAATAGCTTTAAGCATTGGAAACTTCTTTCCTCTTGGTTCCCTTCCATTTGTCCTTATATTAACCACAGTGATTGGCCCACTGAGAAGAAATGAATCCTTCTTTTATGTGATAACACTTCCCATACTTGTTGATAGTTCTACTTTGTCTCTGAATTTTACCCCTTCAGTGTCTTCTCCCTTGGTCTAATTGAAAGCATATCTCTTTTCTTTTGGGAGGAAATTAAATGCATGTTCCTACTATATTGGAATATTTTCTCTGAAGTCTACATGGGAAAAAATATATTTTCTCTGTGGCCCGGCTCTAAATTAAAGCAAATATGAAAAGAATTTGATATTTGATCCTTCTCTTTTAAGTTAGTCAAATAAATATGCCTTCTACAAAAATGCTAAGGCTATATTCCCTTTCTGAGCTATTTTTTTCCTCAGCTACACTCTCTCTTAAGTTTTCTCTTATTGTGACTCAGTGTATAGAAAGTAAATAATTGCCCACATCTATAAGGAAGACGCTAACATTTTGACCACTGATTATATCAGCAATGCATTAATATGTCATTTCCTCCTGTTTATCCTACCTATCATCTAGGTATGAGTGTCCCCATTTTTCAGATTTTTAAAAAAGATTTTATTTATTTATTTGACAGAAAGATCACAAGTAGGCAGAGAGGCAGGTGGGGGGAGGGGGAAAGCAGGCTCCCTGCTGAGCAGAGAGCCCATGCGGGGCTTGATCCCAAACCCTGAGATTATGACCAGAGCCGAAGGCAGAGGCTTAACCAACTGAGCCACCCAGGTGCCCTCCCATTTTTCAGATTAATAAATACAGGAGTTAAATAATTTGTTCCTAGGCACACATAATAAGTGCTAGAACTTTGATTTTTTACCTTCATTTCATATCAAGCAGATCTGAATGAAATAAAAAACTAATTTTAAAAAATATATTGTAGGGCGCCTGGGTGGCGCAGTTGGTTAAGCAACTGCCTTCGGCTCAGGTCATGATCCCGGAGTCCCGGGATCGAGTCCCACGTCGGGCTCCCAGCTCCATGGGGAGTCCGCTTCTCACTCTGACCTTCTCCCTTCTCCCTTCTCATGCTCTCTCTCACTCTCTCTCTTTCCTAATAAATAAATAAATAAAATTTAAAAAAAATATATATTGTAAATAAGTTAGCCAGATGCCAGTACTAAAAAACAGAAAATAGGATAGATAAATTATAAACAACTAAAACAGATGACTAAGTATAATATGGAAAAGAAGATCTAGAAGTAATGTTTGACCACAGGTGAAATTTTAGCACATTATTTCCTAGTGGTTTAGGGAAAATTGATGTTGGCAGAGAGGGTATGAGGAATGGAAGTGATATAATGTTTTAGATGGTAATAAAACATAAAAATGAAAGACAGCATCTAATTCTTTTGGCAAGACAGATCTTTATTACAATAGTGTGTCTAATATTGGTCATCAGCTTTTAAAAGATTCTAGAACAACTGGAGAGAGTCCAAGGAATACAAACAAAAGTAATGAAATTGACCAAAAAAAAAAACTAGTATAATAAGGCACTAAAATTACTTGCTAAATGAATACACAAATTAATGAATAAAATTGGCTATTTAACTGGAATAAAAAATACGAAAGGGTGACCTGATTACAATCTTCAAGAATCGAATGAAGTTGTTCTTTTCATCTGTGAGTATTTTAAGAGGTCCTAATAACGGAACTTGTCATTAGATTTTAAGAATAAGTTCTTTATCATCAAAACGATGTAAGAGTGAAATAGATCTTCGTGTAAGTGGTGGATATTCATAAACAATTAAGAAAAGTATAGAAAATCATTTGTTATAAATGATTTGGGCTTCTGAAATCAGAATGTATAGGTTTAGACTATAAGTCCCATTGTGATCCTCTCCATCTCTACAATTCTTTAATTACTGGTATAACAGTTAAACCTGACTTAGAATCACAAAGCTGGAAAGAATCTTAGAGTATCTACACAGCAAGTTTTCAGTTCTTTCCATTTTGGTGATTTTGTATGAATCAGTTTTTTTTCCTCTCTCTCTCTCCTTTTCTCTCTCTTCTTTTAGAAGCAGATCAACTTTTTTTTAATTGCTTACTTACTAAAGCTGACCAAAGGACTAAAATGAGAAGAAAGTAAAAAGTACCAGAATGATTAAAAAGTGCTCAAGCTTAGTCCAAAAGGGAGAAGGAATATAACCAAGAAGAGAGAAGGAAGGTTGTATTATAAACTATACTCTTTCTTTCCCTTTCATCACTTTTTGGAGCATGCCTATCTGTCTTTGAAAGCACCTCACTCAAGGACATGGTAATTGAATATACCCATAGTCTTTAAAATACATCCCTCTATCACTAAAGATCTTTACAGAATTCCCATGGAATATATTCCTAATTTTAAGAATTACTGTCAGCTAAAATAGCATATTCATATTAAGAAAATAACAAGTGGCTTCTGTGTTAGTCAAGGGTCTCTGAAAAACAGAGATCAAGACTCAACAATGTGCAAGAAAATTTTAGGTAATACACTTATGAAAGAAAATAGGAACAAAATGAGAAGAGGTTGGGAAAGCCATCATACCACAATGCATTTTGGATCCCAAGTGAAGGAGAGAAGCAAGAAAGGAAGCTTGAATGGAAGCACTTGAAACTGCGATGCAGTTTCATCAAGTCTGTTGAAGAGTCCTTGAGCCAAAGTCACCTGTCAGAGGGAACCAACTCTGCCATCTCCCTGGAGTGGTCCTGCTTTAGCATCTCTGCCACATTCATTGGCACAAACAGAGCAATAGATTTCAGAACCATCAGCTGAGGATTTAAATCAGTTTCACTCCCTGAGTCTAAGATCTGAGAGGCACATTTCCCTGTCCACCAAGGCCATAGTTTCTTGTGTCCTAACTCCAGGTCACTCACTGTGTTGGGTGCAATATCATTGGATCTTCACAGAAGTTGTTCAATATCAACAGTGACTAGATGGTAAAGAATAAGTGTCGATCCGTATCTGACTCACCACCCTGTGCTCTTAAAGCCCTCTATCTACCTCCCACTGGACTAGTCTACCTCTCTTTATGCCATACCACACTGATTACACTTTAAAAATTTCCAAAGTGAATAATCTAAGCTATAATTTAGAGCTATTTCTGTTTGCTTTTCACTGTGATACAGAGGGAAAGAACAGTTCAATCTAACCCTTCAAATGCTTCAAAAAGTGTACTTTGCCCATCTGTTCTTTCTGATGAATACCATAAATTCCCTTAATTGGTTTGCACAGAATTTGTGACCTCATACCTGCATTATCACCATTTACTATAGTCATATATTCAGTAGCACCTTTCAATTCTATTATTCTCACAATTCTGACTCATTGTTGTTTTAGATTTTTCTTATTTCTGGGAGTGTTGAATACAACCAGCATTTACCTCCTGTGCAATACTTTCCTCTTGCTGTTCTTGAGTATTTTACTTTTGCCTTTTTCAAATATTATTTCAATTTCTTATCTTATTTTTAGTGATTGCTTTTGCTTTTATCACTTAATGGCATTTTAATTCCATTTGGAAGTTTTAGGACTGCTACTTGTGTTTATTCCTTCTGAGATTTTCATCTGAAAACAGAAGATCCAAGCACCAAATTTGCAAGCAAAGACTCCACTAATTAATTTCTTTTCCCAAATATGGCTCTGATTCTCTTTGGAGTGTGACTTCTTCAATTGCCTTGACTAATATGTGAAATTGACCTTTTTTTTTTTTTTCTGAGGAGGTTTTCTGCACCTTGAATGCCTGTTTCCTTCTCCAGATTAGGTAAGTTCTCAATTATAATTTGTTCAAATAAACCTTCTGCTTCTCTCTCTATCTCTTCATCTTCTGGGGCTCCTAGTATCTGGATATTATTTCACTTTATGGAATTACTGATTTCTTGACATATTCCTTTGAGATCCAGTAGTTGTTTTTCTCTCTTCTTTTCAGCTTCCTTATTTTCCATCATTTTGTCTTATATATCACTGACTCTCTCTTCTGCTTCATTTCTTCTTGCTGTTAGAGCCTCCATATTTGATTGCATCTCAGTAATAGCATTTTTAATTTCAGCCTGATTAGATTTTAGTTCTTTTTTTTTCTACAGTAAGAGATTCTATGCTTTTTTCAAGCCCAACTAGTATCTTCATAAGCATTTTAAATTTTAGTTCAAACATCTCATTTATATCCATGTTTTTTGATTTGGATTCAATTAGCCAATGCATAGTGCATCATTAGTTTTTGATATAATGTTCAATGATTCATTAGTTGCATATAATACCCAGTGCTCATTTTTATCCATATTGATGAAATCCCTGTCAATATTTCCTGCTGTTCTACTTTTGTGATGAATTTCTCTATTTCATTATTATGTCCAGAAAAGAATAGAAGAAAGAGAGGAAGAGACAACAATACTAACAATAGAAAAAAATGACAAAACAAACCAGAAGAAAACAAAAACAAAAAATCAAATCAGAAACAAAACAGAATAAATCTAAGCAAAGAGGTAAAGGATCTCTACTCTGAAAACTATAAAACACTTATGAAAGAAATTGAGGCAGACACCAAGAAATGGAAAAATATTCCATGCTCGTGGATTGGAAGAACAATATTGTTAAAATGTATATGCCATCCAAAGTGATCTACACATGTTGAAAAAGAAAATCAAAGCTGGTGGCATCACAATTATAGACTTTAAGCTCTGTTACAAAGCTGCAATCATCAAGACAGTATAGTACTGGCACAAAAATAAATACATGGATCAATGGAGCAGAATAGAGAACCCAGAAATGGACCCTCAACTCTATGGTCACCTAATCTTTGACAACCAAGAAAGAATATCCAGTGGAAAAAAGAGTCTCTTCAACAAATGGTGTTGGGAAAATTGGAGAGCCACATGCAGAAGAATGAAACTGTACCACCTTACACTGTACACACGCACACACACACACACAAACCCTCAAAATGGATGAAAGACTTAAATGTGAGAAGGAATCCATCAAAATCCTAGAGAACACAGGCAGCAACCTCTTTGAACTTGGCCACATCAGCTTCTTGCTAGACATCCCTCCAAAGGCAAGAAAAACAAAAGCAAAAATGAATTATTGGGACTTCCTAAAGATAAAAAGCTTTTGCACAGCAAAAGAAACAGTCAACAAAACTAAAAGGCCACTAATGGAATGGAAAAAGATATTTGCATATGTCTAGAGAAAAGGCTAGTATCCAAAATCTATAAAGAATTTACCTAACTTGGGGCACCTGGGTTGCTCAGTCATAAGCATCTGCCTTTGGCTCAGGTCATGATCTCAGGGTCCTGCAATTGAACCCCACATCATACTCCCTGCTCCATGGAGAGCCTACTTCTCCCTCTTTCTCTGTCTGCCACTCTCCCTGCTTGTGCTCTCTCTTCCCTTCCTCTGTCAAAAAAATAAATAAAATCTTAAAAAAGAAAAAAGATTTATCAAATTCAACACCCAAAAAGCAAAAAAAATCCAGTCACGAAATGAGCAGGAGACATGAATAGACATTTTTCCAAAGAAGACACAAGTGGCCAACAGACACACGAAAAAATGCTCAACATCACTCAGCATCAGGGAAATACAAATCAAAATCAAAATGAGATACCACCTCACATCAGTCAGAAGGCTAAAATTAACATGTTGGTGAACACAGATGTTGGCAAGGATGCAGGGAAGGGGAACCCTCTTTTACAGTTAGTAGGAATGCAGACTGGTGCAGCCATTCTGAAAAACAGTACAGAGGTTCTTCAAAAAGTTAAAAAGAGAGCTACCCTACAGCCCAGCAATTGTATTACTAGGCATTTGTCCAAAGGATACAAACATAGTGATCTGAAGGGGCACATGCACCCCAATGTTTATAGAGGCAATGTCCACAATAACTAAAAAATGAAAAAGCCCAGATGTCCATGGACAGATGAATGGATAAAGAAGATGTGGTATACACACACACACACACACACACACACACACACACACACACACACACAGGAATATTATACAACCATCAAAAATGTAATCTTGCCATTTGCAACGATGTGGATGGAACTAGAGGGTATTATGCTAAGCCAAATAAATCAATCAGAGAAAGACAATTATCATATGATATCACTGATAGGTGGAATTTGAGAAACAAGGCAGAGGATCATAGGGGAAGAGAGGAAAATATGAAATAAGATGAAATCAGAGAGGGGGACAAACCATAAGAGACTCTTAATCACAGGAAACAAATTGAGGGTTGCTGGAGTGGAAGGGGTAAGAGGGCTGGGGTGGCTGGGTAATGGACATTAGGGAGGGTATGGTTCTATGGTGAGTGCTGTGAATTGTATAAGACTGGTGAGTCACAAACCTGTACCCCTGAAACAAATAATATAGTATATGTCAATTAAAAAACAAAATAACTTTCTTATAATTTATATATAAATCATCTAATAATATATCTAATTCATATATATATATATAGATTATTTTTAAACCAAAAAGCAAATCTCTGAACTATAATAATCATCTAGAAACTGTTTTTTCTACTGTAACTGTAAAAACTGGCAGATTACAAAAATATTTTTATTCTGTTCTATATCACTTTTCTCTATATTTAACGGCCTAATTTTTTATGTTTCAGTCTGAAAACATTCTTGTCATTATTAATAGATCCACTGTTTATAATGTAAATCATAAATTGGCCAGAGTTCTTTTACATATTTGTTTTATATCTATTTTGATTAAATCAGCATGAAAATAACACATTAAGATATTGCATGCATATATCAAAATGGTTTAATGTCTCAGCATTTCAATAACACAATATATTGATTTGAATTGTAAAGTTCCATGTTTAAGTCACATAAAGAAAACTCATAGGTACATGTTCAAACCAGAAGTTATTTTATAAATGGTTTGTGTAAAATAAATATTGATCATATAATTCAACATGATTTTGCATAAAGAAACAGCCCGAAATTCAGAAACAACAAAGCAAAAACCTTTGCATCTTCACAGTAGTGGACCTTAGGAATTCACACAGATTTTTCTTCATATTCTCCACCCCGTCCTATAATATGGAAATAACTTTAAACAAACTATATCTGCAATCCTCATTGATATTATAGCTTGGACTTTGAAGTTAGGCATTGTGGGTTTAAATCCCAGTTCTGTCTTTATTTTGTATTTTTATTTTTTATAATGTACTTTATTTTTTTATATCCTACTCCCTACCTCAACTTACTTTGTCTTTCCTCATTTTTATTACTTTTAAAGAGGTAATAAACTCTAATTTTGTAATTCACCATTTGGGGACAAAATAAAGAGAAAAAAATACACATACACATGTATATATGTAGTCTGAATATTCCTCTGTCTCATAAACTTTTGGGTATGTGATCCAAGATGAAGACTTAAAAGCGAGTTTCATTAAATCCCAATTCATTGGTATCTCCTAGACCACTGATTCCCAGGACCTCGTGGTCTTCTCCACAGCTCCATGAATGCTCCAAGGCAGCCTTACTGAACTCAAGAATGAATATGCCCTGGGCAATCCCCAGACCCACTATTTAGTCCATATGACCAGAATGCTCTGTTTTGTGCCTCTCTATTCCCATGTTCTCTGCTACTCCAGAGTTTGACAGCTATCTTCATGGTGCCTGATAGCTTTAAAGTCTTCTGAAAAGTAAGAAGTTAAATGGATCTCATTCCCTGTGAACATGATCTATGGGAGTCTTACTGTTGAGTAATTTGGCCCAATCACTGTTATAAAGTTAATTTTCCCCATATATATTCATGTCATCATGAATATGGTAATGAGATAGATTGAGATATCGTCAGCCTCCCTATGATCACGATCACGATTTCCTTCCACCTGGGAAAACTTATTGCTGAATCTAGTTTGCCTGAACTTGTTCTTTATGAACTTAAAGCAAACTTTCAAGTAAGGAAACCTGCCATTCTGTATTTTCATATAGTTTCTGTATGTGCCCCCCACCATTACTACTATAACCACTAACTCAGTGAACACATTTGCACATGCTTGAATTCTGATTAAAGACACACTCTTAGAGTTTTTATTTAGTTTTGTATTTTAATTCTAGTGAAATCTTCATTCACTTAAATTAAAAGATACGAACAAATGTTTGATGATTGTCTGGAGCAAAGGATTACTTTTCTCCACAAAGTAGATATAGATGTATCTAAATTTCAGTGCCATCTCAATTTAGATCTCTTCTAGAAAAACTTGGACTGATAATTGATAAAATACATAAAATTCTGGGCTAACACTTAAGGGATGTTCACAATCTGATTTTTGTCTCTTTGTTTCTAAGAGATTGAAGTTGCTTCAACTTATAAGGCACCTTTTCTGATTTTTCCAGTTCATTCCGTGATCCCTTATAACTATGCTCAAAAATAGTCAAACAGCTGTTTACTGAATGAACAACAACAAAAACACTTGAGTGAAAGAGATAAATAGCATCTAAGGGAGGGACAAATAAAATTATATCAACTTGAAAATCTCACCATTTACTGCTATCTGCCTCATTTCCTAAGATATGCAATGAAAACATTAAGATACATGGTACATTTCTAGGTTTTCTTATTTATCACAAAATATTGCATCAATTAGATGCATATAGGTCAAACTTCCAAGCCAAAGCTGAAATGATGACTTCAAAAGCCTGATCCAAACTTAAAAAACAAAAATACATTTTCAAATAATGACTGATTATCATTAAAAAGATGAAATTGTCAGTTACATGAAACCTCCACACAGATTCTGATGTCACCAAGATGATGACATAGGTTGTTTCCAACTTTGCTCCCTTTCATAGAAGAACTAATAACTCTTCAAGAACAAGACACCACTGAGAGAATCATAGAACATGGTGGTGAGGCTGAAGCATCCTTGCACTACAGAGATCAAGACAGATTGTATTAAATGGGTAAGAGAAGTGACTACACATTGACCACATGGCTCCTCCCACAGACCAGACCAGCGCCCTGAGCCTTTGGTTCCTCTGGAGGGAGAAGAGAGCCCAAGGGAGACCACCAGCACCAACCCCAGAGCTGTGGATCTCTTGGCAGGAGCCCCTCCTCTGATCTGATGTCTCACCACAGCAAATCTGCAGGGCTCAACCACTGAGAATCTGTGATGGAAAGGGAGGGAGGGGGTTGCAATAATGTAAATCTAGGTAGACTGAGTTTATACCTGCTGTGACCAAATAGTAATCCCAACCAGCAATTTGCTAATCTGCAGAATCAAGTTGTGTGTTCCATCTGAACAGGGAACATGGAGGAGTGTAGATCCTCTGATTCGTGGTTTTCAAAAGAGTTTTGTCTTCCTTAGAACCCTAAAGGAGTTCCCTGCCCAGGCAAGGAGCTGAATCACAACTCCACTCACTGTGGAGAGTAACTTCTGACCTCATTTGACCAGAAGGGCTGGTGAAAACTCTTGGAAATTATGTGGTCTAGGGGCCCTCTAGCCAAGATGCAGGTGTGGGCTATTCCTGTGCTATGCACAGGCAGGGGGATTAATTCATAGCTAAGGCTGAGGGTAACTCATGACCCTTCTCAACCTGAAATCTTTTTGGGAAAATGAGAGAAGCTTAGAACAGCAACTCCTCCTCCTGTCCAAGCAAGAGAGCTGAGATATAGTTCCTAGGTGATGTAGACATGTCTTCCATCCCCATCTGACCAGAGGGCTGGAGACAACGCCTAGAAACTATTCAGCCCAGCAACACCCAAATGGGAAAGTACAGAAGGTAGTTTTTAGAGCAAAGCCAGTATTCCTAGTCAATCAGGGAACTTAGGGTGCAGTTCAGGTTGCAACAAACAAAGAGCTTTGCTGGCTTAAGAGATGCTTCTTCTGCTGTACCTGTGCAGGGTATCTAATATGTAGTCCTGCTTATCGCTTAATACAGATTTCAGCCTATCCAACCAAGGAACCTAACCAGAGTATATGGGGAGCCACTAGCCCATTCAACAGTCCCATTCAAACGGAGAGCACAGCTTGTAGATTTCCCCATGTGAGGAGCCAAACTGGTGACCTCACCTTACCAGGTAATTCAGTGTATACTTTGGCCTGATTCAGGTCCCCAAATAATAAGCTGTTCAGAGTTTGGATCCTGTCCTGCTGCCTGCCAGGTCAGGGAGGCTAAAATAAACCCATCTACTGCTGAGTATAGTACCTAGTCTTGACCATTTAGTCCCAACCATTCTCCCAACCAGAGAATCCAGGCAACCACAGAGTGCTTCCTACAGCCTTACTTATATAGATATAAAATTTACTATCCAACTCTTCTCAGACAGTGGCATACCCTTCATTCTCATGCTCAGACCTCAAACAGTTGCCTTGCTCAAAACAGACCATAATAGCGGGCCCCACTTTGCCCAAGGACATTACAAGCAGACACACCCAGAAACCCAAACTAAGCTGACTGATGAAAAATTGTTTCTGCCAAAGCAAACCCTTAAAGTCTGGAAAAGGAGCCCAATTACTCAAATGCACAGATACCAATGTAAAAAATCAAGGATCAAAAAATATCAGAGAAATATGACGCCATGAAAGGGAACTAATAAAACTCCCATAACTGAGCCTAAAAAATGGAGCTATCTGAGCTTTCAAACAAGGAATTCAGTAATCCTTTTCAGGAAGTTTAGTGAACTACAAGAAAATACAGAGACAACTAAAAAAAATTAGGAAAACAATTCATGAACCAAATGAGAAGTTCGACAGGGAAATAGCCACCATCAAAAAATAAAACAAATCCTAGAGTTGAAGAGTATAGTAATTGAACTGAAGAATTCAATAGTTTTAAAAGTAGACTCACTATGCATAGGAAACAATCAGCGACCTGGTGGATAAGACATCAGATGATCATCTCAGGAGATACAGAAAAAGCATCTGACAAAATTCAACATCTATTCATGATAAAAACTCAATGAATTAGTCCTAGAAGGAATATATCTCAGCATAATAAAGGCCATATATGACAAGTCTTTAACTAACATCACACTCAATGGTGAAAAGTTGAAAATTCTTCCTCTAAGATCAGAAACAAGACAAGCGTGCTCACTCTCACCATTCCTATTCAAAATAGTACTAGAAGTCTTAGAGCAATCAGATAAGAAAAATAAATAAAAGATATCAGAATTGGAAAGGAAGGGGCCCCTGGGTGGCGCAGTTGGTTGAGCGACTGCCTTCGGCTCAGGTCATGATCCCGGAGTACCAGGATCGAGTCCCACATCGGACTCCCAGCTCCATGGGGAGTCCGCTTCTCACTCTGACCTTCTCCCTTCTCATGCTCTCTCTCACTCTCTCTCTTTCCTAATAAATAAATAAATAAAATCTTTAAAAAAAAGAACTGGAAAGGAAGAAGTAGAATTTTCTGTTTGCAGTTGGCATGATTTTATATATAGAAAATCTTAAAAACTCAATCAAAAATCTGTTATATCTAATCTATGAATCCAGTAAAGTTACAGGATACAAAATTAACATACAAAATCAGTAGTGTTTCTATACACTTACAACAAATTTTCTGGTAAAAATACAGAAATATATCTCATCTATAATAATATCAAAAATAATAAAATATTTAGGAATAAATTTACCTAAGGAAGTGAAATATCTCTATGATGGAAGTTATGAGACATTGATGAAAGAAATTGAAGACACAAATAAATGGAAAGTTATCCTGTGTTTATGTATTGGAAGATTTAATATTATTAAAATGTCAGCACTACTAAAAGCCATCTATATTATCAATGCAATACCTATCAGGACACCAATGACATTTTTGATAGAAATAGGAAAAAAAATCCTAAAATTTATATGGAACCACAAAGGACCTCAAATAGCCAAAGAATTTTTGAAAAAGAAGAACTAAGCAGAAGGCATCACAGTTTCTGGTTTCAATCTATTCTATAAAGCTATTGTCATCAAAACAGTATGATGCTAGCATATAAGCAGACAAATAGACCAATAGAACAAGATCAAGAACCCAGAAATAAACACAAGCATATACAGTCAACTAAAAATCAACAAAGGAGCCAAGAATACTCAATGGAGAAATCACAGTGTCTTCAATAAATGATGATGATAATGAATATTTTCATCTAAAAAAATTAAACAGGGTCCATGTCTTACATCACTCACAAAAATCAACTAGAAATGGATTAAAAGTTTAAATGTAAAACTTGAAACCGTGAAACCCCTAGAAGAAACTTTCTAAAACAAAACATTGAAATAAAGCCCTTTGACAATGAATTTTTAGGTATGATATGTAAAGCATAAACAAAAAATTAACAGTGGGCTACATCAAACTAAAGCTTCTACACAGAAAAATAAATTATTAAAAAAGCAAAAAGACAACAGAATGGGGTAAAATATTTGTAAACCATATACATGATAAAGGACTAATATTCAAAATATATAAAGAACTCATACAACTCAATAGCAAAAAAATAAATAAAATAAAATAATAAAATAAAATAAAAAATAGGCGAGAGACCTGAATAGACATTTCTCCAAAAGAGATAGATGAAAGGCCAAGAAGCACATGAAAAGATACTCAACATCACAAATGATGATGAAACATCATCATTTCTGTCATCACAGAAATGAAAATTAAAACCAAGATGAGATGTCATCTCATGTCTGTTAGAATGCCATCATCAAAAAGACAAGAGATAAATGCTGGCATGAATGTAGAGAAAAGGGAACCCTTGTACACTGTTGGTGGCAATATAAAATGGTACAGCCACTATGGAAAACAATATGTGAGGAGGAACCTCACAAAATTAAAAATAGAACTAACATATGGTCCAGCATTCCACTTCTGGGAATATATCCAAAGGAAATGAAAACACTAACTAGGAAAGATACCTGCACATCTATGTTCATAGAAATATTATTTATAATAACCAATGCATGAAAACAACCTAAGGGTCCATCAAGAGGTAAATGGATAAAGAACTTTGGTATATATACAATGGAATATTACTCAGCTATAAAAAACAAGGAAATCCTACCATTTGCAACAATATATGTCTCCCTTAAAGACATTATGCCAAGTGAAATAAGTCAGAGAAAGATAAATACAATATGACCTCAGTTATATGTGCAATAAAAGTAATAATAAAATAAAACCACTAGAAAGTGAGATTTAATTTTAATTTTTTGGTTACCAAAAGTGGAATGTGGAGGAAGGGAGATCAGAGGGAGGTAATCAAAAGGCACGAACTTCCAGTTATAAGATAAATAAGTTCTAGAGATGTAATGTACAATGTGATGACTATAGCTATCACTGACATGGAACATACATGAAGGTTGTTGTAGGAATTAATCCTTAAGAGTTCTCATTCCAAGGAGATTTCTCTATCCTTTTTTCTTTTCATGTTTTCCTCTTTTTGTTCTATCTATATGAGAAGATGGATGTTAGCTGGACCTATTATGGTAATCATTTCATAATATATGTAAACCAAACCATCATGCTATAGTCCTTAAAAACAACTGTGTAATAAGAAACACCAAAATCTAGAAGAACAGAGGAAAAAACTCTACTACATTAAGTGTGAAGTGTTTATTCCCATTCATTAAAGAAGTTCCCCCACAAAAACATCTACACACTATGCTAAGATAAAAAAACTGTAAGTTCTGTTTGACTTTTAAAAATGAATTTTATTCTTCCTTTGACAAACAAAACATCATATTTGCTTTGAGATTACATATTCTTTCATTTTAAATTATTGAGAAAGGCAGGATATATCTTTGGCATATTTTCATTATAAGTGTCCAAATAACTTTGTCTTATAAGAAATGTCATTTTCAAATTAACAATTATAAAAAATGAAGGGATTTAATATTTCCATCTCAAAATTGATTTAAATATGCTGGTTTTTTATGAAGACTTTGATATTATGATATCAAGTTTCTTATGTGATCATGATCTCTTCATATAGGTTAATCATATTCCCACAGTCACAGTAAATTTCATCGATCTTCTAGGGAAGGAGAAAAGTAATAAATATTATGACAGGAACATGTCTTAATATTCTTAGTACCCAGTCTCAGGCCAACATCAGATGACTTTAGGTCTCAGGTCTTCTCACTGGCCTGCAGGAGTATCTGCAATTAAGCTGATTTATTCTCTGTCATTACATGTCCAAATAAATCTACAGTTTATAGTCCTAATTGCATTACTCGGTTTAAAATTGTAAAGAAGATTTATAAAGAGAAGCCAAGTTATCATTTTTAGAAAACATCTGTGTGTTTATGGATAACAACTGGTATTAGGAGGTACTTTACTTCTGTATAAATACTGTCTGTTTTTCAAATGAAGTCAAATATTTTTGGAGGCATATTTCACATTGACTTCTCCTTTTCTGTAATCCTTCCGAATGTTACGATGGTATTTTAGTCTTTTTAAAAGCTGTCTAAAAATTCACACAATTAGGTATATTACACTTTAAATACTATTATTAATTGACCCAAAATAGCATGACTCTTGGTGTCAACAGTTATTAAAGATATCAGTAAACGATAATTGGGCTTTTTTTGAGTAAGAAGTTCCTGTTGTTGGCTAACTAAGAAATATAAACTTTTTTTTACTAAAAATCTTGAATAACCTCTCTCCACTATCCTGTACCCTGGAATAAATATTTCAGATACCAAAGCCCAATTTATATAATGGCCCTGGAAAAGTCTCAGTTATTTTTTTAAATATTTTCAAGACTTTGAACAGTGATAGTCCAGATTTTTCTTCATTTTCTATTTCCGATGGCCTCTTCTAAAGAAGAGTCCCTGTAGTTAAGTGATGTATATGCTTGCCCAGAAAGGAGGTACTTAAACCTTACTGATTTCTGCACAGAAGGTAGAATGATGTCTGTTTTGTTATAGCCTATCTGGTGTCCAATATCCAACATCCATGCTGTTTTTGTTTTGTTTTCTTTTGTTTTTGTTTTTTTGGGGTTTTATGTTGTCATTTGTTTTGTTTTGCTTTGTTTGTTTTTGTTGTTGTTGCACAAAGAAACTTTTATCTGCAGCAAATAAAGATATCATAAGGAGTGGGTTCCAAAGCCATGACTCACAAAAGAGAGTGAATATATTCTTTTTATTTAAGGTAAGGAGTAATATTTAGATAGGGAAGTCTTGTTATCATATGCAAAGGCAGGCAGAAGATCATGCATGTACCTTAAGGAAACATGCTTGTGCATACATTGTATGTTATGTAAATTAGATTGAGGCTCCTCCCTGAGCAGAGATATTAGTTATATATATATATATATGTGTGTGTATATTTATATATATATACACATGTATACATACACACATACACACACACATAATCACTTGTATTGTATATATAGTAAATATGATACATACAATCACTTTTACCTCATTATTTATAATTAATATTTATGAATATTTATAAATATTTATAAATATAAAATTTATAAATAATGAGGTAAATGTGATTGTAGGTCATTCTAGAGGTCACCCATGATCTATCTGCTATGTACAAGTCAGGTTTAGCTCAAACATTCTGGATGGTCTGGGCCAATGGGAGATTTTGTCAGGGTGGTGGCCATCACCAAGGAGTGGTTTGAGGTTTAATTTGTCTGAGTTAAGGGGAAAGCCAGAAAGATCTGGAAGCCCATAGGTCATGTAGGTTTCAGGATTTACTTAATTCACAGGCTTTGACTCCATTCCTCTGTGATTCTTAAAAAGGCAAAAGGAAGTAGGACAAACAGATACATGAATTAAATTAAGGACTACCTGTCACTAAGTTTAAGCAGGGAACTTGTGTTCCTTATTCCTTATTAAGCAGGAACATGTCCCTTTCACATTTTCAAATGTGAAAATGGCAGTAAAAACAAAAACAAGTCAATGACTGGTGCCTGGATGATTCAGTAGGTTAAGTGAGACTATTTCAGCTCAGGTCATGATCTTTGGGTCAAGAGATCAAGCCCCACACAGGACTCCGCACTCAGCAGGGAGCCTGCTGGAGATTCTCTCTCCTTTTCTTTCTCCCTCAACCCCACCCCCACTCTCTCTCAAATAAATAAATAGATCTTTAAAAATAAAGAGAAAGAAACAAGTCATTGAAGAGGAGTCATTATGTAGATTATATTCACAGAAATAAAAAAATAATTTTTAATTAAAAATGATGACTGGTAGACTTTTAAAATGAGTTCTATATACTTAGAAAAAGATTGTTTTCCTCACAAGGAAAGGAAAGGTGAATTGGTGGAAATCGGAGGGGGAGATGAGCCATGAAAGACTGTGGACTCTAAGCAACAAACTGAGGGTTTTGGAGGGGAGAGGGGTAGGAGGTTGGGTGAGCCTGGTGGTGGGTATTGAGGAGGGCACATATTGCATGGAGCACTGGGTGTGGTACATGAACAATAAATCTTGGAACACTGAAAAAATAAAATTAAATTAATTGAAAAAAATAAATAATTTTTAAAAAAGATTGTTTTCCTCAATTAAAAAGTTAAAATTAGTCTCCTTAAAGATAAATTTGAGCTATTTTAGAAGAATAATTGACAAAGTATCAAAAACTTGCCTAATTTTTAATTTCTTTCTGCAGAAAAGTAATCTGAAAATACTATTTTTCTGCAATTGATCACTTTTATCTAAGCCATTAAAAATTATATCTTCCAAGATAATTTAGTGGTGTTCATGTAGAAATAAAAAATATTTGCGATATTTATTTACACTAAAAATATTTCAACATATTTTAAATATAACAGCTTTTGGTTAAGCACTAATTTCAGGAGCCAGAGTAGATATGCATTTTGAGCTATAAATTCTTCATTTTTCATTGTTATTCCTTATCCCTAACTCTATGAGTAAGTAAAGAATAACTATAAGACAAAGAAAGCAAACTTGCATAAGGCCTTTACATGAGGTTAATCATTGGAGAATACAAGGGCTGGGCAACCAGACTTTTCGTTTAGATTTTATTCATGATTCATTCATTCATTCCCCTATTTTATATTGAAATGTCTGCCACACCAGACAGTATGCTAGATGATAAAGATTTAAGGGTTAATGACAGATTGAGTCTTGCAGCATACAATTATGATTACAAACATCAAAATACATTATGATTAATGATGTAAAGATGAATGCTTAAAGTGATAAGGGAACCAGAGTGGAAAAAGCCATATATACTTTTAAGGGAAGACTTCATGAGGAAGAAGACCTTGAGGTGAGTATTTTTAAGAACATTTTGTGCATTTTGTAAATCAGAAGTAAGCAAAGCTTAGTACACAATTGGAAAATATAGAAATGTAAGAGGAATAAGAAACATAATCTTTAACGGTTTGCTGTAGTTCACCCCATGTTTTCAATGCAAATAGGTTTTATTTTTTGAATAGTAAAATTCATGTTGTATGTAAAATATTTTAAAATAGAACTAGGCCATAAGAAAGTTTTCATTTTGTTAGTTTTATAGTTTATCATTTTTATAATTTATCATTTTTTTCAGAATTTTTTAAATCAAGGAGCAATTCCTGTATGTCATATATCATCAAGATAAAAAGCTTCTGCACAACAAACAGTCAACAAAATAAATAAGTTACCCATGGAATGGGAGGAGATATTCGCAAATGACACTACAGACAAAGGTCTGATATCTAAGATCTATAAAGAACTCCTCAAACTCAACACACAAAAAACAGATAATCACATCAAAAAATGGGCAGAAGACATGAACAGACACTTCTCCAAAGAAGACATACAAATGGCTAACAGACACATGAAAAAATGTTCATCATCATTAGCCATCAGGGAGATTCAAATCAAAAACACACTGAGACACCACCTTAGTTAGTATGGCCAAAATCAACAAGACAGTAAACAACAAATGTTAGAGAGGATGTGGAGAAAGGGGAACGCTCTTACACTGTTGGTGGGAATGCAATTTGGTTCAGCCACTCTGGAAAAAGTGTGGAGATTCCTTAAGAAATTAAAAATAGAGCTACCCTATGACCCTGCAATTGCACTACTGGGTATTTACCCCAAAGAAGCAGATGCAGTACAAAGAAGGGCCACCTGTACCCCAATGTTCATAGCAGCAATGGCCATAATCACCAAACTGTGGAAAGAGCCAAGATGCCCTCCAACAGATGAATGGATAAAGATATGGTCCATATATACAATGGAATATTATGCCTCTATCAGAAAGGATGAATACCCAACTTTTGTATCAACATGGATGGGACTGGAAGAGATTATGGTGAGTGAAATAAATCAAGCAAAGAGAGTGAATTATCATATGGTCTCACGTGTGGAGCATAAGGAAAAACATGGAAGACATTGGGAGAAGGAAAGGAAGGGTGAAATGGAGGAAGTCAGAGGGGGAGATGAACCATGAGAGACTGTGGACTCTGAGCAACAAAATGAAGGTTTTGGAGGGCAGGGGTGGGGGGTTGGGTGAGGCTGGTGGTGGGTATTGAGAAGGGCATATATTGCATGGAGCACTAGGTGTGGTACATGAACAATGATCTTGTAACACTGAAAAAATAAAATAAAAGTATTTGGGGGAGGGCGCCTGGGTGGCTCAGTTGGTTAAGCGACTGCCTTCGGCTCAGGTCATGATCCCGGAGTCTCGGGATCGAGTCCCATATCGGACTCCCGGCTCTGCGGGAAGTCTGCTTCTCCCTCTGACCTTCTTCTCCCCTCTCCTTCTCAGTCTCTCTCTCTCTAATAAATAAATAAAATCTTTAAAAAAAAAAGTATTTTGGGGAAAAAATTAAAATAAAATGCTGAAAAGTATCCTGGATAAATGAAAATCATGTGAAGTCTTTCTAATGCTACAGTAACCTGTTTTTTACCTTGGTTTTGTTTTCTACATTTCATATGGCATGTGCAGCATATTTTATATAAAATCCCTCCATAATTTGTTGATTTCCAAAAATTTGCCTATTATAAATTATTCAGGATGGAACATTTTTGTTCAAATGTATTTTTCGCATTTGGGATTATTGCTTGGAAATGTATTCCACCATGTAGATTTACTGGGCCACAGGTAAATAGGCACATGCTGTACAAATAGAACTGTGAGTGGTACAAGGGGGAGAAGAGGAAATGCATACATCCCAGGGAGAGCAGAATACATGCCTAAGTTACAGAGCTACCAAAGAAGCTAGCGTACAGCCCTATATTTGATTGACAGTGTCAGAACGAGCCCTCCTCCAGAACCAAAATGTGTTTCATTCTGTACAAGAGCATAAAATCACATTTACAAGTGTTAGGAACTGTTGCATCTTCTATAGACAATACCACCGTAATTACTGATCGTTATTAGTAGCTTGAGCTGTTGAAAATGACCTATAAGCACAGCTGCAGTAATAGGAATACACAAAAATGTTCTGCTGATTACAAGAAGGCAAGGATTTCCTCTATAGTCTCAAATAATGAGGAATAGTCAGGTGGCTTAATTAAGGTCACAGAAAATCATATAATCTCCAAGGTCTCAGGAACTCTAAAATTCTCTGTACTGATAGTATCATCTAATGGTTTCCCCACTATAGTTCTGCTGGATGCCTGATCCATACAATTTCACCTCAAATTCTTTTGCGGAATGAGGTTGGGTATGTATAATAAGATGATGGATAGACAGATGATAGATAGATAGATATATAGATAGATATCATTTTATCAGCAGATGGGTTTTTGAAATATTTTTGTAATATGTATTTCTTCCAAAGAAAGGGGAAATTATTAGTTAGAACAATCAATTCAGAGCACTGGTATATAAATTCTAAATCATGCTGTTTTTATTTCCCTAGAATTTAAATGTGAGCTGGTAGGTTCCAAAAAGCCTGTAGCTGTGATAAAGTATCCATTCTTTTTTTTTTTTTTTTAATGGTGTTCACACTATATTTGCTAGATGGTAAGCTGGGGAATAGTGACTACATTGAAGCAAGTAATTCTCATCTTACCCCATAGATGATGCTTCCCCATTACCCTAGCATGGATTTGTATTAAGGAGCTTAATGAACAAAAGCTTCTATATATAGCATATGGTTATTAGGGAGTACAGACTGCATGTGGATGCTGGCAAACTACCAGGTAGCCCTCTATCCTTAAATGCCCTCAAAGGAGCCCTGTCGTTCAAGATTCAGTTTCTAAGATTTCCTGCAACTTCAGTGAATAGACCAATTAAGACTTCCTCTGAAACCTACTCTGTTAGAGTTTCTGATAAAATCATTTTCATAAAAAATACGGTGACCATTTACCCTGCCCAATTATTGTCCTAGAATAATTATTAATAGCGCCCAGCCTCACTAAAGAACTTGGATGATAAATTGTATGTTCATCCTGCATATAAAGATCCTCACAAATGGAGAACTTCTACAAGGTAATGGCCTGAGAAATGTGGGGTCCACCTCATCTACTCTCTACATAAAGAAATGCTCAGTAAAATGTAAAGAATTAAAGTGCATAGCTGAGTTCAAAGCAAAAAAGCAAGATATCTAAGCGTCAAAAAGAGGAAAAAAACTCACAGTCTTCAAGGTAAGAATTTAAACTCTATGGTTGGCCACCAAGGCCTTAGAGCCAGATATAAATCTAAGAACAGGGGTTTTGATGCCTGCAATGAAATGGGGTTTGGATCCAAGATCCAGGATGAAGCTTCTTTCATTGAAATGAAACCTAGAAAAAAAGCTGACTTGCCCACAAATGGTAACTGGAAAATTTCTACTAACCGGTGCAAATCTTTGGCACACAGGCCATGTATGGGAACAACGTGCGACACATTTTTAGGACATATGCATAGGTACTATATTTACAATGCTCATGTGGGACAGAAAACCAAGGAAATAAACGTAAAACGTTGTGTCTAATGACTTCACACACCCAAACAGAACTACAAAAACTGTCCCCCAATCAGAAGATCCCCACAGCTCAAAGATTATGTCATTTTCCGAGGATAATTTTCATATAAACTGAGGTCAAAGACAAATGTCACAAAAATTTGCGCAAGTCCAACAGCAGGACAGATCGATTAGAGACCCGATAAAGAAGACAACTGAATTGAGAAACTCAGTGAGGAATTCAAAAGACTCCCTGTAAGTATATGTAAAACTGTTCAGAAAGATACAATGATGCCAAACACAAAGCAAGTCGACACAGAAACAGATTGTTTTAAAAGAAAGAAGTAGAACTCCTAGAATTTTTTTTGATTATGGAAATTATTAAAAAGTCAGAAAAGAGGAGGAAAAGTTAACTAGACATGGCTGAAGAGATAATGAATTGATAAAGACAGACGGGAGAAACTTTAGATTTTTTTTTTCCCCAGTGGAATGTGAAAACTTACAGAGAAAGTAACATAGGATTCAAAGGGAAACAGACTCGAATTTGAATCAGGACTTCACTTTTCTATGACCTTCAGAAAGTCACCTAATCTGTATTTCAGTTTCCTCTTTTGTGAATTTAGAATAATAATGTGTAACTATCGTGTTTTTTTATAAAGGTTACATAAAATATGTGTAAATAATGCAACACATTGTTGAACACCTATTAGTGACTCAAAAAGAGTTTTTTGTTGTTTTCTTTTTTGTTTTTGGTTTCACTTTCTCCCTTCTCTTTTTAACAGCTGCTTCCTGGACTCTTTTCTGAATACTTGGTAAATAAAATATTTACAATATAATGAATATTTACTATGCACACTGTACTTTACATTCATTTATTCAATAATTAAACTCTATAACTTTGTATCAGATAAATTCAGTTTATAGAACAAAAATGCGAGACAAAATAATCTAAATGCTCAGGTCACAGTAGACATCAGAGACATTTTTTTAAAAGATTTTATTTATTTATTTGACAGAGAGAGAGAGAGATCACAAGTAGGCAGAGAGGCAGGCAGAGAGAGAGGGGGAAGCAGGCTCCTCGCCAAGCAGAGAGCCCGATGTGGGCTTCCATCTCAAGACCCTGAGGTCACGACCTGAGCCGAAGGCAGAGGCTTTAACCCACTGAGCCACCCAGGCGCCCCAGAGACAGATATTTGACCCAAGACTCAAACCTTATTTTCTTAACTTCTAATTCTTTTACATTTGTCTTTCAGGAATCATGGAAGATAATCAATCAGTCCATCAGTCAATTTCTGCTGGAATAGCCTGGGCAGAGAGAAGTGACCAAGAGTATAGTACAAATTCAGAGATTCTAAAGCAAGCTAGTGTGTAGAACCAGATTTCATAAATTCCATGAGCTTTCTAGGTTCCATTATTAACTTCACCCTTCTCTTAAGGACATGAAACCAGAGATCTTAAATGTGAATGGATAGGTTTCGATTAAAGGTGGTTTTCTTTTCTTTTCTCCTTTTATTTTTTTTCTTTTTTTTTTTTTAACCAATGAATAGAGGGATGGGTTGGGCCAACAATTTTATATGTTTTATAGTTCTTTCGATACCTGTGATAAGGAGGTGTTTTATATGTTATGTTCAAAAAGGGCAGCATTTTACAAAATAAAGTGAAGTAACACTTCATCACATAGGCTCTTCTAAAGGAAAAGCAAGTCTTTATTTCTTCGATAAAAAAAATAAATCCCTAAGTATGACGCTTTTTTTTTCTTTTTTGAGAAAGAGAGTTCAAGCATGTGCAGGAACAGTGGTAGGGGGTTGGGGGAGGGGCAGAGAGCAGAGAGAGAATCTGTGCTTGGCATAGAACTGGACACAGGGCTCCATCTCACAGACAGGAGATCATGCCCTAAGCTGAAACCACGAGTCAGCTTAATGTACTGATCCACCCAAGGCACATCCTAAGTACAACACTTCTTATGTTACCATTTCTAGAAAAGAAAAAAATAAAAGGATTTTAACTCAGGTTTTGAAAATTCAAGAGGAAAATAAGGACGTTAGTAGAGTGTGGTCCATAAAAAAGCACAATCTATGTCTTTTTAGTCCCAAAAACCTTAACAGTGTGTGGTACATGTTAGTCAGTAAAATTTTATTAAATTGGGTCAAAATAAGATTTTGTTCAATTTGTTTGGGAGTTCTTTAAATTCCCCCCAAATGTTTAAAATAAATATCCAATTTTTCTCTTCTAATTTTAGTATTACCTCATAGTAACATCAGAATATATAGTCTGTCTGTATTATAAACAGTTCTGATATGTGAAATTGTCAATTCATTTTGCCAGGGAACAGCAGCATGAGTGAGTTTGGGGAATGATTTACAAACGTCATCCTAATTGCAATAGTGCTAATATTTATGTATCTACTATTCATTGCCTTCAAAGTAAGCACTGGACTGAGAACTTCAGATATATGAGAAAATAGTTTTTAGAACTTTCATTAATAATTGATCAAAGTTGTTTCTCCTACCATGAATATGCTCAAGATTAGTTTCTGTTTGGGGGAAATTACCAGGAAACTGGTGAATGTAATCATTTAGTATAGTCTTTATGCTTCTGATTCTGGATGTTAATTTTTGTAATTCATTTACTTCTTCAATGAAAAAATCTCTAACGAACGTTGACTATATGTGAGGCACTGGGTCAGACACTAGAAATACACTGACAGATACATAGACCTTGTCCCCAGCCTTAGAAGTCTACTGTTGATTGAGGGACAAATAAGGAAGCGAGTCTCTAAGTAGAATATGGTCCACACTGTCATATGGGTTAGCACAGAATGCTCTCCAAGTGCTGGAGGGACTCATGAAGATATCCTGAGAGAAGTGACATTTAAATCTAGGAGCAAACCCTGGAGATAAGCCATGTGAGTAAGCTGTTTATATAAAGAAAAGGAGGAGCAAACAACACACACACATACACGCATGAGTAGGAGTTCAACTATGGCTGGTGCACAGCTTTCACAGAAGCTCAAGAGGGCAGTGGCTGGCCTTGTCAAGATCCTTGTCATGATCCTATAGAGTTTGACCATTATAGTTTCAGAGAAACTAGGAAACATTAGATCTATTAGGTAGGTGTGATGGTCAGTTTTATGCATCAACTTGGCTATAGACCCAATTATTCAATCAAACACTAATCTAAGTATTGCTAGGAAAGTATTTTATAGATGTGGTTGAAACAAATAACCAGTTTATTTTAAATAAGGAAAGTGTCCTTTCTGTTCCCTCAATTCTCTGGACTCTTCAAGTGATAAGGATATTTTCTCTAGGAACCTGAGAAAGCTTTTCAACTTTGCACCTGATATCTATTTTAGCCACAGATCTTTGAACATGCTGAGTTTATATGGGCATGCTCTGTGTCCTTCTGAATGTACTAGCAAGTGCTCTGTATGAAATGTAGATACCTCTCTTTTAAGATTGGACTGACCTTCATTATCACCAAGGAGTTAGAACATATTCCAAAACGTAATGATGAAGATGGCTTCTTGTGTATGTTTTGATGAAACTCTATTATTTTGGATAGAAAAATTATTAAAAATTGAATGCTGCTGGTTTGGTTCCATTTGCTAGTATGACACATCTTTCTGCTTAAGTTGTCTTTTTAAAGTGTCTTCTGCAACTCCACTTGGAACAGTAGTTTGTTTCAGTAGATTTTCAGAGTGCTCTGAACTCCTTTCTGGTAGTTATGTGTGCTTGGTGTTCTACCAGTCATGGAGAAAAACTAAGACGATAAAGAGAAGGAAGATATCACTACCCAAGTAGTGCACTCAAGCTGGCTCCTATAGGCATGGGAGAACTAATTGTCAAATTTTCAGGAAGTTTGCAAACTATTTGTTAAAACAGCTATTATTACAATTTAAGTCATATATACTCAAAATTAAATAAGATATTAAAAACAAAGGTAATAAATATTCCAAACCATTGTTTACTAATTATTTCACATTTTACTAATATCTGTGCTCTTGATGTCATTTATACCCATTGCCTCTACAAGGTGGAAATGTGTGTGCCCTAAAATGGTGTGCTACTGTGCATTGCTGCCCAGTCAGACCTCTTACGACTAGTGGTTCACAAATTTTCATGTGCATCAAAAGTGAGGAGTTTTGGTTCCTTGTCTGTACAGATATCACTGGGCATCTGTACAAGAGTTTCTGATTGACTTGCTTCAAGAGAGGACTTGAAAATGTGTGCTTCTAATAGGTTCCCAGGTGCTGCTGCTGGGGCTTCTAAGAAGGTCTTTTGAGAAATATCAGTCTAAACAAGCCCAGGAGATAATCATCATCGTCTCAATTTAAAGTTGAAGAGACAAATTTAGGGAGATCAGGCATCACATTCATTTCCACCTAATAAATAGGTGTCCTAATCAGTTAAGTCTTAACCATATATTTTCATACCACAGCTGATTCTTGACCACAATAATACTCTAACCCAGAAAACCAAAGTTATTTATGTAGTTAGTCATCTGGACAATAGTAAAATGTCAGTGTGACATTTTGATGACACAGAGACAGAGTTGATATGCTTCTCTGTAAATAATTAAAGTTTTAGCCATTTAATTCATCATTTATTGTGCCATATTGTGCCATCCCTCTATCTTAGATGTTTTACACATATTGTAAGAACCCTGAAATTCTGCTATTTCTCTCCTGGATAAATGAGGAAACCCAGGGACATAGATGTTTGTGACTACCCAAAAGATGTGTTATATGATGACTGACCCAAGACTAGAAACTATTTTTACATTGACCTTTCACAAAGTCTAATTTATTTTTATTTTATCACAAAATAATTCCAGCCAAAATACAGAATAAAAGACATGATCAGTAACTCAAGAGGACTTCCATCTCTGTTGGTCTGCTACCAGCCTTTGTGGGTGCCCCTGCCCTTCGATCTTCTTCCACAGAATCACGATGTTATTTCTCAACCATTTTTTTTAACATGTCTGTGAATTCTTTTCTTATAATCATGAACTGACAGTTCAGTGATTTTCTAGCAGTGCTCAACAATGAAGCCTCTGCACAATCAAGCATAATTTAAATGCCCAGGGGAAAAAACAGGTGGCATAAAATTCAAATTTTCTTTTACCACTCGGGCTAATAATATCTCAACCTTCAATCAGATCCCAGACATCCTAGACCAAAAGTGCGTGGTGATGGTTTTCTTTTTAAAGAGATGGGCTTAAAAGGACAAACCACAGAAAAAAGAAAGAAAAATTAACACAGATGCAAAACAGAGGCTGCTTGTTTCATATATTACTAATTCAAATGGGGAATATTAAATGGTGACATATCCATGTATTCAGGACCACAGAAAGCACTGAACAGACAGAGAGGAACCAGGTGGTAACACTGACCCATAAGTTACAATCTCATAGGTCTAACAAGCCAAGGTCTCTGAATACCACACCAGTTAGAATCGGATACACGGAGCTATGCGAAATGGGGCTGAAAATTAACATAGTTTTACCCAGATGGTAAAAATGTGTGTGGGCTGGTTTTATTTTATTTTATTTTTAATTTTATTTATTTATTTGACAGAGAGACAGGGGTTAAGAGAGAGAGAGCACAAGCAGGGGGAGCAGCAGAGGGAGAGGGACAAACAGGTTTCCTGAAGAGCAGGGAGCCCGACTCAGGGCTTGATCCCGGGATCATGACCCAAGCCAAAAGCAGAAGCCCAACCAACTGAGCCACCCAGATGCCCCGTGAGCTCATATTTTTTAAACACCTGTTGCTCAGTTTTCTTTTAAAGAAAAATGATGAGAGGTATGTAATATTGTGATCTATAAGTAGAAATACGTATTTGTTCCTCTTCCCATTTATGACAGAGAGCTACTAAAATGATTGAGATTTCCTGAATGATGAGAGTGATAAAAATATCTTTCATTATATTAATGATGTGACTTTCAGAAAGCACCTAAGGTTAGGGCCAGTTGCCAGGTGGCCAACTTTGTCATTAGAGGGTAGGAATTTTAATTCCAGCCTTCTCCACCTCTTTGTCATTGCCAATGGCCAATTATTTATTTATTTATTTATCTATCTATCTCTTTATTTATTTATTTATTTATTATTTGACAGAGAGAGAGAGAGACAGCAAGAGCGGGAAACAAGCAGAGGTAGTGGGAGGGGGAGAAGCAAGCTTCCTGCTGAGCAAGGAGCCTGATGCTGGGCTCAATCCCAGGACCCTGTGATCTCTACCTAAGTCAAAGGCAGATCCTTAATGACTGAACCACCCAGGTGCCCCAACCAATGGCCAATGATTTAATCAGCCATGCCTATGTAATGAAATCTCCGTAAAGAATAGAGTTCAGAAAGCTTCCAGGTTGGTGAATATGTGGAGATGCAAACCAAATGGGAGAGTGATGCCCTCATAGAGGGCAGGGAACCTCTTCACCTTTTCCCCATATTTTGCTCTATGCATCGCTGCCGCCTGACTATTTCTGAGTTATATCCTTTCATAATAAACTGGCAATCTGGTGAGTAAAATATTTCTCAGTTCTGTGAGCCACTCTAGCAAATTAATCGAACCCAAAGAAGGAGTTGTGGGAACTTCAGATTTGTAGCCTGACAGCTCAGGTGACAACTTGTATTTGAGACTGGTGTGTGAAGAAGGCGGGGGGGGGGGGGTCAGTGTTGTGGGTCCAATCCCTCTGCTTATGGGATCTGATGCTGTCTCCCGGTAGATAGTGTCAGGTTTGAGTCAAATTGTAGGAAACCCAGATTGTGTCTAAAGCTGCTTGGTGGTATATAGGGAAGCCCTTCTATTATAATTCAGTGCAGAAGCATTAATTGGTGTCCTTCTCAGGACGTAAGAGAAGCTGGCACATGGAGATGACAAGTATGAGTCCAGGGATGGTAGAAAAGCCCTATTTTGCCAGAGCAGTGATCTCAAAACTTTAATCTTGCCACCTATGTGTTTCTGCCTTACTTATTCCTGCCTGAGCTCACATTTATTTAACACATTCTATATTGCTACCTTTTAATTTAAGAAGCATTTAAAAGGAAACATTGTATCACTAAAATGAATCGAATCACAGCATGTCTCCACATCAAAAGAAAAGCACTCCTAAAAATAAACACAATAAGAATAGAAAGGAATAAAATGATTTCCAAAAGACTTCCATATCCCAGCCTTTGGTGATGGTCGGGTTCACACCTCCTCCTTCATCCCACCCCACTTATCTGTTTTGGTATATTTTGATTTTGGCATCTAAAAGTAGTTTAATGTCAACTGATTAAGTAATGCAGAAATAGCGCAATGTGAAACTGAAAAGTGACATTTAAATTATGTTCCAGGTTAAATGTTGTTTCTTACTAGTAAGACTGCTTAAAACCAATCTTTCTCTTCTCATACCTCCTGTACAATGCAGTAAACTTCCCACAAGTATCTTCTGTACCGCCAACAACTCCATATTTCAAAGCATTGAGCTGGAATATCAGGTATGTGAATCAGAACTAGGAATCTCCAAAAATGAGCCTCAAAATGATGTACAGGGCAAATTATCCATGACCTTCAACTTCTGGTTAAAGATAAATCAACAGGTGTTTGCTTATAAATATCCTCAGTTAATCTCCACTTGGTATGTGTATATATGTACAAATTTCCTTTAGGAAGTATAATCACTGTGTTTTCACATGAACTTTACATTACATATATTTTATTTATATATGTATATATGTACATATTATACATATACAGTTAGACACACACACACACACACACACAGTTTTTTAAACCATTCACTGTAGTGATTCAACATTTATATAAAAACCCAGTGCACTTTTAATTTCTTGTCTTTTTGGTGATAGCTATTCTAACAGATGTGAGGTGATATTGCATTATGGTTGTGATTTCCACTTCCCTGATGAGGGAGTGGTTTGCACTTCCCTTTATCTTCTCATATGTCTGTTGGCCATCTGTATGTCTTCTTTGGAGATACGTCTATTCAGGTCTTCTGCCCATTTTTAAATCAAACTGTTTTTTGATATTGATTTATATTGTTTCTTTACATATTTTGATTGTTAAGCCTTTAGCAGACATAGCATTTGCCTATATCTATATATTTGCCTATATCAGTTAGGCTGCCTTTTTGTTTTGTTGATGATTTCCTTTGCTGTGTAAAAGCTTTTTAGTTTGATGTAGTTCCATTTGTTTATTTTTGCTTTTGTTGCCCTTGCCTGAGTAGACAGATCCAAAAAATATTGCTAAGACTGATTTCAAAGAACTTACTGGCTATATTTTCTTCTCAGAGCGTTACATTTAAGTCTTCAAACCATTTTGAGTTTATTGTTATATACAGTTAAGAAAGTTTTGTATGTAGCTGTCCAGTTTCCCCAGCACCGCTTATTGAAGAAATTGTCTTTTCCCCATTGTATATTCCTGCTTCCTGTGTTGTAGATTAACTGACTATATTAGTGCTGGTCTATTTCTGGACTCTGTAGAACATCTATCATGTGAAAACACATGCCAATAGTTTCTTTTTCGATGTGAGCACATAATTGTTATTTAGTAAACGATTGGATTAGGTCAATGTTTTTACTAATCTTTGAGGAAAACTGTCTTCTGCAGAAAAACAATTTTGTAAACTGATGTGATTGGTTAATTAGGCTTTGCTACATGAAAAATATGTCCCCATTTTGTCCAAGAAAAAAATACCTCAGACTCCTTGAATTGATATGCAGGAAGAATTTCTCTCATCTCCAAGTTCAGCTTCTACAAATGAGGTACAAAAGTATGAAGAAGTGAGATATCTGAGTTAAGTTTTCTTGCCATCAAGATTTGGTATATTTTGATTTTGGTATGTAAAAGTGGTTTAATGTCAACTGATTAACTAATGCAAAAATAGCACAATGTGAGAAGTTTCCTCTAAGAAGTATAATCAACCGTGTGTTGGCACATGAACTTTACAGCTGACTACACTCTACAGTCCATAGAATTTCAGATCTTTAGTTTTATTCAAATTTCCTATGGAGTGTTTAGGTGATGGATGTGTCTGGGGCATTTCAACCAATCTTCCAGGCTCCATCTGCCAGGCCATCTGGATTCTGCATCCACAGAGAACTACTTGGTGAATGATTACAGACTACAACTAGCAAGAAAGAAAGAAGAAAGAAAGAAAGAAAGAAAGAAAGAAAGAAAGAAAGAAAGAAAGAAAGAAATTCATAAAAAAGAAAAATAGTAAATTGTACCCTAAACACAAACAGAACTAAAATCACTTTTGTGCAGTCTCCAATAAAAGGAAAAGTTAACAAGTAGGCAAGAGAAATGCATTTCATTTTTTTTCCCATCAGTCACATGAATTACAATAACTGCCTGACCTTTTTCCATAAGATGTTTAAATGGCAGCTGTTACGGCTACAGTATACCATTTGATCAAAAGCTCTTGAGGACAATAGTTTGTTTTGCAAAGGTCATGTTCCTTATATACTTGTGAATGTGTTCAAAAGGTTTACTAACTAAATATACAAGACTTTCATTGAGAATAAATTATATAACAGCTTTCAAATTAAATTTAAGCCATGAAATCTACAGGGACTGCTTGCAGAACTTTGAAAATCCATCTCACAGTTTGTGAGGAGTCCTCTTTTAAAACGACTTGAATTCATAGGAAACATAGAGTTTTTAATTAAATGATTTATTAAAATGATTTATGTAGAAACAAGATACTGTTTAAATTTTCTGTCATACTTAGCATTTAAAAAGTGGAATTACTTTAATATAAGAATATGCATCTCCTCCTGGCAGAAAATAAGCAAGGGCATATTAGAGTCTTCTCATCATTTTTTAAGACTTTATTTATTTATTTATCTGAGAAAGAGCGAGCATGAGTGAGGGGTGAGGGAGAGGAAGATGGAGAAGCAGATCTCCACTGAGTGTGGAGCCCAACACAGGGCTCCTCATGGGGTTATACATGGGGCTTAACTCTAGGACCCTGAGATCATGACCCCAGCCCCTCTCACCATGTTTTTAATAGCAGCCTCTTCTTAACTCCCGTCCTGAGAAGGAAGCCCCAAAACTGATAGCTTATGTCACCATTAGAATAATAAAGTCTAGAATAAATTGTTTAGGTAACACTAACTGGTCTTTGTAAAAACTAGTTTTCGTTTTGTTTTATTTTGTCACATGTATGGCAGTATCACTTTCATACGATAAAAATCTTCCTTTTGAAGTGTACAATTTAGAGAGTTTGGACAAATATGTGGTCTTGTAATAACTACGGCAACCAATGTAGAAGTTATTTTTGCCAACCTGTAAGGTTCCCTTCTGCCCATTTGCAGTCAATTTTCTCCCCACACCAGCCTTTTGACTTTTTATGTTTTCTATAGTTTTGCCTTTTATAAAATGTCATAAAATGGAAATTTTCTGCATGTAATCCTCTGTGCCCAGGTATTTTCAATGTTTCAGTGGTATGTTTCTTTTTATTGCTGAGCACTATTTCCCTAAATTAGAAGCACAGCAAATTGTCTCCATTCACCACTTGGATATTTGGATAGTTTCTAGTTTGGAGTTATTAGTCACCATAGACATTTGCGCACAAGTCTTTGATCAGTGTAAATGTGATGTATAACACCAGTTAAAATCCTAGGCTTTTTTTTTTAGAAGTTGGCAAGTTTATTCAGAATTTTATAGAAATGTGAAATACTAAAATTGCCAAAACATAAGTAAAAATTCAAAAGGCTAGTGCAGGGAGAATTGATCATAAAAAAACACCATTAAAATATTTTTAAAATTAAAAATATTAATTAAAATATTAATTAAATATTAAATATAGTTAATATTAAAATATCAATATTTTCTTAGAGAATAAAGTAATACATTCAGAAGAACCTTTAGATCAGGATACAATTTTTAGTATTTTACAAAAAAAACACTTAGATTAGAAAACAATTTATTAAAAAAGATTTTGTATTAATATATCACATAATTACCTATAAACACAATGAAGACACTATTACTATATATGCATATATATATATTTAAAGATTTTATTTATTTATTTGACAGAGAGAGATCATAAGTAGGCAGAGAGGCAGGCAGAGAGAGAGGGGGAAGCAGGCTCCCTGCTGACCAGAGAGTCCGATGTGGGGCTCGATCCCAGGACCCTGAGATTATGACCTGAGCTGAAGGCAGGGGCTTTAACCCACTGGGCCACCCACATGCCCCGACACTATTACTCTATTTTTAGTAAAGATTTTTAAGTGATGATTTTTATGCTTTCTATTTCTTTTTTTCTTTGATAGATTTTAAATTAGACTTAGTATCTGAGTTTCCAAATGATAAATTCTCTATTCATTTTAAAATTCTGTGCTTAATTTTTATAGAGGGAAAGTGCTGGTTCTTATTTTTTAAAATAACTGAACAAAATTTATGTTGTGAAATTTATATAAGAAAAATAGAGTGAAAATTAAAGTTATAAATAATAGGTTAAATATAAACTAACAAGAAAAAATGACTAATTGTCAGTTTTAATTGGCATTTTTAATAATGAAAACAATGAAGTTAAATATTTTTATAGAAATGTACTTATTTATCTAATCTCTTCCACACAGTGTCTGTCCTTATTCTGTGATAATTTTGGCAAACGTTTTTGCAGGATTTTCTTTACTACAATTTTTTTTACAGATTATTCTAAAGCAAAGGAGTCTTTATGTTCACCAGTATAGAACAGTAAGTTTTACTTCATAATTTTTATTAGTTTAAAGCTCTGGCTACATAATGCCAAAACATTTGACTGAAAAGCAAAAACTAAAAGCAAGCTTAATGTGTTGTTTTAAATACATTTGAATACAAACAATAAAACTGAGAGTTTTTAATGTACTGCTTAAATTTGTTGAGGTTAAATTTAAGTCAAAAATTTAATTTTTGATTCAATATTTTGATTGCTATTGCATATAAAATTTCTTTGTGTTGCTTATGGTAAATATAAAGTTTTATGTTTCAATTTATGGAATGTTTTAAAAACACTTTTAAAACTGTAATCTTTGTAACCAAAAATATAGTGTGGGTGTGTGATAGGTAGTTAGATTGGCCATGACATGGATTTTCTATATCGGGAAGATTCCCATTTCCTTAAATATACGAAATCATAAATTTGACTTTTAGACGTACACTCCTAGCCGAGATCAAATAACGAAGCCTGGATTTACCCTTCTACCTTTGAAATAATCACATATTGTTTGATTATATTCATATGAATATATGAATTCATATATTCATATTCTGGAATTGTCCAGAATAAACAAATCCATGGAGACAGACAGTAGCCTATACTAATTATTGCCAAGAGCTGAGGGCACGGGGGGGAGGGGGTGGAGAGGAGGGATTTGGAATTTGGTAAGCATTTCCTCCTTAATTTTCTGGAAGATGTTGTGTAGAATCAACATTATTTCTTTAATTGGTATAGGTTTTCTTTAGCGGGTGATGAAAATGTAAAGTTAGAGAGTAGTGATGGTCACGCAACTCTGTAAATGATTAAAAACTACTGGATTGCACATTTAAAAAAGGCGAATTGATGAATATCAATAATATCTCAATAAAACTGTTATGACAATACATGAAAAAAGAACCTGAGAAATGCAAAGAGAAACATACAAATCCAAAATTTTACTTAGAGATTTAATTTCCCTTACCACTAAGTAATAGAATGAGTAGAAAATAAAAAGCATATAGTAGAATTGAATAAAAATATCAATAACTTGATCTAATTGACACTTATGGAATACCCTACAGTTAGAATAAATTCTTTTTATAAATACTACATGGCGTATTTGTCAAATTAGGCCATATTCTGAACCATAAAGCAAATCTTAAAAAAATTTATAGGATTTAAGTCAAAGTGTGACTAAAAAGATTTAAAGTGCAAATCAATTTCATAAAAATTTGTAGATAATTCCAAAATATGTGGTAACCAAATAATATATTCCTTATGAACTCAAGGGTAAGGGAGAAATCAAAATAGAAATTAAAAATTATTTTGAATTGAATTAATTGAATTATTTTGAATTGAAAATTAAAAAACCCCCACAAAATATCAAAATTTATGGGATGTAGCCTCAGCAGAACTTAGAAACTTATAGGTCCAAGTGCTCATATAAGAAGGAATAGTTTCAAATAATAAACTCAATTTCCACTTAAAAACACTAAAAAAAGAAGAAAAAATTAAGCCCAGAATAAGTGGAATAACTAAAATAATAAAGATCATAAAGAATACCAATAAAAAAGAAAACAGAAAAATCACTGAAACCAAAGTGTTTTGTTGAGGCGATCAAAAAAATGATAAATTTCTAGCCCGATTACACAGGAAAAAGGAATAACACACAAAATAACAATATCACAAGTGAGAGAAAATATCGTTACAGCTTCTATACATATTAAATTCAGCAATTTGAATGAAATGGACAAACTGCTTGAAAGAAATAATGACAGATGTCACCTAAGAAGAATTAGATTATCTGAGTAGTCTTATATCTATTGAAGAAATTGTAATTATCATTAAAATCCTTCCCACAAATAAACTTTTCGGCCTACATGTGTTTACTGAATTATACAAAGTATTAAAAAAAGAAATAAAATAATGCCAATTCTGTACAACATCTTTCAGAAAATTAAGGAGGAAAAGCTTCCCAACTTATTCAGTGAGGCCAGCATTATGATACCTAAAAAAAAAAGACACTTAAGAAAAACTACAGATAGAAATCCTTTGTGTACATTAATGCAAAAATTCTTAACAAAAGTTGAGTAAATCAAATCCAAAACTGTATTTTAAAAGAATTGTAAGTTCTGGCTTAGTTGAGTTTATCTCAGAAATGCAAAGTTGGCTTAACTTTTGAAAATCAATCAATGCAATATAAAAATATATAAGATTATTTCAAAATACATAAATATATAAAAATGTGTGATTATATATCTAAGGTTATTTCAAATAAAAATATGTAAGATTATTTCAAAATATGCAGAAGAAAACATTTTACAAATTCAAACACCGTTCAACATGGCATATAATTCATTTCTAGTAATAAACATGAGAGGAAGTGTGAGAGCATCCCCCAAATTTTCCCCACTGATTAAAAATGCACAAAAACAATGGATCAACAGGGATAATAAACCCTTTCTGTTCTCCAAATGTTACCATATGAGTACAAAATTGGACTTTTTTCCTAGGGGTGAGGATTACATCAATATGCTAAAGATGACAAAGAAGAAACACCCGAATAACTAGATTTCATGTGAAATCATTGAACTAACCAACCCTAGAAGCTCCCTTCCTTCACAGCCCTTATTAGAAGAGACAACACTTTCATTATAGCTTAAACAAGTTGCTTGGGCTTTAAAACATGAAATATACCATATCAAATGCCACTGTAAAAAGGCTAACACACTTTGAAAACATATTAAGTATTAGTCTTAATTTGTTTCACTTTATATTTGGCGTCACGTAATACTTTCTTAGGTGTGTCTTCTTACAAGGAAGTGGCCAAGTCTCAACCTTATAAGTGCACAAAGTGTGTGTATTAACACATAAACAATTGTGTCTTCTTCACTGATGGTTCAAGAAAGAAGAAGACCTAGAATAACCAATTATGTAATGGCGTATTCCACAGCTTTTCAAGATTTTTTCCCTTCCTTCGCTCTCTGCCTTCCTTCCTCACATACACATGCAAGGATACACAACCTCCTCTGGGATCCCCATGGTTCTTTTACTTCAGGAGGTATAGATATGAGGGCTGGCATAGACCCATGGTGTCCTCATAGATTTGAGGCCCTTCTTAAGTGAGCTCTTCCCTTGAAGATAGTTTTGAAGGTGATATACTTGTTTCCTATGGCTTCATCTCTGGCTGGTGAGGTCTGTCCCTTTTGCCATTTACCATCCTCTTTTCTGGGCCCCAATCCCAATGTGTGTGTGTGTGTGTGTGTGTGTGTGTGTGTGTGTGTGTGAGCGCACATGCGTGTATACATGCTCACATGCACCTGCACTGATCTGAGATTAGAAAACAGGCAGATGTATTTTCTGTCTAGTGTCATTCCCTATTCATATCCACTGATCTTATGGTAAAAAAAGGAACATATTACTAGATCCAAATGCAGATCTGTGGAATTATCGTGGAATTAAGCAGATCATATCACTAAAAATAAATCAAAGAACTCTGAGCTAGTAGAAAGCCAGTGGTCTGTGCAATTATGATGATTGGAGGCGAGTGGCAGGAGGTGAAATTTCATCATTGAAGCTATTACAAGTTTAATGTGTCAATTTTTAAAGATCAGATCAAATTAGTGGAAATTCTGTAAACATTATCGTTAGCTGTTTCTAATTTATTAAAAAGGAGCAGGGAGGAGAAAATCATTTGGAAAGAGGTCTAATAATGGTCAGCAGGAACAGTTAATGCTCATTTGTGACATTCCACATAATAACTACTGCATCATGCTTTCTGATACATTGGTTTGGTTTCAGCTATTAGATTAACAATACAGAATAACTTCCCTCAAAGATAATATGAGCTATTGATACAGAACACTAGGAACTGAGAAATATTGATGAGATTCTAGTAATATACACTTTCTCTTATATTTTTGCTGAAATAGAATTACTGGCAACACAATCAAATAGCTCTCAAGATTACCCATGGCATTGGGGTGAATAATTGGTCTAGGTGGTTCCCAGAGTAAGCAACACAATCAAGCAGAGTGTTCTTCCCTAAAATAGCATCTGAAATTTTGACTGAGGTTAGATTTCCAATAAGCTTGGCTAGAACATAATTTTTACTTGCTCCCTCCTTTGGCAACGTCAACTAAAATAAATCTTAGGCTTACTGGGAACTTATATTCAGCTTGCAGATCACAACACCATAGCGAAAAGTATTTGATAACATAATAAAAGATAAAAATTAAGTAAAATATGGGGCGCCTGGGTGGCTCGGTTGGTTAAGTGTCTGCCTTCTGCTCAGGTTATGATCTCAGAGTCCTGGGATCGAGCACTGCATCGGGCTCTTTGCTCAGCAGGGAGTCTGCTTCTCCCCCTGCCTCTGCCTCTCCATCTCTGATCCCTTTTGCTCTCACTCTCTCTCAAAAAAATAAGCAAAATCTTTAAAAAATTAAGTAAAATATACTTGATAAAATAATTAAATATCTTTAATAAAATATAATTACAGGATTATCTTCAAAATCTTGAGTCGTTTTATCCATTTTAGCCATATTCACTTATAAAACAATTACTAGTAAGATATAGGAACAGAGTTAGTTCACCAGTATTCAAATGATTTTCATCCAGTGCATCTCTGTTCATTGAGCATAACTGAGAAAATGACTAAAATGTGAACAAAAGCTAAATAGAAAAAAAAAATGCCTTTGCAAGGTGCCCAGGTGAATGGAAGACAACCTTGGTTCTCATCTACCAAGTTCAGAGAAAATAAAATGCAGATCAGCAATATTTAGGATTTTCATTGCGTAATTTCTCCAAGCTCGGGCACATCCCTTTCTACAGAATTTCTGAATTTTAATAAAATTATCTTTTGGCCTCTCAACTATTTGTGCAGATGTGACAGAATTACAGGAAGTGAAATTCAGTAATATGGATCAACAACCATGCAATGTGTGTACATTATCACAAAGTAGCACTATGTCACATAAACAAACCAGAGTCTCACTGTACTCGCCTAGCTCTTTCCAGACTTGAGCAGTCACACATTCAGACACAGGATCCTGCGTTCATATCCTAAAAGTGATATAGTTATGCTCTAACACGGTAGCTCATCTGGAAAGCCTTACAGACAAATGTTCACCAAATATCTGCCTTAGAAACACTCACCAAGTTTCTCTGCCACAAGATCAAACCTCTTTAGAGTTAATCAACTTTGTCTGCCTCTCCAGCATCCATTCCTACCTCTCCCCTTAACTGCTTCCAGTTTGTAGCTCTCTATTCATGTTGTCTAAGTAGGGCTCCCTTAGCCTCAGGCAGGACATAAGCATGATCAGAGGCAATCAGTGGTTTCTATCTCTGTAACAGTTAGAAACCCAACAGAAACAGATGGCACAATCCAGTCAGGATAAATTGAGAAGCATTTATTTACAAACAGACTAGTTACAAAGGGTACAGAGGTTATAGAGGAACCATTAGAGATAATGTGGAAATCCAAGTTCATTGCAATTGCTACCACCCATAGACTCAAAGTATTTGGAGAAGAAGAGGATATAGGAAACTGGAAGCAGAGAAAACCATGGAGAGCAAGGACTTTTGATAAAGCCCAAAATGACACCAGAGGGGAAACAGAGGAGCAATTACCTTGACCCATTCTTCATGCCAGTGATTTCCTGCCAAGATTCCCCATTGGCTGAGCTCAAACTAAATTGTGAGTGATGGGAGCCTGTTGATATAATCCAAACAGATCATCATCTGCCTACATCTGAGAGCCAGGACCTGAGAAGATGCAGAGAGAAAAGAAAAGATAGTCAATACAATCTTCCTAGCTACAGTGTTTCAATAGGAGAGTAGAAGTCCAAGGCTCAACTAGATACTGTAATATAGTGAGCACAAAGTGGGCACCCACCATGTGGACTCAGAGAATGCAACCAGCCCATGGAAGGCAGAGCCCAGAAATGGATCCAGGTGACCTTGTGAGTCCTTATCATATCACATCGAAAAATAAAACTTTCCACTTAAAAGTTGCTTTTTTATTCTATAAGAGAATTTTTTTTTTTTGCTTTCGACTGAAAGAGCCCTAACTGATACACTACGGGCATGATTGAGAGTCAGACACAAATCTGAATTCACATGCCCTTTCACTGTCAAAAAATCAGACCAGTCAAGGACCATCCTTAATTCCAGTTTATTCTCCCATACTTGCCCCAAACTTAGCCATCTCCCTGACCTCTCCAGAAGTTCACCTCCAAGTTTGAGGTTCCTCTCAAAGTCAAACTTGTGCATGTTTTGACAGATCAATCCTTTAAAAAAATTTTTTTTATGGTTTATTTATTTCAGAGACAGAGAGCATGAGCTCAGGCAGAGGGAGAGGAAGAGAAGCAGACTCCCTGCTGAGCACAGAGTCGAACATGGGGGCTCAATCCCATAATCCAGAGATCAGAACCGGAACCAAAACCGAAAGCCAATTGCTCAGGCTCAGGGGAGCCACTCAGGTGCCCCTCAAAGTCATTTTTGCAAAGACCTTATGGAATACTTTTTTGTAATCTAGACATTAATTTTTATTTTATTTTTTAAAGATTTTATTTATTTATTTTTGCAAAAGAGAACATGAGAGAGAGAGAGAGAGAGCACCTTGGAAGGGAGCCAGTCAGAGGGAGAAGCAGACTCCCTGCTGAGCAGGGAGGCTGATATGAGGCTCGATTCCAGGACCCCAAGATCATGACCTGAGCCGAAGGCAGAGCTTAACAGACTGACCCAGGCTCCCTAGACATTAGTTTTTAGTATTCCCCAAACCCTCAAACGTAATAGTTGATCAAAACCTGACAGCACTAACATTTTTTCTCAGGGGTAGCGTCGTGACAACTTACCTACCGCATCACAAGAAATGTGTTCTAAATAATAAGAGCGCCAAACGCTTGTGGATTATTTTCTTTTTTCCTGAGAGGAGGTTTAATATTAACCTTGCAGTAATGTCACTCACACTCCTTTGCACCCCAGTATACTTTCTACAGAGGGAAAGAGAGGGTGCTTAGCTGACCCAGGGGAACTAGGGAAGACATTCCCATCAAAAGGGGCAGCTCCCACATGTGAGCTCCACCGGAAGTGTCAGTGTTCCATTCTTAGATTTGTTTAATTCTCCAAAAAAAGTCAGAAATCTGAAACTTTTCAGTGAGTTTTAAGTGTTAGTAACAAATTCAATTAAAACATACAAGATGGCAAATAAGGATGTCTGTAGGTCATAAATAGAGGGCTATCTACTGTTTTGTAATACCTTATTTACAGCAATGCAGAGTAATGCACTATAAAATAAAACAGAAGAGATTTCTTGTCATTCAGACATATAAGCTTCACCTAAAGAAAAACTACAGCCAGATCCAGTCAGTGTTATTTTTTCCCTTTAACATTATAGAATTGTGGTTGGCAACCAATATCTTCTTATGTACAAATCTGTACTTTTTTTTCTCTTAAAAAAGCATTTGTAAGTTAGTGTAATTTTAAAAACAATTTGAAGCATGTAATTTTACTATGTTACTTACTTTTTTAAAAATTTTATTTAATTTTTTCAGTGTTCCAAGATTCATTGTTCGTGCACCACACTCAGTGCTCCATGCAATACGTGCCCTCCTCAATACCCACCACCAGGCTTGCCCAACCCCCCAACTCCTCCCCTCCAAAACCCTCCATTTGCTTCTCAGAGTCCACAGTCTTTCACGTTTCATCTCCCCCTCCAATCTCCCCCAATTCACCCTTCCTTTCTTTCTCCCAATGTCCTCCATGTTTTTCCTTATGCTCCACATATAAGTGAAACCATATGATAACTCTCTCTGCTTTACTTACTCTAAGGCATTTCCTTAGATATACTTAGCTTCAACCTGTAATTAAAAAAAAAATCATGTCCAATTCTTTCCTGTCTTTTAAAAATTAAATCTGCATTACTAGTTATTTTGAAATGGAAGATTTAAATACTTTAATAATGGCAAACGACAGGCACTTAATTGCATATATATTCTTAGCAAAACACATTTATTGGTGATTGGTCTTCATTGTTAAAGATTAAAGGGACCACAACTTTTGACATTATTTTATAAAGAACAGAAACCCACAAATCTGTCTTCTCTCCAAATCTCACAGCCTTCCTTAATTTATTTTTAATAAGCATATCACAACCCTAAGTTCAAAGGAAGGATAAAGAACCCACTGGGACTTACTCCCATGCAGTTTTCTCTGAGCACTAATTCACTTTCTTTAAGTGGAGCTTAGTTCCATAAATTTCTTCATCTTGCATCCCTAACACAAATGTTAACTAAAAGCAGGATTAATTAACCTGCTTCTCTTACTTGTTCAAAATACCCAAATTTTACTTACCTTACTAGTGTTTGCAAGTGTACAATAAAATTACACTTTTATAACTTTGATATTAAAAGACTGAAAATTATTCCACATTACTGTTTCTCACTGCTAAGCAGATCTTCCAATTTTAACACATTTTATTATACAATACTATTTTTAGAAGCACATATAATAATATTGCCACCAGACTCATCAAAAAAGTTCATGATAGCAGATACAAGTTTCCAAAATTCTATTTGTATATGAGAGTCTGACTTTACCACCAGTAAGTATAGTCCATTGGTTTCCTTAAAGAGATGACTCATTTTGTTCACTTCAGAGAAACTATCTACCCAATATTCAAAACTGAATATGTGCGGTTTTTTCTTATAGTCATTCGTTCAGGTAAAAAAACGTGTTCTGTGAAAAAAATATCTAATTGGGCTGACAACTTAGTTGCACAAGTTTTCTGCCTTGAGACCACATCATACTCTTGCTATGCAGCAGAAATATTTTATGCCTTCTTCCAATTTTGTCACACAGAATATTAAAAAGATGTGTAATTAAGAGTACATATTAATAAAATTTGTTATTTTCATTACTTCATTAAGGGCATTCTTAAGCCAAAACTACCTCTTTTTCTACCTTACTAATACTACATTGTTTTATGCTAAGTTGCCAGTTTTACTCACCATTGAGTTTTCATTTATAAATGTCAACACAGTAAAAAAGCAAAATAATGCCTTACTATTATTATGAAAAAATAGTTTTTGCTTTATGGGTCCCCTAAAGGAGCTTCAAAGACTCCCTCCAGAGCTTTACTGACTACATTTTAACAACCACTAATATACAGAATAATTTTATTTTATGTTATTAATTTTATAAGGATGATTGGAGCATATTAAATTTATGTGAAGGGTGGCACATTACTTCATCCTAGTTTTTGTTATTCTCCATTAAAAATATATCTAAGTGGGTACCTGGGTGGCTCAGTCAAGTGTCTGCTTTTGGCTCAGATCATGATCCCAGGGTCCTGGGATTGAGCCCGGCATCAGGCTTCCTTCTCCGCTAGGTTCTCCGCTTGCTTCTCCCTCTCCCTCTGCCTGTCACTCCCACTGCTTGTGCTCTTTCTTTCTCCCAAATAAATGGATAAAATCTTTAAAATATATGATTTTAAAATATACCATTGAACTTAAACCCTATAAAGTAGTTATTGTCGTCCACATTAGTTAATACAGTGTAGCAAAAACTGTACTTTGTATAGTTACCTTTTATCCAAAAGTTGGATTCCTTTGTACTAGGAACACAGTGATGTGGTTAAAACCAAAACAATAACGGACACAAAGTCATACCTGCTCATTCAGAAAAAATGCTCAGAGCTGCATGGTGAAGCATTATCCCAAAGCCAGTGGAGTGAATTGTGTGTAATTAAGACTATTGGTTTAAGAGTCCTATATGTAGTTTCTCCATGGTAATGTGAAAATAATTTCATTTCGTTTGTGGTAAGTAGTAAAAAAGATTTCCTTAAGAAATTTTTAGATTGGCTACACTTAAATGTGTCTGCTAAAAGCTTCAGGATAATACCGAATATAGTATAGCACAGAGTTAAACAATGGAGTCAAATTATCTGGGATCAAGTCCCACCAACTGTCTACCTATGAGAGTTAGGGCATCTGTGAAATGGGGATAGTAACAATGTTTCCTCCTATTATTAGCGTGAACATTGTTCTTAATAATAAAATTGTTTTTGAAAGACAACATGAATTAATATATGTAAAATTTTCAAAGCAGTGCCTGGAATACTAAGCGATAAATATTTTGTTATTTCACTTATGAAATAATTTCATTTATTTCATTTCAATTATATCGGGAAAAATTATGAAAGACTTTGAAATAGGCAAAAATAAGATTACTAGGTATCCTGTACAGTCCACCTTTTTGGATTATCTCAACCTTCATTATTCTTGAGCTATTTTATAACTTCAGAAATCATAGAAACCCAACAGTAATGCAAAGACTCTTGTGAGCTAGAAAATAACTGATTATCGCCCTGCGGTTATTGACTGATTTTATAACTCTGTGTCAACTCATTGCAGCATTCCTGACTGTCTACGGATGTGTACAGTTTTAGAATTTTCTTTTGAGTGACTTGAAATGCCTTCCTTGTGCCCTCATTAATTAATTATAAAATCTTTGGTGAGTGTTCATTTTATGCTTGTATGAACATCGTGATTTTAGCATTTTAAAAAATTATTCTTTAATTCATTATTATTGCAAAGAAATCTGACATTAATTAAAGTGGAAAATACACTATGAGGAGAATTAATGTAATTTTGGAATATAGTTGGACCAGGTGGCTTTGCTTATTGGAGCTAGCACTGAAAATCCTCAGAGAGCATCATCTTAATGCCAATGAATTATTAAATCAAAGGTAATCAGGTTAGACTTCTCAGTATTGAAAAAGGTAGAGAAGTGAAAAAAATACTTTTAGGGTTTTTTTTTTAGTTGATAGTGTTTAAATAATTTATTTTAGGCTGTTATCCAGAATATTTACTTAGGTAGAAAATCTCATTCTTGACAAGACTACATATATAAAATGCTATCTACAAAAATCTGAAAGCATTTCTTTCTCTGGCCCTATCACTGTAATTTAAGTTGATTATCTGGCTGTTCTGTCCAAGGTTATAATTCCGGAACTGGAAGCAGCAAATCATCAGTTGTTTCTATTCCTCTCTTCCCTGGGCAGACTAAAAATTCACTGAATTATTTGAATATTGAATTTCTCATCCATTATATGATGGCATCTCATTTTAGCATTCTTAAAAAGTAACATTTATTTTATACCATATGGAATTTATAACTGAATCATTAAGAATGTTTATCTGCTTTAAAGAGAGCTCCTTTATTTTTCCTTTTATTATGGCCCTATATTTTAAAATACTAATACAATAAAACCAGAAAGTTAAAACTCAGTAATTTGGAAGTCTTAATAATTTAGGCAGGAAAGGCCTAAAATGGCATTGACTTCTATATATCTATTCATTTCAGAAAATGATTTACTAAGAATGTTTAGTATAAAATAGTTCAAAATATCTCTTTTATTTATTAAAGAGAGTAAAATATTTCAAGGGCTTTAAGCATTCATTTCTACATAATCCTCATGATAATAACAGACAATTATTATTTACTAACTTAAGATATCTACTTTTAAGATAATCTGCGGTTCTGGCATACACTAAATATCCTCACTTATTTTTTATAACAATATCCCATAATTTAAAGTAATCTTTCTGATAAATAAGCAAAATCCTGGGTGTTTCTTTGCATGTATACAATATAAAAATGCTTTTATCCTAAGATATCTGAGTGACATTTATTTGTGCAAATTTATTAAACACATTGAGTTGCCAATTTTACAGCAAGAACTAAATAATCAACTTTTTTTAAAAAAAGATTTATTTATTTATTTGACAGAGAGAGAGAGAGACAGCAAGAGAGAAAATATAAGCAGGGGGGAGTGAGAGGGAGAAGCCTGCTTTCCACTGAGCAGGGAGCCCGATGTGGGGCTGGAACCCAGGACCCTAGGATCATGACCTGAGCCAAAGGCAGACACTTAACAACTGAGCCACCCAGGCATCCCTCAACTTTTCTTTTCTACCATTGTTTTATTCCAAGAAACAACTTAATTCTACCTTCCCAGCCATATGAGTAGGGGAAACTTATGCATTAACGTGGCAGAATGAGGCCGCAAAGCAAAGTGGGACATTTTCCTGATACATGTCTCCAGCTCTCACAGAATTGGAAAGCTTTAATACAGAGTTGTACCCTCATGCCCACTGTCTGACATACAATTATGTAAGCAGAAATAAAAACTAAAACCTTCTGAAAAACTGGGGTTTTGCCATCTTAAAATTAAGTATTTCCCAAGTGACCGGTAATCCTCTAGGGCATTTCTGAAAAGTATATTAGCTTCCTGCATTTGGGCATGAAGTGTACTCAGATGACCTCCAATCTTGAACTTGGACTGGCCAAAAGACTCTATGGATCAAACTCAACCACTCCTACTTACTAACTACCAATAAAAGAATGCAGAGAGAGACAGAGAATGAGGGAAAACAATCCTGGTTTGGATGAGACACTAATGAGGTAATGGGGACTTTTCATTGAATTATAAAATCATCCCCAAACAAAAGCTTGGTTTATCACTCTCTAATCACAAATTATGCAAACTTGGTGCCAGTTAAGCATTCTTAACCGTGTGGAGAACTCTTAGAGGCAACAGTGATCTACTTGCTGAAGTACAGCAAGAGACAGGAGGTTTGCCCAGGCAGCCCTTGTATACAGGAAGTCCTAAATCTATTGAACTGGAATTAGAGTAAATTAGAGAAGCCTGTGCTATTTCCTCAAGCTCACTCTCTGGCTGTGGGTCATTGACCTCATTCAGACACTTCTTCATTCGTTTCGTCTTTCCTTTAACAATGCTTTAGGCACTGGATTTATTTGAATTTGTTGAGCTTTAGCATATTTTTTATGGGTAAGAAAATAATGCCTACTTCTTTTCCATTTTACTAGAAAAGATGCTCCCCCCCCCCACAGTACAAATAATACATGGAACCATTAGGAAAAAATGAGTTGTCTTTCAAAATGTAAATTAGAAATTATTTTAAGACTGGAAGCAAGAGAACTTTGTTGTCCCTATATTCCTATTACTTCCAGTAATATCCTTGCACTATATTTATAACTAAGACAAATCTCTTAAGCATAATGTATCTTCATAAAATAACATCTGCCCTGAAGTCTCCCTGGGGTTGTGCTGAGAATAAAGTATAATAATTTGGCTAAAGTCCATATACTTATAATTTAACTGTAACATAATTGTATAAATCAAAATATTAACACAAATGATCATATTGGTTCTTGCATAAAGGTTTTATTTTCATAAAAATATATTCCTTATGTTTCTGTTTCAAATATACAGGTATTCAGTGAATCAAATAAGCTCTTTTGAGACATTTTAAGTTTTAATTACTCTAAACTATCATTAAGAAAGTTTTCATTCATTCGGTAAGTTCAGGTTTATCTCCTCTCACCCCAGTTGCTAAAGTCACGATAATAGGAAATTGAAATAGGAATAAGTAGATTTTTATATGTGATGTTAGTTCTGGCATGCTGCCTTCTAACTTTTCACAGATCAAGTCTCAGAAATCTCATTCTGCCCCTGCAAACGGCTTTATTCATGACTTTGAAAATGCCAAGATCAAAAGGGGGTGCATTCAATTCAATTCAATTTGTTCAAGTGGAGAAGAAAGATGTTCTTTTTATTCAAATGGCAAGGACATTTGATCCAGAAAAGCTGTACGACTTCATTCTTGAAGAAGGGCACACACCTTACTTTATGAATTCTGTGTTGAAAATTTCTTTGTTGATCAGTTTATTAATAGTCTCATCTAAATAACAGTCTAAAAATGAGGCAATTAGCAAGTCCTTTGTCCAAAAAGAAAAAAGATGCATTCCATTATCAACAGCCAATGGGCATAAGGAACCATCTCTGGGATTCTGTTTCCTCTGAAAACATGGGGGATGCCACACAATTTCTGAGAATTGAAAGAGAAAGACAGTTCACAAAGTGCTAAGAAATCTATCTAGTTTCTTTATCAAAGGCCAGAGTACTATCCTCATTACCATATCTTGGGAACCAAACAAAGGAGACCATAAATTCATCTACAAAAGAATTTCCTAGATAGTACCTATGCCACTGGTATTTTGCCAAAATCTAGGACAAATCTTAGTCTTTCTTTGCTCACAAATGAGTCGTTTGTTTTAGCGATACACACCAGGGCTATGATGAAGCAATGTGATAAAAAGACAAGGGAGCTTGAAAGCACAAAGTAGAGTACAAGTTACATTAAGGGGCGTGGGAAAGCATCATTCCGTTAGAGTGGGACATTTGGGGGAATATGGGATTTGATACAAACATGGAACTCCAAGGAAAACATGGATGTCCCATTTCAACTTGCCTGAAACTTGGCACCTAACTGTCACCCTGATCAGCACCTGACCTTTCAGCCCCACTAAGGAGAGAGTCCAGGAGGTAGGGCAGGACTGTCAACCTTGCTTGCAAATCAGTATCACCTGGAGAGCTTTTAGAATATGTTTCTGTCTGGGTCTCTTCTCATAACCCATTAAATCTGGGTCTTTGTGCGTGGGTCTAAGCATTCCCAAATGTACCACTAGGGTCAGGAATCACTGATTTCAGGGGAAACACGGGATTTTCAAACTGGAATGGCAAATTTAGGAGATATGACACTTTAGGAAATAGAATTATGAATGCATTTTCTCTCAGGACTCACCTGACATGTCCTAAATTCTGGATATCACATTTTCTGTCTGGTATTTCCTGGTAAAAGAGGAATCACATTTGTACATTATTGTCATTCCATGCTCTTCTCTTTCCTCTTCTGCTAATCTAATCCAGGATGTCATAGCAATAAAAACAATCATTTCACTCTTATGACACTGACAGTAGTCTTCATTTCCAACCAGTTTTCTAAGAAAGAGGGCTAGAGTGGTATTTGGTAATGAAAACATGGAACTTAAGTAAACTTGGCCAGACAGATATTTGGAACTTCAGAGTCTATGAGATTTGATTAACTAATACTGCCTGCTCCCTCGCTGATTTCATCCTTAGAAATAGGAATCCGGGTTTCAGTGGAATGGCAGAAATGCTCTGATGGTTGGGTAAGCAAGAATGCCAAAAAGCAGAAGGCTTTACCAGCCCTAGGGTAAAGAAACACCTCCTATGACAAAGTGGTTGGCAATTAATGATCAGTGGTGATATAAGAGATCAAAGAACACTATTCAATCCTCTCTGTGTCAAGAGACATGCTATTGCAAAACATGGCTTCTTTTTTTTTAAGATTTTATTTATTATTTATTTGACAGAGTGAGAGAGAGATCACAGGTAGGCAGAGAGGCAGGAAGAGAGAGAGAGGGAAGCAGGCTCCCCGCTGAGCAGAGAGCCCGATGCGGGGCTCGATCCCAAGACCCTGAGATCATGACCTGAGCTGAAGGCAGAGGCTTTAACCCACTGAGCCACCCAGGTGCCCCGTCTTCTATTCTACCTGTTCATCACCAAACACATTGGCAGTCTCCAAAGAATCAAGCACACAGAACTCACAATGATCATGGTGACTGAGGCAAATTATAGTATTTCCAAAGAATACATAAACTAATCCCTACAGAGACTATCTCTCAAATTCGTATATATCATTTATAGCCAACCTAAAAATAAAAGTATGTATGTTGCCTTTTGTTTAGTCTCTCAGTGAAAATGCAGAGATAGTGGCAGAAGGATGCCAAAACTTGAAGAAACTTATCTCAGTGATGACTAATTTTAAAGTTGAGGTGAGGTCATTATGGCATTAAAATGATGTTATGATAAGAGGACACAAGATTGCTTGAATTCTGCTCCAGACCAGAAGTAATCATCTTCACAAAGTTGTCCATAGAGTGTAACACAGAATGTCTGCAAAAGAAATGAAAGAACACTTTTTTTATTGTCTGGGCTCAATGCAGATATCAGGAAGGCTGAGCTGTTGAACATGACCTAAGCTAGAAGCTTCCTGTTACCTGAGTTCAAATCTGAATCTCCGCTCTCGTCACACTTTAGAAGATAACTACATTGAATAAATAGTAGAAATATATCTGAAACTAATGTAACATTGTGTGTCAACTGTGCTTCAATAGAAATAAGTACATACATACATATATATGTATACACATACACACATATACCAAGAAGAAAAGAAAAAAAGAATGAATAGGGAAAGAAAAAGGTTAAGGAACAGTCCCTGTGTCAATTTGTCTGGGTTGCAGAGAGAAAAGTGATGAATTTATTTATTAAACTTTTTTCAGTTTGAATTAATTGTAGATTCTCATGCAGTTATGAGACGTAAAGAGTGGTCCTGTGTACTTAGGATATTGACATTACTAGAATTCACCACCGTACTCTACTTGTGTGTGTGTGTGCGTGTGTGTGTATTTAGTTCTGTACAATTTATCACATCTACAAGTTCACATATCCACCAAAAGTGTTAAGATACAGAACAGTTTCATCACCACAAGGATCCTTCATTTTGCTTATTTATAACACACCTCCATCCCTTCTCACCAAGCCCACTTCCTGAATCCTTGGTTACCACTAATAAGCTCTCTACTTCTAAAATTCAAGAATGTTACATAAGTATTTTCATGCAACATGTAACCCTTTGGGATTGGCTTTTCACAGGTAGCATAACTGCCTTGAAATTCATCCAAGTTGTTGCATGTATCAATAATTTCTCCTCTTTCACTGTGGAGCAATATTCCATGGTAGGGAGATACCAAAACTTGTTTAACCACTCATTTGTGAAAGGGCATCTAGGATGAATCTCCATTTTGGCTATTGTTTATAAAGCTGCTTTGAACAATTGTTTACAGGTTTTTGTATGGGCAGACTTTTCAATTATCTGGACTAGCTGCCCAAGAGTACAGTTGCTGAGTCATGTGGAATTTGCGTGGTTAGCTTTTAAATAAACTCCCAAACTATTTTCCAGAGTGGCTGTACCATTTTATACATATATTTTGTAGCAGTGTATAAGTGATATAGTTTCTTCACATCCTCACACCCATGTGGTGTGTTTTTTATTTTAGTCATTCTGATAAATAGTAATATCTCGTTGTGGTTTTAATTTGCATTCTCCTACTAAGGGCTAAGGATGTTGAACATCTTCTAGTGTGCATATTTCCAATCTGTCTATTCTCTTTAGTGAGGCATCTGTTCATGAGTCTTGCCCATTTTTTAATTGGATTACTTGTTTGTTTTAACTGCTGAGTTTTGAGAGTTCCTCATATATTCTAGATATTAGCTTTTTATCAGATATGTGGTTTGCAAATATTTTCTTCCAATTTTTAGCTTATTTTTTCATCATTTTAATAGAGCTTTCCACAGGCAAAAGTTTTTAATTTGGGTGAGGTACAATTTATCTTTTTTTTTTTTTACTTATGAATCATGCTTTTGGTGTCAAGTCTAAGATTCCAAGGCTTTTGACTAGTCCTAGATCCCAAGACTTTCTCTTACTTTTTCTAAAAGTGTTATAGTTTTATATTTTACATTTAAATCTATCTTCCATTTTGAATTGATTTTTGCAGAAGGTGTGAGGTTTAGATCAAGATTAAATTTTTTTGCCTATGGACATCTCACAACTTCACTACTAACTGTTTAAAAGACCATATTTTCTTTCATTGCTATTACTTTTGCATCTTTGTCAAAACTTATTTATGTTTATGTATTGCTATGTTCTTTGCTCTGTTCTCCAGCACAAGGACTGTAGTTGCTAATAAACATGCCCTGGTGGTAAATGCTTATGAACTTTCCCTGTTGGAAATAAAATGGGATAGGAAAACATAAAGGGGTCTTGAATGTCATTCTCTGATGAAAAAATCCTAGTAATATTTTGTTTTGTTTTTTAATCACTGCATTAACACACACAAGTGTAACTAAGGAATTACAGTTCCTCTCTTCTTTTGACATAGGCAAGATTAGTGAATTATCAAGAAATTCCATTTCACACTCATATGACCACTTCCTAACACAAGCCCCTGCTCCTATGCATCCACTGAGTCGTGTTATAAGGCAGCTCAATCCCTCAGTGACTCTAGACATTATGACTTGTAATAGATCAGGACACTAAATAATTGTTATTCATTTCTAGTTCTTATTTATTACTGTGCCAGCTATATTGTATAAACTAGATTTCCAGATATATTATAAATTGTAGAATGCTTAGCAGTATAACTAAAATTCAATGAGGTAGGCAAAACCAAATTCCGTAACTTGAACAATTTTAAATAAGTAAGTAGCCAGAAAATCAGAAAGTGAGTCTAATTTGAGTGACGCTATATACAAGGTCTCAAACAGTACAGAAGTCAATCTTTCACAGTTCCTCTTTTTCATTGTCTTTACATTAAATCTACTGGAAACAACTTGATGAACGTGGCTTGCTTCCCATCTTACTCCCTAGATTAATGCCTGCTGATAATGCATGGGGTTCAATGATGGGCCAGACTCAGGATGTGTATTGAGATTGTCAGACCCACTAGAATAACATGGAATCAGAAAGAGAAAACTTTTTTTCTTAAGATTTTATTTATTTATTTGACAGAGAGAGAAAGAGAGAGACATGGTACAAACAGGGGGAGCAGCAGGCAGAGGGAGAAGCAGGCTCCCCACTGAACAAGGACCCCAGTGCAGGGTTCAATCCCAGGATCCTGGGATCATGACCTGAGCTGAAGGCAGATGCTTAATTGTCTGAGCCACCCCGGCATCCTAGAGAGAAGAAACTCTTGAATTAAAAGGTAACTGAGTAGGCACAAATAATAAGTGGCTTTCTCTAAAATGAATGAGAAGTCAAAACTAGCTCCCTTGTCCCACTTGCATCCAATGGAGTCTCACTCAAGTGTATGTCTATGTCTATTTACTTCTTGAGAACTTACACTCCAGCTGTCTTCTACTGGGAGTATTTTAGCTTGAGCTTCCCAGATACTTGGGGGTGGGGGCATCTGCTTGCCTCTGACTGAGAAACACTCCTATATTCTTGCAAACTATAGAAATGAGGACTTGAAGCCCTCAACTTTTCTTCGACTTTCCTTCCTTTTCCTTGGTGTCAGTCCTGTCTATTCAAAACAATGTACTGGTTATTTCCCTTTGGACCCTGACTCTGTGGCTTCCTGGCATGGGCACCTTAAATTCATAAGAGGAGACTCTCCAAGCAGAGTTCACAACCAATGTATCTCTAGTCATATACCACTCTCCCCAACTCTCACCTATACTCAGAATTTATTTTTTTTCCTTGGACTTGAATAAATCATGACTTATTTAATTGTAGCAGAAACATTTTTTTCTATGATATTTTTCCTGCACCAGATGGATATGTCTCTATTTCCTCCAGGGTTCCATTTCTATCTCCTTCTGTTATTACCAGCTCCCTTCAAGCAGATCTTAGCTGAGTTTTTTTAAAGTTCAACCTACTTCTTCAATTAAATCCAATTTCTCTTCCACATTTGTAAGCTAAATATTCATTAGATCAAAGTACTCTCTTCTTTATTTTTCTTTATTTTTCCCACAGTTCCTATTTATCCTGAAAAACAAAACTTAAGAGCTTTTGTTTGGTTGGTTGGTTGGTTGGTTACTCAGCTAATATCACTACTTGTGTTCTGGATATTCCCTTTGCAAAGCCTAAGCAATAATTCTCTCTTCATATAGTGGGCAATCAGCGCTAGTTTGTACAATAGACAGTCCCTGAAATCTCGATGACTTACCATAATGAAAGTTCATTGATTGTTCAGATGATAATCAGAGGCTGGGTGAGTGGCCATCATCCACACTGTAGCTGTGCCATCTGGACCACATGACCTCCAAGTTATCATGGCAGGAGAGAAAAAGACTGAAAGACTTCACGCGATGGTTTTAAGGACCAAGTTTTTAAGTGGCTTGCACTTGCACTTAACTTTCCCCCACATCATATTGGCTAGAAATTAATTACATGGTCTCAGTTTAACTTCAGGGGGGTCTGGGATAGGTGAATGAATGTATTTATGAATAGATAGGATGTATGACAAGCATTAATGGTCTCTGCTAATATTCATTCTCAGTTCTTCTCATGCTCACTTTTATTCCCTATTTCAGAGCAATACTGATTGAACGAGTACTTGTGGTGTGGCTGCTCTGAACTGAGATGTGATTTGAGTGTAAAATACATGAGTTTCAAAAACAGTACAAAAAAGAAATATCTCAATTTTTACGTTGGTTACATGTTGAAATGGTAACATTTCAGATGTATTTGGTTAAATGAACTATATTACCAAAATTCATTCTGCCTGTTACTTTTTGTTTTTACTTAATGTGACCACTAGAAAATTTTAAAACTTCATATGATGTCAATAATGTATGGCACTGCTCTAGTGATGTGCTTTCCCAGAAAATTGTGCTTAATAATGGTTTTGCAATGATATTCTTGAGATTTTCTTCCTCTAAATCCAAGAGAATGACATACCTTCTTCTAATAAATATCACCATTCTTATTTAGTCATCATTGATGATTTCTTTCCGTTCAGTATATATAAATCTGTGAAATCTATAACCTGGATAAGGACTTATCCAATAAATGCACAACTCAAAAGCAAACTTTCACCACTGAATATATGTTAGCTGTAGACTGGGCATATATGGCCTTCATTACATGGAGGCACAGTCCTTCTATACAGTTTGTTGAGAGTTTTTATCACAAAAAGATATTGAATTTTGACAAACGCTTTTTCTGCATCTATTGAGGTCATATAATTTTTGTCTTTCATTTTTATCAGTGTGATGGATCACATTTATTGACTTAAGTATGTTGAACTATCTTGTATCCCTGATAAATCCCACTAAATCATACTCTATAATTTTTTAAAGATTTATTTATTAAAGAGAGAGGGAAAACAGGAGCAGGAGGGGTAGAGGGAGAGGGAAAGAGAACCTCAAGCAGAATCCCCACCGACCTTGGAGCCTGACACAGGGACAGAACTCATGACCCTGAGATCATGACCTGAGCTGAAACCAAGAGTCAGATGCTTAACCAACTGAATCAACCAGGCACCCCTGTATGCTTTTTTTTAATGTATTGTTGGATTTGCTGGTATTCTCTTGAGAAGTATTGCATTTATATTCATTAAGGGTCTTGGCCTGAAGCTTTCTCTTCTTGGAATGTTCCTATCCAGCCTTGGTATCATGATAATACTGGCCTCATAAAATTAATTTGGAAATGTTCTTTCCTCTTCAATTTTTTTGCAAAATTTTGAGAAGGATTGGCATTAATTCTCTAAATTTTTGGTAGAATTCACGAATAAAATTATCTCGTTCTGGGCTTTTCTTTGCTGGCAGATTTTTCATTAATGATTGGGATTTCTGCTCTGATTTGTCCCCTCTGCTAAAAAAGAATCCTGTCTGTTGAGATCTACACACTCATTGCTGAGAGCCCCGCCCCACTCTTTGCCTCTAGCTGATTCCCACAGTGATCTCCATGATGCAATATCTAAGTGAGCCTCCCAAAAAGCATCCCAGGGTGCTGGGGAAGCTGAATGTCTATGTTGGGATCTTCTTTTCCCACTGGAGAAATTGTAGGCCCAGGGGTACTCCTTGGTACCAGCCTGGGAAAGAGTAATGCAACCAGGTGAAACCATTCCTTTTACCTTTCTCATGCAATTTTTCTGTTTTGGTGGCCCAAGGGGATGCTTCAACCTCAGCCCCATGTTTGGAATCCTCACAAAGGCATCATGTCTGTGGATATATATACTAAGCTGTTCTTTCCATATGGGGCACCAAAGTTAGGAACCACTGATTTCAACCATCTTGTGGAAATCACTCTCTTTTACACATAAATCTTTATCTTGGAGGAGATGGGAAATGAATAAAGATATAAATAGGCAAAGAAGATCATTTTATAAGCACTATTTTTATAAGCACCATAAAACAAATAAAGAGAATTGTGTTCTGTAGAATAACTTATAGTGTGCATGAATAGGTGGTATGGGGATGGCTTTGAATCAGATGGTCCAGAAAAGCCTCCCAGAGAAGCTGATATCTGATCAATGAGTGGAAGGCTATAAAGGACCCAAGCATCTAAGGATCCAGGGAATGTGTATTCCAAGCTGTCAGACTAGCACTGTGTATTGTGTAGTCCCCAGGCAGGAAAGTCCTGGAGATCCTAAAGAAGTTCACTCTCATGCCCGTGGCTAAGCTGAGGCAGATGGAAGGGACAGGGACTGTCTGGGCTTCCTTTTTTCCCTTCATAGTCTCTCACACACCAAAATCCCCCATTCCTCACATGGACTTTCTCTGCACTAAAATGGCAAACTTCTTTGGTGGTTGGCTTTACACAGTGCAGAGCCCCCTGAGGTGCAAAGCCTAGGTCAGGAACAGGTGCAATATCATTCTATCCTATTTTGTTGATCAAAACAAGTCATAAAGATAGTCCAGATTCAGGGATAAGGAAAACAGATGCCACCTATTGATAAGAGAAATTGTTGAGAGCCTTATTTGCAGGCCAGATTGATACACAGGAATAAGTTTAGGGTTTGTTTTGTTTTGTTTTTCTCTTTTTCTCTCTTCTTATTTTTTTTTAAGTTTTTGTTTTAATTCCAGTTAACATACAGTGTAATTTAGTTTCAGATGCACAATATATTGACCCAATACATCTATACATTACTCAATGTTCATCACAAGTGCCCTACTTAAATTCAACACATAATTCACCCATCTCCCCACACACCTCCCTTCTAGTAACCATCAGTTTGTTCTCTATGATTAGGATTCTGTTTCTTGGTTTCTCTCTCTCTCCTCATTTCCCTTTACTTGTTTGTTTTGTTTCTTAAATTCCACATATGAGTGAAATCATATGGCTTTTGTCTTTCTCTGACTGACTTATTTTACTTTGTATTATACCCTCTAGGTCCATCCATGTTGTTGCAAATGGCAAAATTCTGTGTTTTCATGGGTGAGTAATATTCCACTGTCGATATACACTACATCTTCTTTATCCATTCATCTATCAGTGGACACTTGGGTTGTTTCTATAATTTGAGTGTTGTAAACAATGCTGCAGTAGACACAGTAGTGAATGTATCTAAAAAAACTAGATTATCAGCTTTAATTATCTGACCATTAAAATAACAGGTATATCAGAAACCATAATATTAACTGTCATGCTTATAAAAGACCTACAAATGGAAACATTGGTTGAAGACAATATTAGCTCTTTCAGTTATCTTCTTAAATAAACTTGTAGAGGCAGTCTCTCATCCATTTTATATTTTCAATTTTTGATCAGATATTTGATGGATTTGTATTATAGAGTAAACACCTTATGTGTTTACTTATTATATTCTTTTGTTGGAGGCATAAGTATCAATTTGACTTTCGTCCACTTTTAACTGTGATATCAATATTTATTTATTTATTTATTTATTTATTTATTTATTTATTACCACGCCACTCCAACTTACACAAAAACAAATGTCCTAGGGAAATTCACAGTGAACAATAAGAAGACCTAGTCTTTGTAGTAGGTGTGTTTTCTAAAATAAAAATAAAAACCATCAGACATCAAATCATTTGAAGAGTCATTAACGATAATGGAAATTATACAATGGCCTTATTTCTCTGCCATTGAAAATAAGGCAAAGAATTGTGCTCTAAGAGAATCATTTGAGAACAGTCTAAAGTCAAAAGTAGCCAACTAGCTATGTTCCCTAGGTAGTAGAAGTAGTAACACAATTTCTTTCCTGTCATAGTATCAAGAGAATAGAATAAATGTGTTTCAAGCATCACCTGAAAGGGGAAATAGGAACAATTTAAAAACATTCTCATTAAGTTTAGCATGATTTCATTGTCCTTCAGCAAAACATATTTCCTATTAGGGAACTCTGTTCCACTATTCTCTTGAAACTGGCTTAGGGAGGGAGGCATGAACAGCTTGAATAATTTCCTGCCAGCTATATGCTGTTTTCTTACTATTGCTTTTCAGATTTAGCCATAAAAGCAGACTTGGATTTACCTAAAATTTAGAATGGAAGTATTATATTCATGAATTGAACCAGAATCAGCAAGGAACAATTTTTAAGAGAAGCTTATTAAACTTTCTTGTGTAAGAAAGGATTCTTTTGTAAAACAAATAAGGGGCATGTGATTTATTTACTTTGGAGTTGGGGCAAGATAGAGAAACTCATGCCATAGGTAGAAGGAACTGATTAAAGGTTTGTACAAAGAATAAGAATGACAAGACAAAAGGAATATGGCCAAAGGAGCTGTAAGGGCAGTGTTTGAGGTAGAGTTTGCTATATACCTCCTTGTTTCCCAATTCTTACTGAACACGGGTAACTTGTACATTCCTTTTAAAGGGGTTGTTGGCAAAACCAACAGAGTTATTTACACTCTTTGATTCACAAGCAACATTTCTCAGTATCCAGGTACAAAATTTGCTATCAGTTCCAAGGGAAAGAAGAGAAAAGAAATGATTTTTAAAAAAGCGTTCTAAGGGAAAGAAGGTAAAAGTTTTTGGCAAAGACTCATGTAAATTCATATAACAAAGTGCCATTTTGGCAACTCAAAGGCTGTAGCACTCATTAACTCTAGAGATAATTGTGGGACATTCCCATCAGAAGACAGGATTGCCCAGGATGGCAACATAAGGTTAGCCAACAGAGGTGATAATATCTGTACTACTCAAAGAATAGTACCCTTGTCTAATCTCCATGCAGCTGATGAGAGGAGAAGAAAATGATACTGGGGCAGGAGGCAGAACTTGCTTGCTTGTCAACATATCCAACAGCATATACATTGGCCAGAAATAACTGAATGGTTACTCTAAAGAGTGGTTAAGTGTGTATGAGAGGACAATTGATGTGTTTCTAGTCCTCTAGCATCCATTTCTGTCTTAACTAATAGTTGCATGATTTCCCTTGGGGAATTACATCCCCTGTACATTACATCCCCTGTTGTGTGTTATCTTGTTTTCCTGGTCAATCACGGTGCCCTCCCACAACGAAAACCAAAGGGAACCCCAAGGACTGACAGATCATAATTCTTCCTGCCTAATAGAAGCCGAGGAAGAGAAACATAACCGAAGTGATAGCAATTGGCCTTTCTTCCCAGCCACTTTGAAATTTGAGTGTAAAGAATTAAGCATGGGGAGTGCCTGGGTGGCTCAGTGGGTTAAAGCCTCTGCCTTCGGCTCAGGTCATGATCTCAGGGTCCTGGGATCGAGCCCCGCATCGGGCTCTCTGCTCAGCAGGAAGCCTGCCTCCCCCTCTTTCTCTGCCTGCCTCGCTGCCTACTTGTCATCTCTCTTTCTGTCAAATAAATAAATAAATGATATCTTAAAAAAAAAGAATTAAACATGGAAGAAATAAAGGCAGTTGATTCCTCCGGGTAAAGCATTAGATCCCTAATGTCAGATGATTTCTATAGGGAGATTCCCTAAACTTACTATTACGAGTTCCTATTTTTCCCCATGTTCTGCTTTTCTTTCATTCCTGTGAGTTTCTATATACCCACCAATAAATTCACTCTATGCTAGGGATAGAGTTTGTTTCTCGTGTTTGCAATAAAAATATAGAAATGGAATATTATAAAATTTTAAAGTGAAATATGATTATAATTATCATGTGTTTAGAAAATCTGTCCTATTTTGTACAATACAGTTTTACTAGAGACCATATTTTCGAAGGGTCATTGCTCCATCAAGCCAACAGTTTCAGTGTGGTGTTTTATGGGTCCGTGACTGCACCTATTTCGCTCTAGACTGGGCTCCTGGGCCAGTGTGTGGTACTGTGTGTCAAATATTCCGTCAGTGGGTCAAATACTGTCAATCTTCAAATAATGGCCATGAAAGCATGAAAGGCATGTCCATATCAGGAATATGCATCCTTTCCAGTTGAGATGAATCCTATTCCATCAGTAGGTTCTGAGTCTGAGAACTGATTGTTGATTTCTTTTGACTCCAGGTGTTGAATAAGACTTTTGTCTGTGCATCTATTTTGCCCTAAGCAAAGCTATGTTCTATTCTCCATCGCCGTAGCTCTCTACAAGCAGGCCAGCCCGGCTGCTGCTTCAGCTTTGCTGCCCATTATGATACTTGTGCACAACTTGCCTCTGAGTGCTAAGTGCCACCACCTGCCTCTATTGTTTTGGGACCGGATTACCCCTTTTTAATCAGGGAGCCCAGATCTGCTACAGCAACTCTCTCCATCTCCCCGATTACAGGAGACATTCTGTAGTGGTGTCCCTCTCACCAGCACATTCTTGTATTGATACATGGAGTGTTCCCTGGACGCACGACAGAATGTAGTTGATTCTCTGGCATTACACAGTATACTTACCTAGTGTGCCTACACTCTGAGCCTTGTATTTCTTCCTCTATCATCCGCATAGCAGTTTTGCCTTTTCTTCTTCACTAAATGCAAGCTTATTTTCTCCAAGCTTCAGAGAGCCAATGGAGCAGCAAATCTGTGTTGTTTTCAGATTCCTTGCCAGGGTATAAAACTTTGTACCAGAGAGAGTGCTAACATTAACGCTCCCTTATTGAACTTTGTATTCAGCTCCCTATCCCCATGGTCCAGCACCCTCAGGATCCAGTCCCTTATATATGTTCCTGGCTCCTGCTGTTATAGTTAACTAGGTCTCAGCTTTTTCAGGAAATGGCACTTCCACTGCTCTAGCAGAATACACTAGAACGCACCAGCCAGGTTATCTTGTGAGAACCCCAGTTATTACTCTATCATCCAGGAGGAGATACATCCTCAAGTAGGTTGGAGAGGCTTTAACTGACAGGAAGGGACCATTGCTGCAGACCCAGTGGATTCAGATATCTTGGTGTTTCAAGGATCTGGTACCATCATTTCAGGTGTCCCTACCCCAGTTCTCAGGTTCTAGACCTTTCAAACCATGACCCTCACCTTGGCAATGGCAGACTTGCTAAAGATGAGAATTTAACTTTGTCTGAAGCTCTGCTACTCTTATCATTATATCCTGGTCCAATGCTCAGCTTTTTCTAGACTCCGCCTGTAAAATGTGGGACTCTTTTTATATGCTGCCAAATAGGCCTTTTGATTTTCCCATTTTGACCTTAAATTGTTGATGAATCACCATCGGCCTTTCATTGTCTTTGTCCAATGCATCAGTAGTATTCTGATTCCATTGTTTCTATAATTGCTACTTCCCCAGATCTCTCAAACCTATGAGACTTTGCAGCAGCCAGTGGGTTACCTTCCCCAGCATCTCTTTCCAGTTTACCACCAGGGAACATTTAACAGTTATTATTACAGCAGGTTAGATGCGAGCAGTGCCCCACCTACCAGTGTTGCCTGCTGGCCAGGGGTATCCAACTCTAAATTCCTCTTTTTAGACTCCTAAACTCACAAAACAAACTAAGGGTTGCTGGGAGGTGGGGGGGTTGCGGCTAGGGTTATGGACATTGGGGAGGGTATGTGCTATGGCAAATGCTGTGAAATGTGTAAGCCTAATGATTCACAGACATGTACCCTGGGGCAAATAATATATGTGAAGAAAAATTAAAAAAAAATAAATTCCTCTTTTTTGAATCCTTAGGACCACTCTTGGCATTAAATATGTGAGGCTGGGTTCCCCATACATGCACTCTAAGACAAAGAGCTGCATGCAGGACCTCTATGGGGCCTTATATAGTGATCATAAGAACAACACATATTGAGGGAAGGGAGAATAATTGAGAGAGGATGAAGTTCAATGTTATGCATTTGCAAAAAGACCCCAGCAATCTAGCTAGGATGACTTCAGAAGGGTTGCTTGAGCTAGGATGACCTCTCAAGGCTATCTAAGATTGAGGCCAGGGGTGGGTCTTCCCCACATATTAACGGGTCCCAGATGTGGGCTGCCCCTGGGGCAAGGGTATAAACTTTGTGAACCAGCTTTCTCATGCCAACAATTCCCACAGCAAGTGACTTTGTCCTGATTTGGGACCCAATACAGCATCAACTACATTTGTACACATCACAGTAGGGGAGATCTATGGCTTTGAGGTTTTACCCCAAAAAAGCTTGATTTATATCTTAGCGTTACCAGTGACAAGACAGATGATTGGGCAAGATATTTAACTTGTCTTAGTCTTGGTTGTTTCTCTTGAGGGAAAGAGAGACTTATTTTCAACATTATCATGGTTATTCTCATTTAACCATTCTTTCAGACGTATTGTAGATTTACCTTGCTAAAACCTCACTAGTATCAAAATTCCATTAGTATTTTAAGTGAAATAAAATAAATATATGGATTGTTTTGGAAAATGAATCTTTCTCTTCTCGATTACTGAATTCCTTTCTCTTCATTCTCTCTCTCCATCTCTCTGTGTCTTTCTATCCATCTCTCTCTCTCTCTCTTCCCCCCATGTGAGTTCTCACTCTTGCTCTCTCTGTCTTTCAGACAGTGTCTTAGTTCCAGCTTCTATAACTAAGTCCCATAAACTATATGGCTTATAAATGGTAGCCTTTTATTTCTCACAGTTCTAGAAGCTGGACACCTGAAATCATGGTGCCAGAGTGGTAGAGCTCTGGCAAGCACTCTCTTTTGTTCTGGGGGTTAAGATTTTAACATGTGGATGTTGAGTGGAATACAAACTTTCAGTCCATTGCAGAGAGCCTGCAGTTAAGTTTTGGTTTTGTGAATAGGCATTTCTAAAAATTTCTTTTAACTGCTGCATTGGTATGTATCCTCTTTTAAATTTCCATCTTTAATTTGTTAACATAGTAGATTTTTATTTTTTGACGGGATGAGAAAATTGCTCACATTTTCTAGGAAGAGATTTTTATTTATTTAATTTGTAATGATACTTTTTCTTTTCAAATTATCACTGATTATAAGATAATATTTTCTTACATTTAAAAACTTCATCTGAAAAAAAAAAACCTCATCTATACTGACATTTAAAGTCTTCTAAATTCTAATTATATCTCATTTTGACTTTTTCTTTTACTCACTAGTCTATTTAAAGGTTTTTAAAAGATTGTTGGATTTATTTCAAAAACAGCCTTCTTCACTTATTTATAAGTTCAGTTGTTTTCCTATTTTCAAATTCTATCATTTCTAATTTCTTATCATTTCTTATGATTTCTTTAATTTTTCTTCCTATCTTATAAGTTAAATTTTAATTAACTTACATTGATTTTCTTCTTGTTTAATAGTAAAAGCCACTAACTGTTCTTAGGATTTAGCTTAATTTCCTTTGATATATAGTACTGCCATTTTTATCATTTATTTATCAAGAAGACCATTCATTCAAATGGTTAATTTCCAAATGGCTAAGGCTTTTTAAATGTTTAAACTTTTATATTAATTTGAACTTCATCATGTTTTTCTAGCTTTACAAAATTTTTAAATTTCTAAATATTTCAAGATTTCTTATGACAATAGAGTATGATCTATTTTAAAAATAAGCATCCATTAAATAAAATATATAAATTTTGTTATCAAATTCTTGTAAACTCATTTTTCTCTAATCCTTCAAAACTTTGGGCTTTCACTGTTTCTATTATCTGTTTTATGATACCTTATTTATCACACACACACACAAATCATGACTATTGATTTTCTATTGGGGTTTGTGTCTTTTATCTTTATAGAATGTCATCTCTTTGTCCTACTAAGCATCTTCTTAACCTTGTCAGCCACTGTCCACATGCTTTTCATTTGTCGTTGGTAGATATTCATTACCTACCTAGTAGGTAATGAATTGTTGTTCATTATATGAATATAATGAATTGTTGTTCATTAGAATAAAGTTGTTACTCCTGTAACAACTTTGCTGTGTTATAATTTTTCAGTATTCTTTATTACAAAGAGCAAGAGATTTGTTTTGTTTTGTATTTAATACAAATTAACATTTTGTAACTGAGGGCTTAACCCATATTTGTGATAACTGATGCTTATTATTACTACTACAAACCTTTTCTTTTTTTCCAGGTTATTTTTTAACATCTGTATTTCCTAGTATTTCCTTTTATATAGCAATTTTCTAATATCATCCCACATATGACAAAAGGCATCACTTTACTTGATCTATCATTTTTTACAGAGATTCTAAAGTATTACCATATTATTCTTTAAGTCGTACAGATGTTTAGATTTTTCAAATTAGACTTTTCGATGAAGAGGAAGAGTGACACATGGACCTACTGATTCCTTCCGGTGAAAATACAAATATTTCTGCATGTTTTTAATTCCTTTTACTTTACCTCCTCACATCCAGAAGTTTTTCTGGGACCCCAAAGACAGTTCTGAAGTTTGAACATTAAAAAAATTTGGAGCATGACATTTACATTGAAGGCATCAAAGATTTATATATATCATGGTGGAACGTTTCCAGCAGATAGCAGTAATGGGTCTTGTGCTAGAAAAATCTATTATTTCAAATTCTTTAAGGATAGAAGTAAAAGGTTCTTATGCGAGGATGTCTTTTTCTAATTCATAAGAAAGCACCACATGAACTATTCACGACTCTGTTAAATAAAATGTGAGGTGTGTTTATTATAATTTTAAATAAGTCTTCTCTTTCAAGCATTGTTGCTAATATTTTTCTAAAATTTCATATCTTCATTAAAAACAATATAAGTAAAGGTGGAAGAAATGTTGCTCCCAACAAAGATGGAGGAACAGGGAGCTGAGTTATCTTTCTGCCTTAAACGACTAGAAAGCCAAACAAAATAGCAGTAGTTTCCAGAACTGCTTTCAGACAAGTAGGTTTTGAGCAACAAGCAGCTCCTGTTAGTGATTCTTGGGGAGGAGAAGCAAACATAGGGAGCAGTCTGATAACCTCGGATCACTGTCTGGGTTGTTTATATGCTGCGGGGCATGAGAGGAAAACCAAAGTAGAGCCTGGGAGTCTCTCTAATTTGAGCAAACCAACTTGAGAGTTGGGTGAGCCCAGGGTAGCTGGAATTTATGCACAGGTTAGCAGGTAGAATCAGCTATGGGGACATAAGGGGGCTTCCCAGAGGGCTCTGGAGACCTGTGGAGGGTTTCCTTAGTTTTCAGCATGCTATTGACCAACTCATGCATGTGAGGAAATTGAGAGTCTGAAGTAAGAACTACGGGATATACAAAACTGACAAAATTCACTCCCAGGAGATCTGCATCACAAGACAAGATAAAGGAAGTGCTTAAGGTAGAAGGACAATGATACTCATGCTCAGATCTTGGTTTCTGAATACCATTCTAGAAATGGCTGATTCCAGGACTAGGACACAAAGTGCAAGATGAACCTTCAACAACACGTAGTACCAGAAAGTGAGGAAGTATTCAAAACACAAGAGGATGGAGGCATTTCCTAGGGACACCAGAACCAGAAACTAATCTGACAAAACTTCCAATGGTCAGAATAAGAATGGTTTGTGCAACAAAGTAATGTAGTACTGGGTTATAAGCCAACGTATAAAATAAATATACCTAAGTCCACACAGATACAAATAAATAATTGAGTAAATAAATAAATGGGAGGGGGAAGAAAAGGCAAAACTCCCTTGAAAGAGAATTACAAATAACATAAGATTTCATGTAATGTAAGGGTTATCATAAGAGTTTTCACATACTATGTGAGCAAATTTGGGTCACTCGGTACCCCATGCACAGTGCAAGCCATGCCCCAGGCCCGTGGAAAGTTGGATGGTGTATGGATTTGCCAACCTCCGTATTTAGTTACCTAGGTAAGCTTCGTAAAGTCAGGGGGGAAAGAAAGATAATTGTCATTTCAGACCCTGGGCAGCACAATTGGGGAGAATGACAGTGCTACTGAGCCAGCCTGACTCAAGGTATAAAACACCAGAGAGAATAGCGGTGTTCGAGAGTACTATATGATATTCTATAGGTTTACTTTCCTCAGTTAAACTTGAGTGTTTGAGGTGGTTCTTTTATGCATGAACCACTTCCTGGAGACAGCTCAGCAAGGCTCCATTTTAGTTGCCTCGAAGGGTGGCTGAGGGAGTAACACCAAGCTAACAGTCAATAATCATGCAAAATCTTCCCTGCGAAGGGAAAAATAATTGGGGGTATATAAAACCACTGTCCAAAATGTCTGACCATCTAGCATTAAAAGGAGGCTCTTGGGAGGTATTGCTTTGAGAAACTATTGCCAAGGAGAGCCTGCCCTGCCCTGAGGAGCTCAGACTTGACATGGAAGCAATTGCTGGGCATTAGTACTAGTGGCCAGCCATGAGAACCTGCCAAGAGGCACTGAGCACCCACCCTGAAGCCCTCCCAAAGCATATACTGTGTGTCAGTGTGTTGCCTTTTCAGCATCCTTGCAGAGCACCTCAAAGACATGTCAAATTCAGCAATGCCCTAAACCAAAATCATAGCCTACCCTTAAATCGGCCACCCTGCCCCAAACTGGCTGTATGCTGGTATTCTCTACCTTAATGATTGACAATATAAGCCAACAGTTCTCATAGTTTCATCCTCTACATCTCCCAAACCCAGTCTACATCCATGTCCAATGACTTTATGTCCTAGGTAACTCTTCATCTTGTCTACTTTTTATATCTTCATTACCCCACCCAACTGGATGGCCATCAACTTTCTTCCGGACTAAAGCGATATTTTTCCTCAACTGGCTTTCTTTTGCATCCTAAACTCTGCACTACAGTCAAAGATTAGGAAATGCAAAATGATCATACCACACCATTCTTAAAGCCTGTCAACATGTTCCCATTGCTTTTGGAATAAAAGCAAAAATGTTTGAATTTTCACACAAGGCTTTTCATGTTCCAGACTTTGCTTATTATTTCAGATGGGCCAATAACAGCGCACCACTACCACCCCCTTCCAAAAACTTTGCTGTGTCGAAGAAGAGAATCCAGGAACTACATTTCCAAGAGCACTTTTGCATATTTAGAGTTTGGGGATGACAGGCACTCATACAAGATTCTGAAGGCAGAGACCCATTGTTCTCGGGTTGTGGCAGCAGAAAGCATGAGTAGCTGTGAGAGTTACGGCAGCTTCTTGAAAACTACACGCATTTCTGAAATCCTTGACTTTAGATATATTTCTTCCCCTGCTCTTCAGTGGTCCTTTCTTCGGTAGCAGCTTTCCTGAACTTCTACAATCTTTACTGCTTCAGCCCTGCCAATGGTTGCATACGTCCCTGTGTTTCAGACCCACAAATACAGTGTTTTCTGTTTCCTTAACCAAATCTTGCCTGAGCCCGATTTTCATCCTGGAACTGGGCACAAACCTTAAAGATGAACTAAATTTGGTTTACAGGTCTGATTCAATTTAAGGCAGTAATAACCTCATTGCCTGTGGACATGGGTATCATTGCTTGGTTTCCCCCAAAAAGGGATCCTGAAACAGAAATTTAATTGCAAATGGTTGGGCGCCTGGGTGACTCAGTCTGTTAAGCATCTGCCTTTGGCTTAGGTCATGATCCAAGGGTCCTGGGATCGAGTCATGCATCAGGCTCCTTGCTCAGTGGGGAGCTTGCTTCTCCCTCTGCCTCTTCCCACACTCATGCACTCTGTCTCTCTCTTGCAAAAATTAATAAATAAAATCTTTAAAAAATAAAAAATAAATAAATGCAAGTGGCTAATCTGAGAGGTGGTGTCAGGGAACATTGATTAAAAAAACTGGAAGATGAGAGAGCAAGGAAAAGAAAAAAATCCCTTATCAAAGCATCATTGCTGTGAACAACTGGCATTCAACAGTGCTAGACAATAGTACAGGACTATCACTCCAACTGAGAGGGGAACCTGGGCCTTTTCTCCACTAACTGCCTATCCAATTTTGGTTAAAGTATACTTCCAGGGGCATGGATTCCCCAGTCCATTTAGCTTGCCCTGAATGCAGGTTGAGTGTGCTCCTGCAGTAGGAAGAGAAACAGAGAAGTCCTCAAGTAGAGAGTCCCAGTATTGACAGTAAACAGCCCACAGCACATGGAAGAGAGTGCAGAGGAACACACAAGAGATATGGCGTCTGCTCCAAGGGGACACAGGCAAGTGGGTACGGAGCTGCTTATATTACAACAATATTCTATTAGTTCCTGCACAAGGCAAAGCTTTAGAAGACTAAGTAGCTAGCAAAAGATGTGACTTTATATAAGTGCACTGGAAAACTAGGGAAAGAAAGAGACAAACTCAAGGTTTTATATTCTTAGTCCAAGTCACAGAACAGAGTACTCCAGAGATGATATGACTTCCTGGAAAGAATTCCTAGTATCTTGAATCTACGAAGTGAGATTTCTGAAAACTAAAGTTGCATCTTATGGGTGGTTGAATTACAAGACAAATGGAATTACAGCCTTGGTAGGGCTTTGATGTTGAAGTTAAGGCATTGATAGAAAAGGAACACAATGTTAAAATTGAAATGGGCATATTTCAATGAATCTAATTATAGTGACCTACCCAGATTTTTCTGAGTGCCCTTGAAGAACCACTGCCTTTCCCTCCCGTGTGTGAAATTATCAGCCTCCACTTGCCTGAAGACCATATAATTACCATGTCTGATTGATCACCTTGGAAGGTTATGCCGAATCCTTACCACCTCTTATTGTTTCCAGATTGATAAATATTCTTTGAGGGAGGAGGTTAGAGCTTCTGTCCACTAATTGCCCATTCATTTTTGGTCAAAGGCTGCTTCCAGGGGCATGAAAAGAGGTTGGGAAAATACATAGAACAAAAAGTCCACCATTTTAACTATTTTTCAGTGTTCAGATCTGTGACATTATGGACTTTCACATTGTTGTGTAACCCTTACCACGGTCCTTCCACCCTTCAGAGATTTTTCAATGTCTTCAGCTGGAAGTCTGTACCCATTCCACACTAACTCCCTTTTCTTCCTCCCATCGGACTCTGTCAACCACCATCACACTTTCTGTCTCAGTGAATCTGACTGTTCTTGGCACCTCATGTAAGTGAGATCATACACTATCTGTCCTTATGCGACTGGCTTATTTCACTTGAGTGTCTTCATGGTTCATCCACGTAGTAGCCTGTGTCAGAATGTCTTACCTTTGTAAGGCTGCATAGTATTCACTGTATATATTCCACATTTTGTTTATCTGTCCATCCACTGATGGGCATTTAGGTCATTTTTGTCTTTTGGCTATTGCAAATAATGCTGCTCTGTACGGTGTTGTGCAAAGACCTATTCACATCCCTGCCTTTAATTCTTTCACATCCCAGTGAGCCTTTTCCAACTGCTTGTTCCAGTGCTTTAAGCTTCAGTCTTTGATAAAAGCTTCCCTGACATTTGGTGTCCACACTTTTGATTGTTATTTCCCCCATTCCTCCATGTTATGTATGTCCCTTTGTACCTTGAATGCATAGAGTGGTTCCTGTTTTCCTGGCTGATAGAGCCACCTTTCATGTTTTGCGCTCTCTGGCACTCATTCTCTGTGCTACAGTGACAGTGGCCTTCTTGACATCCATTTTACCAACCAGGCTCCCTTCCACCTCAGGGCCTTAGAACCCGCTCTTCTGAGTGCTTGGGTTACTTTTGACATACCCATCCCCCTACAATTAACTCCTCATCTTTCAATCTCAACTCAGTGCTGCTTCCTGAGGGGAGCATTTCCCTTCTCCCCGATAACTTTGAGTACCCTGTCTTTCTCCCTTAGAAGACTTAATTTGGTTTCTGATTTTATATTTTGTACTTATTTAATTAACATTTCTAGTATCATCCAGGTGCTAAGCTCCACATGAATCTGAGATCCTGTGCTTACTTTATTCCTAGCATCAACTTGCTACACTGAGTAGCAATCACACTCTGTGATTTCAAGTTCTGTTGGATTTCACAGTTTAAAGCACTGTGAAATGTAGTAGGTGCTGTGTTCTCTGGAGGGAGCATGGAGGGACTAAGTGGGGCTGAAACCAGTTCCTTGGGCTGCTGTTTAAGTCAACAGCCCAGAGCACATGTCAGAGCTAAGAACATACTCACTCCTATTGTCAATGGCAAACAGGGGATGACCGGTTAAGGGGATGTCAGTGTGTCTTTGTCTAGCATGATAGATTGGGGACTTGCATTTTAGACCTCCCTGAAGAAAGAGAGCACTGACTTTTCTCTATAAAATTGGAGGCTTCTGAAAGACATGAACTCTGGAGCACGCACAGCAATAGAAAGAATTCAAATCAGACCCCAACATTTGTTAACAGGGAGTACAAATGGTTGGGAGGAAGAACTCAGTGTGTCTTTTTTTTTTGTATATTTTAAGCCTCTAGATCTCAAATTGCAGACTTCAGAGATCAGAAGGAAAACACAAGTGCACAGAGATGGAATAAAAGGAAAAACACAAGTATGCCAATAGGAAACAAGTTGTTTGTTTGCCTTAAGTATTTTTGAATGACTGATTGTTTCTGCTTTCCTTATGTAAACTGCAGATAATTTCCAGAGGTCATTCTCCAGATTTGACAAAGAGTTTCCAGCTTAAAGTTCTGTCCAAATTAATTAAGGATAAGGAAAATATAACAATATACTCCTAACTTAATCATGTATATAATTATGTTTACATGGCTTTATGCATATGCCCAATCAACTGCAAAACTTGTGCTTCTACGAAACTTAAACCCTGAAAATTTTTTCTTTCCAAAACTGAGGACTGATTCATTAGATTGCAACTACAATTTTATAAGTCTAAGCATGAAGATAGAAAAAAAAAACCCTATTTATTTCTTCTAGATGCCTCTCTAAAGAGCTTAATTGGAACTACTAAGCTACTAGCTTTTCTCCTCTGATTCACCCAAATTATTGAAGTGACTAATGCTTGGATGATAGTGAAAGTTATTCTAAATAATGAAGTTAGTCACTATCTCACAAGATTCTCCTTAAGGAAAACAAACTCTAATGATATAGTAAGTGCATGATAATTGAGCTTTGACTCATGGCAATTCAAAGCCTCTGCAAGGTTTTTCATTCTTGTTATAGTGATTAGGTCTCTATGTTCTAGGTTAGGGGTGGAAATAGGAACGGAGCGTGGCACTGTGGGTACAGCTTGAGGGAACATCATTATGAGCTGATACAAGTTCCAGGTAACAGTAGGGTTAGAAGCCCGATCAATCAGAGAAAGACAGAGGCCACAGGTCTTGGAAAAGAGGAAGGCCAGAGGCAGCCAGGTACCCTCAGCCAACTGCAGACTGTCAGAACTTGAAGGAACCCAGGAAGGCAGGGGCAGGGGGGCTGGAGAGTCAAGCAACTATGGGTAACCAGTCAGTGAAACAGTTGATAGCTCAGTGCAAGGTAGGCAAAAGTTAAGATTCTATAGAGCAGTGGTAACAAGGAGAGGATTCAGATTTGGTGGCAGCTGTCTCTGTTTACCTCTCACCCTGAGACAGTTGCTCCTGAGTGAACCCAGCCTGCAGGCTGGGAGTGACGATGACAGAGAACAGCTGGTGGCATAACGAATGGGCATGTGGGGAACACGTACAATTCTCTGGCAAGCAGACATTTCCCTGAAAAACAGAGCTTCCCTGTAACGTTATCCTCAAGGTCCACATTAATGGTCTATGCTACAAACAAAATCATGTTATCATGAGTACCTTTGTGCACATTCCCACGAACTCAAAACGTCCTTGGAGGGAATTCAAGTTTGGCCCAATGCTTGATTCCAGCCTTCCACATTTCGTATTATGGTATAGTTCCACTCTACGAATATGAAATCCTCAATGAAACCATATGCAATCATCTCGTAGCACGTACATGACATGAAAGCTCTGTTTGTCTGACACCAAAAACATAGGGAAAATGAACGTCCCATCTGCCACCTGGATATGCGGGCTCCAGGATAGAAAGCAAGTATAAATTTGGAATTACACGAAGACCATCTGAATCTTAGACTCCTTTTCACTCCAATACGTTGTTGCAACCTAGGTAGATGCTTAAATTAAGGTATGGAAACTGGATTTTTGAAAGACATTACTCTCGAGAACCTCAAAATAGTTAATCTACTCTTTGGGATAGGTAAAAACTTATATCTATAGTGGGAGAAGTGAGGGGTAGTATATGTTCCATCTGGTCTCTGAGCTTCGTGTATTCATCAGCTCCCATAAAATAGTGTTGGTCTTGATATATGAATGCGCGATGCTCCTAGCACATTTGGTCCTCATGCAGATTCTGTTCCACCATTTTCCCATCCCCAGACTAACTCAGAAAGGTTCAGAAACAAGAATAGGGAGAGAGTCGTTATGGCTGGACTGTCGAGGAATGTGACAATGAAATCACATGATTGTGCCAAGTTGAGATTCCCTGGTCATAGTCAGAACACCCTCTATATGAATGCAGGTCACCTGCTTTGCTCTGTAACCAAGCCCAAGCCCCTCTGCCCAATGCACAGCAAAGCCGGTCTCTGAGAAGGTATCCAACAAGGAAAGAGTTTACTCAAGAGGCAGCCAAAGGAGGAGATGAGAGAACAAGCCTCAAATCTGCCTTCCCAAAGGGAGAGAGAACAAGTTTTTGATGATCATAGCAGTTGAGATTTCACATCCATTGATTAAAGGGGTGGAGAAACTTAGGATTATCCATGAGGAAAGATGGGGCATGCACATTCAGCAAATACATATATAACATACATCCCATATTCACTTCGGGGCAGAGACTTAACATCAGAACAGGGCAAAATTCAACCCCTGACAGCAGGAGGTTGTAGGACAAGGGGAGGGGCTACGGGCATGCTCTGAGAACTGGTACAAACTGAATGGGGACTTGGGCTTGTGATCTTGGGTAAGGACTGCGAGATCTTGCTTGTTTCTAGGCTGGAACCATATCAGTTTACTTCGGGTCCAGGCTTCTGCAGAAACAACTAGTGAGTTTCTTAGTGGGGCATCTGAAAAGCTAATTAGGGGGAAACGGTTCTCTGACAAACAAACTTTAAACTTTCTGCTTATTTCAAAAACAACAGACAAAAAACAAAAACAAAAAACCAAAAAACTTTCTGCTTGTTTCAACCTCATTAAGCCAAGATCTACTGATATCATTCCTCATACTGTAAATTCAAAACAGGTACTTGTCACTCCACCCCAAGCAAGAACACTTTCTAAAAACTCATCACTAATTACATTTGAGTAATCAAATAATTTATATAATGCACAATCCAAAGTATGACTTTATCCAGGTTTGTTTTCAGCTATCAAGACTACTAGTGGAATCTCTTAAACAAACACTAAGAAAGCATTGCTAAATGTCTAGCCAGGGGCATGCCTACCAAAAAAAAAAAAAAAAAAAACTTCCCAGTATTACTCCTGAGTACATACCGTGTATTTAACATTGAATTTGATTCATGAAGCCTTCCATCTAAGAGCTACTAAATTTTCACAAAAATGCTATCATGGTCCCTGGTAGTTCCTCAAGGGACTCAAGGTTATAATCAAATGAGCATATGACTGCAATGCAGATTTATCTACAGCAGGTAATCTTATATAAGTGAAGTGCTTAGAATATATGACTTAAGGGGAAAACCACCTGGAAAAAAAAAATGCTTTTCCCCAAGACAATTCTATTTTTAGGCTAAGTGTCCTCCTAAGTTATGTATGAGATAGCCATCTTTCTCTTAGATGCAGGTCAAATTAGACATTATCCAAATAGCGTCAGCAGGGAACCCAGTTGGTGGAAGGAAGCCTTTACAGACTCCAGTGGCTTCACGTGCTATTTGGAAATCAGTACGGCACTGGTTGCCCAGTGCAGCTGTGGTTGCTATAGGGATGGACCCCTGTGAGTATTCCATCTGCTGCAAGAGGGACAGCTTGGAAGCCCCTCACAGGTCTTAAGAAGAAATGAAGCAAACAAATGACTCATCTGGTGGGGAAGGCTGGTTTGACTAAGTAGCTATTTCAGCAGATTTCAAGCATATGCATGCTATGAATCTTTGGTCAAACCAGAAAAATCTTAAATTTCAAGAGAAGTTGCAAAAATTTTCCCACTTTTAATCGATTACTTCGAACACATTCACATCACCTGAGCACAATGTGTTGCAACCATTTCTTGTGTTAAATTTAGCAAATGTACTTTTATTTAAGTGTTTAAGCCACATTTTCCAGAACAATTAATATTAGCTTCTAAACAAAATTAAGGGCTCATTTAACAGGCTCATTTTGGAGAACACAGCAAAAACAGACTTCTGTGATGAGTCCATATGGAATGTCGGGGTCTCACACATGCTGGGAAAAATTAACTCAAAGTTGTCTGAAACTATTTTTAGCATTGTCCCTCATTGGTAAACAGAGAGACTGATTAAAAAATCTGGACATGTGCTAATATTACTTTTAAACTCCTGCATGTATCCAAACTCACAGAATTAAGTAAGGTCCAATGTAGCGTGTTTTGAAATATTGGGGAAAGAGCCCTGTTTCTTGGATTCTCAAAAAGAAATCAAATATCCTGAAGGGAAATTGGGCTGTTGGGCACTGATATCACGGAGAATATAAAATATTTGAAAATACAAGTGACGGCGGCTGTTAAAATGAGGTTCTGTGAACTTATTTGGTGGAGTAAATATAACAGCTGCTGACTAATGTAGTTTTCATTTTATATAAATTTAAAATTACATGATATTGCTAATGCAGCAGAACCATGTTTAGATAAACTAGATCCTTAAAATGTCTCGTGTGGAAAGGCATATCTGAGTGAAATGTGATCTTTTAGAAATTGTCCCCTGAACAGCCTAACTATTCAAATGCATCACCAGAAATTAAATGTTATTCATGACTTCTGTTACTAAAAAGGATACCTTCATAGGTCTACTCTACCAAAATGTCCCTAAACAAAATGACTTATGTGCCCTAAAGGGCAGAGAGCTTAACTTCAGACACTCACAGGAGAGGCAGAGGAAATATACCAATGGTCCAACATTCTTGTTGAATAAAGAAATACAGTTAGCAGACAGGTAAGTTTCCATGTAAAACAGATTACACACTCAAGACACTATCTTACTTATCCCAAACTGAGTGTCTTCAGGTGATTTCTGCTTCTCCTTCTCCTGAAGCTCCCCTTCTGGGGTTCTGTCTTGTCATTGCTTTCACACCCAAACCCTCCCAATTTCCTCTGCCATCAAATTTAGATGCCATTTTTATCAATTCCCCATGGTGTTCCCATGTTAACTAATTCATGCTTAATTGTTAATGACTGATAATGAATTCAAATGGCATCTCTCTCACATGATGTATTTGAAGTTTTTAGCAGAAACTTTGCTTTTTTTTGTCATTAAGTAAGAAATGTTATATTTAAAGCATCAGGTAGAAGTGATTGAGAGATACTTTGGAGCAAGGCAAGGGTAGAGCAAGGGAGATTTTTCAATCCTTCTGATTTTTGTGATATGTGGAAGGGTCTATTCTGCTTCAGTGCAGGACTAGAACTTTGCTTACCCCAAATATAATGTATTATAAAAAGATCGAAAACAGTGATTTTTAAACTGAAGTAATTTTGATATCATTAAAGGAATATTCTCTAAACACCATTATACATACATAAATGTAGTATACCTTTTGTTTTATTCATTCTCTGAAAATTTATGATCCATTGAAGACAGAGCAAAGCTTAATCTGTTTAATGATGTAGAAAATCAGAAAGACAAGGCTTAGGATAACCAGGGACTGGCCAAGTCATTGGTTTAACAGATTTACAAATATGGAAGGGAGAGACTAAAGAAAGATAAGATAGACTAACAAGGAAGCAATTAGTGAAGACATCAATTTTGTAAGATTTTATTTTAGAAAAATATGTTTGACCCGCTTTAAAAATTCAAAACAACAAAACGTCTTAGTAGAGACTTGACACACCAAAGCAGAGTAAGCAAAAATTTATGAATCTCAAGATTCTAGAATTAGAGTCAAAGACCAGCTGTATATAAATTCTTTCTCCTCCTCCTCCACTTCTTACCCCTCTTCTCTTTCTGTTGCTCTCTCTCTGTCACTCCTTTCTTCCTCCCTCTCTTCTTCCTTTCTTCCTTTATTCAATAAATATATCCCTAAGGCACACCGTTCTAGATAATGAGGATATAGCAGTGAGCCTAACAAAATTTATTTTCTCCAAAGGCGTATTATAGTTGGAGGGGACAATTAGCAATGTGTACTGTGGTGGTAAGTGCTATGAAAATCATGGATCTGGGTAAGGACATGGAGTATTGGAAGGGGTGGTTCCAGAAAGGATCTCCCCAATGAAGTGATATTTGGAGGGGAGAAAAAGGAATTGAACAATGACATTGGGACAAAGCATTCAGGATGCAGACTGAATGATACATTCAGAGACCCTAAGCAAGTATGCCTGTGTCTTTGAGGAAGAGCCACGAGATTGTAGTGGCTGCAGCAGAGTCAACAAGGATAGTGACCAGCGATGAAAAAGCACAGGTCTCTGAGGGCTATATTGGGAGGGCTTTCTAAACCAGTGTAATGACTTTTTTTAAAGAAGTGATAAGAGTGTTAAGCAAAGGAGAATCATTTGCTAGTTTATATTTTCAAGGGAATTTAAAATGTTTAACTAGCATTGAATCCTCCAAACACATGAATCTAATGTGTTACAGATAAAACATCAATTCAAATAGTTACTTTCTTGAAATAAGATATGAAAGAGAATGTCACAATCTGCACAACTGGAAAAGTTCTGAAGAAATTATTTTTTATTATTTATTTATTTATTTTTTAAGAAATTATTTTTTAAAAAATCAAGACCTAGACCTTAATTGATAGCCAAACTCAGACCATTTCAGAGTTTTGATGTTGCAAGGATCCAGCAAGAAGGAATCTACGGATGATTACCTGGTGTAACATTCCCATTTCACAGAGAAACAAACAAAATCTTTGAGACACAGAGAAACAAAGGCAGAGCTTAGATAAAGGCAGAACTCTTCATTTCTACCTTGTTTCTCTTCCCAAAACATTCTATTGTATTTCAAATATCCAGAACACGTAGTTTGGAAAGCATAAAATAGATAGAAATTAACTTGAAAGCCAAACTAAACAATGTTTTTGAGGGAGATCCATCAAGGAAGACCTTACTTTGTTCTAGTAGAACCTAGATACTAGGTAGAGCATTTATTTATTTGTTTGCTTGGTTGTTTGTTTGCTTGTTTTAAATGGAACCAATCAGTGGAAGCCTGGAAACGAGGGCTTTGGCTTTTAAGCCTCTCCTGGCATCTGTACTTAATTAATAGCTGGCACTTTTGTTTTTAGAAATGGCATTCAAGAATCTGTATAACCAATAATGAAATGCATGCATGAGACTACCAAGACCATGTCAAAACTAAAAGAAAAAAAATTGAAAAGAGAATACAATAAGGGCATGATATTTGAATTATTTGAATACGATAAGGAAGCTTGATATTTGAATTATTTGAATACAATAAGGAAGCATGATGTATTGATGCATAATTTTATTTATTTACATTTAAAAGAAATTAACTATATTGATAGAGAATAATTAAAACCCCATTTGAGAGATCAATATTTGCAGCTATTTCTTTAAAATCAGATTTTAAGAAATCACCAGCTAAATCATAAGGAATAAGCATGAATTTTGTAAGCTTTTTTTGGAAGGTAAGATGTATATTATGAATAAAAGATCAAATGTCACAATAAGCTATCATTTTTCATCTGAGTGCACATTCAGAATCTGAGCACAGGATGGCATAAAGAACATCCAATTATGGACGTCAGCCAATACTTCAAAATTATATTCAAGATTTTATTTGTGCTGATGATTAGACATGACAGCAAACCCCCTGACTTCAAGATATTGAAGTTGGTCTTCCAAATATTTAAAAGCATATGATTTTCTCAGAACATGAATTTAAAGAAAGGTCATCTAAATTTGCAAAATATATTAAACTCATAAAGATGCAGGGAGTATATACTTTTTCTGTTAATCTATTAATTTTTTACTGATTCTGAAAATGAAAATAAAATAAGAAATAGTCTAATGCTAATTACGTGTTATTATACATTTACTAATTATGTATGTTCTTATACATTATGCATTATGTATTATGTTTGTACCAATTACATAGTATTTACTATTTTTCTAAGACTAGGAAAGCCTATTGTTTTTAGACCAAGAACTTACTCATCTATAGTACTGTATTTGGGGGATGATGTGCTCAAGCATTTCAAGTTTTCAAATAATGTTAGTATAATTCTAAAATGACAGAGCATTTGCTAACTTTCAGATCTGTAGTCTTTTATGAGTTATTTTAATGTGTATGGTCGACCTATATAAGTAGAGAAAGGAAATGATTTACAGATATCATAAAAAAAGGAGAATGTAATGTTTGTTCTGTTTCATCAAGGTTTCAAGCTTGTGTTTATCATCTTGATTATATTTATACAATTATTATTATTATTACACTACTGTTATAATAATGAATAAATTTGTATGGCTATTAGGTCTTAAAGTACTTTTGCATATAGTCTCCCATTTGATCTTTAAAACAAGCCTTTGAAATAAATATTACTGTCTCCCTTTTCCACATGAGGTTTTTGAAGTTGAGTGAGTAATTGGTGGAGGGGAGAGTCAAAGTGAGAGTCATAAAACTGTCCTTTTTGTGGTTGTTTAATGGGAGTTCTGTGATAACTATAACTTAAATGGGAGTGCAGATATATAATCCACAGCATCTGTATTTAAATAATTTATAATAATAGTTGAGAAGGATGTGCAAGAAATCCATTTGACTGATAAAGAGTATACTCAATAAACCCATTTAAAACCTTCAGTAATAAGTGATTATAGCAAGATTACAGGCTATAAGATTAACATATGAAAGTCAATTGCTTTCCTATAAGCTAATAAGCTATTGGAATGTTAAGTTAAAAACACAATATCATTTACAATAGCCCCCAATAAAAAGAAAAATGAAGGTATATATCTAACAAAAATATATAGGATCTACTTGGGAAACCATAAAGCTGATCTAAATAAATGGAAAGAAATTCTATGTTCAGGCATTGGGAGACTGAACATTTTAAATTGTCAATTCTTCCCTAATTGATCTATAGATTCAATGCAACCCCAATCAAAATCCCAGAAAACTCTTGTATATATGGGCAAACTAACTCTCAAAGTTATATGGAAAGGGAAAACTATAACAATAGCCAAACAATACTAAAGAAGAACAAAGTTGGAAGACTGACAGACTTCAAGACTTAGTATAAATCCATAGTAATCAAGACAGAATGGTTTTGGTGAAAGAATAGACACAGATTAAAGCAACCAAACAGGCCATTTTCTTCTTAGTAAGTGATTGTACAAGCAAATTAAAGTAACTTGGCAAATCATTATTTTTGCTCATTCTAAAAATCACTATTTTTTCACAAAAAAAGGACACAGAAGAAATTCAGCAGAGAAAAAAAAATCATTATTCTAATCACAATGCTACCCTTTCTAAAATACAAATTACTTTGTGATTCACTCCTATAGTTCTTTATGACAATGACTCTTCAATTCTACTGAACAACTGTTCCCATTCCCCTTTGATTTTCTTTGGAAAAGTATCCCTTTCCCCACCTCATGTGATTCTAGTAACACCAGGACATAGAGTGCCACTCAATCCCTGGGTAGATGGGTGAGTATGCTACCCAACTCTTGTCAGTCATGGCACAGATTGGTTCATTGTGTATAACACAACCAGCACCAATCACATAACTGCTATTTTACATATTGGCCTTAGGAGTTTCTCTTCCTGATCTCACATCCTAAAGATGCAGGCTTAGGGCTCTCCATAACTATCTTTCCTGCAGCATGAGAGAATGAGGTTAACCTGCAACAAGCAAATCTGAAAATGTAAAGAAAAAGATCTTTGGTAATGTTATTTTGATTGAGCCATTGCATCAATCACACTTAGACTTTCTGGCTATGGGAGACAAAATCTATGGGAGCTTTTGTTGTTGTTTTTGGGTTTTTTTGTTTACTTAAGCCAGTCTGAGTTGAGTTTCTGTCAGTTCCAACAAAAATTGTCCTTAACAAAACATGCTTTTTCTTGAAAATATGACTTCTAAATGAATAGTAATAGCAAGATAATAACAGAGCTACAAAAAGTTAATTGTAGAAGAAACTCAGAGCTAGTTCTGTATAGTTATATGGCCACTGAGACCTACCTGTATTCTAATTGATCAATAATTATGCCCAATCAATCATTTATATATTTTGGATATCATAAAGTTGAAGAAAGAGAGGCCAGAAGGACTAAGTTTATGGAAACAGAAATGCTCAATGAACTATGAAGTGCTATAGAAATATTAATTGTTAATGATTTCCTTCAAATAGCCCATGGAACTCTGGACCTTTTCATTCACTCAGTATTTGGTAAGGAAATACATCTCTGAGAGGACTTAACTTTTTCTTACAAAGTCTTATTTGTTCCACTGCATCAAGCAGATGAGTGAATTCCCCAAATGTTGGTGCCAATCAGATGAAGACAAGTAGGAAAGCTCCTTAATCCAGTGTAGGACTATTGACAGCCTGTAGCCAAATTAGTCTAATGAATTTTTCTATATTCTGTTCTTTGAAACATATCCCGATAATTAATCACTGTCCAACTCATATCAAGGAATTTCATGCTTTCCATGAACCAGCTTTTAATAAACAGTTCGTTAAGGTCACACCTACTTTCTCTTTCTGAATTTAGTATGCTATTAATATATTTTTTCATATTTATATGTTTAATTTTGGTAACAGTACCATATTTTTAAAGACTTCTATTTCTGTATATAACTTTTTTTAGATTTTTTAAAAAATTTATTTTAGAGAGAGAGAGAGCACACAAGCAGGGGGAGGGGCAGAGGAGAGGGAAAGAATCTCAAACAGACTTCCCACTGAGTGAGGAGCTTGGTGGGGAGCTCGATCTCATGACCCTGAGACCATGACTTGAGCTGAAATCGAGAGCCAGAGGCTTAACTGACTGAGCTACCCGGGTGTCCCTGTACATAACTTTTATACATTGGTGCTTATCTGTGTAGTCTTTATATTCATAAACTATAAGATAAAGTCAACTTCCCTTATTCTTCCAAATGAACTTTTTTTTGTTTTTTTTTTTTAAAGATTTTTTATTTATTAGAGAGAGAGAGACTAAGAATGAGAGGGGAGAAGGTCAGAGGGAGAAGCAGACTTCCCGCAGAGCCGGGAGTCCGACATGGGACTCGATCCCGGAACTCCAAGATCATGACCTGAGCTGAAGGCAATCGCTTAACCAACTGAGCCACCCAGGTGCCCCCAAATGATTGTTTTAATCAATTATATATTTCATTTGCTTCTTATATTTACATATGAAAATGTCCTTACATTTTGCTTTTTTTGCAAGTCTTTACATTGTACTTTTACCCTATTCTTACATTTCCATAATTTATGATATGAAGTATATAATAACCTTCATACAAATTGATATATAATCCTAGATTTTTAATGATTTATACAGGATAAAAATAATTTAAAGCTTTTTCATGAGGTTAGCATTATGTTTTCTAACATTCTTTCCTCTTTCTAATAACAGATATGACATGGCTCCCTAATCCTTTGTCCATGAAGATAAATACCATCTTTAAGAAATTCATTGTATTTTCTTCTTCAAATTTTACCCAGCTATAAATATTTTTCTAATATATATCTATCTCTTTGGGGGTCTTTCTGCTCAACTTGGAAGATTGACGATAATACCACCTGAGCCCTGTCTCATCAATGGTCAATACTCAGCTGGGTTTTCAAGCTTTTAAAGAAACTGAAAATCAAACATATAGCTTTTAAGGTTGTGCATATGACACCCAATGGCAAGAGAGTGAATAAAAGCTCATGATATCACACATAAAAGCAAAATAAAATAAAAAAAGGAGTTTTCAAAGACTTTTTTTTAAATTAGGACAACATAATGATCCCAAATCTTAGACACTCTAGCAGAAGCTCTGATTATCATAATCACATAGAAGTGAAGCCATGGTGGGTTTTTGTATATGAATTTCTATTTTGCCTACATATTCAACCAATGGAGTCAGGTGTTCTTCCCACTACAGCTCATGCTATTTTTCCCTGTGGAGACAGAAAGCAAACATTGCACCATGAGTGATTTATGTTCCTGGACCTTCTAGTCGAAAATAACCCTGTGCTACCTTTAAGTCAAACGGTAGAAGAAAAAGAGGTTTCTGATGTGAGATCTACAAAATATTACAAAATATTAATCTACAAAATATTAAAATAATTAATTGATTAAATAAAAAATTTGCTCAATAACTGATTAAATGAAATATGGCTGTTCTGCATAGGATATTAAGAATTGGAAGAGGAGTTGCATAGGGACCTTTTTAATAGCACATGCAGACTTTCTGTGTCTGTTCCCACCACTAAACTAACCTTTACAAGAAAAGCCTATGTGTGACATTGTTTTTCTATTGCCCAATATACCTAGCCTGGTTGATAGTAGTCTAGAATTTGCTATTGGATGAATGGATGGATAAACGAATGAGTGAGTGCAATGTTGCTCGCCCGTACCTTACTGTTACTTTAAACTAAATTTCGTCCCTATTTTTGTACCTAATGTCAGTTAAGAATTCTTATAACAGGACAGTATGCCCAGAGACCAATATGCTAATGAGCCTGAGTAACCATTTTAAAGTGATTCAGAATGTGAATATCGTTATGAAGAAAAAAAAATTTAACACATCAAACATCAGAGTACAGGATACACTTTTTTTTTTTTCATTAACAATGAAGGGAAAAGGAGAAGAAAGCATTAAAAGGCTCATCTTCAAACAAATCAAATATGAGAAGTTCACAAGCAATCTATTTAAAAAGGAAATTGTCTTCTCTGACCTTTGCAGTGTCCATGAAAGATAATATACTCAAGGTACCAAAAAGATTAAAGGTGTGTTTACTAAGAATTAAGACTTGTGGCAAACCACAATTTTACTTTCAAACTTTGTTTTGTAAAGAGACTATTTCACTCTGACTTACGGAACATTGAATTATAGAATACTGCACCTGTCTTTGACCATCAAAAAGGTCACACGATACAAAGGATAATAACTTATAAATATGGCGTATTTCAGAGAGAAAAGAATATTTAAAAGATAATCAGCAAGTCTGACCTTTTGGAACTCCCATTCATTTTTTTACAGTTTAAAAGCACTGATGTACACTCACTTGTCTTTTCACTTGTCTAGAATCTTTCCAATAGCCAGGAGAGAGAAGAGCACTTCCCATCCCTTCCAAAATTAATAGGCCTTGTCCTCTATCTCTGTGTGTTAAAACACACACACGCACATGCAAGACTTGCAAGAAATAAGACATTTAATTCTCTAAACTGAAAGTGATAGTGAGATTTCTCTTCTCTAACAAGTCAAAGCTCCTTTAAAAAGTGGCTACACCTGCTCTCCCACCCCTCATGCTTTCCATAACTCATTCATTCAATAAATGTTCATTTTGGACCCACTCTGGGCCAGAAATTATTGTATGTGCGGGGAAATCAGCAGGAAGCAGAACAGGCAATCCCGAGACATCTTGCATCCTAGTGTGAAGGAATTAGACAACAAACATCATGAATAAGTAATGCATGTAGTACATCAGTTCCATGGATGAAAAATAAATCACAGTAAGTATATCAAAGCTTTGAGTGAGGTAGCAATTTTTAATGAGATGGTTAGAAGATGAGCAAACACTTGACAAGGTGAGGGATTTAGCCAAAGGGATAGGGGATAGCAGAAGGCTCTAGGCAGAGAGAAGAGCCAGTGTAAAAGTCATAGGGTGCAGTGTGTCTCTTGAGTTTGAGAAACAATAGGACACCAGTATGGCCAGAGGACCTGGGCAAGGGGAATAGGAGATGAGGTCAGAGAGGGGAAAAGGGCACCAGAACATGAATAGCTTTGTAGGGTTTTAGAAACACCAGTTTTAGAGGGTTTTTAACACAGGAATCTAACTTAAAACAGAACTTCAAAAAAAATTTAAATGTTTGCTCTGTTAATGCTTCAGGTAGCATTTAATGCATAACTTAGTAGCTTAAACCAATAAATACTTTTTCAGTCATGATTTTAGTGGGAAAATACTTGGTGCCTCACACTGTAGTAGGTGCTGTGAGCCTCCAGAAGCTGTATGAATTATAGCATTAGACTAAAAAATAAAAGGCTTAAAACCTGGATGGAAAAAAAAAAGTTGCCGAAAAGTAAACCAAGTAGTAAATGACATGGGAAGGAGGTGGGACTCCAGCCCTGAATATCATTATACAAATGACATGCAAAAATTCTTCTTCTGAATTTAAGTCATCCCTGTGTGCAAATCAGCATAATGCTCAGATGTAATATTGTGCATGCTCTTTATGTCTCTGAGGAACATAGAGGTCATCAAAATAAGCTTTGGTGAACCTCCAAACAATGGCCTTTCCTTTTCCAAATCTGATGTGTGGCCCTGCCCTTATCCTTGGGAGAAGTAGGCATCAGAAAACGTGGGTGAAACTTCCCTAGTTCCCATTAGTTTCGATATTAATCATCTCGGGAATGAAAAGGAATTTGTCTCCACAGATGACTCAAGCCCTTTTCAGGAAGGGTTGTAGGGAATGGTATCTTTTTGCTGACTACAGTAGTACTTTTTCCAGATATGAGCACTTAGTTATCACAGTATAAGTGAATTAAGATTTGAAACCCTTTCATTAAAGCAATCAGATAGCTTCAGTGTCCAGTCAGTACCAAGCTCTGTTTCTAGAAGATCCTTCACCAATGCCCCCCGCCCCACCACCCTGCCAGGAACATGAACAAAAGGATAATAAAGCACTCTCTTGCATCCCTTTGTCCAAACTCCACAGGCTTCCTGTATGACTTATAAACATTTCTCAAATATGCATCCAAATCTGAAATTATAAGACCATTTATTTTGGTTCACAAACATCCAATGAATAGTTCTCTCCTAGCAAAGAGAATAGTGGACGAGGCAAACCTAAAATGCTACAATTACATGGTAGATCATTGCTCTCCATCTTGCTCATTTTTTGAATCCATGCGAGGAAGAGAGACCATAATAGGTGTTTTCAGAAGAGGTGGTTGCATTTCCTGGCCAGGATCCTGTCTGCCTTCAACTGTGCTCATATATATAGTCATTCTGGGAAAGGGAAAGTAACAGAGAAGTTTTAAAGCCTTAGGAACCCCAACAATTTACAATAAACTACATCCCATTAAGCTGTAACACTCTACACACTAGCGTGAAATCCAGGGTCTTTCAGGCTAAAATATAAAGCAAAGTAATATGGTGCACTTGAGAAATCCCAGCTCCTGAACCCAGGCATAGACTAGCTGTACAAATTTCCCGCTCTCTGATCTGGGTTTATTTCATTATTAATCAGGGCTGTTGACCCTAATCTAACTGAGTTGTTGTGAAGTTCAGTGATACGATCCAAAAATGCCTAACACGATGTCTAATACTAAATGGCAGTTGCACTTAGGAGAAATGATTACTGATATGTCTAAGTGGTAGGTATCATGTTAAATGCTACTCAAAGATCATCATATTTAACCTAGTAAGAACCTTATAAGGTAAATACACCTGTTACCCTTGGGTTGTGAGATGGAATTCAGGATGCCCATTTAAAATGAAATTTAACATGTCTGGGACATACTGAACACTAAAAAATTTATTGTTTATTTAAATTCAAACTTAACAGCGTATTCTGCCTTTTTATTTGCCAAATCTGACAAGTTTATCAACTTTACTATTCCCATCAAATGCAGACACAGAGCACTGAAGACATTTTCCCAGTGTCACAAAGCTAGCAAGCCACTGAAAAGAGACTTGACTCCAAGAGTGGCATGGACCCAGGGCCCTGAAATATGTTATGCTATTACTATCACCAATACCATGCTATGCAGCGGTAATAAATTCAGGGTGCCTGGATTACTCTGATCTCTGACTTGGGAGACCAGAATAGTGAGTCTGAGCTCTTCCTGGTGTGGGATTCCTGACTTAGAGGTTTCCAACAAGAATCTAGGCAGTGATATCAATGTATTCATTGATATCTGATATCAATGTGAATCAAGTGAATCAATGACTGTTCAATGTTCAATCAATAAATCAACAACAGGGAAGATACATGAGGAAGCTTGTACAACATTTATACCTACAGTGACTTGACCAAGGCCAGCCATGTAAGGAAACTCTTTATCCGTTACCTGAAATTCCAATTCCCATCACCTGCTCTCGCTTTATGAGAACTACCAAATTTGCCCAACCCCCACTACCAGGTAGGTCACCAAATAATAGGTCTCAGACGACTCCATATACTTGTCAACGAACATTGATCTGGAATATCCTTCTTTGGTTTTAAGAAACACGGCAAGAGCCAAAAACACTTAGCAAGTATTTTTTTAAATACATGATAGTGGGTTCCACCCCAATCCTTGCTCAATGTGAATGACTATATAATAATAGATGTTTCTGGAAAGCTTTCTCAGTAGCTAAACTGGGTCAGCTGATGGATAAAATGTGCCATCCCTGTGTCTTTCTGCTAAACCTGGAACACGCATTCTTTGAGGAGGAGGAGAATTAAAGCACGGTATGTTACTGAGGCCGCAGTAAATTGCTCTCTAACCCTTCTTTGTTCTCTTTGCACTTTACTTTGCTCAGTAAAGCAGCCTGTGGGAGTAACCCCTCTCACGTGGCTGGTGTGAACACCTAGTGGTAACAGGCTTCCTCTGTAACAGAGAAGGTGAGTGATTAATGTGGCTTGTTTCCCTGACCTTGAAGGAAAGAAGAAATCACTAGTGTAAGGAAACAACACAAAACTTTCACCCACAGGAGGCCACTAATTCTGCCAATTGCCATTAGCTACAAAGTGACAGAAAGGGACCGGATATGCAGAAAATGCCAAGAAAGCTTCGGACCCCGTTCTGTGGCTTGTTCGGTCATAAAGGCAAAATAACCATTTTGTCCAGCCTCCAATATTATATTCTCTTGCTACAGGTAAAATCACAAGCTAGAGGCAAGACGAATATTCCTGTCCCTTTCCTATCATGGTCAGTGTGAATTATAGCAGCTTCGTGTAAAGAATTGGCTTGTATTGAGACAGTCCTTGAACCTCATAAAGGACTTCATAATTATGGAGTAGACTTTACAATGTCCGAGAAGCAAATTAGGCACCAAGGTACACTGATAGGTAGTATCCATTCTTAGCACTTGACAAGAAGAAGTTGGCTGAATTGCCGAGGTCTGAGGTCTTTCCATACTGGTACCTGTGCCTTCTGTATAATCTTGGACAAGTTATTTATAGGAATTTCTCTGGAATGTGTATGTCCATACACAACTTGCGTATCTTCCCTAATTCTCTGCATACAATTGTGTCCCCCCAGAGAGATACACTGAAGGACGTGTGAATGAGACCTTAAAGTCTTTGCAGATGTAATTGAGTTAAGATGAGGTCATACTGGATTAAGGTGGACCCTAAATCCAATTGCTGGCATTCTTATAAAGAGAAGGCCTTACAGAGACACACAAAACTAGAAGGCCATGCCAACACGAGGCCAAGATTGGAGCTGTACAGACACACATGGAAAAGGCAAGGAAAGTCCCATCTCCAGGGAGACTCGTGGGAGGCTAGTCCTGCAACACTCTGATCTCAGACTTTTGGCCTCCAGTTATTCGAGAGAGTTCACTTCTGTTGTGGTAATCCCAGGGTATGAGGTTCTTTTTTATAACAGCTCAAGGAAACGAATATAACATGCACCCACACATAAAATGGAGGTGAAAGGTAAGACTTTGGGGAGGTGTGGAGAAGTCCTAAAGAAGAATAAACTGTCTCTCGTCTACTATCTAATTGAGAGACTAGATTAAATTAGCGAAACTGCCAGCAAGCAACAGCACGGCCAAGTAGCATTGTGTGCCAGATTTTTATGGGACCAATCAGAAACATAAAGTACGCAATTAAATTTTCAGAAAGAATGACTAGGTTAGCATATTGCAAGACCTAAAATTTCAAGTGATTCCTTGACAGAGTGAACCTCACAGGGCCCCAGAGACCTAACCAAGAGCTCCCTGGCTCTTACCAGATAAGCCTACCACACACCACAAAAGACTCCCCACCCAACTAGTACCCTTGTATTCGAGACAGGCTGTACTTCAACTTGTCCTCCACCTGAGGAGGCTCACTTCCCCACCAGCCCACAGAGTTACTCAAACAAGGCAATCAATCCCATCCTCCCATGGGTACCTGACATTCTTGGGGCAGCAAAACCTGCAGGTTGACTCTGTTCCCCAGAGCAATCCTGATGTGGCCCCGTGTGGTGCTCAGCATCCTTCCCCCGGGGCTGTGAGTAGATGTGACTAATAAACCACTGTCCATTTCTGCTGTCCAGCGTCACATGTCCTGGTCCCTACGAACCCCAGAACTCCAAGGCAGTGACATCTCCCTCACCCAGTGGGGTGAAGGAGAGCCAAAGAAAACAGTAGGGAAGATCATTCTTCAGGGAAATAAGAAGACTTCTAAGTGAGGGACATTTGAGCTGGATCTTGAAAAAAATAACCACAACCGCAACCAGTATATGGCCACTCGTGTAGAAAATATGGAAAACAGTAACACGAACATGTAAACCAAAGAAGAAATTAGCAAACTGAAAACAGAGGCGTCCATTCCAGTGACGGATAGCAAGAACCAGCTAGAGGTGGTTGGACTAGAAGGGTGACACCGAGCCCATTACCAAGCCCATTCATACCAAACCAAGAGAAAAGACGCACGGCAGAGACTCAGGCACGGTTGGGTTATTGATCAAATAAAATTTCCCAGACCATATCCAGAGACGAAATACGTCTGCAGCTAAAAACTGTTAGAGAAAATTAATCCAGTTTTTTCCATTGGGACACACGAATTCCCTTTGATTTTTATATGCTTTCCAGAATTCTACAAACATCTATCTGAGGTAAAACCAAGCCAGTTTGAAGCTCTGCAGTTGGCAATCACCGAAGCCCATGAAAAATTTGTCTGCAGGCTAGTATCATTTTTGTCCAAAACATGTTCTTATAAGACAAACAAATAACAACAACAAAAATCCCAACCTTACACTTCTGTTTCCTTTCAAGAGAAATTAGACAGCGTTTCACTTTTATTTTCCTCCTCCCTATAATACTGAAATTTTCTACTATTTTAATGAATTTGATTTACTTGTACTTTATCCAGGGATTGGGTTCAGTACTTATTGATTACCTTTGCTTTTTCTACATTTGAGGGTAATAAGGATTGGAGAACAGTTTCCCGATGTCAACGTTTGAGAACCACAGGCAAGAATTCTTAAAACATCCTTTTAGGCCAATGAATGATCACGGCTTCTAAAAAGTAGAAAAATGGACTTATTTGAATATCCCTTGCATTCTGTCTCCCATTTTTCAAATGTGTTTTATGAGAATGATTGAGGTAGCTATAATAGGAGCAGCTAAAAGGGAAGGAAGAGTTAATAGAGCTGATTTACCCTAAATAGTTAGTTCCCAGAAAATATTTTTGAGTATCAATCTTTTTGAGTTATAATTCACCTACAATAAAATGGGTCCATTTTTAAGTTTAAAAAAATAAATAAAATAAAATTTCCCAGATCTGCCACCCAGAACTTGTACTTTTAGATTGCATGTGTATATATTGTATATATATTTACAACCTCAGGAATCTCACTTCCCTGCCAGTGCCCATAATTACTCAAAAAAAGTATACGCATGCCACATGTATATATTGCACCACACATATATATTACATCATTTATAATTATATAATATATAATATTATATTTTATTGTTTAAATTTTTAAATTAATTTTTTTTATTTTAATTAATATAATTTAATATTATATTTTTATATTATATATTTTATATATAAATTAAATATAATGTAAATATATAATATAATATTAAATTATATATAATTTAATATAATTAATTTAACTAAAATTTAATTTTTAATTTTAAAATTTAAAGTTTAATAAATTTCAATAATATATGTAATATATAATATATAAAATATAAAAAAATTAAAAATTTTAATTAAAAAATCCAAATTTAAAAAATTTGGAAAACATGCATTATTTAAAATTACTTATGTATAGTTACATAAACTATAAGATACATAATATTATCTGTTATATATAATCCAGTATTTTGTAACACAATACATAATGAAGTGTATATGTATGCACATATGTGCACATATGTGTTTGTATATAATATTGTATTATGTATATTGTATATTATATATATTATATACTATATATATATATATACACAATAATACATATTGTACCTGAGCATGCAGCCCTCTGCTTCTGGGGGTATTGATGATTGATGAACAATGAGCTACAACAAAGGTTGTGAAGAGCACAATGCTGTCCCAAGTTAAATAAAATTTTATCTTCAATTTTCCATCTTTGACTCTAAAATTTCTAACATCATGGAGATTATTCCATTCATTTTCACATTATGAAGTGGAGTAAAACCTTTAACAAATCTTTTGGAGAAGTTGTATCCCTAGATTTTATGGAAGGAGGGTCATTCCACAGATAAAATATTTACTTCTATCTATCTATTCAATAAAGCAAGGGGTTTTGTTTTTTTATTTTTAAGCACAATGGACATTTTATGACTAGTTTCCACAATCGACCTGATCAGTTGGAGCCGTATTATCATCAAGAACATGACCTAAATCTCATATGGTCTAACCTTTTTTTATGCCCTATTATATCTCATATTTTTTCCAATCGTTTTCACCTTTCAGAGGTTATAATATTAATGGCATGAGAGGAGAAGCTTGATATTAATTATAAATTGGTTTGAAAACTCCAGATTTGCTGACATTTGCATAATGGCTTTCCTTTGTTCCTTTCATTCCCAGATAATTGAGTTAGAATATCTCTGTTAAACAAAGCAACCTTCCAGAAAGACAATCGGACCTCATTATAACCCTTGGTAAAGTAACAGGAGGTCTTAACAAGGTACAGGAATGTTTCTTTTCTCCTCTCTGGAACATAAATTGTAGAGTTTAGGGTTTCAAACTTGGCATACGAATTAAAACAAAAACAGAAACTAAAATACTGTATTGCAATCTATTGGGGAATTAAACAGACCAGACCAGGGACAATAGTGACAGTTGTGAATATGTGTCTGCTAATAAGTTTCCTGCAGTTCATCCAACCCGGGGTGGATGTGGGTTGGAGAGTGCTGGGGTGGGATGTGGGCTGATTTCATTGGCCAAATGTGTTCGACCTTTCGTAGGTTCATGTGAATCGTGCACAGACCCCAAAGAAAACACAACTCCCCCAAAACACTCTAGTCCCCGAGCCATCCATGATGGTCGTACTATTTTTATTACTTAATCAAATAAATCTTTCTTAAAATTCTAAAAAGTGTTTATATGTATTGGAATGATTCTAGGTCATCAGTTCATGGCTCATTTATCAAGTCATTTTTTTTCTTCTTTTAGACTACATTTCTTTTTGTATTGCTGTCTTGTTGATTTTCTCATAAGAAACCACAATCTCTTTTACCTTTAGCATTTGTATTTTTTCCGCATTTTTGATTATTTTGTGTTTGTCATTCTTGTCTAGCGTTAGTCGTTTGATTTGCTTGTCCCTAGATGGCCCTGCTATTCTCGTCGTGTTTCTAGACTTCTCGGAGTATCCTCCAAGAAAGGTTGCGAGGTCTGCTATGCTACCTTGGTCTAACTGAATTGCACTTTTAATTGATTTTCATTTGTTTTTCTGATTTCAGCATTTCTTTTTGGGACTATGAGTCTGGTTGATTTTAGGATTCATCATTTCCTTCACACTCCTTCCCCACCATGACCCCTCCTTTCATATTCTGGGCAGCTGTCCTATATATTTTTATATCCATTTGATGTGTATACCACCTTCATCCATTAATCTCTGGTAATGTCATGCTATTCCTTCTCTCTTTCTTTTCCTATTAACAAAGATATTTGCACCACCTACTGCTATGCAACCTAGTAATTATCATGTCTTCATTGTTTTCAGTTAGCATCAATTTAGGTTAGGATGTTAATCCACTCTACCACTGAAAGAAGAGCATGTAAATATACTTTCCAATGAAAAATAGCACTACAAAAATCTAAAATAGATATCAAATACCGGTTTTAAAAACACTGAAAATAAAAAAAAGAAGACTAAAAGGGTGAGAAAGAGGCGACGAAGCAAATGGATTCTATGAAAACACGTTATTTTATATCAAGATGTGATTTTGCTGTATACTTTAAAAATCCATATGTTCCAACAGGATTTAAAAAAAAACAAAGCCATAACGTATGGATAAATGGCCATATAATTTAAGATATTCGGTTTCTGGTTTTGCAAGCCATAATGGCCACACTTTTGTGGGCTTGCCAAGTGAAAGATAAACCTTTTTTCATAGACTTCAAGCTGTTATCATTCAAATGAAGTGGCTCTATCTCGTATTACCACTTCCCACAATGATAATTCCATACAATAAATTAACGTGCTATATTACTTAAGGTTTTGATTCATGCTTAATTATAGGTTCTCTCATTTAATTATGAATTAAAGACAATAATCAAGCCTCCCTCTAAACCACTGTCTGAGACTAATGAATTTCCTATCTGTCACAGCGGGAAGCTTCCCTAATCTATTTCCTCACCCCCAGACCAGGTTTAGTGCCTTTCTTCTGTGTTCTCATAACATGATGTTTTTCTCTTTCATAGCCCTTAACACGATCATAATTATTTTAAAGATCGATGCCTTTATCAGCTGAAGTCTGTCTTCCCTCCCGTCCCCTTCTAAACCCCACGTAGGCGCAGACCCAGACAAGCCCTGTTTGATGCATGCCAGTGATAATAGCTCAATAAATCCCTGTAGACTGCATGTGGAATGAAAGCCAGTGTGGTATACCAAATCTAGTGCTCCAAAACTTCTGTTACAGAACACGTGACCCGCGAAGAACGACATGTTCGTGAATTAAATGGAAGTTCAAAACACACCCCACTGAACGATAAACACTCAACTGCAAGTACCAGAGCAAAAAGTCAGCACTTGGGATATTTTACTTGTATGCAAGGTATTTGGGAGGCTTTGGGTAAATGCTTTGAAGTAGATGGAGTGAATGAGCCCATTGAGAAGGAAACGAATTCTGGTTTTGGAGTCTGTTTTAACTCATCACCGTGACCAAGAGTGTGCAATTAAAGATATGAATGCCTCACCGGGAAAGTAGTGTTCTACCTTGAAATAAACAATTTTTGAATGGTGATCCCATTATGGAATACCAATCAAGCCTTACAGCTGGTCACTCTACAAAAATGTTCTGAGAGAGATTCATTAGTTCTTTTGTACGGTTTTGCAGTGGGCCAAGCACTATTTGCGATGCTTTTCTCTCCCTTTTATGTTATGTGTGTACGAAATCTCAATATAGATGCTTATATAGTTCACTCTATAAAGCACAGCTGTGAGATTATTGCTTACTATTACATTAAAGAAAGAAACACAATCGAGAGGCCTGGATACAGTGAATAACTGATGAGAGCTATGATTGAAATGCCTTTTCCACATTTCCCAATGTAGTAGCAAAAAGGAGGTCATTTGCATATGCTATGGGAGTGGAATACAGTCTTAATAATTTGCGTATTTTAAACCAAATCTGGTTTTTGCTATTATTATCTGTGTTAATCAAACAGTAAATTCATAATTTCCTGTCATTATTACTCTAGTCTCCATTCCTTTATTTAAAAAAATTAGAAAGTGAGTATCATTGACATTATTTAAAATCAAATGTTTACGTACACATTTCATTACTGAGCCAATTCCTCCACTTAACAAAATAGAACCAGTTTTAGGAAGAAAGAGAAAGAAGGAAAAGGAGGAAGAAGGCAAGAAGCCAGTTTTAGGAAGAAAGAGAAAGGAGAAGGAAAAGGAGGAAGAAGGCAAGAAGAGGGCTGAGGGATGGAGAAGAAAGAGAAATAGAAAAAAAGGAAGAAAGGAAGGAGGAAGGAGGGAGGAGGAGGGAAGGAAAAGATCTTAACACCCTTAACATGCTAATTTAAAGCTAAAGCTAGCCCTCTGCTGCAGCCTGCTGGCAGACTGGAGAACTACAAGTGAGAAAACTGGCAATAAAAAATTTATTATACATGCTTTGTTTTAAATCCAGCAGTCTCGAACAATTTCATTACACATAATCCAGTGGGATATCCGTGAAACAAAGCATGTTGTTTCTCAATTAAGAAGTAAGCTAACTCTTCAAACGGATGCATAAATATCGTAATATACTTCCTTACGTAGGAGACAGATTGACATTCCAAATTAGAAAGTAATAACCGGATTCCTAGCCAAACTGCATTAGTTAACGGCTCACTTCAAAGAAACTCATTTTTTACACAGACAAAACCATGACGGGGACAGAGCACAGATGAGAATCACTGTATAAGGAGAAATTGTGCCGAACATCATTTTTGAGGATCTGTATTTGACCAGAAGTTCTGAAACTACATCTGAATATTTAAAATATCAAAAGGTTTTGTAAAAAGGACAAAGCATTTATTGTAAAATGTCCAGAAATTTGTTTAGTGGAATTCCAAAAGGAAGCAGACATGATGAGGTTTAGGGGTAAACTCTCTCTGTCTAGGCAAGGCTCACTGGTGAATTCTCTTAGTCAAAAAGAACTCACCCACACACCAGACATTGGTGAGGAAGCCATGGGATGTTAAATATATGTTTAATAATATAAAGGAATTTTTAATTTGGAGAAAAAGCTTTCTGTCAGGGATACACATACACACTCACAGAATTATTTTATGACACTGTTTTTCTTACTTGACTGGAGGATGGGACTTGAGAGCTTCTAGAACAGGGAAAAAGAAGCATCGAAGTAGAGAGGCTAATGTTGGTTGGAAAGATCTCCATGTAGATGATGGTGCCCCGGACCCCAGAGACAAAAGGCACTGTGGAACAGCGGCGACCTGACCTGAGTTAAGCTTTCTTTTCCTTTCTTTTCCTTAGCAGTGTTGCCTGTAGTAAGGTAGAAGCCATTTCGGTTGGTTCTCAAAACAACATGGGGTCATTCTGGATTTTCCATAAGATACTATCATCTCAAGCCCCTTTTTAAAAAGTAGAGGGAGGGATACCTGGGTGGCTCACTTGGTTAAGCATCTGCCTTCAGCTCAGGTCAGGATCCTGGGGTCCTGCGATTAAGTCCTGCATTGGGCCTCCCGCTCAAGAGGGAGCCTCCTTCTCCTTCTGACCTTCCCCCCACTCATGCTTTCTCTCACTCTCTCTCTCAAATAAATAAATAAAATCTTAAAAAAAAAGGAGGGGGAGAAACATATACAAATATATAATATACACATATATTATATATGTAATATATACATACTATATATATAATTTCTTCCAACAGTATTTGGAATAAGGATGTGATATATAAATTACTATAAATCTATAAATGGCTTATGGTATATGGACTGAAACACCATAACATGCCTACAATTAAGCTTAAGAAAGAACTACGTAACAGTAGTAAAATAAATCAAGATAAAATGGTAAGAAACAATTCAAAACCATTCTTAAGCAACAGTTAAGAATCAGTGAGATATTGTCATTCTAAAAACATGAAAAACACATGGAAGGAAATGGGCTGATAGTTTTCTGGTTTCTTCCTCAAAATGTTGTTTGATGTTATCGTGTTTGTGTAATAAAGAAATGCACGCACAAGCATCCGTTCAGAATCTCCGGGAAGCAGATGCCAAGGCAGGATTCAGCACACATGAGATTTCTTGGGAGAAGGCTCAGGAAGGATGAGGGTGAGGACCCAGGGAAGGCAGGCTGGTCCCCAGACAGCCCTGCAATCCCGACCACCCCTGAAGGGGAGGGAAGAAAGGAGGAGAGGTCCTGTGTCTCAGCCTGCTCTGTCACTCTAAGAAAGTTTCGACCATGCTAATGGGGAGCCCTTGAGCTGAAGTCACCGCTAGAGGAGGCCCCTGTTTGGCAGGAAGGGGCTGTGCTTTCTCTTGCTGTTGGTGGCAGCAAAACAGCCCAAGGGAAGAGGGGCTTCAGCATGAACACAGTGGGGGATCCCAGAGGTTCCTGGGGCTCTCACTCCCCCCCAGGAGCAGGTCTGGACTGTGCTGTCAGGGTCACCGCAGTGCATATACCTCATAAAGTTTGGGCTGTTTCTTCCATGTCTTCCGTGTCTGGATCCATTTCCACCTGGATCATGCTCTGCCCCAGTTCTTCTAGGTTCTGTCTTCTTTCTCCCACAACTTAATTATATATGTGATTCCTATAGTATTCTGTGTGTCAGTGATTTTTTATTCTCTCCAGTTTTTTTTCCCTCTTAAGATTTTATTTATTCATTTGACAAGGAGAGAAAGAAAGAGAGAGACAGAGAGAGAGAGATCGCATAAGCAGGGCAAAGGGCAGAAGGAAAAGCAGGTTCCCCCCTGAGCAGGCAGCCTGATGCAGCTCAATCCCAAGACCCTGGGATCATGACCCCAGCCAAAGGCAGTTGCTTAACAGGCTGAACCACCCAAGGGCCCCTGATTCTCTCCAGTTTTTGTCCTATGACCTTGTCTATCAATTGAAATGGTATGTCACTTACTAACAATGACAATTTTCTAATTCTCTCTATAAGGACTTAGGCCAGAGTGTGTGTGGGGGAGGGGTGAGAATGCCAAATGAACTTGAAAAAAAAACCCATAAAAATAAAAATAGGAAATGAAATGGAAATAACCCTTATAGGGGTGCCAGAGTGGCTCAGTCATTAAGCATCTATCTTCAGCTCAGATCATGATCCTAGGGTCCTGGGATGGAGTCCTCCATTGGGCTCCCTATTCAGTGGGGAGCCTGCTTCTTCCTCTCCCACTCCCTCTGCTTGTGTTCCCTCTCTCGCTGTCTTTCTCTCTCTGTCAAATAAATAAATAAAATATTTTTTTAAAAAAGAAATAACCCTTATCAAGTACTTAGGAACGCCCAGTGTAGGGAGGAAAACATCAGTCCCCTCTTACATTCTAGCTCTCATATTTTTGGTTTACAGGAAGTCTTTCTTTTACTTTTTTCAGGTGGGAGAGAACTTCCATGCTCCTTGGATTCTGTAATAATCTCCTGCCAGTATTACTGGCTTCAAGAAAGTATGTTACATTTCACAAATTATTGTTTCCTTAAATCTGATAAGGCAACTCATTCCCATGCACATTATTTTTTTTCTCTTTTCTGAATAAGGAATCATCCATAATGGATGCAAGCTTTCTAATATAAAACTCATCTTAAATACCTTCCGTGTACCTGAAATACTAAGTGGAAAGAACAGAACTAATAATTTTCTCCTCTTTTTAATTATTATCCACTTGAGAGGAATATTTTTTGCTTAAAATAATTTTAAGAGGTAGCGAAATTATAAGCCTTCTTTTTTAGTTGAATTGTAGTAAACAGAGAACAAAAAGAATTCTCGGGCAGATTTTGATAAAATAACTGGTGTGACCTTTGACCAGAGACTCTTCTCTAAGTATTATTGCAGAAGAGCATTTGTTAATCTTGAGTACTTCATATATTGATTAAGGAAATACGATGGCCCAGACAGGGGTTTTAAATTTGTTTCTTAGCAGATGGACCACTTCGACTACATTTGGCTGCCTGAATAAAATGGATCAAGCCATAATAACAGGTTCATAATTCTCATCTACAAAGTCACAAACAGTTTGTGTCTGGGTTCATTGAAAAATTAGTTATGTCACAGCCCTGAGTTGCATCTCCTCACCTTCACCTCATGTTAGTAAGATGATTCTGTCCATAGAGACAAGCCATCTTCAGTGAGATATGTCCAACAACGGAAGATGGGAACAAAGCTCCCTCCTTACAATTCCTTCTTTGTACTAGGGGAGAAAATCTCTCGCAGAAGAATCTCAGAAAACATCTGTCCGTTTTGTATCTCTTTGACAATATCTGGACCATTTGGCAACACCAGCCCCGATTACTTGCAAAGCAGGATGGGTGTACCCCAATTCATTTAGCCTAATCGTGACTCATTTCTTTTGTTTGTGAACATTGCCCAGCAATACCAGTGCAAAATGGAAGTTCTGGTATCAAAGAGTAATGAAGTTGGGCAAGCAGCAGTCGATGTGGGCAATGAACTACACCTCCTACAGCAGAGAGCAAGTTTTCAAATATCTTGTAGATGTTCCAAATACAAAATGTACAATATGTGAAACAGATGAAAGCAGGAGGCATCAGTTTAAGGAAGAGTGCTTCACTCCTCTGTGCACTTCTTTTCCCTGCTGTGACTCCTCAGGCACCTCTGCTCAAAGCTTAGTACATTTGAAAACCACTGTCCTAGAATTTAAATAACTACAGAGACAATTAAATGGAAACTCCTCTGTGAGCAAATGGGATTTACCCCCAGAATGCAAAGATGGTTAACCTAGAAAGTGAGTTAATATATCTTGCTATCTGTATGAGTAAAAAATAGAAGGATAAAAATAAATTCTTAATTAGCATTCCTTAGTAGAATATATATAACTGGCTGCATCTTCGCTATGATTTTTATGCTTTATTATATATATAACCAGTGACAAAAGAAAGTTTCAGACCTAAATGTTGAAAGAGTAGACGTATTCCTATTACATTCAGGAACAAGAGAAGAATATTTAGTATCAATTAATCTAGAAGACTGAAATATATGTTAAAAAACAGTATAAATATATATACATATATATATATATGGAAAAAGCAAGGTGTGTGTGTGTGTGTGTGTATATATATATATATATATATATATGGAGAAATATATATGGAGAAGACAACTCTACATTAAAAACAGTATATATATATATATATATATATATATATATATATATATATGCCTTCACAATAATATTCAGGTTGATATTCTAAGATTTCTACCTGAACCATGCACGACCTGTACGAAAGAATCCCTTTCCTTACTCTTCAAGCCCTCTCATTTCATCATCTTGTTAGGCACTCATAGGCAGTCACTTAAAAAAAATGAATTAATTGAATGAGTGATATTTCTATAGCAAGACCTACTCAACCAGCTGCTAATAGGCTGACTTTCAGGTAAGCAATGACATTTGAGCTGATATTTTTGAATGCTCTTGCTACCATTGGAGCAGTACTAGAGTGATAGCAAAAGAGATGAAGGGAGGCCATGAATTCAGGATATATTTTGAATATAGTTTCATAGTTTGTCCCCGAAGTGTACTCGAAGACAAAGATTCAAGTGTAAGTAATTTATCTGGGAGTTACAAAGCACATAAGTGGGGTGGGGTAGTAAAACAGAAAAGGAGGACAGTGAGTAATGGAATGTGATTAAGCCAATGACTATAATAGGCAACCAGAGCTTACTCTCTTGGGGAAATTCTGGAAAATACTTGATAGTTATTTTACCCAAGGAGTCAGGATCTGGAGTACTTATACACCAATCCCTGAGAGTCATTGGCTGAGATCTGCATAGTGGGTAGTGGAGAGGAGGGATGGAGGGCAGTGATAATTCCTCAGGACTTCCAGCTACTTATTGAGTGTGGGCAGAGTGGACTTCTATGTTTAAGGGGAGCCCTCAGACTTGGAGAGGTAGACACTCTAGCTGCTGAGATTTAGCGGAAGCATGCTGAAATGGTTGAGATGCTACAGTTCTGGGAGGGGTGCAAAAGCCCATAGGGATTCATGACACATTAGACTGGGAAGGGTGGGGTCAAGAAAATTCCATGGTTACTCCCTGGTTGCTGTGTGACTCCTGGGTTGGTTATGCTGAGATGGGGAAGAATTGGTAGATGATCAACATGGGACAAACAAATCTGATCGAGGGACAGTCATGTTGGTCTATATTCACATGAGGCAGCCCCCAGGAAACTCACAGACACCTTTGTTGGCACTGTGAGAAGGCCTAAGGTTTACTGAGGTAATATGAAGCCTCCATTCTCATGATTGGAATATTACTAGAAATATCAACTCATTTGTAGCCACTGGGAAATAATACCTTGAAATATGATTTACATAGTAAAAAGATTGCTGTTTAGGAGGAGGAGGAGCAAGATGGCGGAGGAGTAGGAGGCTGAGATAATGTTGGAACCCAGAAGTTTAGCTAGATAGTTATCAAACCATTCTAAATGTTTGCAAACTCAACAGGAGATAGAAGAGGGGAAGAACAGCAATTCTAGGAGTAGAAAATCGACCACTTTCTGCAAGTATTTTGCTCTCTCATTCATCTATTCTTATCTTGATAAAATGACAAGGCAGAAAAACACAACAACAACAACAACAACAACAACAAAAACAAGAGGCAGTACCAATGGCTAGGGACCTAATCAATACCGACATTAGTAATATGTCAGAACTAGAGTTCAAAATGACAATTATCATGGTGCTAGCCGGGCTGGAAAAAAACATGGAAGATATTAGAGAATCCCTCTCTGGAGTAATAAAATCCCTTTCTGGAGAAATAAAAGAACTAAAATCTAATCAAGTCAAAATAAAAAAAGCTATTAATGAGGTACAATAAAAAATGGAGGCTCTTTCTCCTAGGATAAATGAAGCAGAAGAGAGAATTAGTGATACAGAAGACCCAATGATGGAGAATAAAGAAGCTGAAAAAAAGAGAGACAAACAACTACTAGACCACAAGGGAAGAATTTGAGAGATAAGTGATACCATAAGAGGCAACAAATTAGAATAATTGGGACCCCAGAAGAAGAAGAAAGAGAGAGAGGGGTGGAAGGTATATTGGAGCAAATTATTGTAGAGAATTTTCCTAACCTGGCAAAGGGAACAAGTATCAAAATTTAGGAGGCACGGATCCCCCTCAAAATCAATAAAAATGGGTCTACACTCCATCATCTAATAGTAAAACTTACAAGTCTTAGTGACAAAGAGAAAATCCTGAAAGCAGCTTGGGACAAGAAGTCTGTAACATACAGAGGCAGAAATGTTAGATTGGCAGCAGACCTATCCACAGAGACCTGGCAGGCCAGAAAGGACTGGCATGACATATTCAGAGCACTAAATGAGAAAAATATGCAGCCAAGAATACTATATCCAGCTAGGCTGTCATTGAAAATAGATAGAGAGATAAAAAAGCTTCCAGGACAAACCAAAACTAAAAGAATTTGCAAACACCAAACCAGCCCTACAGGAAATATTGAAAGAGGTCCTCTAAGCAAAGAGAGAACCTAAAAGGAACATAGACCAGAAAGGAACAGAGACAATATACAGTTAACAGTCACCTTACAGGCAATACAATGGCACTAAATTCATATCTGTCAATAGTTACCCTGAATGTAAATGGGCTAAATGCCCCAATCAAAAGGCACAGAGTATCAGAAGGATAAAAAAACCAAGACCCATCGATATGCTGTCCACAAGAAACTCATCTTAGATCCAAAGACACCTCCAGATTTAAAGTCAGGGGGCGGAAAACTATTTACCATGCTAATGGAAATCAAAAGAAAGCTGGGGTGGCAATCCTTATATCAGATAAATTAAATTTTAAGCCAAAGACTATATTAAGAGATGAGGAAAGACACTGTATCATACTTAAAGGGACTGTCCAACAAGAAGTTCTAATAATTGTAAATATCTATGCCCCTAACATGGGAGCAGCCAATTATATAAACCAATTAATAACAAAGACAAAGAAACACATCAACAAAAATACAATAATAAGGGACTTTAATACCCTCACCGAAATGGAAAGATCCTCTAAGCAGAAGATCAACAAGGAAATAAAGGCTCTAAATGACACACTGGACCAGATGGACATCACAGGTATATTCAGAACTTTCCATCCCAAAGCAACAGAATACACATTCTTCTCTAGTGCATTCTCTAGTCCTGGGACACAAATCAGGTCTCAATCAGTACCAAAAGATTGAGATCATTCCCTGTATATTTTCAGACCACAATGCCATGAAACTAGAACTCAATTACAAGAGGAAAGTTGGAAAGAACTCAAATACATGGAGACTAAAGAGCATCCTACTAAAGAATGAATGGGTTAACAGAAAATTAAAAAAGAATTAAAAGAAATCATGGAAATAAATGAAAATGAAAACACAACTGTTCAAAATCTTTGGGACACAGCAAAGGCGGTCCTGAGAGGAAAGTATATAGCTATATAAGCCTTTCTCAAGAAACAAGAAAGATCTCAAATACACAACCTAACCCTACACCTAAAGGAGCTGGAGAAAGAACAGCAAAGAAAGCCTAAACCCAGCAGCAGAAGAAAAATAATAAAGATCAGAGCAGAAATCAATGGAATAGAAATCAAAAGAACAGTAGAACAAATCAATGAAACTAGGAGCTGGTTCTTTGAAAGAATTAATAAAATTGATAAACCCTTGGCCAGACTTATCAAAAAGAAAAGAGAAAGGACCCGAATTAATAAAATCATGAACAAAAGAGGAGAAATCACGACCAACACCAAAGAGATACAAACAATTATAAGAACATATTATGAGCAACTATACGCCAGCAAATTAGATAATCTGGAAGAAATGGATGCATTCCTAGAGACACATAAACTACCGAAACTGAACCGGGAGGAAATAGAAAACCCGAACAGACTCATAACCAGTAAGGAGATTGAAGCTGTCATCAAAATTTCCCTAACAAACAAGAGCCCAGGGCCAGATGGCTTCCCAGGGGAATTCTTCCAAACATTTAAAGAAGATTTAATACCTATTCTCCTGAAATTGTTCCAAAAAATAGAAATGGAGGGGAAACTTCCAAACTCATTTTATAAGGCCAGCATTACCTTGATCCCCAAACCAGACAAAGACCCTATCAAAAAGAATTAAAGGCCAATATCCTTGATGAACACAGATGTAAAAATTCCGCCAAAATACTAGCCAATAGGATCCAACAGTACGTTAAAAGTATTATTCACCATGACCAAGTGGGATTTATTCCTGGGCTGCAAGGTTGGTTCGACATCCGCAAATCAATCAATGTGATACAATACATTAATAAAAGAAAGAACAAGAACCATATGATACTCTCAATTGATGCTGAAAAAGCATTTGACAAAGTACAGCATCCTTTCTTGATCAAAACTCTTCACAGTGTAGGCATAGAGGTTACATTCCTCAACATCATCAAAGCCATCTATGAAAAACCCATAGTGAATATCATTCTCAATGGGGAAAAGCTGAGAGCCTTTCCCCTGAGATCAGGAACACGGCAGGGATGCCCACTATCCCCACTGCTATTCAACATAGTACTAGAAGTCCTAGGCTCAGCAATCAGACAACAAAAAGAAATAAAAGGCATCCAAATCAGCAAAGAAGAAGTCAAACTCTCACTCTGCAGATGATATGATACTTTATGTGGAAAACCCAAAAGACTCCAC
>CM052810.1:162575175-162635202 GCA_028533885.1 Nasua narica | reverse complement strand
GGGGTAGGGGTATGGACATTGGGGAGGGTATGTGCTATGGCAAATGCTGTGAAATGTGTAAGCCTGATGATTCACAGACCTGTACCCTGGGGTAAATAATACATTATATGTTAATAAAAAATTTAAAAAAATAAAATAAAAAATAAATATATCACACAATGAATATTTTAAAAATAAAAAATGCTAAAGCTTGAGTGAAAAGGAATGGAAAGAATGAATGAACAACTGGGGAATTTCAAAAAGAAACTACAAGAAAAAGTCAAATAGAAATGCTAACAATGAAAAACATGACATCAAAGATGGCGAATTTCTTAGATGGGCTCACCAGCCCACTGGACACAACAAAGGAACAAATCCGTAAACCTAAGTGTAGGTCAAGAGAGAATTATCCAAACTGAATTATGAAAATATACAACGTGGAAAAAAAAGTCTACCAAGGATCTATGCACCAATGTTGCACAAACACCAATGTAATTAGACTTCTCAAAGGGGAAGAGAGGAAGAATTGGACAGAAGAAATATTTGAAGACCTAATTATCAAGACATAATTTTCCAAAATAAATGGAAGACAAAAGCCACAATTCTAAGAATCTGGAAAAAAAAAAAAAAGCTTGGGCAGGATAAATAGAAAAATAAACACACATACACCATCACAGTCACCTAAGTAAGAAATCATACATATTTTACACATAATCATCCCCAATTGAACACGGAATATTTCCTAACTCATGATTATCCTACTTCCAAATTCGGAAAACATCATGAGGTTAGATATAAAGTTACAGTTATTCAAGATGAGTCATTTCCAGGGATCTGCTACTCCGCATAGTGCCTATAGCTAACAAGATGATATCGTGTACTTAAAAATTTGTTAATTGTTTTACCATTAAAAACAGGGAAGGCCCCAGGGAAACTTCTGGAGGTGACACATATGTTTATTACCTGGATTGTAGTGATGATCACCTGAGTGTATATATTGGTACTAAAAGAAGGAAAAAGTCCTCTCTACCCACCAAGTTCTTCCAACCGGATTTAGACAAAGAAACAATGTATCTGTGAGGCATTGACAGGACAAAGGAAACTTAACTTTGGGAAATTTAGTTAGTAAGGAATTCCGACTGGATTTAGGCTGTGGCAATAAATTAGTAGAAAGTAACAAGAGTTATTTATACAGCTTCCTCAGTCCCGAATTTCCTCTCTCTGGTGATAAGGATGTCTCTTTACCTCCTAGTACAGCGAGATTTATTTCCTGCTTGTAGGGGGGAGAGAGTAAGGTCTGAGTGTCCCTCTTGAATAGCTGTCTCTCACATAGCTTTTATTTAAAATAATCAATATACCAAAGTGGCACACTTTGGGGCAACCTGCCCTTGACCCTTAGAGAATAAACCCACCAAATTATATGTGCTAATTATGTGCAATTTGGGGGAACAGGGACACTATATGAAACTGCAGACCAACATTAACTGAGATAAAACATGAGTCCTTAGAATGGTGTGTGGCATATAATAGGTCCTTAATACTATCAGTTTTCTTGGATTTAGAAATTGTCTTTATTTTTGTTTAGTTTCTTTAAATATACAACTAAATCTTTGCACATGCTCTATTCATTTTGTAAAACTTTTTTTTTACTTTACCCTTGCCTTCTATAGTATCCAGTGGCCACAATTCCAGAAATTTGGTGGGATCTGGGGAACAAATAACCTGGCTTCTTAACAGTTCTTTCTCCATTATTTGCTTTGATTTTGGTTGATATTTGGTTTGATTTATATGAGACTTCTACCTTATTTCTTTCTTCATACATGTGGATATGTGAATTGTGTACTTATATTTCTTACTCTCCTTTTACTTTTGCATGACTTTCAAGAAAACTAGAAGGTGGACCCTTTCATTGATTAAAAGTGTCGTTCTTCAACCACTGCATTCACAGAAGAAGGGGGAAGCACAAAAAATAATTCACAATCCCACCATTCCTACCATGAATGCCTAAGACATCAATACAGAGAAATGATGGTATTGGTATAGTTTCACTGAGCTTTTCTTGTTGTTGTTGTAACTTCCCACTGCATCATAAATACACCATTAATTTTGAAGAAGCACTCAAAAAATCAAAAGGGTCCTCATTTGCACCTCTCTGACCTGACTATCCCCCTACCTACATCACTCTGATGATAAGAAGGAGTTTCTGACTATGGTTCTTAGCTCTTTATTATAGTTATGCTTAAGATGGTAAAATATGGATATATATCTTAAGTCCCTTTCAATCACTATTGTCAATTCTAGCCCCTTTTCCCTTTCTTCAGACATTACCCTGCTATGATTTTGTATGTTTAATGTGTATCCTTCAGAGTCTTTCTCATAGATGATAGATAGATAAATATACAGATAGATATCTGCATATGATACCTATATGATGCATAGTACTGCTATGAGGATTATAATTCCTTCTCCCTGTATATGCCTTCTGCAACCTGCTTTCCCACTCACAACATATATTTTTGTGTCCATTTGTCTGCATATTTGTCATCAGTAAGCTATAAAATTCAGGCAGATACTATGCTTGATCGCCATCATTATGTTTTTCCAAGAAATTAATGTATTTAAAAGTCTTAGCCTATGTCCATTAAAACGCTATTTCTAATAACAAAAGGCTGAAAAAATGTGAAAGAATAAACCACCCAAAATCAACAAAAAGTCACCTCGAAAGGGAGGGAAGAAAGAGGAGGAAGAGGGCAGGGATGGAAACTTGACATCTATAAATACCTTTGTTTTATCATTTGACTTGGTAAAAAATAAAAAGCTGTTTCATAACTTTTTAATTAAAATGTAAAACCAACAAATGAATCTAACTGAATATCAAAGTAGGGCATGACCACATAAAGAAATTTCTTTTCAAATGACTATAAAGCACATATTTTGACTATTCATCCCTTGGGAGACATGTCCTGAGGCCAAAAGAACTACACGAACATCTTTCAATAGTTTTTGTTGGAAAAGATTTGGGTATTATTACTTTGAAAGTATTCTACATACTTTGCAAGATTAGGCAACTGGGAAATGTTTTAGACTGAGTTCCTAGAAAGCTTAAAGCAAAAGATTTTGTGTAAACATGTAATCTGGGAGTGCAATCCTGGGAAAACAAGAATGAGGGGGTGAGGGAATGAAGTTAGAAAAGAGAGCATCAATGTAAGAGAATGTATTCCAAAGCCAGCCAAAGCTTTAGGACATACTACTTTCTCAGTCTTGCAGAACATCTTTAAGAAGTCATTGCCAAACAGGGCGCCTGGATGGCTTAATGGGTTAAGCTGCTGCCTTTGGCTCAAGTCATGATCCCAGGGTCCTGGGATGGAGCCCCATGTCTGTCTCCCTGCTCAGTGGGGAGTCTGCTTCTCACTCTTCCTCTCCCTCTGCCTCTCTCCCTCACACCACCCCTGTTCATGCTCTCTTTCTCTCTCTGTCTCAAATAAAATAAAATCTTGGAAAAAAAAAAAAAGAAGTCATTGCCAAGCAAAAATAAGTGGGACTACATCAAACTAAAAATATTCTGCACAGCAAAAGAAACAATCAGAAAAATTAAAAGGCAACCTATGGAAAGGCAAAAAATACTTGCAAACGGCCTATCTGATAAGTGGTTAATATCTAAAATATATAAGGGACACATACAATTCAATAGCAAATAAAACAATCTGATTAAAAGTAGGCAAAGTACTTGAATGCACATTATTTCTAAGGCATACAAATAGCCATGAGGTACAAGAAAACATGTTCAACATCACTAATCATTAGGGAAAACAAAATCAAGGCCACAAGGAAATATCACCTCACACCTGTTAGAATGGCAATTACCAAAAAGACAGGAGATCATAAATATTTGTGAGTGTGTGGAGGAAAGGGAACCTTTCCCCACTGTTGGTAGGAATGCAAATTGGTACAGCCACTATGAAAAACAGCATGGAAGTTTCACAAACAATTAAAAATAGAATCTCCATACAATCCAGCAAACCCACTTCTGGGTATGTTTCCAAAGGCAATGAAATCACTTTCTCAAAGATATCTGTGCCCCTATGTTCACTGAAGCATTACTCAGTACATTCAGTCACAATATCACCACAACCAAGACACGGAAACAAGCTAAGTGTCCAATGGATGAATGGGTAAAGAAAACATGTGCAAATGCATATATATAACATATATTCTACATATACGTAATACGTACATACATACAAATTATATGCATTACATTGTGTGAGAAATGGGATAGTATTCAGTCATATAAAGGAAATCCTGCACATGGATGGACCTTGAGGGTGTTATGCTAAGTGAAATAAGTCTGACAGAAAAAGACAAATACTATATGTTCTCACTTATATGTGGAGCCTAAAAAAGAACTCAAATATATAGAGAGCAAAATGGTCATTGCTTGGGAGTGGGAGAAACATGAAGGTGTTAGTCCAAGGCTACAGAATTTCAGTTATAAGATGAGTAAGTTCCAGGGATCTAATGTACAACATGGCAACTATAACTAACAACAACATATTATATACTTGAAAGATGTTAGAGAGTAGATATTTAAAGTCATCACCACAAAATAAAATAGTAATTATGTGAGGGGAAGGAGATGTGGTAACCTTATTGTAGTAATACTTTTGTGATATATATGTGTATCAAATCATGACATTCTACACCTTAAACTTATATATATTAATGTCAACAATATCTCAATAAAGCAAGAAAAATGTAAATAATAAAATACAGAAAAAGGCATTGTGAAACTATTGAATGTGAGAGGAAGGGATAATAATTTCTCTCTATCTTTCATTGGTCAAAGTCTTTTATGGGGAGCTAACACCTCCTCACTTCCAGTTGAGGTTAGCAAATTTGACAGGATTGCCTATCTCAACTGCAACAGGAGAGCTCTAGAGCAGGAGGATATAGCAACAAACACAAGAAATCCCTACCTATAAAGTGACAAAAGATATTTGAGCTCTCCAGCACCTTGGCACTGTTGGTCTTTAGCAGCAGGGAAGGCAGCAAGGACCTGACTCAGTACCATGGGAAGAGTGAAAGTGGTTTTTAGGGCCTCTCCAGACAAAATTCAAAGCAGATGCACAGACATGCGATGGTGCCTACACTAAATATGGCACAACAATTACATTGATGCCATCAGCACTAGAGGTTTCAGCATAAGAGGAAAAACATACTGGTGTGAAATCAAAGATGTTGAGTACAACCTTCTGGTTTATAACTGGAATTGGAAATATTAGGATTAGCTTATGCCTTATTTTTCTGTTTCGAAAATGTAGGTATGTCCTATCTCTGTTTACTGAAGGGACCTGAAAACAATGACAACCAAGGGACAACTAAGGGACTTCTGGTGCCCCAGATTTGGTCTCTGAATGTTATCTCTGAAAAAGGAAAAATGGTTTCCTGAACTAATAGTTGATTTTGGATGTGGGAAAGGAAATGTATAAGATAAGCCTAAAACACTATTGGAGCAAAAATCAAGGAAATTTTTGAAGATTATTGGTATTGGTTCAAAAGGAGAAAAAAGCCAATTTGTAGCAGTATTTTCTGGTGAATGTTGGAACAGTTTGTGTATCTAAAAGAAATACAATTGCAATAATTAAGTGAATCAAAATAAAAATCCACGAGTTATGGATACACAGGAAATAAAAGAAACATGAAACTTCATTAGTCGTCTTTGGAGGTTGCCAGCATGAAATAACACTTCTGATGATTGGTAAGTAAGGAAAAAGAGTCAAGCATTTATCTTGACCTTACTTTTTGAATTGCATTTCAACAACCAAGTAGGTAATGAAAAAATGTCTTTCAGGTTATATGAATATCACCTAATAAATGCTGAAAGAATGATATCACTGTTTTGTAACCCCATAGTTAAATAATGGATCTAGATGGAGACAATTACTGATAACTTTTAGGGGGAAGTTTGACGGGGGAATTTCATAATAGATGACAGTTGGCCAACAACAATCCCACAAGCAGTATTAAAATCATCATATATACCTATTGCTTCTTTGGATATGATGCAATGGAAAATACACAAAACTACCCAAGAAGTATTCTTGCCTCCAAAGTTACCCTGAATCTAATCAAGGTTTTAGATTTAACTACCAGTTAACAGGAATTTAAGGATCAGAGGAACATGATCATTGAGACCAGGAAAATGAAATCAGTCAAATTCAGAATCCAGTACAAATAACATGGCTTCTACAATGAAGAAATGTCACAAATAAATAAGGGAGAAATGGTAACACTTGTTATAGGCTAATGGAAACTTAAGGGCTCTAACAGTTGAATGTAGTATGGGGATTTGCATTAGATCACCAAACAACTATTAAAAGATAATTTTAAGACAGTTGGGAAATTTGAGAAGGACTATATGTTAGCAGATACTAAAATACTAACCCTAATTGTTAGGCATGATGATGGTGGAAAAGTTAAGCCCTTTTTGAAAGACATCTTTTTTGTGAAAGAAACTTAATTTCAATGTAATATGATGTGATACCTGAAATTGGCCTTAAATACACCAAGTGAAAAAAGCAGGACATATGACATATGTCTCATTTGGGACATATGAGACAAAATTGGCAAAATGCTCCTAACTGTTGAAACTGGAAATGACTTATTATTCTATCCTCTCTAGTTTTGTGTAGGTTTGAAAATTTGTAAAGTAAAAATTAGAAAATTTTCAATGTAAACATATATATTGAAATTATTTTTGTAATACTTTAATACAATAAAAAATATTGAAAAAATTTTGTAATTTTTCAGATTGCATATCTTCATAATCCATACGATCATAATCTTGTCATCCAAGGGTAATGTGCAACCCTTCCATAAGAACACTTCCATAAGAATCTTGCATAAGCCTCCATAAAGGACATAAGACAATGTTTATCTCAGATCCATCCTCATTGAGGATGCATATCCTGGTTTGTAGGACCCAGTCTTTTTTTGGGTAAAGTTTATGCAATCCAGCCTCATTCAGTCTCCAACAGAAATTGAGGTTGACGTCGGCATAATAAAAATCCATAACCCACAATAGCAGAACCTATGTTTCACTTTGTCAGTGGTTTTATACATGGAGCTGTCAGATCATAGTTGGAAAAAAAAAAAAACATATCTAGTATGGCTGTTTCCTCCACAGGAAATGATAGTGTTAAATTTCAGTGCCTGAGGGAATTCCAACTTGAGAAATGCCACTATGAATAGCAATACTGGATGAATGTTTTCCTTATTATTCATTGATTCTACAGAAGCATGTGCAATTGTAAATTGATATTCCTATGTCTATGAACAGAGGTAAGCAAAAAGAAAATATCCTTAAAAATATATTTATTAAGAAAGCTGTACCAGATTCTGGTTTTCAGCCATGCATGGTCTTATCAATCTTCCAGTTCAATGGCAATGACTCTTCAGCCATGCGAGGTTCTACCATGTAATACCACACATGTCTAGCCATTTGGTCATTGTCTAGCCATTTGGTCATTATCTGCCATTTGGAAATCAGCCGTAAGTGGTGTCAAAAGAGAGGGAGAAAAAGGTGGAAGATTCGTTCTCAGTGATTCAGTTTAAAACAAAATTCAAATAATTATTTACTTCAGTTCTCTTCCCAGGTTACTCAAATTCACTGTTTTGGAATTATTAAAATTGCTTATATTCACTATAATTGAACAGGAAGAATAAATATTCAAAACCTAAAGAGAATTTTCTAAATATGCTCTCAGAAATTTGATCCCCGTTTCTTTTTTTTTCCATATTTTTTAAAAATTTATTTGACAGACAGAAAGATCACAAACAGACAGGCAGGCAGAAGGAGAGGGAGAAGCAGGATCCCTTCTGAGCAGAGAACCCAATGTGGGGCTTGATCCCAGGACCCTGGGATCATGACCCAAGCCTAAGGCAGATGCTTAACCGACTGAACCACCCAGGGACCCTGATGCCTGTTTCTTTTATTGTTTCTCTTCAGTAGAAAGGATATGACCAATCTTGACCAATTATTCTAGGAGTGCATAAGTCAGCCCCTTGACTGGGGGGCAGGGTGACTCAACCCAAGCAAGACTGACTGGAAAACAACGTGGCAGGCCCCTCCCCCAGAAGACAAGTCAAAAAACAAAAGGACTATAACCACAGGGTCCCCATAAAATTTTAAACCCCCAACATCAGGGGAAATCAATATATTAAGCTCCTGATAATACCCTAGCAGTGCATAAGTATCAGTTCCAAAAGTTTTAATGCATATTGAAAAAGAACTTTACACAAAAACCTACATTTTTACTACTTATTTAATTTTTTTATTTTGTTCAGTTAGCCAGCATATGGTACGTCATAAATGCACTTTTAACAAATAATTAAAAAATGAGACCTCAGATATTCAGGGTTACAAATATGTACAGATTTAATTACTCCCTTAGCCGCAAGAGACAAAAAGAAAGAAAGAAAAAAAAAAACCTCATGGTTTTGAGGTGACTTAGTTCTTACTGAACATTGGAAATCTCATCATTTCTTTGTGTCAAAGCATTGTAAATGAGAAGCTAATATTGGAGTTGCCGCATTTGGGAAATGGAAGGAATCTTAGAGGAAAGCATCAGGTTCTATCCAAAAAACAGGGCACTTACATTTGTAATTCAATAGAAAAAAATTAATGTGTATGACTGGTTCTGTAGGAGTATAAAGAGCTGAACAAACCAACACGGGGAAGGTAACAAAACCCTGAGCAGAGCAGCTCCAAATAGTTTCTTTACCATCAAGACTGAAGAACCAAGGAAAGGAGATAGGATTGAGTCTAGGAAGTGACCTGTAGAAACCAGCTCTGCAGAGTGGGGGCTTCCTGGTGGGGTTAGAGCAATTGAGACATACCAACTCTGGCTAAGAGCCACACAAAGTAGAAATAAAGGGGAAAATACATGCTGATCTCTCTCTCTTCCTGGTCTCCAGTTTTTCACTGGCATTTCTTCTCCATAAAGCCTAATGAGAAGTTAGCTGGCCAAGGAGTTGGGGATATGTAATTCTTATAGACCAGTCTCCTCCAATACAGTACAGAGCAAGGGAAGCCCAGAAGACGAATCTGAGGATGAAGAAGCAAATAACTGGTAGAGATGCCAAATAGCTTGGGTTCACATCCTGGCTGTGGTGCTGCCCCTAGGATGCAGGGTGAATTATTGAGCTTCACCAAGTCTCCTTTTTTCTGATCTGTAAGACGGAGACAATAATAACTCTATATATCTCTCCGAGTTCCAGTGAGAATTAAACGATAAAATAAGTAAAAATCCCAGTTGACATACAAGATCAGTGACAGTGAGCCCAGGCCATGTCTTGCTAGTTCACTGCTCTATTCCTGACACAATAGTTGAGTGAATGAGGGATTGTACAGATTCTATTGTAGACCAGGTAACAGGAAGCTATTTTGATAACTGAATCTCAACTTCAACTTGGCCATCAGCTTCCAGAGGGACTGAAATTCCAGCTTACGGCTGTCCAAAGAATCTACAGTTCTCACTGGTAACAGATAGTTGTCGTGTAGGGATTCAGCCAAGCAATCTACGCCATTGAAAAGAAGACACTTCATAAGAAGCTTAAGTTTTCAAAGGGGTGAAAATCTCAATGTCATTTTTTTCCAGATCTGAAAGAGAAAATGCAGTTTACACTTCTTTACCAAAAGTGGCACGCATTTGAACGTTGTGAATAATCATCAAGGATTTTATTTTCAGAGAAAGGAAATTTTCAGAAAAGTATCCTGATACATAACTACCTGCTTCCTGATTAGAAGGCCCTTATGAATGAGAAAACACTTAAAACGGAATTTCAATTTTATTTAAAAAAAAAAATATGTGTTTGTGTTCCCTCTTACCCAAAACACCACTCAGATAACAGGAACATTCCAGTTCTTTTTAAAATTTTATTCGTTATTTATTTGAGACAGAGCACAAGCCAGGGAGGGGGAAGGGCAGAGTGAGAAGCAGATTCTGCGCCACAGAACACGGGGCTCCATATGGGGTGGGGCTCCAGACTCGAGCCCAAGACCTCGAGATCATGACCTGAGCCGAAGGCAGACGCTTAACCCACTGAGCCACCCAGGTGCCCCCAAACATTCCATTTCTAAAATGGAAAAGTTGAGAAACCAATTGTCTGTGCCTACCCCACCCCCAGGAGAGAGAGAGATTGAAGGAGAGAGAATGAAAAGCAGAAATGCATATTCCATTTAAAATGACACTGGATCTGTAACTCCAAATGACAATATACAAGGAATCAGTGACAAATTCAGTAAAGGAGAAACTCGGATGTGGGAAGATGTCAAAAAAAGACAAGACAATTATGCTGCAGATCTCAGACAAAGCTGACAGCAAAATTACCTAAAGTGTTATCAGCGATCCTGCAGTGGCGAATACTACAGGTTGGCTCACTTAGCAACCGTGCCAACCTCCTTTGCTATCCTCCAATGTAGAGGACAGAAAGCGAGGAACTCAATCCCTCACCTCTCAGAATAAATAGAAAACAATAGAAAGAAGGGGATAAGAGTATCAATCAATAAGGGCTATCGATAAGGTTTAGAGGTCTGAAGTACACTGAAGTGGTTGATGGCTGAAAGAGGAGGAACTATACACAAGAGACTGGGAAGTGGTTACTGCTCCGTGCTGGGGAAAGAGATAAAATTTAACTGATGGGAGTGGGGCTAAGGATGTGTCTGAACACCTGGCCGTTAGTGCCTGAAGTCTGTCTGCCTACTGAATGGCTTCCCCTAGTGACCCGCTTCCACTTCCCCTAAAGGCAGGAAATGAGGCTGTCCTTGTGGCTTTGGTTCCCCAGGGGGCAGCCCTTGGCTCAATGTACACTCTCCTCTTGCTCACAGAGAGCAAATTCTAATTGTCAAGAAGATTCACTTCTGTTTACAGAGTTCAGAATCAGCATACGGAACACAGATCTACCTACACTTCATGAAGCAGAGGTTACCCTGACTGGCCACTGAGACATTTGACATTAAATACAGAAGGACAAACAATGATCCACAGCAGACATATGAAGAAAGCCAGAAACCGGAAAAGAAGAGCCTAAGGTAAATAAATAAATGAGCCCAAGGGAAATAGATGAATCAGGGAATAGAATAAATCAATTAGAAAATTATGAAAACAAACTCCAGTTATTGGAATATGAAGTTAAATATACCTAACATATATCCATTTTACTCTACGTAATTGATATATATTTAATAGATTTCACTATATTTAATGTAATGCAAAGTAAATAAATATATAGATAGATATGCTTTTTTCTCATGAAATTTTAAGGACATGGTATCTGTAACCAGACTGCCTGGCTTTTGAATTCTAGCTCTACTCCTTACAAAGTACATTTAAAACTATGTAGTGATTTAAAATGCTAACCTCCTATAGTTATTGCAAGGATTAAGGAGCTCCTCTGTGTACCCATTTATGCCTCCACATCTTCAGCTCTACGTAAGTCGGCCCTATTACCATAGCATTTATGTCAACCTCTAGGACAAAAACAAAATGGCAGAGAATGGGAGAATAGGTCAACAACATAAAGGATTGTATCTGAAGATCTAACCTCCAATTAATAAGAAGATCTTGTTCATTGTGAAATATTTTGAATGTTCCCCTCCTCCAAGCAGAGTGACAGAATTTAGGAGACAGAAATGAAAACAAAGACGGAAGAGAGGGTAAGAGTACTGATACCTTCAGCTTCCTTAGTAAGGTGACAAATGTCAGTGGAACAAGGCATCTCTGTTAAATATTCAATTTTAAAATAAACAGGTAACTGTCAGAGAGGCTGCAAATTTTAGAATTATAGGAAACTGGCAGGGAGGAAGAAAGGGAGAGTGATAGGTAGTACAACCCCAACTTTCATTTGGAGGAGTTGAAAGCCCAAGAAGTTATAGTGTAAACACAATCAGTGTGGAGGGAGTAACCTCTCAAGAAAATAAAAATTGGAACGATAAAAATGGTTTGCCTCTGATTAATGGAGAGAGGTGGGAAAAGTTGAGGTGGGAAACTGGTTTTTTGTTACTAGTTCCTGGTATTCTTTGCTTATTTTTCCTTGTGTCTCTATCATTTGATACAAAGCATTATAAAAGAGAAACATCCTTTTTGCTATAAACTTTTTTTTTTTTAAAGATTTTATTTATTTATTTTAACAGAGAGAGAACACAAGTAGGCAGAGAGGCAGGCAGAGGCAGAGAGAGGAGCAGGCTCCCTGCCGAGCAAGGAGCCCGATGCGGGACTCGATCCCAGGACACTGGGATCATGACCTGAGCCGAAGGCAGCTGCTTAACCAACTGAGCCACCCAGGCGTCCCTTGCTATAAACTTTTGATGGCAGAGTGTGGGTCTTATTCCTTTTCTTTTCCATCATAATTTTCTTTCTAATCTTGAAAATGCATCTTTAAATGGTTGTTTTCCATTTCTCCCCCAATGCTATCATTAAAATAATAAGCAATTCTGTGGGTAAAGAATAAATCACTCAAGGGTTGAGACACTGGAATGAAATGATTAAATCACCAGGGAAAAATTAAGGCTCTAATTTAGCTGTTATAATATGCAAGAATATTCAAACTTTAAAATCACATGAATTCTTAAAAATTATTTATGGATTTCACTGAATTAATTACAAAGTATTTCTCTTGATGAGAGAAGTGAGTCTACGTTACATTTGTCTTATTTTTTCATCTCATCCTAAGTGTAAATTTTGAGGGATTAATATTTGAGCAGATACAAATAAGAGTATTCAAAATCCACAAAATAACATGTTTATGTTGAAATAACACATAAATGTCCCTTCTCCTTAATAGGTAGCTTCCTAAGAAATGATCTCTCTACCCTCCTCCATTTCTTCTTCAGATACACAATCCCCCAGTGTTCTTTATTTCTCAAGGCTTCCGGTGAGCTATTCTTTGTCTGGTTCCTTGTACTCTTGTAGCTCCCAGCATGGGACATAATTGGCCAGCCCCCACTTCTCCATCCTTCTCTCAAGACATATAGCATGATTCAATGCTTTAGACAGAATGACTCACAGGGCACATCCACAGTGATTCACCCATTTCCTCAACTTCCAGATTCCTGCTTGACCAGACCACAATTCCACAGTTCCAGATCTTTCCAGATTTTAAGTTCCTCAAATATTCAACTTTGTTTCCCTTCCACATGGTGACTAGAACAGTACTGGGTAAATAATAGATCCATAAGATACTACTTTTTATTTTAAACTTTATTTTATTTTAAACAGAATCCTGATATCTGTATTCCAGATCAGTATTGCAGTCCTGGCCAGCTTAAAGCAAATGTGGTAATCTCTATTTTTGCGCAATTGTTTTCTCCTATTTTGATTTGTTTTAGTTTACTTGTAACTTTTCCCAGTAACCCAAACATTTTCAAAAACATAGTATTTTTGTGGTGCCTATAATGTATATTGATTTTCTATTTCAAAACATCACCTAAAGCAATATGCAAATGCAAGTTGCAATCCAAAACACCAACATATAAATTATTTTATAATATTCCAAACTTTTAAAATTTATAATATATATCCTCATCATATCTTCAAAAGTTTCTGAATAAAAGCAATAAAAGACTGCTATCTAGTAATGTTATTTAAAATTGCAACAGGTTTTAGGAATCCTTACATTTCACACCAAATATCTAATTTGTACTCTTCTGGCAAAGGCAAGCTTTGGCTTTTCTTCTTTAGCTTGGAAAGAATGTGACAAAATCATCATTTAGGGAAACTAGTCTTTTGGTGTTAAAATATCTGTCTCTGTATCTCTAGTGTAATGAGGATTTTCAGCTTGGGGTCTAAACAGGAAAAGATTTCATTTTTTTTTCAGTAACTGTTCTCAAATTGTGCTAATATTCATCCCACCTTTCCCACTGTGTGCTTTAATGACATTTTGGCAAGATTCAGTCATTTTCCACTCAATTTCACTTATTTGAAAAACCTCACTTTCAGCAGTAGAGTCAGGACTCCAGCAGCCTATGGGTAGGGCTGGTGGGGGGAGGAACTGGGAGGACAGTTACAGGTAAAAAGAAGGACTTCTTCGGACCTACCTCCCCCTCTACCCTGTTCCAGACACAAGCTAGTCCCTCATGCTGGGGTGATAAGGAGGCAATGGTGAAAATGTAAGCTTCCCTCTCCTGACTGAACAGAGAGCAGTCTTCTCCTTTGGTCTATGAACACCAAAGTCCTTCATGTCGCTGGCTCCCAAATGTTGCTGCTCTTACACGGAGGGGACTTTGTAGAGCCTTCTACGCTAAAATAGGTAGTTCCATCTCTGGATAGCCCTCCTCTGTTTAACACCTCTTACCCCCCACTGAAAAAACCTACCCACTGCTTCTGCATGGTGGGCTTTTCCTGATCCAGCAAAGGACCTCTTGCAAGGGGTACTAGAGTAAAGACTTAATTAAGCCCAGCCACCTGTAGTGTCCACTTGACTTACAGTGAGCTTATGATTTCCCATCATGCCCCTCCCAAATTTCTCCTTTACAACCTCACTCTTTCCTTGTGTTCTGAGGACACAAAGAAAAGTCAAGTCTCCTTGCTAAGCATCAAGGACCATACCTGAACCCAAGTAACCGACAACTTGCTAGTGGGCTAGAAGGAAGAGGACAGGTTTTTGACATTAATGGACTATGTTTTCAAAATTTTCAGTCTAGCTGGAGTGTAGAGAAAAACGTAATGAATGGGGATAGACAAAAGAGGAAGTGAGTTCAGAGTACCAAGAAGTAGCCATCCTATGGGGATATGATGAAAATAATCATCCTAACAGGATACAGTGAGCAAATAATGAGGCAGATAAGACAATAAGTCACGATGAGGAAAGCCACACTTATGGCAGAACATGAAAGTACAGCTTGTGGATAGAAACTCAAACCAGAGAGGCGGGTGATTTGAAGCTCAGGACAATAAGGGATTTCTCCAGAAAAAGAACTGACCGGGAATCCAAGCTGGTGGAAAATCCAAAGTGTGAGATTAACAGAAAAAAATGCCTTTAAGAAACCAGAACCTGTCAGGGCACCTGAGTGGCTCAGTGGGTTAAAGTCTCTGCCTTTGGCTCAGGTCATGATCTCAGGGTCCTGGAATGGAGCCCCGCATCGGGCTCTCTGCTGAGCCGGGAGCCTGCTTCGCCCTCTCTCTCTGCCTCCCTCTCTGCTTACTTGTGATCTCTCTCTCTCTCTCTCTCTCTCTCTCTCTCTCTCTGTCAAATAAATAAATAAAATCTTTAAAAAAAAAAAAGAAACCAGAGCATATCTGTAATACGAAGGCTATGATACTGGGCAATACAGCCCGCCTCAAGCAACAGTCTCCCACACGATTCTAGCTGGAAAATGAACCACATCCAGGATGTGGCTAACTCAGGAAGCACAGAGAGACAACCTGCCGTGCCTGCTGGTCCTGATAGCCTGCACGGTATCGTCAAAGTTTCCAAGGTCATTAACAGAAACAAGGTGAAAAAGAGAACTTTGCAGAGGGGCATTGTTATCTTTCATAATTACACATTTTAGATGTTTCAAACTATCAATGCATTATAGCAAGGAAATTATGAGCCTAAATTAAGGGTTTCTCCTGAGGAGAACAAAGATAATGAAGTATATGTTGAATATAAACCAAAACCAATTAGCTCTCTAACACTGCTACACAGATTATAAATTCTACTGATGTAGTTTGAACCAGCAAAATAAAAAACTCTATAAACTTATTTATTAACACTAAAACAAGTCAGTCATAAGACAAACATGCTATCTTAACATTTAATGGCACATCAAATAATAAATCTTTTATTTACTTCTGGGCTCTGATGATAAAAGAAGCAAACCGCTAATAATCAGATCTCCTGTGACCACTCCAAAGCTTCATAATGATCCCCTGTCCCCTAATATAAGTCTATCACAAAAGGGAAGTAAGAGTCTCTGAATTTTTGTAAGAGGTAATTGTGGCTTCATTGACAAACTTAGGAGACACCTCCTGATTTATTGGAACTACTTTCCTCACATCTTACTTTGCAAGGTTTTTGTAGGGCCCTACTACAGGATGCAAGGGCAAAGCAAATGACCTTGGACTAGAGCAGTCAGTATATTTCTTTATGCTGGTTGGCTGAAGGATGGAAATGTGACTCAACATGGCCAGAGAAAGAGTGAATACTTGGACTTCTATGGGAACTATTCAAAAAGACTGTTCAACTGCACTTCCAGTTGGAGGAGTGAGGTTAAGGCACCTGTAGTCTCCTTGAGACACCAGGTTCCAAACCCTATTGCTAATGGAGCCAGTATGGAAAAGGAGCTGAGAGATGGAGAGAAATATAGCCTGAAGTCATGGACTTTTCAGTTACATAAGTCCATATTTTCCTTTTTGCTTGTTTCAGTTTAAACTGGTTATTCCGATACTTGTCTGAGGAAAGTATCCTAATTGATATGGTATTCAATTCTAGTGAAAATGCCTAGCAGACATTACTCTCACTTGTGCCATTTACATAGTCCCTATTATCCACAGACATGGTTTTTGATCATGGGGTCTCACACCCCAGTTAGGGAAAGGGCATATGTCGTATGAACTAAACAACAACACAAGCCAATATGGGGTAAATGTCAAATGAAACCCACCAGCAGCGTGGTGAGCACCAAAGTAACAAGAGAGTGCAACATGGTGCCTATGATACAATACGGTCCTTCGCCATCAGAGCTGTTAAAGTTAGCAAGCCTGACTGTAATGTTTATCTTTATTATGCATGGGATTTGTGTTTGCTGTATTTGGGGGTAAAAATAGATCCACTATTAACTCCCACACTGTGTATGCATAAAAATCGACAATATCACAACTTATAATCTAAATCCTCTCAACTCAACTCAACGCATCTTAAAACTTCTAAAAATAACCTAAAGCAAAACAGAAAGCAAAAGGAAAACAACATATAGTAAGGGACTTGGGTTTCACTTCCTTAAATTCCACTGAAATTTTAACTGTCACAAATGGGAAAATTATGTCTTATAACTTTTTATTCTGGAAATAATCACAGATTCAGAAAAAGTTGCAAAAAAAAAAATAGTGTACAGAGAGATCCCATGAATCTGAGCCTCCCACAATGACAATATCCTGTACAACTAGAGTACAATGTCAAAACCAGGAAATTGATACCACCGCAATCCACAAAGCTCATTCAGATTTCATCAGCATTTCATGCATGTGCTTGTGTGAGGGGGTGGGGTTGGGGGGAGGGGGGAGCTCTATGCTGTTTCATCATCTGTGTGGACACAAGACGCAGAACCATTCTATCACCGTCCTCTACAGCCACAACCACACCTACTTCCGTCTTCAATCCCTGGCAACCACCAATCTGTTCTTCATTTTCCAATTTTGTCCTTTTAAGAATTCCATACAAATGGAATCATACAACACAGAACCCCTTGAAACTGACTTTGTTCATTCAGTATAACTCCCAGAGATTCATCCATGCTGCCACAGGCACCGCTGGTTACTTCCTCCCCATGAGCTATATTCCCTGGTATGGAGGCACCTCAGTCTCTTTGGTCATTCACTCATTGAAGGACACGTGGCTTCCTTTCAGTTTGGGGCCATTGTGAACAAAGTTGTTGTGAACTTTCATATGTGTTTTGTACATATTTTTGTGAGAAAATGAATCTTCATTTCTCGGAGATAAATGCCCAAGAACACAGGTGGGGAAAGAATTTTGACAGATTAAATCTTCTAATCATCCCTAAGATCTCCCTGCCCCTGCCTCTGACATTCTTTGGCTGCAAAAGACAATGTGAGTGCTGGCATCTTTAAGTTCTACCAGATGCAGCATCTAAACTTTGGCTGAGCTGAGGGGGGACAGCCTGTTTTTTCTGATTTTGAACTCAGTATACTGAACATTTGCTGAACCTACTGCCTAGAAACAAACAGCTGAGAGTGGAATGATCAGATCTTTGCACACAGAAAAGCTTGAGGTGCCAGCTAGGCCCACTTTAGTGGCTAGAAATAGCCACGAAGCTGGGATTTTTGCCTCACAGGCTGGTAAATAGTTCATAACATTACAGGTGGGTAAGGTATTTTTGAGGTCTCATAACCAAACTACCATCTACTATTTGAATTCCCAACATAGTATAAGGCTGGTACCTGGTAAACCCAGTTCCTTCTTTGTCTCATGTTACATCTCCCAAAAACTCTATTCATGAGGAAAGGAGCAAGTCACTGACACATGAGTGTTGTTGAATTGCCAGTGAATTTCCATTCTATTCCCATATTGATACTGTTTGTTGTTTCACTAAGAGACAACAAATTTCACTTGCGGGGAAACACATTCAATAAGCAAAGGGGAAGAAAATGCATTTCTTGAAGTGTGTACTGAGTTTCCACTTACTTTATTAACAAGGCAAAGATGGTCTCTCTCAATCCTTGTTTTCTGTGCTCGTGTCTGATCATAAGCACATCCACCGTGGGCCCCTGGGCAAGGACCCATGTGGGGAGCTCTCCGCATTCAGCTTCATCGGCCCAAATTCCCAAATCATGCAATATCTCTAATGAAAAAGGAGGAAACACGGATTCGATCACTTCTTCCACAAGTGATGGTTGAACGTTTATGATGTATGGGTCCCATGATAAAGGAGGGTGATTCGTAGCAGTAAACATGACAGATAAAACCCGCCCATTTGCAGATTAGACAGGGCTCCATGTCGAGTGTTCAGATATCTGGAAACAGAAACAGCCAAATTTCTCTGGCTGCGTGAAGAAGAGACACAAATTTGAGTTAGGCAGGTGAAGGCTTCCTGGAGGCTCTGAAGGGTCAGCTGACTTCTGGGAGATGAGTAGGGAATTGCTAGGTGAAGGGAAAAAAATGGGGCAGGGAGGAGAAACATTTCAGGGAGAGGGTGGAGAAGGCTGGAGGGAGGGGCTTTTTCAGCAATTGCTGGAGCAGCTGTTGCCAGAAGGACCAGGAGCAGTGTGGTCTGGGGGGCGAGGCAGGTGAGAACAGATTAAAATCTATTGCCCAAGGAAGGGTTTTGTTTTGTTTTCTGTTTCTTTTTTTATGGTTGCATTTTTTGGTAAACCATTTTCCTTAAATATATCTTTAGTATTCTATAAATATAAAATGTATTTACTGAAAAAATCCGAACAAGATGAAATATTGTTCGATTGTCAGTTTATATTAAAAACCAAAGATGTAAAGGACAGAAAAAAAATCCACTGGTTAGATCCTTTCAAAGGCAAAGTCTCTTGGGACTCCGTGAGCATCCTGAACTCTGCATGCCCTTCCACATCCCCGGATGCACACTTCCCTTCCCATCCCCATCTGCCTTCCACAGCACCAGTTTCCCACTCCCTCAACATCAATTGCCCCTTTCCATGTACTCCCAAAGCACTGGGCATATTGTTATTAGTTAATATAATAGTAATAAGTATGATATTAATAATTATTTGCACAATCCAATTATTAATGATGATGATGATGTTAATATAATAATTAAATGTTTTAATTAGTAAATTAATGGTAGTCATTCTCATATTGCACACATTATCAGGAAGTATTACAATGACTTCTTGGTGTATCAGCTTTTACTGATAGCTGAACTCTTTTAAAGAAAGACTAGATATGTGTAAGTTCTGGGTCTCTCTCCAATCATTCCTTCACTTATTCATTTAATAAATATTTATTGAGAACCTACTCTGTGCCCAACAATGGTCTGAGTTCAGGGTACATATCAGTGAACATATGTCAATACTCCCTACCCTCTTGGAGTCTACAAGAAGCACACGGTTCATAGCAGGAAGCTTCAAAATGGTTTTTTTTTTTCCAGGAAAGGAGCCAAGAGAGCCTTTCAGTTGTCCACCACTTCTGAGAGGAGTTTCTTTGAAGAAGTTTGAGTCTACACACCAGTATTCTCTTCAGTCTACACAAAGAACTTTTAAAAACTGACAAGGTCTTCTCTTCAGTCTACACAAAGAACTTTTAAAAACTGACAAGCTCAGGGGCGCCTGGGTGGTGGGGTCAGATAAGCTCCCGATTCTTGGTTTCAGCTGAGGTCCTGATCCCAGTGTCTTGGGATTGAACCCTGCATTGGGTTCTGTGCTCCGCACAGAGTCCACTTGAGATTCTCTCTCCCTCTCCCTCTGCCCCTCCTGCTCATGCACTGTCTCTCTCTCTCTATCTCTAAAATAAGTAAATCTTAAAAAAAAAAAAAACAAGCTGAGGGGCTCCTTCATTAGGGAATAGCTCTCTAATCCCAATCAAAAACCCTTTTCCCTCCTGTTCTTCCCCTGTGAGAAATGAGGGTCACACTCTCTAAAGCACATGTGGAGTTTGCTTGGTCTGGGGCTAAACTGGGCGGTGGGGAGATACTAGCTCACATTTCTCCTCAGCTGTACACTGCCCTCTCCCCTGGTGAAAAGTCTGTCCCCCTACCTGAGCCTTTAAAACTGCATGCTAAATTGATCAAAGTTCTTTGGATTCTTTTGAGCAGCCATTTTGCTAGTGAGCTTGTCTACCCCTTGGGAGGCCTGGAACAAAAGGCGTTTCAGTGTCCATGAATTTAGAGCTTTGACATTCTTTCCCATTTTAGTCTTTAGATCAGTGCGTGGACCAGCACGCTGATCACTTTAAAACAGATTCCCAAACCCTTCTGTATTTAGAATATGACTTACCAGGTTTGCATGGGATCAAAGAACCCAAACTTCTTAACAGGCCCCCAAGTGATTATTACCACCATGCCAGTTTGGGAAACTATCTTAACTAGTCATGTGTTGATTTAAAGTTTCTAATGAGGATGGAAATGAAGAATGTTTATATAGTGTGCATTTGAGTTTAAAAAATTTAATAGTTCATATTTCTCTTCAAGATAATGATTTCGTGTATACACCCAGAGGTGGGGTTATTGGATCATATGATAGTTCTCTTTTTAGTTTCTTGAGGCATCTCCATACTGTTTTACATAGTAGCCTTACGATGTACATTCCCACCAACCATGTACAAGGGTTCCCTTTTCTCTTTTAATGTTCATCTTTTGTCTTTTTAATTACAGCCATTCTTGCAGGTGTGAGCTATATCTCCTTGTGGTTTTAATTTGCATTTCCCTGATGGTTAGTCATATTGAGTATTTCTTCATCTATCTGTTAGCTATTTGTATATGTATTTTAAGAAATGTCTATTCAGGCCCTTTGCTTATTTTTAAATCCAGTTATTTGTTTTCTTGCTATTTCCTTATATATTCTGGATATTAACCCCTTATCAGATGCATGTTTTGTAAATACTTCCTTTGATTCCGAAGCTTCTATCATCACTGTGTTGATTGTCTCCTTTACGATGTGGAAGCTTTTTAGTTTGATGCAATCTCATGTGTCTATTGAGGAGAAATTTCATAACATCTTTCCCAAGCCTTCAACTTTTAAAGTGGAGGTATGATAGAAAGTGCAGGAAATTTATATTTCAGGAAAACCTCGATTGCTGTTGTATGACTTTAACACTAAACACTAGCCTCCAAGAGTTCATGGTTCAGTAAGAAAGCAGGAAGTAAGCAGCTATCACTATAAAATGTCCGGTACTGGAATGAAAATATGCAATGGTTTCACAGTGCTCACAGGGGAATTTACTAGGTTGTGAAGATCAAGGAAGGCTTCTGGGAAGAGGTACTGTCTCAGTTGATTTACTGGATCTCCTGAACCTCCTTTTTCTCATTCTGTAAAATGGAAATAAAAGCTTTATTGTACAGGCTCATTATGTAGATTTAAGAAGTTAACCTAGCGCATTATTGGCATTCAGCAGGTATTAAACAACCTCCCCTTTTTCTTTTGGTTAAAAAACCCTAAAAACTGTCATTAAAAAGGAATACAGAGAACATAACATAGAGAGAAGTATAATGCTCTAAGTATAATGAAGTATAAAGCAATAATAACTAATGTACCTTAACCTTCCATTCTAAATATAAAACAAAATCTCCCCAGGTGCTGCTTTCTCCATTTGGTCTTCATTTAATAGTACATTATTTCAGAGCAAGAATTGTCTCCTCTATGCTCTGTGCAGTGCCTTGCCCTGTAGCCAGTATGCATTTGGATGGGACTAAGTACATTTTATTTAAATTAAATTGACGCACATGCACAGTCTCTATTTTGCAAGTCATGTATAATCATTAGTCCAATCAAGAACCCTGTGTGGAGGTTATATTCCTCCCATTTAATTATCCTGGGTTTATAATCCATGGTTGAGGAAATCCGGAGATTGAAGCCTTCTTGTTGGCCTAATTAGTAGCTAATGAAGATTTAAACGAAGGCTTCCTGATTTCTTTTCCTTTAACAGAGATGCCAGACCATTTTTCCAGTTGATGACTAATTTATTAAGAAAAATCATTTAAAGGACTTAACAATTCCTAGTCTCCTCCCACAGATACATGTTACATTTCAGAAGTAGATCTTAGATTGCTTTATATAATAACAATAAATTATTTTAAAATTTGCATACTGAAAAACAAGAATAGATTTTAAAGTTGCAAAAAAAAAAAACCCTTTAGTAAGATAAAGTATGTTTCTATTGTTTATAATTAGGTGATTGGTTTGTTGTTTTTAAGCTTTTGAAGTAACTGAGATTTTAGGTAGTTGGGGATTTTTGGTATTGTCTGGGGTTTTGTTTGTTAGTTTTAGCCTTTATGTGTGACCATAGTTGTAAAAGATTCCACTGGGGATAAAAGAAACACATTTTCGGATATTTTAAAATAAAAATTTGCCAAGTTTTTTTTTTTAATAAAGCAAACACACCTTGGATGAGCTGGAGCACAGAGACTTGCAATGCATTGAATACAATGATCACTGAACATTGGAGCTGATGAAGACCTATGACTCATCCAGAAATCACCAGGTTACCTTGGGATAGATACATCCTGCCAGTATGGAGTTCTACAAAGACTTAATTGATTCTGAAACTTAAGTTTTGGAGACTCCACATCTAAAAACTCCAGATTTCTAACTTCCTATGAGAAGTAGCAGGATCTGGCAATCTGGGAACACGATGCTCCATTTGTGCACAATCACTGCTAACTGCAGCTGAGTGACAGTTACCTTCTTTAGAAGGGGTATATGATATGGCATCAAAACACTATCTTCCTTCCCTCATTTCCTTTTCCTTGCTGCCCTGATGGCAATTGGAATTTGGAACACCAGCCCTTTCTTAATACCCTCATGTTGTAGAAGAGGAAATTCATCCAGAGTAAACAGAGCAAATTAATTCTATGGCCCTAATAATGCTGCATAATAAACAACCCAAAAGCTCAGCACCATAAAACAATAAGCATTTGTTTTGCTCACGAGTCTGGGGATCAGCAGGGCTCAAGGAATGTAGGCTGAGTTTGGCCTGGGTGCTTTGGCTCTGTTCCAGATGCCACTCATTCCCTTCCACCAGCCACAGAGAAACTGGGGCAGCTTCTTCTCATGAAAATGACAGAAAAGGAAAAGGGCAAGGGGAACACACAAGCCCTTTTAATGTCCAGAGTCATAACTAGCAAGACTTCATATCCGTCTCTCTCAAGTGGGCAAAGCAAGTCACACACAGAACTACATCAAGGAATGGGGGAATGCAGTCCACCCCTTTAATGGGGAAGACTTCAAAATCCCAGCGTGGATGGGAGCAGGGACAAGGTTAAATAATACCAGCCAGCAACCCGATGGGCTGTTGAAGAAGTCTTCGATCCCACATTGCACAGTTTCCATCAAGCCTGACTTCACTCATTCACTTTTTATTTCTGCCCAGGAGCCAGCGGATTTGGAGACAGCTGGTCTAATCTCACTATAGGATGAGGAAACTGGTGCAGAATCCCAAGGAGAAGCTGCCTTCTAACCCACTGTTCTTTGCATTTCAGTTTGATGATGAATCGCTATGATCTTACCTGAGTGAAATGACATGGTCACTCAGTTTTGTCAATAAAATTTCAGATTTTGAAAGTTATATTAGAACTTGAAAGGCAATACAGAACTGAACTATGCATCACTCATTAGGATGAGTTCTAAGTTCTCAAAGCAATCTATTCCTTAAGAATTCTCAGAATCCAATTTCACCTTATAAAATAATATAGAAATACGACACTAGAGACCTCCATTAGGGAAGCACAAGCTTCCAACAAATTAGGCAGTATTATTTGCTTTAGGTTGGGAAATCTCAACAGGCTCCCCTTTACTTTCAGAACTGTATTTTGCCTTGTTCTCTGCTTCTAAGACTTGATACTTTTTAAAAACACTATATTCAGAAAGCCAAAAACCATTGAATCTCAAATGAATGGAGAAACAAAGCTTAGTAAATGAATTTTAAAATGCTGATTTAGACTATCATGCAAAAATTACCATTGGGATTACTTAATTCCTTGCAAGGGAAGCTCCAGTCAAACACAGACTCAATTTTTTCCGGACCAAGGATTCCCCAAAAGCCTGCAGAGCTGGGTAAGCAGTCACCAAAAGCCCCCATCTGAAGGATTGCCCTGGAGCTCCGTCAACTGAGCCTAAAGCCAACCCGAAATGCCAGCTCCCCGTGTCTGCCTAGCCCCCACCTGTAGAGTGTTAGCTTTCTAGAGGTGCCATTGTCATCCAGGCAAAATCTAACTTCTGCCTTACAAAATGAAGAGATACAAATGTGGAAATCAGAAATCAAAGGTGCCAGCAGTTCAAAAGTTCCAAAACTCTCAGAACCAGTTCTAGTCTAAAAGTTCACAATACAATCTCCCTCCCTACAACACACATGTCACAGTGTTCAAATCCTTTCCAGCCGTTGACCTAGGACCCCTCCTCCCTAGGCTGATGTTGTTTCTGTGAGGGAAGGGAGACTGTGGAGGAGGGAAAAAAAACCCAAAAAACAGGTGGGAGTTTTCATGTCTCTTTCCCCGCCTTCCAGAGTAGATGATTTTTCTCGCTCTAAAGCCTTTCCTATCTATAATACACATATTTTGATGATAGCTTTGCTGGTTCAAGTCTTTCCCATTAGCCAACCAGCTGGGTGATGGCTGGATGCCTCCACGGCCCTTGGTCACATCTTTATCAACGATGAGAGCTTTGTGTTTATCATGACTGTCCCCCAAGGGGAGGGAAGTGAATAGAGATACAATGTTTATGTAAAAGCCGGATATTAAAGAATTTCATAAAGAGCATGAACCTCCATGTATTTTAATGTATCCCACAGGGATGAGATACAGAATTTACAGATAAGTCACTTTATTATATGTTTTCATGGATTTAAAATCACTTAAGTCCACAGAACCACAGCCATGCTGAATGTTTGCATTTTCATTTTGTGGATAGGGTGAAGGGAGTTAGTTGTTGGGAGAGATGACATCACTTTCTCAAGGTCACACTTAGGAGCTAGCAGAGCTATTGTGGTGGGGGAGGAGCCATGGGGCATGGGAAGACCTTGGACACACTAAGGCCTCTTTGTCCTTGATTGGATACTACAGTCCTAACTCTTTTCAGTTCTCTTTTCAGTGCCTGTCAATAACACATAAGAAATATAGTCAAGGGCACCTGGGTGGCTCAGTTGGTTTAGTGACTGCCTTCGGCTCAGGTCATGATCCTTGAGTTCCAGGATTGAGTCCCACTCGGGCTCCCGGCTCCATGGGGAGACTGCTTCTTCCTATGACCTTCTCTCCTCTCATGCTCTCTCTCACTTTCTCTGTCTCTCAAATAAATAAATAAAAAATCTTTAAAAAAAAAAAAAGAAATATAGTCAAAGTTATCTTCCTCACCAAATAGCTGATTTCACCATTACGAGCTTAGAGTGGTGCTTGTTTGTGCCTCTGCAATGGTTTCTGAATATATTTTAAAGATATCTGGGAAAGCATTAATACTGCCAGGCTTCACTTTCCTTCAAGAATTCTTTAGAACAAAAAAAAAAAAAAAAGAATTCTTTAGAACAAATCGACCGATGCCAAGAAGCACAGAATCCAAAACCAGGATAAGTTTCCAATGTCTTGGTTTTGGAGAATTCCAGAAGTTGTGCCAATGACTGTAAAACCTGCCTTTCTCATCCAACTGTGAGAAAGATAGACAGAGGGAGAGGTTGAGAATGTGTATGTGCAACCTACAGGCTTCAAAAAGGCTTGCCACACATGCTTTAGATTTCCATTTCTTCTTCAGTGGCCAGGGTGACAGGGGAAACCAATGACCAAGCTCTCCTGGGCATAGTTGCAGTAAAACTTTCACCACTGCCTTTCCTACTTTTTTCTCTTCCATTAAAGATTAAAAATATGCTTTTGCAGGAAGAGTAGTAAAATCTAAAATTTTGTGAATTTGACAGACTTTGCCCTAGTTTTCAGCTTGATGGGAAATCTGTTCTAAAATCTAATAACCGTCTCTATATCTCTTACACTTACTTAGTGTGCTCCATGAACTTCTTTCACTATCTGAATGCAATAAACAGGCTGATTAATAAGAATGGAAACTCATCATCATAGCCATGCTGCTGTGTAATCCCCGCCCTTTGAGTGTGGGCTGGCCAAGTGACTTGCTTCTAACCAATAGAATACAGCAAACATTATGGGATGTCACTTCCATGATTACCTAACATAAGATAGTGGTTTCTACCTTGCTTGCAGACTCTCTCCCTTTTTGACTTTGACAACGCAAGAAGTCATATTGGAGAGGCCCGTGTAGCAAGGAACCAGTGACTATGAGGGAACTGGGGCCCTCAGCCCAACATCCTGCAAGAAACTGAACCCTGCCAATAATCATGTGAGCTTAGAAGTAGATATTTCCACAGGACAGCTTTGCATTGAGGTCCCAGTCCTCATAACATCTAGATCACAGCATTATAAGAGATCCTGAGTCTAAGGAACCCAGTTAAGCTACAGTTGAATCCCTGCCTCACAGAAACTGGAAGATAATAAATGTGTGCTATTTTAATCCAGTAAATTTGGGGGTAATCTATTAACACAGCAATAAATAACTAACAGCTAGCCTTAAATACAAGGGACATAGCAACTATCTTTTGAACCATTAAGTAGTTTATAGTTTCTCTATACTGGAGTTTCTCTAATACTCTTGAGAGGAAAAACAAAACTAGTGGAATTAAGTAATAGATGGAAAAAATGGAGACACCTGGATGAGGCAGAAATGTTTTCAAACACTGACAGCAGTAATAATTGGCAGCAAAACTTTGATTTAAATTTACTCTCTGGACATTGAGATGCACTTCAGCAATGAAACGTGAATTTTAGGACCAACTCCCTGCTAATTTGAAGTGATATTACTGGGTCTCTGATAAAAATTTTTTTCTGTCAATAATGTAGTTGAAAAATAATCCTGACCCTGACATTCCTTGAGAAATAAAAATAGAAAAAAAGAAATTTCCCTCAATCTTATTCAGTCACAACCTAGAAATTCTACTCCTCCTTAAAGTTAAAATAAAAGTATAGATAAAAATATTTTGTTGGTTAATGACCTATATAAATGACGATGAATAAACCTAAGGATGTTTGAGTTCTTAGCTATGGATTCAATAGATGATGTGCTGGGGCTGGCTCTGGGCCCGCTCGTGAGAGAAAATTGTATACACCTATTCTCAGCTTCAGGGTTAGTATCCTCATGGTAGCTTGAATTTGGCCATAAAAGGAGGATATGTGGAAGGCACAGTAGAGAGGCAGAAAGAGCCTGGATCCCAGATAACACTTTTGACTCACAAGGTTACATCAAGCCTGGAACCTGCTTTATATCTGCACCTACAACCAATCGCTGAAAAAATTTTTGCAAATTTGAGTTGGATTTTCTATGTCTTGAACTGAATATGTCTCAACTGATACCTATCTGGAAGGAAAAATTGAAGATGCACTCTGATTCTTGGATAAATTCCAAACCACTACCTGCTCTGCGTAGCCTGCCTTATTAATTGCCTATTCCACGATTATAATGTCATTCTAGTTCACAATTTTGATGAAGAACATTAAGAATACTTAGAAAATCATGGAATCAGAGTTGTTTCCAAAAAAAAAACCAGACATATTTTCTTAGTATTGGAAAGTAATATAGTATTGGTTTGGCATGGATATTTTTCACATTTTTTCTTCATTCATGAGACTTCAGTACTCTCGAAGAAATGAGTAAACAAAATTCAGGACTAGACAGAAAGAGCAAATCTTTCCCTGTGAGAAGAGAAACTATAGAGCTTGGCTTTGCCATGCCTTATGGAAGGAATTTATGAAAATGATGGTTGTCAGTGTCATATTCTAAATGACAGCATGATTAGTGACTTTCACTGTTAATGCAACTGGCAAAAAAGCAAATAGACTTGATTCTCCTCCAAGTGGAGACAAAGGGAAGAGATTTCTTACTAGGGAGTTAAATTAAGCAAGAGAAAATTTTGAAAAACAATTACGATTACGTTCTGAAATGACAAAATAAAACCTAAATGTTTGGGTTCCTCCCAAAGCCATAAGCATACACAGTGGAGTAAAGGGATATGTGGAGGTAGGTAGGCTGGAAAATGTCCTCCCCCCAACCCCACTCTTTACCAAAAGATACCCATGTTCGAATCCCCAGGACCTGTGAATATTATTATAGCAAAAGTGTCTTTGCAGATATGATTCCATAAGGGATTTGTGAGATGGGAAGATTATGCTGGGTTATGTGGTTGGACCTTAGATGCCATTGCATGTTCTTTAAGAGAGAGGCAGAAGATTCCAGACAGGGGAGAGGAGAAAATGAAGTGCAAATGGATCAGAGAGAGCTTTGAGGATGCTCCACTGCTGGTCCTGATGATGGATAAAGAGGACAGGAACAAAGGAAAGCAAGGAATGCCATTCTAGAAACTGGGATAGGCAAGAAAGTGGAGCCCTGCCAAACCATAAGTTCAGCCCAGAGAAACTGACTTTGGATGTCTGACTTCCCCAAAACCAAAAGAGGATAAATATGTGTTGTTTCAGCTAAAACCAGAAACCACATTAAGTTTGTGGCACAACGGCCACAGGAAACTGAGAGATATATAAAAATAAGTTTCCAAATGAGTTTTTTCTAAAGGCCTTTTTACTACACCTTGAGATTGACAGCACGTTACTCCTCAGGATCCCATCAAGTGACGTGACCTTACCAGAAGAGGTCACTAATCCCCTGGTTGGGCAGAGAAGTAATAAAATGTTTGCCCTATGTCATTCTAAATCCTTGAAAATATTTCTTCATGTGATAGCACTATCTGTCTTTCTGGATTTACAGTAATGGGTCAGAAAAGATGATTTCTTCAAACACATCTTTCCATTGAACCTTGATTTTGGGTTCTTGACAATGAGACACAGGAACTATCCATTTTAGAGTGTTGTTGATGTTTACTCTTTTTTTTAAGATTTATTATTTATTTATTTGAGAGAGAAAATGCACATGTGAAAGTAAGCAAGCAAGTGGGGGGTGGGGAGGCAGAGGGAAAGACCCTCAAGCAGACTCCCCACTGAGTGGGGAGCCCGACACTGGGCTTGATGAGATCATGGCCTGAGCCAAAATTAAGAGTCACATGCTTAGCCAGCTGAGCTACCCGGGTGCCCCTCTTGATGTTTACTCTTAAAGCACACTGATAAATATCTAAATCATGCCCTAAAGGATTCAGTTCACTTTCAAAGGTTGTAATACAGCTATCATTCTTAAGTGATTGAATTCTGAAAGTTGAGAGTACCTTCTCCCAGACGTTTGCTGTTGAATGGTGGCTTGGCTTTTTGGTTCCAAAAATCAGCCCTGGGGGTACTAGTCTGCTTCTGCAACTTCCTCCCCATGTCCTTTGCCCCGCCTCCCTACCCTGCCACATCCCACCAACCCGCCACTGCTAGATAATAAGCAGGGTCTGTTGGTTTGTTCAGGGAAAGCACCAAAGGAAATGATTGGCTTGTGCTGTGATTTGAAGGATGGTTGAAAGTAAGATAAGCAGAGAGGAAATTCCAAGCCAAGAAGATGACTTTGAAATAAGCTGCAGAAATGAATAAAAATCATGAAGCATGTTGAACAAAGAATAAGCTTCGGAGACCATATATCTTAATAAGGATGTGCAGCATAAGCTATTGAGATAACTTCTATCTTGTACTAGCTGTTTAAAGACCTATTTTCCCTTCCTGCCCCAACAAGTATATAAAATAGTTTTATATACTTTCGGAGCTGGCCGTGAAGAACAGCCCCACTCATGCTCTTGAGGGATGGGGATGGAATTGCTCCACACTGGAAAACTTGGACCAGAAACAGCACTCTGTGTTGCAAAAATGATTTGAGATTTTTGTGGGAGTCCAGTCCTGTGAGGTAACGAGCTCAGTAAACTGCTCCAATGCCTCCTCTAGAGCCTGACCGCCTCTGCCTCCTTTTCAGTCCTGCAGGGTACCTACCTCCTTTGTACCGTGACTGCCCTTCACCCTCCCCCACCAGCTCCAGTTCTCACCCTGGCTAAACCATCTTTGAAAGACCTTGTATAATTTTAGAATTATTTCTTCTTTGAATATTAGAAATGCTCAGTGAAGTCAATTAGACCTGGAATACTTTCTTCTTTCTTTCTTTCTTTCTTTCTTTCTTTCTTTCTTCTCTTTCTTCTCTTTCTTCTCTTTCTTCTCTTTCTTCTTTCTTTCTCTTCCTTCCTTCCTTCTTTCCTTCCTTCCTTCCTTCTTTCCTTCCTTCCTTTTTTCTTAAAGATTTATTTATTTATTTGAGAGAGAGAGAGAACAGGAGCAGGGGAAGGAGCACAGGAAAAGGGAGAGAAATCCTCAAGCAGACTCCCTGTTGAGCCCAGAGCCCAACATGAGGCTGGATCCCAGGACCTGAGATCGTGACCTGAGGTGAAACCAACAACCACTTAACCAAATGAGCCAACCAGGTGCTCCAAGACCTGGAATATTTTTTTCAAGATTGATTCAAATAACTTACCTTAATGATCAGAGGACTATTGTGATTTTCTATTGCTTATTGAATAAGTTTTAATAAACCATATTTTTCCAGAAATTTTTCCATTTTATCTAAATTTTCTAGTTTTTTTGCCACAAGTTTACCTACTTAGTTTTTAGTTTCTGTTGGGTCATTAGTAATTTTCTATTTTCTGCATCTTCTAATAATTTACCATAGACTTTTATTACAATCCTAATGTTGGTACGTGTTTCTTCTCTTTGCTTGATCAATCTCCTCAGAAGTTTATCGAATTTAGGTTTTTTTTCTCTTTAAGAAACTATTTTTTACTTTGTTGACCTTTTCCATTGTATGTCTGTATTCTATTTCATTAATTTGTATTGTCATTTTTATTACTGCCCACCATTTACTTTCTTTGGGTTTATCTTATTATTTTTCTAATTTCTTATAAAGAGTATTCAGCTAGTTAATTTTTAATTAACATAAGTATCTAAGGATATAAATTTCCTTTAAAGGGCTGATCTAGCCACATCTTCCAAGATTTTATATATAGCATAGGTGTTATATATCACTGCAGCCTATTTTCTAATTTCCATTATGACTTTTGAATATCTCAACTATTTAGAAGTTTATTTTTTAATTCTGAAACATATGGGAACTTTAAAGTTATATCTTTGCCATTGATTTGTATCATTTTTACAATATGAAGGGGAATAAATGTAAGATTCCTATTCTTTTATTTGTGTATTCCCTTTTGTCCAAGTATCTGCTAATTTATATATATATTCCATATGTGTTTTTAAAACTGCACAAAATACAACTTACCAAAATTGACCAGATGCAGCAAAAGCAGTACTTAGAAGGAAATGTATAGCATTGGATGCACATATTAGAAAAGAAAGAAGATCTAAAATCAATAATCTAAGCTTCCACCTTAGGAAAGTAGAGAATGAAGAGCAAACTGAATCCAAAGTAAGCAGAAGAAAAGAAATAATAATTAGAGAAACAGAAATCATGAAACTGAAAACAGAAAATCAATAGAGAAAAATCAATGAAACCAAAAGCAGTTTCTTTGTAATGATCAACAAAATTAGTAAGCCTCTAAGCAAGCTAGCCAAGAAAAAAAAAGGAAGACACAAATTACTAATATCAGAAATGGAAGAAGAGAGGTCACTACAGAGCACATAGACTTTAAAAGAAGAGTGAAGATTATTAAAAATTTTCTGCTGACGAATTTGATAACCTAGATGAAATGGATTGATTTCTTGGAAGACACAATATGCCAAAACTCACACAAGAAACAGACAACCTGAATAGGCCTATATATAAATAAATTCAATAATCAATAACCTGCCAGGACAGAAAGCTCAGATAATTTAACTGGTGAATTCTACAGAACGTTCAAGAAAGAAATTTTGCCAATTCTGTACAGTTATTTTTTAGAAGATAGAAACAGAAGGGATATATCTTTATTCATTCTATGAGGCCAGCATTACGTTAATACCAAAGTCAGGCAAAGACATTATAAGAAAAGAAAACTCAGACCAATATCTCTCATGAACATAGATGGAAAAATCTTCAACAAATTATTAGCAACTATACAGGAAAAAGGAAAAACTATGGAGACAATAAAAAAGGTCACTGGGTACCAGGGATTAATGGAGAGAAAGGGATAAATAGAGCACAGAGGATGTTTAGGGCAGTAAAACTACTCTATATGATAGTATACTCGTGGATACTTGTCATTATACGTTTGTCAAAACCCAGACAACACCAAGTGTGAACCCTAATGGCAACTGTGGTCTTTGAGTAATAACTATGTGTTAAAGGAGGCTCATCAACTGTAACAAACATATTATTGTAGCACAGGATACTGACACAGTGGAGGAAGCTGTGAGTTGATGGGACAGAAGATATACAGGAACTCTCCATACTTCTCACTCGATTTTGGTGTGGATGTAAAACTTCTTGAAAAATAAGTCGAAAGGCCCCTGGGTGGCTCAGTCCATTAAGCATCTGACTCTTGATTTCGGCTCAGGTCATGATCTCGGGGTGGTGAGATCGAGCCAGCTCAAGTCTCAGCATGGAGTCTGCTTGAGATTCACTCTCCCTCTCCCTGTACTCCTCCCCGCCGCTTGTGCTATAAACAAACAAACAAATACATAAATAAATAGGTAAATACATAAATAAAATCTTTAAAGAATAAAAAACAAGTCTATAAAAAATGAAGGTATATTTTGACCACTTCAGGTGTTAATTACGTTGTTCAAAACTATATCCTCATTGACTTTGTGTTTGCATTTTACAAAATAACACACACACTCATGATCACATAGTTCAACTTGATTTTCTAGTTATCCTCACTCTCGATTATGCATCCCACCACCATTAGAAGCAGAGGTTTGTGCTGTGACACTTTCTTCAAATTTTATGCTATTCCCCTTTTCCTTCAAACAAATATATCCATCCTATCAAATTCCTACTAAGTCTTCAAGACCTTCCTCTAGGGTGACTTTTCCTAGATTGCTTTCCTGAGGGCCTAGTGGAGATAATAACTTCCTCTATGTGGATTATTATACGCACTCGTGTAGTATAATTTATCTTCTCAAGGGCAGAACTTTTCTACAGCAAGCACCAAGAATGTTTACTTTAAATAATACATATGAAACAACTGTTAGTAGCATACACAGATGGTAAAATTCATTTTGCAGAATTATAATGGGAAAAGAGACATTTCGCCTATCTCATACCTGAATCCTTTCTCTTCTTGATATTGATCTCAGATTTTTCTGTTTTCTGCCACTTGTATTTCTCCTACTTAAATAGAGAAGTATATCATTTCTAACTTGGGTAACTAATAGCAGTTCTTTGCTCCTGCTCAGGTTAGTAATAAAAGCCCACGTGGAGAGAGGAGCCACAGGGCAAAGTACCGGAGCGCCTCAGTGACATGTGATCCTGTCTCAGATGTTCCAGCTTCAACAGAGCTCCTAGTCTGAATACATGAGCCCCAGGAGTCTTCCCAGTCAACCATGAGAAGACAGAAGATTCTAACTGACCCCAGAATCATGATAAATAATAAATCATTGTGTTTTCAGTCCACAGCTATAGCAATAGATATAGGAAATACCACTATGTCACTCTAGATATTTGAAGCTAAGAGAAATGTCATTAAAAAATGTAGTTTTACAAAAGCATTGGGAAGGGCAAGGGGACCCCCCAACTCAGGGGCCCCTCTTGGACTCTCAAGTCCAAGGGTATGGGTAGACCTCAAAATCATGATCCAGATGCCAGGAAGCTTTGGAGACTATTACCACAACAAGCTCAAAGCTGGTGACTGGCCCTGGATCCTTGAGTCTGGCCACCCTGAAAGCCTCTACACACTCGCATTCCCACCATCTTGGTTTCTGGTCACCATAACATCTGGAAAATGGCCAGCAATGTTGCCACTGCCTCCAAATCTCACACTAATGTTTCTAACTGCAAGCCTTGCATCATCTCCAGGATGTAGGTTTTAAGGATGCCAGGGTGGCTCAGTCAGTTAAGCATCTGCCTTCAGTTCAGGTCATGATCTCGAGGTCCTGTAAGGGTCCTGGGATAGAGTCCTGTGTGGGGTTCCCTGCTCAGTAGGGAGTCTGCTTTTCACCCTCCCTCTGCCCCTTCCAACTCACCACTCATGTGCACTCTCTCTCTCTCTCCAATAAATAAATAAAATCTCTTTAAAATGTAGGTTTGGCTTTTCAAACTCAGAAGCCAGCAGAGAAGTATAATGGATGATGAGAGAAGTCTAGTATCTATGGTCACAGTCCTCTGACCCTGAATTTAATCAGTATGACATGTAGGAATGACAAAGGATTGGGAACCTGATAAATAGGGTTTCCTATCCTAGTAGGTGTCTGCCCCTGGTCAAACTACTTAATCTGTCTGAACTTCAGTGTCCCCAACTGTAAAAATGGGAATACTCACAACTGATTCAGAGGGTTTTTAAAGAATTCACCACAATTTTCACAAAGTTCCTGGTAAGATGCCTGGCACATTGTAGGTACTCAGTAATTGATGTCAATTATTAATGGATAAAGAACAAGTGAACAAAAAACTACAGGATGCAGGGAGTATTATTTGATCTTGCAGAAGGACAGCTAACAGATTGTGAAGGGAGAAAAGACCTCCTTAAGAAGGTTATTTCTGATGTGAATCTTGAAATATGAGCAGGGCCAGGCAAAAAATGGGGGAAAAGGTAATTCTAGATAATGTTGTTTCTCTTTAGTCCCACTCCTGTTGAAAACCGACCTCTATGCATCAGAGCCAAAATATAACTTGAAGAGAGTTTGGGATAAAGGGGGGAAAAATAGCGTTATTGCTTTGCTGGGTTAAAGAGGCTGCAGCAGGATGTGGCTTTCAAGGACTGCAAGCTGCAGAGAGGAAGGAGCTGGAGGTGGGGGGTTATAGGGAAATACAGGATCTAGCCAGTTCTGACAGGAATTGTGTATATGGTACCAGCCTCCTTTGTCATGTCTGTAGGGTGGTACCAGGTTCTTGAAACAAAAAGCTAAGAAAGGAGAAGAGTTTTGCAGAAGAGAGGAAAAATGTTACATAGTTTAAGATCGAGATTCCCTGAAGCACGAGTGAAGCCATTTTGATTTTTGTCCAACTTTATGCTTTTAGGTCGTTTCACCACCCATGACCCTATAGGTAGGACCAGGACTCCAGTGGTTCTATAAATCTAGAACACTTTATCAGAACGGTATTTAATTTAATGTCACTAGCCTCTGACTTTTCTCCCTTTTGTCTTCCTTCAACAGGATACACTGGAATAGAGATTGAACTAGCAGTATATCTGGGTAGCATTCTTAGCTTTGCCACCAAGTAGATTTCACTAACTAGCTGATCTTAGATACAACACTCCGTTTCTGGGGGTCCCTGTCCCCTTCTGTAAACAACAACACTAACGGAACAACAACAAAAAAGCAAAACAAACGAACATGACCTGGATAATTTCCGTGACCATTTCCAGCTTTGGCAGTCTCTGAAATGACTCAATCCACTTATACCCAAGCATGGCCCAGCAGCTGTTACCAGTTGATTTACATCTGTACATCAGACACTCTACCCCTGTGCAGAATGGGAATCCAACAAGAGAATACATATTCAACAACTGAAATAAAGCCTACTAAGGAGATTTACATACTAACCAGTAGGTTTGGCCTTCACAGATAAACTTTAAACTGACCAACATCAGTTGGAGAAATTTTGGAACCAAGGAAAGCAGAAAAGGGTAGTAAAAACCTGGTGGATTTATGGAATATTTTATTGAACTTTAGGAATCATCCTGATATGCTTTCAAGCAGTTCCCATCTAAGCATTTCTTTAACAGAAGACAGGCTATGTGGCAGGTTAGAAAGGCCTCTCGTTAATGTGAGCTTGGAGCTCTGTGCACGTAATAACGCCAGCGGTACCCTTGAAAAATATACAAAGTACTTTGATCATATTAGGATTTTTTAGACTGGTTGCATAATAACTCTCCTATTGCTTTTAACAGTTCTATAAAAGCAGCTATTTTACTTCTTTTTGTCCCTCTAGCAAATAAACAAATAAGGAGAAAGGGGACAATATTCATTATTATCTTACAGCAGGAACACATTTTAAAGCCAACACATGAGAAATTGCTAGAAGATAAAGCTATGAAAAATCCTTCTCTAGTCTCAGATTAATGAATTCTTTTTTTTTTCCATATTAATAAATTCTAATGATCATTCTGGGAAGAACAAAAGCCCACGAGCTTTCATTCGCATGGACTGGTCTATTGAAGACACTAGTCAATCTGCCATTTTTGTTTTGGTCTTCGGAAACGCATGTGCAGGTTCTATTGCTTTCCTTTCTCTGCCTTACCCCTTTTCAAAAAGGGAGCTCTGCGCCATGCTATTATGTTTCTATTTCACTTCTTTTTACAGCAGCAAGAGCAGAGGCGAACAGAGCATATACACAGGAAACGTCAGCCCAGAAGCAAACTCATACCAAAACCACAGGCCTGAGATAGGGCTGGGACTACAAAGATAGATTTTTCTCAAAAAAAAAATTTCCTTAAAAAAAAAAAAAAATTTCCTGAAAGTAAAATCATTTCTATTTATCAATTAGATCTGCCAAAGACATTTTTCTCCAACGATCTCCGGCCCACTTAATCAGGGTATGGATTTAACGCTTTGAAAAGCTATACGCAGAGATTTGAGTATTAATATGCTTCTTTTGATGTTGCCTATTAGGAAAAAACACACTTAATATCTCTCTTGGAAAATAAACAATCGCTTGATATTTGTTAAGTATACAGCTGGTATAGCATTCTGCTCACTAATGCCATGACGTCTGATTACTGTTAGGAAGGTGCAGTAGTAAAACAACAAATTATATAGATAGACGTATTTCACGAAGAATTCTCCCCAATTATATAATTTGCCTACTGGCTTTTTTTTATTATATATTTTGCCATAATGAAGATTTAAGTTTTTATGTATTAAAATATCACTATTTTTTTCTTCTTTAATATCTGGGATTTCTGTATTAAGAGGATATCACCCTACTGAGAAAAAAATTCCCAGTAAAACTTAAGCAAACTCATAAAACCCAAAGCCAGTTCCTTGAAGAGACTGATACAACAAATCATCCCCCTTGAGAACTCAATTAAGGAAAAAAAAAAAAAAAGAAGTAAAGAAATTCCAATTAAGAACAAGAAAAACCTTCAGATAAAAAGGAACAAATTAAATGTCAGTAAGGAAAAACAAAACCTGTGGAACCCGGAGTCTCTTTAACCAAAACCACTACCAAATGAGAGGAGGGGAAGGGCTTTAAATTAAAGGCTTAAGAGACATGACAACCAAAGCAATGTGTCTTCAGTGATTCAATTCTGGATTAATGAATCAGCTATCAATAAAAGGTGTTTGGGGAAACAGTTGGAGAAATTTGAAAGAATTGGGTGATAGAAGTATTAAAAGAGTTTTGTTAATTAAGTTCAGTATATCAAATGATACTGCAGTTATGTAAAGAACAGCCTTACTTCTTTTTTTTTTAAAGATTTTATTTATTTATTTGACAGAGAGAGAGAGAGAGAGATCACAAGCAGGCGGAGAGGCAAGCAGAGAGAGAGAGGGGGAAGCAGGCTCCCTGCCAAGCAGAGAACCTGATGCAGGGCTCCATGTGGGGCTCAATCCCAGGACCCTGAGATCATGACCAGAGCGGAAGGCAGAAGCTTAACCCCTGAGCCACCCAGGTGCCCCAAGAACAGCCTTACGTCTTAGAGATAAATGCTGAATTATTTAGAATTCAAGGGTCATGACTTGTTCGATTTAAAATGATTAAATATAGCTAGGTATTATATGGGCATTCACTGTATTGTTTTTTGATACTTTTAAGGAATGTTTAAAATCTTTTCATAATAAAATTAGAAAGAACACATATAGAGGAAAATAAATAAATCGATGCTACACACAGTTCCAAGGGAAATGTTTCTAAAACCCTGGGAAAAATGGGTGATATTCTCCCTAAAATATAAATTATGAAGAATTAAAAGAAGATTCATAAATCTTGAGGAGGCCAATTACAGTAGAAGGGATTTGAAAGTGATTATGGATCTCCCACTAAAAAATCCTCCAGGACCAGATGGTTCCACAGCTGGATTCTATTTCAACCTTTGGAGAACAAATGACCCTAGTGTTATTTAAATTATTAAATGCCATGGAAAGGGACAGGAATTGCACCAATCCACTTTAGGAAGCTAGCAAATCTTTCCAGCAACATATAATAAAGTTCATTCCAAAAAAGAAAGAGTGGCTAATCTCTCTCAATGAAATGCTAGAAATGCTAGAAAACAGATTTGTTTTTATGTTGCTCTCTTTAAAAAATAAAAGAAATAACTATAATTTTGTTATATACCAAGGTGCATTTTTGTGAAAATAGTGGATGTCTGGAGATATTACTACCTCGGAGAAGAGGAGGAGAAAATTGAAATGCCTACAAGAGTAAAGTAAGTACAGGGTTTAATTATGCATGTAAGAAATTGAAAAGTTCCCATTCTGTATTTACTAATCATTTTCTTCTTCCTCATACCAAGGTAAAATGTGCCTCTGAATAATTTTTACAGATGGAGAAATAAAGGTCCCAGGACATTAATTCCCTAAGGCTAGAATACAAATTAAAGCCAAAGCAAGAAGGAGAATCCAGAGACTCATTTCCGGTTGAAACTGATCTTTTCTTTCAACTGTGTGTCTCTCTTTGACATATGTGCCGCCTCCCACCACTAAGGATTCCAATGTATTAACAGTGCTAGAATGCCTTACTGCATGTAGATTGTGGGCAAAATACACAGCCGGGCAGAGAGCTTCACATTCACATTCAAATCATTACCTTCAGTGTAATTTTCTCCCAGAGAGTGATCTGTCTTGTAAACACAGTAACAAATCCATATCAAATTTGATACTGTTGCCCATAAACAACATGGAGGCATTCAGCTTTGTCAAATGGCTCTGGCAAGGACTAATGGGTCCCTGGAATATATCACACCTTTCAAATCATATTTTTTGTTGCTTTATAATATTCCTTTGGCAAGGTGAAAAAAAATTATACCTTATGAAATAGTATCCAACCAAAAAGCCATTCTATGTAAATTGAATTGTTTTATTTTTTTCTTAATAGAAAGAAAAAGAAGTGTTTACAGCAAAGTATCTTCTATCTTGCTGAATAAGGCAAGTTGTATCCTTTTAATAGCCAAATTCAATTATTTTAATTTACTCACCCCAGTTATAGTAACTACAGTGTCAGGGTCAGTCACCTGCTTCTTTGAACTTCTTTTCCTTTTATAAAAAAGTAGGATAAATATACTTTTCCCTTAACAGGGAATCATGAAGGAAGGCTTGATACCTTGTCGGAAAATCATTTTAACTTGAACATTTGTATTCTTAAACCTTTGTCCCTTTATTATAGTAAAATACTCCTTCTTATTTCCATGTTATTAAATTCTCTCTCAACTTTCTGGAGGCAATATTACCTGCACATATCTGCCTTTTAGGATGAATGATTTGAGAATCAAACGATATTATGGGTGTATTTTGTCAATAGTGTGAATTAAATAACCTTGAAATAGCCAAGCCTCCAGATATGCTGATGTCCAGGCTAATCCCCTGGATACACTGGACTTGGTATCACTTTGGAAAGGAGGCTTAATGCCATGGAATTAGTGCAAGGGATATTTGTTTCTACAATCAGTGAGTATCAAGACTTGAACTGACACCCAGGTCTTCAGACTCCTAAACTAATCACTAAATTTTTATACCGTTACACCACAAATAAGTTTATACTTATTTGATTATGAAATTTTTCCTTTCTTTACTCATAATACCAGTGTAATCAGCCTTGGGCAAATCATAGAGGGGATGACAGCTGAGAGTTATGGAGAAGTTCATTTTAAAGAATTGAGGGAAGGAAGGAAGGAAGGAAGAAAGAAAGGAAGGAAGAGAGGGAGGGAGGGAGGGAGGAAAGGAGGAAGAGAGGAAGGAAGGGAGGGAGGAGGAAGAAAACAGGAGGGAGGGAAGGGAAAGGAAAGGAGGAAGGGAGAGAGGGAGGAAGAAGAAGAAAATTCCATGTTATTTTGGCCATTTTTTTTTCAATATTAGAGACCTAAGAATATAAAACATAAAATGTGAACACAGGTCCTATCTGATACATTCCATCTCTAAGATCTTACCCCCCTGGTCCACTAATGTTTTATAAATCAGTTTCTCTATTTCCAAATTAAGCCATTTGGAGGTATAGATCATGCATTTTAGCTCTAGGCTTCCCCGGTTTGGGGTGAGATCCTGTCCATAGTTGATATTCCACAAATGTCTGTTGAGCAGGTTTATTTCTTTCTGATTGAATGGCTTGGTCCATGTCAACCCAAATAAAGAGAAGAATGAGAACTTGATAATACTTGAGTGCAGGCTACACATTCTAAATACTAGAAAATATAGAATGTAAAAGCTTAAATTTGAGGTCATGGAAGAAATTTGCTGCCACTGTCCCTAAAATGCCTCTTCTGTGAACTTTGGGAGCTTCCTGAGTGATCTATCTAAAATTACAGACAGTGAGGCATAAGATCAGTAGGCTGCACAACCCCATTTTAGAATATCTTAAAATGCAGAGGCAAATGGGTGGCTCGGTCAGTTAAGCATCCAACTCTTCAGCTCATGTCATGATCTTAGACTCATGTCAGGCTACAGGCTCAGCGGGGAGTCTGTTTGGGAATTCTTTCTCTCTCTCTCTACCTCTCCGCCCCTCTCTCTCCCCCTCTCACTCTCTGTCTCTCTTCCTCCCCTTCTTTCTCTCTCTCTAAAATAAATAAATCTTAAAAAAAGAAAACAATATATTAAAACACAAGGTTAAATAATATGTTGTGAAACTGTATTCCCAGCTGCAGCACACTATGTTACTATTGGATGTTATTACTGGACATTTTTACATGGTAGTGGATGAATATTATAATATACAGATTATATTATTGTTCGTGAAATTCCAGAGTCGTTGATTCGATTTCTGAAGACATCGTCTTCAGAATGCCTGAATGTCTGTGATCTTGCCTGTACAAAGGCATTCTGCCCCCTACAGAGGTTCTTATGAGAATCAAAAGTATTCATGTACAATTAAATGTATTCAATAAACACATCAAATTGTTACGTGAAAGATTTAAAAATTCCTAACTGCTCTACAACTCTAGTAACAAAACCATTCACTGTAGTGTCTGTGCTGGGTACTTTTTAAGAAATTTGAACTCGCCTCCATGAGCCTTGCCACACAGGTACCCACCGTTATCCCTACTTTTCAAATAGGGAAACCGGGGTTTAAAGAGTTCCTGTAACTTGCTGAAGGAAAAAGGAGAATTGGGATGTGGATCCAGGTGGTCGGAGTCTATAGCATGTGCTTATAGTGCTGAGCATAGTGGTAACTATGCTCAATATTAGACGCCACCGGAGATTTTCACTTGTTTCATTTACTGACTGTTCTCTGAGAAATGGGAATCTGGATGTGTATGTTTCTGTACTGATACCTCTTAAAATGAAACGGTGCAGGTACAGAAGGCAGAATGCACCCAAGTGAGGTGACTGGAATAAGCTGGGGGTAGGGAAGATGAAGTCCATGCAGAAATATGAGCCAAAAAATCTAACAGACTTCACGACATTTTTTTTTAGTTTTGAATTTTTATTGAATCTGTAGCTATGACCCTTTTCTTGCTCCTAATTTAATTTCTTTATAACACGTTTTTCTGTTTGTTTGTAAATAAGTTATTGTATGAGTGATACAAAATTCAATAAGCACGCAGGATGTATAGTATAATACAGAGTGTATAATATGTTATAATAAATGTACACAGTTCCCTCTCCCAGCTGTCAAGTTCCCTTTCCCTGAAGTTACAGCTGTAATCTGTTGCTTATGCAATGTCCGTCACAATTAATTTTGGAACATTTGCATCACCCCCAAAAGAAACTTTGTACCCATTAGCCATCACTCCTCATTTTTTTCCAAGCCAATGTAGCCTTAGGCAAACACAAATCTACTTTTCTGTTTCTACATTTGCCTATTCTGGATGTTTCGTATGAAAAAGGTATCTGAAATATGTGGTCTTTTGTGGCTAGCTTCTTCCTCTCAGCAAAATGTTTTCAGGGTTCATCCAGGCTGTACCACATAACAATATTTCATTTTTTTAATATCAAAAAATATCCCATTGATGGGCACACCACATTTTATTTATCCATTCATCAGTTGATGGATATTTGGATTTTCTCTACTTTTTAGCTGTCGGGAATAATGCTGCCTTGAACATTGTTGTACAACTCTTTGGATGAATAGATATTTTCATTTCTCTGGAAGTAGAATCACTGGGTCATATGGTTACTCCACGTTTAAAATTTTGAGGAACTGCCAAACTATTTTCCAAAGCAGCTGCACCATTCCTACCACCGATCTGCTAGGGTTCAATTTCTCCACATCTCCCCACACTTTTTTCCCCCATGTTTTTCATTATGGCCATCTTCGTTGGTGTGGATCTCGCTAAGACTTGGATTTCCATCTCCCCAGTGACTAATGATGTTGAGCACTGGTCATTTGCATATTTACTTTGCAGAAATGCATCTTCACATCCTTTGCCCATCCTCCCAGTAGGTGATTTGTCTTTTCCTTGTTGTGTTACATTGACTCTCCCCCCGACCCCTTATCCATAGCCTTTCCCATTATCAACATTCCAACCAGAGCAGCAAGCTTGTTGCAACTGACAAACCTACAACGACACATCAAAATCACCTCAAATCTATAGTTTACATTAGGGTCTTCGTGGTGTTTTCATAGATTTGCCTTTACAAAACATCTTAGCCAAATCTCTCCATGGAACTGAGAGATAGGTGACCAGTCAGAGAGCTCCAAATGAGCAGACCTGTAAGTCCTGTTTTGCAGCCAAGAGTGTATGTGTCCGTGCTGTAGCCAGGCGGAGACGTTCGGCTCTCTGTTTTAGGTTGAAACCTACATGGCTGTCACAGGCTGAGGAATGACCCAGTGATCAGTTATCGACATGTCCTGAGTTTAAAGGACACTCATAGCTACCTTCCGTCTAGTATGAACCACAGAATGGACATCATACAGGGTATGATGGACAGCAAATAGACACTCGTTCCTCGACTTTATCCAACCTCATACCCATGCTCCGGGTGACCCCTTGAAGCTGGAGAAAAAGTAAAATTTGTAGTAATAAAGCATGCGTGATTTTTCTGGTGCTTGATACGGTAACAGCCAAAGAATGGGTTATGTGGTTTGTTACTCACACGAATAACATTGTTTTGAATCAGTTCAGTGAGTTGTTATACATAGGACACATTCTGGGGTATTTTTGATACTATGGCCTTCCTTTCCAGCATACCTTTCTCTCCTTCTTTCTGTCTTGCCAGGCCTCAAGCACCCTGAGCTCTGGGAGGCCACCAGCCCACCGAGGGCCTCGGGAAAGTCATCCCTAAACCAGTATTTACTGTCTGCTATGTGCTAGGCAGTGCTCTGAAAGACCAGATATCTCTACTTGGAAAGTTCAAGTTTATTTAAAAATGCTTGACACATCCTCTCTCTAGAGAGAAGGTGCATTTAAGGGGATCAACACAGAGAACTCTTGTCAAGAAAGGGCATGGTTTAAGGAGTTACTCGGACAGAGATCTTCATTTGTTTTTTTTTTTTTTTTTAAGATTTTTACTTATTTATTTGATAGAGAGAGATCACATGTAGGCAGAGAGACAGGCAGAGAGAGAGGGGGAAGTAGGCTCCCCACTGAGCAGAGAGCATGATGCAGGGCTCGAAGTGGGGCTCAATCCCAGGACCCTGAGATCATGACCTGAGCCAAAGGCAGAGGCTTTAACCCACTGAGCCACCTAGGCGCCCCAGAGATCTTCATTTGTCACCACAGAGGCAACCACCTACTTTGCTTACCCTTAAAGGTGACCCTGTTCCCATGTGGCCGGGCAATGTGAAAGCATATAATGTTAAGACCAGTACGTTGTCATGAAGGGTACTGTAAAACCAACTGATATTTCAGATGGCTCTTCCTAAATCTAACCAAACCTCTGCTCATCTTGATTTCTAGAATGTGCTGAAATGATATCCAATCAGTACCTCTGATTAACTGAATCCCAGATAGTGGAGAGCCGACTCAAGCACATTTTTTTCTTTTTTAAATTTATTTTAATTTTTTTCATTAACATATAATGTATGCCTCAGAGGTACAGATCTGTGAATTATCAGTCTTACATAATTCACAGCACTCACCATAGCACATACCCTCCCCAATGTCCACAACCCAGCCACCCTATCCCGCCCTCCCCAACCCCCCAGGAACCCTCAGGACTCAAGCACATTTATCAGCTGCTCAAGAAGTTTTTATACCCAAGGGCAACCCTGTGTTAAAACTATATATTGGTTTTGGAAAAAATGTCAGGCTCACCAATCCATAAAAAGCAGTTAAGAAAAACCTAGAATACTTAGCAGTGGTTGTTCTAGATCTCTCCAGACTATCATCTTAGGGGGGGAAAACTGCTCTTCTCCCAGCCAGCTCCCAAAACCACCCTGGGTGTGACTCAGGAGAATTCTTAGTAGACTTTCATCAGCTGGCTGGAGACAATGTACAGACCAAAGGGATGTGTAGTAAGAGCAGGAGCGGAGAAACAACACAACTGTTAAGTCCTCCCCGTTAACTGACTCCCCCTGGTAAACCCACAAGTCACTTCTAACCCCCTCACTCTATCAGATACACCCCCCAAGCCTCTTACACCACTTTACCCTGGTTTACCATTCTTTAGCTTTTATTATGCGAAATGTCCTTGTTCATATATTTGAATTCGTTTGTTTTAACTTGGTAATTTGTTGCCTCCCACCCCTAACTCAAAAAAACGTACCAGCCCTACACAGCCTTAAGGCAGGCCTGGTAAATTCCCCTCCTAATCTCGGGTTTCCAGAATAATGTGAACTGGAACATGGTGGGCGCTTAATGAATGAATACCAGTTGAAAGCAAGTATTACTTTGGAAGCCTAAGAAGACTTGTAAAGGCTGGCTCTGGTGATGCACGAGAGATCCCTGGCACCAGATCAATAATTAGCCTCTGATCTCTTCCTAAGGATGGAAAGAAAGATCGATTTCTTTTCGCGCCCAGTCGCCTGCCTCGGAAGGCAGGGGACTAAATCGGCAAAAGCGGCCAGAGCGCCAGGCCGGCGAGGAGCCTCCAAATGGGGGCGAGAGGCGTGGGCAGGCCCCGCCCGGAGCCCCGAGGCTGCCGCCCCGAGCCCTCCCCCGCGGCCTGCCGGTCCCCGGGGCGACGGGGACAGCCCCGGCCGGCCAGCTGGAGCCGCCCCACGCGCGCCCCGCGGCCCCCGCTGCTGAGGCGCCGCCGCCGCCGCCGCCGCCGCGCCGAGGCCGCTCGCAGAGTTGGCTGCGCGCGCCCGGGGAGCGCAGAGTTTGCAAAGTCGTCGCGAAGCTTCGGTGGAGGGAAGGGGGTGGGGGAGTGGGGGTGCGCGCGAGAAAAACCCGCCTCTTGCGAGTAGAGCGAGGAAGGAGGGGGAGAGGCTCCGAGTTCCGCTTCCTGAACGGCGGTGGGTAGAGAAGGTTGGCGCGGGGAAGGCCGGCGGGACGCGCGCTCCGAGTCCCCGCGCGAGCGGCGCGGCAGGCGATGGCCGGCGAGCGGACCCGCAGGTTCACCCGGAGCCTGCTGAGACCCGGACAGGCGGCCGAGCTCCGGCACAGCGCCGCGTCCGCCGCCGCGGTGGCCGTCAGCAGCCGGCAGCAGCAGCGGGTGAGTGTGGCGCGTTCTCCGCGCCTTCCCGCGCGCCTGGGGCGCCCCGGGGTCCCGAGCTCGGCCTCCCCGAGCGTCCCGCGCGCCCCTCCCGCCCCTTCCCGCGTCCCCTCCGCGAGGCAACGCGACAGACGCTTCCCGGCCGGGGGCGCGCGGGGGGACCTGGGACACTCAGAAGCGCAGAGCGTGGGAGACTATGTGTGTGGGTTTGGGGGCCGAGGAGGTGGCAGGAATGCCTCGCGAGTCACTTCGGTGCTAGGTGGTGGGGTGCCAGTGACCCGAAGGGTGGGGGCTGTACGGGAGGGAAGCCCGCGGTCCTCAAGTCTGCGCGTCTCCTTCACCACTGGCGCCTGGTGCGCAGCGAGGAGAGGATGTGACCCTGAGTCCTCGCTCCGGCTGAAGCTCGGAGCTCCGCGTTAACGCTATCGCGGAAATAAACGTCCTTCGCACCACCCTCCGTCCACGCGGTAAAAAGCCACAAACCACTCTATGCTCCTCCAGAAAGGGCCCGGAGGAGAGACATGGGTCATTAAGTATCCAGTGGTTTCTGCTTTTTTCTAAGATGTTCGCGGGGTTCTCCCGCCAAGATCGCTTTACTGGTTACTTCCTCGTTGTAACGCCTTCTAAGTTCTGGGTGATTTCCGCGGGAAATCTCTGGGGCAGCAGCCAGCCATTCCGTCGGGTGCCCAAATCATATCCCTGTGTCTCCAGATGCTCCTAAGTTCCAGTAGGTGTCACACTCCAGGGTGGGAGTGTCAAGAGAAAAAAAAGAAAGAAATCAACTCTGGTAGGAATGGGGAGCGAGTGGGAAGAGCGCTACAGTCAGACGTGGGCTCGACAGCCTCACTCTTGGCCTGCCTCTGCTGGACCGGAATCCCACGCTGTGGGTTTCATTTTCCTTATTGCCAGGAAATATCATTAGGCATTAAACGGCTTCTTTTAAGAGTGTCAAAGAAAGTGTTACTCTTGCCAGTCACCCCATGAAGAGGGAGCCAAGAGCTGCCCAGAGCCAGTTCCCACAGCCAGGACTTTTCTCTAAAGCCAGAGGTCGGAAAGTTGAACAGAACGGAAGCTAATTGCCTGGCAGCGGGAAGAGGCATCAGATGCCCAAAAGGGTGGGAGTGATTGGAGTGTGGCCAGGGTTGGTGGCCAGGGTGCCTTCTCTTTTACTTACCACTGGCTGCACTCCGCAGTTACCCAGAGGTGAGTTCAACTGTTTGTCAACCTTGTGCCAAGGGCTGCCGGTGGTTGGGATATCCGCATGCACAATTTCAGGGCAGGAAGGATAAACTGTCAGAAAGGACATTTGGGAGGTGGGGGGAAAGGTTCAATTCGAGTCAAAGTAGAGATAATAAGAAAATCTTCAAATGTACATAGAAAATAATTTTTACTTTGAAGGGATGGGTCAGTCGGGTCTGTGGATTTGTTATTCTCTGCCATTTACTTTACAGTAACCTTATTTTGCATTCGATCCGTTTTATTGAATCTCTGATTTATTAGACAAGTGGAGGGAAATAAGTAGCATGCATTTGAAATAAACAGCTCTAAATGTTCTTTTTGATTTTCATTTTGTTTTTAAGGGGATTCTCCTAAGTTTTGTAGTGCTAGAATCTCTATAAAGAATTTGGATCCTAGATATGCGCCTGTTACTTTCTCCGAATTTATGTCAGGCTTGAGATCCTAGGGTATCTTGTCAAAATGAATAAGCTCGATGTATTAAAAAGAGTCTGGGAAGGGGTGAATCACTGGCAAAGGTGTCCCTGCCTCCCTCCCCTCACTTCAGCACCTTGGCCAACACTCCTGAATTAGCTTTTGCCAAGACATTTCACTGGATCTTACACATCTAGTCAGGCAGTTTGGGCAGCGATTTTGGCAGCAAGAAGACACGTGCTTTGAATTTCATTCTATCAGGGAACTCTTAAAGGGAAACAGGAAGGTGACGAGTTCTCTGAGTTGGCACCCACACTCAGTAGGATTCTGTGGGCCAGAGCATCCCTTTTGAACCTAAAACCTTCTAATTGGACTATGTGTGGAAACTAATCCTGGCTTATGTGATCCAATCCCTTAAGATCCTTTATGTTCGTTGCTTCTAGTCCTCAAATCCTGGTTGTCAAGGGAGAATATTAATAGGATAGGGGAAGAAGATTATGGGTAGCCCACTTCAATACAGTCAAGTAGAATCGTGTGTATTGGAGCAAGCTGTGGTAAATTGAAGAACATTTGAGAGACCCTAGAAGGTTCTATGGAGAAAAACTGTCTCTCGCTAGATTCCCCCAATGCCCTTCCTAAAAACCCTCTTTGGAGGACCAAAATCCTTAAGAATGTTACAGAGAGATTGTTGTAGGGTTGGAACTCTGCTCTATCCAATAAGAATAGACAAGATTGTCAGATTAACAAGGTTGTGGACTCCGAGAATGGGATATGTGTATATATATATACACTCTTACACACACATACACATAAGACAGGAAGGCTTCAAAAATGTGTGTGGTTTATGGAGCACAGAGATGCTGAATGAGAGCAATTGACTAGGGGGCCAACTTTGAGGGCAGTTACTGAAGTAAGTAGAGCTATATGCCAGAGCAAACTTGATTTCTGTTTTGACCCAAAGCATGGTGGCAGGCTCATGTGCGGGGAAACACCTCACCAGGGTCAACCTTATTCTGCATCCCTCTTAAGAGGAAGAGATATCTGCATTCCTATGTTCATTGCAACATTTTCACAATAGCCAGGATATGGAAACATGCCTAAACGTCTGTGGGAGGATGACTAGAGAAAGAAAATGTGGTCTATATCCCAACCTTAAAAAAAAAAGAAATCCCACCATTGAAACACTGCAGATAAACCTAGAGGACGTTATGGGGAGTGAACAAGACAGACACAGAAAGACGAATACTGCATGAACTTAACTTATATGTGGAATCCGAAACAGTAGATCTCACAGAAGGAAAAAGTAGAATGGGGGTAATAGGGGCAGGAGGTAGGGAAGTAGGGGGATGAAGAGATGATGGTCAAAGACTACAAAGTTTCAGTTACACAAGATGAATGACTTCTGGAGATCCAATCTGCAGCATAGTTGATAATATTGGATTGAATACTTGAAAGTTGCTAAGAGGATAGATTTTTAGTAAAATCTTCTCAACACACACACACATACACACACACAGTGGTAACCATGTAGAGGTGATGGTCATGTTATTTAACTTCATCCTGCTGGTCTTTTCACAATGTAAACATGTATCAAAACATCAAATTGTACTCCTTAAATCTATATAATTTTTATATGTCACCACATCTCAATGAAGTTCTGAAAAAGGAAAAAAAATGTAATAATACATAACAGTTATGAACAAAAGCCATATATTTAAAAAGAGAAATATTTGCTCCTTAATTATTCTGAAATTTTTTCACGGAAAACAAATGAATCAGAACTCATGCCAAGGCCCATCTCAGGATCGAGTAGAGTTTAAGTAATTTCCAGAAACCCCATTCATGGTAGATTCACAAAGCAAGCTATTTTAGAGCAGAATCTCAGTTGAAAAAATGATTGGAAACATTTCTTCCATGTCAGTAGGGGAGTTTTATTGAGTGTTTTATTACTTTGGTTGAATATACATGCGCTGTTAGTCTCAAAGTTGTAACGCCACTAAGTAGAAATTCGTTACAGGAAGCTATTCTTTTAGAATGTATGAAGTGCATTTGTATTTTTGTGTGAATTATATCATTTAGAGAGCTTTCTACAATTCATTAAGCTACAAACCCTAGGATTTGTACACTTTTCTGCATTTATGTTTGATAGCACTTCAAAAGAAAAATACTTTTAAAGAAAGTAGAGATGACTTCTCTGCTAATACCACATTAGATCTCTCACTTTGGGAGAACTCGATCTTTACTTATGGAACGTGATGGCATGAGTCAGAGAAATGGAAGACTCTGAGGAACAAATCATCATCTGGTCAATTTTTGCCTAAAGCCTCTTATATATTTCCCACATGGGAACCACTTTATTTATATGCAATCTTGAATGCAATTTATGACGTTTACTCTGTTGTTACACAGAAATTCCTCTGCAAGTCATTGTTGCATTGTAACTAACTTTATTAAGCTTCTCTTGTTTATTTTTAGTTATTATTGAAGTACCATGGACACACAATGTGTTATATTCGTTTCCGGTGTGTAACACAGTAATTCTACAATTCCACACATTACTCAGTGCTTACCATGACAAGTGTAGTTACCATCTGTCACCACACACAATTGGAATATTATTGACTACATTTGCTATACTGTACTTTTCATCTCTGTAATGGGATGGAAGTTCCTTTATAACTGGAAGTTTGTGCCTCTTAGTTCTCCTTCATCTGTTTCATACCCAACAATAATCCAACATCCGTACAACAACCCAGCAACCCCAAAACCACAACTCTGGCAATCACCAGTTCATTATTTGTACTTAAGAGGCTTTTGTCTTTTTGTTTGCATGTTTGTTTTGTTCTTTAAATTCCACATATAAGAAATCATAAGGTATATTTGTCTTTTTTGACTTATTTCACTTAGCATAACACCCGCTGGTCTATTCCTGTTGCTGCAAATGACAAGATTTCTTCCTTCATTTTATGGCTAAGTAATATTCCACCAAAGATAAAGATATATATATATATATATATATATATATATATCTCACATCTTCTTTATCCATTGATCTGTGGATAGTTGTTTGAATTGCTTCCATATCTTGGATATTGTAAATAATGCTTTGATATACATTGGGGTGCCTATGTCTTTTTGACTTTGTGTTTTCATTTTCGCTGGGTAAATAGCCAGTAGTGAAATTACTGAATCGTGTGGTATTTCTGTTTATTAACTTCTTTTAAAGAGGAAACATCCTCCCAGAAGTGATTGTACTTACCCAGCATGGGCGTACGCAGAAAGCGTAAAGGGTAAGTGGTTGAGAAAGGACACTGTTGACTTAGTAATCACAAAAATTCCATATCCTCACTTTCCTTTGACATTTTGTAACTTCTTCTGTCCTCCAATGATACTACTATTGATATTGTAGGGAGCTTTGAATAAGAAGCAGAACCTCTGACAGACCACAGATCTTCGGTTGAGAAGTAAGGTCTGTAAACATGTTTACAGGAGCAGAAGGAAGAATTTCCTCTCTTCTGAACTTTATGATATGTAAATGGTTCAAAGTAAGAGGGGCTTCAAACACATGAATGGGAGATACTAGAATTTCCAAAAAGTAGTATGCTGGGCATGAGAGTGTGTGATAGATGCAAAATTGATACTGAATGGAAATAGAACAGTTGTCTCGCTGTCTGCAGCTCGGGTTCAAACAGGATGCGGAGTGAAGCCTCGTTTGTTTGGCGCCCACAGCCCAGTCTGGTTTGGTTTGGTTTTGACAGGGATCCTCACAACAAGGGCGTTTACACTTTAGCAGAAATCCTAATCACACGGCTTATGTTGTTTGTGTGCTTTCACAAGGAACGTCCCGGGCATGGTGAAGAAGTCAACACAACCTTACTTTACAACGTCAAGGTTGAATGTTATTGATTGTATCAACTACTGTTCTTACTTCTCAAGCGCATTGCAGAAGTGACTTTGAAGATAAACGGTAACAACAGGGAACCCAGACAACTTCTAGATTGGTCCAAAAACAAAGGAATGAGTGTGGTTCTTGGCTGTCTTCTCCTTCACGGTGATTTTCCCTGAAGCCTCGCAAAGAAAAAGAGCAGTAATACATGCGTTAGGTTAAACCACTGATGGAGAACCCACGAAGTGCCTGGCACAGAGTTTGGCATGTAATTCTCAGAGCCATCCTATGAGGGTGTTATTATTGTTAGAAATTACAGAGGAAGCCATTGAGAATTATAGGGTTAAAGACCTCGCTTTAGGTTAAGGAACCTCTCTTGCACCCTGAATGGTAACGAGGAGAGCACTATCTTCCAGTTCTGTAGTGGCTTCCAGCAGCATCTCTAAACTGGACAGCATAAGGAGTTGAATTTGCTTGATATTGCACTCTGATTTTAGCTCTACCTAAGGAAGAGGAACTCTGTCCTTCCCACTGATAATTCAGAATACCTACTGCCCACTCCAGCTTTCCTCTGGGGTTAAAAGCCAGAGCAGAAGCTGTTCCAAATACCTATTATAATGTTAAACCCTCTTATGGCAACCAGAGCTCAGTTGTTAAGTTCTTCAAATATAAACTCGCTCAGCCATCCCTATGCTGTCTATCTGGCAAAGCCATATTGTGAAAGACGGTGGGGTTATTTCTTCCCAAGTGTACTTCTGTCTAGAAAAGGCTGCTTCTCTCTATCAGTCACTTCACCCCACTCCAGCAAGTGCCTGAAATTTTCCAGAGCATCAGGTGTCCTTGAGCACATATTTTCATTTAATGAGGTTGTGTTGCTATTCTTTTTTCATGCACTTTCTTATTCAAAGGAGTGATTCAAAGTGTCTTACAAAGATGCGGATAAGGCAACAATAAAAAACATTGTGAGTAAGGGGTAAATAGCAATAATAGCAACAACAAAAAAGCAGTATTAGGCAAGTTAGATGTTGTCAAGAGTAGATTAATGGAGCAGTATGAGTGAATACAACTCATAACTATTAAGTCCTACAGTCTTACTAAGACTGTTTCCTAGTGGCCAAGTTGAAAAGGAAAACACGATCAGCCATGAGATTAAGAGGTCTGCAATGTAAAATAAAATAATTTGCTCTATAGGTGTTTGGCTTTAACTTATACTGAGACTCAAGGGACAAGACATTTTTTTTTTCTGTGATTTTTCATTCAGGACAGTATAGATTCCCACCGCTTAGAATGTGGTCCATGGGCCAGCAGCTTTGGAATCACCTGGAAGCTTATTAGAAATGCAGAGTTCCAATCGCCATGTCAAATCTACTGGAAGAGAACGTGTGTCTTAACAAGATCCTCTGGTAATTTATAAGCATATTACCATTTGAGAAACACAAAAAATAAGCTACAACTGTAGCCATAATTTTGCTGTATATTGTCAGTCAAAGGCAATTAATTGGGTGAGGATCCAGTACAATAGATTTTATTCTGTGACTCCTTGAAAGAGTTGCTTAAGGCAAAAATAAAGTTTGGATCACCTAGAAATGTATGAAAATGGGATTGGTTCCTTGCTAAGTGACTTTGGAAAGTCCCTTGATCGTTTCTGTTACACTTTCTCCTTCATTCAGCACCTTAACTGTAGTGTAATCCTAAGCTCCCAGGTTAAGCAAAAAATTCCATAATGTATATGAAATAGGCACAGTCTGAACCTGCAAAAGTCCTGACCCATGTAACAGCCCTAAAAATGAGCTCCAGGGTGAGGCCAGTGTTACCCTCCTTACCAGAGAATTTTAAAGCAGGATCACTAAAACTCATGAAGGACATGCAATAATGATTTTTTTGTGGCTTCATAAGATTTATGTTGCTATCATTGAAACCCTTAGTGATTTGAAAATAATTGGTTATACCAGGAAATCTGATTGCTAGAATCAGAAAATCATGAAAGGTTTTCTCTCTCTCTCTCTCTCTCTTTTCTCTTCTAGTCACTGAGTGTCAGAGAGACATGATGTCTCTCCTTTACGTAGGAATGTTTTAAGGAAGGAATTCTCCGGAGTTAAAGGTCCAGATTTCCCCACATGTCGTGACGTGGTCCGGGATCCCTTTGAGTGGCTGTCTTCCAGCCTGTTTTGGGGATACTCTTTCTACTTCTCCACTCTCCACGATCACTTTGAACAAGCTGGCCAATTCGGGAGTTGATGTAGGAAATCTCAGGGCCTGTGAGTCTGGAGAGCAGAATTCCAACCCTGGCTCTGTGATTCTTTGCCAAGCCATGTCTCCTCTTGCAAGCTCCGTTTCCTCATCTGTGAAATTAGGGGATTACATGATTGGGTCCTTGCATTTGCCATTCCTCGGCCCCAGAGTTCTCATGGTGTCTCCTCCTCCTCTGTCACATTCTCAGATGTCACCTTCTCAGGGAGATCATCCTGGGCCACCAAGTGGAAGTATGTTCCTCGGCCTTCCTTCCGCTGCAACCTTCTGTGTTCCATTAGTGGCCTTCATTTTCCTCGTGGCTCCAACCACCCCCCGAAGTAGATCTTTTTACTTATCTAATTTCTTGTCTCTCTCTTTCCCAGACTTCCTCCTTTCAAATATATGTGCCATGGAGAAAAGGAAAGGCATCTGTTTCACTACTTTTATACTTTATTTCCTATATGAAAGTAAGGGGAGGAGTCCTCCTTTTCACTGCAAACGAGGTGCTAAAAGCAGCATCAGGAGAGCGGGCTGGTTGCACATCCGTGAGCGACTGTAATGGAATTATGGCTTAGAAATGGCCAGTTTGTCGGCGTCTGGTCCTGATGTTCCTCACGCATCTTGGGCACAGTGTCCTGGGAAAGAGCGTGAGCACGTCCTGTGTGCCAGGGACTTGACTCATACAATCTCTTTCAATCTTCATGACAAGCGCACAATAAAGGACTTTTATTCCTGTTCTAGGGACGCGGAGGGAGATGCGTTGAGGTCGGGCTTGCCCGGATCAGATGACTCGTCCCGGGTGGATCCCGAGTCACAGGCAAGCAGCCGCGTTCCAGAGCGGTGTTCTCCACAGCTGCTCTGTCCTGCAGACCAGCTTCCCCAGGCAGGCAGATAGGCAGGCAGGCAAGCCTCGTTACACGTGTGCAGTTAGCATCCAAGCGAGAGAGAGCGCCGGGACAGAAAAGGAAACCCCGGAGTACTTGCTGTAGGAAGAGGCTTTCAAAAGGAGCTTTTGACAAGAGAAGACCTGTGGCTACTTCTGCTCCCCTCAGCCCCTCCTCATTCATGCCATCTGGGCAATGCAGGATTCCAGGAGGGATTCCAGCTTTGGACGCTGTCTCAGTCGTTTCCCTGCGACAGGACCGGCACTCAGTGGGTTAAGCTTTGCAAACAAAGCCTCCTTCAACTCTGAAAAGGGGCATCATTTGATTCCTCTTCTGTAGAAATACATTTCTGGCACGATAAGCATGGAGTAATTGGGTTGCAGCATTACATCTGCTACATTGTCTTCTGTAGTCTTGATTTTGATGCTCGTGTTTACAAATGAGAGGAGTTTTTTTCCACTGAAGTGAGATCTGTTTGCTCTTATCTTTCACTGCAACGTCAGTCAGCTGGAAAGAAAATGCTTGTGTTTGCTGGACGCGACATGTTGACCTACATTAAGTGATGTAGAAATAATAAAATTTAATGAATGTGACTGAGTTAGTGGCAAGAGAGAAAAATAGTTGCTCTTGAAAATGTTAATATTTTGCAATTGGCTTGAAGTGGAAATGCCTCTGAGACTAGAAGAATTAATGAACCCAGATTAGGCAAAGTTCCTTTAATTGTGCTGCTAAATGTGAAAATAGTCAGCTTTTCTAATTCAATTTCAACATACCTCCTCTCCTGACATGGAATTGGTAAGCTTGGCAGCTCTTTAAGCTAAACACCAAAATGGCACAGAGTTTAACAATAGGATCTGGAGGGCAGTCTGTTTAAAAAGATGACACCACTTATGATGGCACAATGAGCTTTTCTTTATATAATTATTCTAGTAATTACCAATTTAAGCGACTAATTAAGCTTGTCAAAATGGCCAATGACTTTGGCCTTTCAAATCACACATTCTCTGTAAAGAACACAGGCGTGAACATTTGATGTGACAAACAAGCAAACAAAAAACTTTAAAATTTAACTACAATGAAATGTGATAATTAAATTATTTTTCCACATCCACTGTTTATTCGATTAGCTCTTAAAAGTCTCTTTGTCATCGTTCTTTAGAACAAGAAAATGGAAATTGTTTACAGCTGAGTAACTTTCATAAAAATGAAGAGTGATGTAAAAGCCCAGTGACTTTTTTTGAAGAAGAAAATTCAAATATGGATATCTAATATGTAAAGTGATTTATGTTTATTCTTTTACATTATTTATTTAAAAATCAGACATTGAGCGGTGGCTCAGTCGGTTAAGCTTCCGACTCTTGATTTCAGCTCAGGTCGTTATCTCAGGGTCATGGGATTGAGCCCTATGCTGGCTCTGTGCTCCACATGGAGTCTGCTTGAGATTCTCTCCTGCCCCTCCTCCTGCTCTCGCTTTCTCTCTAACACAGAAATCTTTAAGAAAAATAATAAAAATCTGACATTCAAAAGAAGCTTTCATTTCCAAATGAACAATATTCCAGTTTGCTTTAAGGCATATCTATACACATAGCTATAAGGTCTCTATATATGTGAAAATACTAGAAATAAAATTTATCGGCGTACTGATACGGACAGAGAGGTTCTTTCAGGACCTTTCTGAGTGCTAACACGAAAGGTCCATTTATCAACTTCAATTTTTTGAAGTCAAAATCATTATGTGCCTGCTATCCAATCAATTTGAAAAAAAAAAAAAATGTATCTTTTTGTTTTGGGAACGCAGTGACTTCTAGGCTGTGTAACCTTGACCAAGGCTTTAAGCCTCTTTGGGTTTCAGTTTCTGTGTCTCTAAAACAAGAAGGTTGGACTAAAGATGCTTTAGTATTAAAATTCCAGGGAGTTCTTTTAAATAATTTTTCATGCAGGATTAAAATATACTTTTTTTTATCTTAATAACACTATTATTGATTAATATATCTGATTTTAGCAACTGGAGGAACCAGCTTAAGTAGGCTACAAGCAAACTTGTTTTTCAGTGATGAAAGTGGTAGCACCAAGTGACTGCCGGAGGACATAATGGAGGGAGTGGCTGGTCATAGACCCAAAGGACGGGCCCAGGGGATGAGAATTGACAAAAGACACAGTCCACAGTGACAAAGGTGGGCGAGACAAGTTCTTCCAACCTGGGGGGTGGGGGCTCCAGTGCAAGGTTGCAGTCTCATTTCCCTCTTCGCCTGCCTGCTGAGAGTAGAAGGACCTACCATCTGCGTTAGGAGAGGAAGCTTTCCAGTTCTGGCGCCCTGGACTTTGGCTTATGGACCTGGCCAGGCTCCTCCCAGCCTCCTCATGTCCAGAATGTAGGTAAGTGGTGAGGAGAGTTTGAACTCTCCTCAAAGCTCCACACCTGCTCCCTGCCATCAAAAAAGCAAGAACTCTCTTGCTAGTTCTCTCTGTTTCTGTGTTTTGTCTCCACCTCTGTCACCTCCTTCTTACATCTGAGAAAGGTAGTATTTTATCTGTCTCTGCCTTGGTATGATTTCATAGGCATTAGAATGACAGCAGAGGCTTCTTTCCCAGGTTGTTCACCCAGCAGCCTGATCCAAAGCAAGGTCCAGGGTATTTGATTCAGCAGTTGGAGATCAACCTTAAATACACGAGGTCACCACTGACTTAAATTCAGGTCAAAGGGAGAATTCATTCCCCAGCAGGTGTACCTTGGAAAGGGCCCAGATCCCTTGGGACAAAAGGATTTTGAAATGGGAGACTAGTGGGATCTAGGGATCATGTTTCATCACTTTACTGGTAACTAGTCTGATTTCTCACACAGTTAATCATAGCTTACATGACCCTAGTCCGTTTTGCCTCTCCTGGCCCAGGAGGACCTAGTGTGGTCTCGCCTGCCCATTTCTAATACCAGAGAGGCCTTCAAGGATAGGTAGTGTGACTATTGTTTCCATGTTCCCAGGGCAGCAAAATGTCTGGCACATAATAGATGTTAACTAAATGCTTGTTAAGTGTAAGAAGGCATGTCCCCGTTGGGCCTAGCAGAAGTACAGGTTGGGTGCGCAGAAGGAAGTCTAAGTGCCAGATTTGCAGTAAAGAAAGCCCTGGGTACTTCAGCAAAGAAACACTTAGGTGATCACGTATCAGCATATGGTATCTGTTCCTTAGGCATAAATTGAGTTGACGTAAACTGAATGCAATCAAATTTAAGGTTCCCAAAAAAGGCTATTCAAAGACAAAAAAAAATTAAGGTTTGATTGGCATGAATAAAGTCTTGAATAAATAAGATTCAGCTGAGCAGGTGTTATCATTGTTTCAGTGCCAGCTCCTTCCCTTGTGGGCGCCTCGCTGACACACAGAGGCCTCACTGTTTGGCCAGGGATTTCACTGTCATTCCCAGTGATGCTGTGGCAGTCACAAGTCTGGGGTAGAACACAGCTCTGCACTGGGTGCAGAAAATGATGGATTAAAAATTCAGGAAGTGTGGGTGGCAGAATTTTTTTTTTAATTTTTTTTATTAGCATATAATGTATTATTTGCCCCAGGGTACATGTCTGTGAATCATCAGGCTTACACATTTCACAGCACTCACCATAGCACATACCCTCCCCAATGTCCATCACCCAGCCACCCTATCCCTACCTCCCCCACCCCCCAGCAACCCTCAGTTTGTTTCGTGAGTTTAGGAGTCTCTTATGGTTTGTCTCCTTCCAGATCCCATCTTGTTTCATTTCCCTCCCCCACCCCCCTACACCCCCCTACGGCCCCCCGCCCCGCCTCTCAAATTCTTCATATCAAAGAGATCATGTGATAATTGTCTTTGACTGACTTATTTCGCTCAGCATAATACCCTCTAGTTCCATCCACGTCATTGCAAATGGTAAGATTTAGTTTCTCTTGATGGCTGCATAGTATTCCATAGAATTCCATTCCACCACATCTTCTTGATCCATTCATCTGTTGATGGACATCTAGGTGCTTTCCAGAGTTTGGCTATTGTGGACTTTGCTGCTATAAACATTCGGGTGCATGTGCCCCTTCGGATCACTATATCTATATCTTTAGGGTAAATACCCAATAGTGTGATTGCTGGGTTATAGGGCAGCTCTATTTTCAACATTTTGAGGAACCTCCATACTGTTTTCCAGAGTGGCTGTACGAGCTTGCATTCCCACCAACAGTGTAGGAGGGTTCCCCTTTCTTAGGCGGCAGAATTTGGACAGCAGTCCATTTGCAGTCCCTTGATGGACAATGGGTTATATTTTCAAGAAACCTTTCCTATATCATCAAGGCTATATGATCTTATCAGTAAATGTTCAGGCTATTAAAAACTCTGTTTTTTTTTTTTCCCTTAGGTCAGGGAGCTTTCCGGACACAGTTTTAAGATATCTTAATAACTGCTCCATGTGTGTGTTTTTTTTAATTCCAATTTTCACTTAATAGTGTCTTTTTACATCTGTACTTTTAAAACTCTCCTGGCTTTTATTAAGTTAATAACTCAAAACCTAGGAAACAATGAAGAAAAAACTCATGATAACAACTAGTAACAACTTTATTTGAAACATTTTTCTGTTGACAAAAATATTCTTTGACACACATTTAAGCTAATAACAAACATTTAAATGTTTAATGTGCATTAAATGATTCAAGCTCAATTTTGTCCTAAGGATTCTTTCTTCTGGAATTCACATCAACCAATGCCATATGAAATCCACGTTCTGAGTGAGGGAAGAGAATTGGTACTACATTTCTTGGTTTTCTACAGCTATAAACATTTAGACCTGAAAGATAAGTTAGTCTAAAACGGAAAAGGAAAAAAAAACAAAACAGGAAAGGAAACTGAATCACAGAGAGGTTTCAGTGGATACGGTCAGGGTCACAGAGCAAGGTCATGGGTGATCTCAAACCCATTGACTTTTGTCCTTCAGCTCAGTGCACCATCTGCAGCCATCAGTATAATTTACTATCCATATAATTTACCATCTGCAGGCATCAGTATAATTTACTATCATTAAATGAAAGTCCAGAATTTTGCTAGTATCTCCATTGGCCTCTCCAGTAAAAGTGAATAAGCCTTTGACCCAAATACAGCACTGCTTTCAAAGAACTTTAAATAGTACACGTGTGGTTTTCTTCTTGAGCGTGTGAGGTCAGTATTACCTGTTGTTTGTTGAGACACTCTGACTTAT